>JADANN010000392.1:0-738773 GCA_018806985.1 Angiostrongylus vasorum
TTTGGGTCAGTCTTTTGGCACAGAGTAATTACTAACCTGAGGTAGAATGTTGGACTTTGTATGAGCTCGCCACGTGGGACTTTTTTGACTTACGCATGGAGAACAATCTCAAGCTTTGGTTATAACTGTTTACTGCAATAACAACAATACCATTTACACAATCTGACGATGACAAGTTGAGAATTGAGATAAGAATGAGTGAAACACTTGAAAGAAGCAGGAGCAAAACAATGGTACACAAGAGCTGGGATACCGGGGATTGAGGCACTTGAATGTGGAACACTGGGGTTCTGAAGTTGGAACTGGAACCTCGGCAATGAAACACAGGCACCTACTGAATGACTAATAGTGCTCGTTATATTCCTTCTGTAATGGGTACTTTTATTGAGGAAAACAGTGCTCAGAGAGAGGTTCTTAAAAATTACCCATTACCACAAACTGATAGAGCTACTTGCACAGAAGGTTCGTGATGACTGTATAATGGCTTATACAGAAAGTGTACGTGACAGCAATACAGTGGCTTATACGAAAATTTGATTGGAACGGTAGATGCTGCAAATTACCCACAGCTGACAGCTACCCATTCAGTGGTCGAACTGTCGAGCAAAGAAGATCGCTTTATGCAAAGAAGTTACAGAACCTCTTTTCAAGCCAGCTGCGAGACAACTGCATGAGATCGTCGCTTACAGACAATTTATAGAAGATACTAGGATAGATTTAAGATAATCACAAGTAGACAATCAATATAGGAAACACACGATAGTGTGGAAAATAAGAACCATTTGAGGAATAGTTACTTTAGATCCCGTCTCAAATTTTGGGGCAACAAAGAAGTCATTCAAGCAAGATCTTCGTTTTACTATAATATGGTCGACCTCATTATGGCACTCTCTATTGAGAGATTCCCACCTGAAGCGTTCAAAGTGGAACGTCTGAAATTGCGAGTTACCATGGATGGTCTTTGTCACCATGATAAACTCAGATAACCGCTCACCCTGCTCGTTCCATTCAAATTCGCGGGTCCCAATGTGACGTTCTTCAGATGTTCTTCTTTGTCCAATCTTGGCACTGTAATCTCCAATGATAACCTTGAAGAATGTATGGTGCTCTCTGTAGCACTTCTCCAAGTCAATATCGAACGCTTCGACTTCTTCTTCGTCATAGTTTGATTTTGGCGCGTAAACGACGAAGATTGTCAAAGCCGGTATTGATCCACATCTTTTCAACCGTAAACTTCCGATTCGGGTTGTTAGCTGTTCGAATGAAACGATGCTCATTAACAAACTCGTGTTGACGAGAACGCCAACGCCGCTGACTCTTTCACGTTGAGGGATTTCATGGTTTTGATGTATTATGAAAAACTTGGGCTGGATTATCCACTGTTTAATGTGATTGCATTCTTTCCGCAGAAATGCAACATAAAATCGCAAACTTTCAAAATATGACGAATTCGTTAACGTGTATTGGTTTCAAATTCTAAGACGACATCTTTGCAAATTACTGGTTCATCAGAAAGGGGCAAGAACGCACGGTCTTCCACTACAGTTGTTCCTGTGCACATACGTGCTCCCCACTCACCAGCTACTTCGAAGAATCGCAAAAGCAACTTAACTAGCTCTGGGTGAGTGATTAGGCCTTTGAGTTTCTTCTAAGCTGACATTCAACTTCCTAACACGTTTTTTATTCCAGATCTTCTTTACCGTTGCATGAGACCAGATTGAGAATGATGGCTGTTCGTGAATCTACTAACGTCGCACCCTCGGTTGAGCAGTTCGAGAGTGATTCGTCCACCCTCGAAGGAGAGATCGCTGTGAAGATGGCTGTTCGTGAATCTACTAACGTCTCACCCTCGGTTGAGCAGTTCGAGAGTGATTCGTCCACCCTCGAAGGAGAGATCGCTGTGAAGATGGCTGTTCGTGAATCTACTAACGTCTCACCCTCCGTTGAGCAGTTCAAGAATAATTCGCGCATCTTGGAAGAACAGATGCGTGTGATTCGTAGGCAGTTGCAATCCATAACCGGAGCTGACGACAAATTGGTTAGTTGTAGGTAAAATGTATGAAATTCCTTCAGGTGCGCCAAAAAATCAAACGTTCTCAATTAGTTGTGAGCAACAGCAATAACCGTAATATCACTAATGTGACGAGAATTTCCTTTCTAATTTCCCAGGATTATACCTCTGACATGACGATATCGTTGAAATTGTTATTTAGGAAAAAATTGACAAGATCTGAGAAAGACGCGCATAAAACCGCTGATGATTGCGAATTCGCTGTCGAAGAGATTAAAAAGGCGTATATAAAAGAAAAGAAAGATCTTCATGCTAAGGTTCCTATATTTTCAGCACACTTTCCCTATTGTGTTTTATATTATTATCTAAATTTTAATTACACAAACAAACTATTGTCCCATTTTTGAGGTCTCGCTTTCTTGAAGATAAACTCAACGAACTTCGAACTCGATGTCAATATCAAGTTGGTTTGTTTACTTGCGAACCGTGTTCGTGTTTTCTGAGCCCCTTTAAATTTTACAGCCAAAGATGGTGACAGTTCCCTCTACATCCGCGATAAATCGCCTCTCTTCAGTAAACGCACATTTGTTGCTTCTGGAACAAGTGAGTTCAACAGCTGAAGAGTGCTGTGAGATACTATTGAAGGTTTTCATTACATTTACACTTTTTGGTTTTTTCGTTTAATCTTCTTAGACCAAAGATTTGAGTCAGATATTATCACTGCCAGCAAGGTTTGTCACTTAGCGGAGTTACAGTTGACTTTATCTAATGCAATATCGTACTCAGATTTAATTATCCACCCATCGTTGTTTTTTTCTTTCTTTTGTGTTCACTGTAAGATGAATTTCTTGAACACAGGTGGATACTGACTATAAAAACACTAATTCGATGGAGGAAATGTTGGAAACATTAAAAACACAAGGTGGGGGTATTCAGATTTGTTCTTCTTTAGTACTTCAAGGAGTTTTTCTCGTTCTGGTAACGAGCCCTTTTTCACAGATTAAAAAGAGATGAAGAGCTGGAAGCTCTCCGCGACGTAAAAAGAAGAGAACTGTTTGGACATTGATATAAAATTGAGAAAAGCTATACACAATCTGGTTGGTTACTGTAATTCAGTTTGCCCGTGTTCTTCATTTATTCACAGCATTCATGCATTTCAGTCAAGCTACAAAGGAAAGCTTCACGAACTAATAGAACAGTTAAAACAGCTGGCCACTTCTGGGATGAATACAAACTAGTAAAAAGTTTCTAATCCTATCACTGACTATTTACTGTCTATGTATGTTCCAAAAAGTTCGTTAACGTCAGCTCAAATAGTGAACATCTCGAACAAGGCAGTGTTAAATGAAACGTCTGACCGATGTTGAAAAAAGCACCAATGAGAAAACGAATAATTCAAAAATTAGACCTAAGGGCACCGATAAGTAGATCATCTTTGCAACCGATGGATTCTATTCGGTGTTGTGGATTCCAATTGAATGCCCTCTGAAGCGAAGAATTTAATTCCATTGAATTTTTCAAGTGTTGTGAAAACGTACTAAGCAAACGCTAGCTGTTTCTTGTGTCATGGAAAGTAGGTGACGATCACACACCGGCTGCTACATGGTGCACCTTAGAAACGAAACATCAGCGTTCGACAGAATCTGAAGAAACAATTAACGAGCGTTCTAAAATCTGCTAAGTTTTCGGTGGAGAAAAAACGTGAATATCAGGACGTATGTCCTTTCCAGATAAGCTAGTCGAAATACAACAAGTTGTTAAGAACGAAACAACGAAGGAAAACTCAAGCATTCAACTTTTTATCTAATCCCTATCAGTTTTTATGGCATTGTAGTATGCTAAATATCATTACAATGACACCGACTGATTTGCAAACATTAGGTCACAGACGAAATACAAAACTTCGACCCTACTTTCAGGTGCTCACGTGTTACCCACGGCACCATTGAGGCTCTGGCTTTTCCTTTCTCTAAGGCAATGTTTTATCCTAATGATGTCATCAGTAGTCACTCGTCAACCTCAGTTATCTGGGGAGCACAAACCGACATCGAACCAATTCAAGCTGAGGCTGAAATAACGAGAACAAATGTCTAACTTTCTATTTAGTGTATTTTATTTTTTTCACCTCACTGTATTACGTGAAATGCAACCACAGTGATTCTGAAATATTTGAAAAACTGGGATACCAGGCTGGATTCGACCCCTCAACTAGCCATTCGAATGCTTACATGTTACGCACTGCATCACTGAGGCTCTTGCCTTGTCTTTGCAATAACAGAAAAGATGAGGCACAATAAACTTCACCGCGAAAACAGAACGAGAACAACACAACACAAGACAGAACTGCCTTGAGATTTTAGCGGCTTGCTCGCAGTCGTCTTCTCCAACACTGCCACATCGGATCTCCCTGCGGATCACGAGAATGAGGTTCATTCATTATACTAAGTTTACCTTTTCCATACCAAGTGTAACTTTTTGTGCGCTTAATGCCAGTGATAGACATACCCATGGCTAGCTGGCCATTCCCTCTCAGTAGACGAGGAGCTTATTTGTTGGTGGCGACTCCTAATCGCTTCCCACATACTTCCCAGTCACATGAGTGCAGCGTTTTGGACTAATTAGCTAATAGAATACAATTTTCCTTAACAAGAGCACACTCACTTACACAAGAAATGAATATGTCTTCGATAAGCACAGAAATTATGTAGGAGATCACAGAAAGGGAAACAGAACTCTTTATTTGGATCCATCTGTAACAGAGAGAAGTGCAACGCTTCTTCTGGTCTACGCATAACCCCCAATTCGCCACCTTATCATCGCGACTAATCGGTTGGGGAACTACGTTTGATGGAGATGTGAGGGAGACTTTTGCAATAACTATGCATATTAGCGTAGCATTTGCCAGTTTTTAAAGATATTGACGCATCCAGCAAGAATTTGACAAGCACATTAACTTCTTCCTTCCTTTAGGAGAAGAACCATTAATACGTCAGCGCTATGTGAACGAAATGAAGCCGCCTTGAGGGCACTTTTGAGAAACATGCGGACTGATATCCAATTCGTATCTATTTGATTTTGCTGGAATCAGATGCTTCGCTGTGAAAAGTCATTCATGACAGGGCTAAGACGGAATTTTTTTTCATGCTCGTGGAGAAGTCAGGATGCACTGTTGTCAAAAAAAAGCACATCATGTTGGATGGCAGCAATAGACTAACGTCTGCCCTTTATAAGAGGGTACCGCCGAGTGAGATTCCTCACTCGAGCAGTGCTCTCTCCACTAGGTTCGATTGATGCGAAAACGAAACTTAAAATCACTAGGTTGACCACCTATGGACTGAACCATCGATTCGAATCAAAACGGTTTTGAAGAAGACGAAGACGTCGAAACGTTAGCCGATGAAATATTTTTTAGGATTAGGAGTCGCCACCAACAAATAAGCTCCTCGTCTACTGAGAGGGAATGGCCAGCTAGCCATGGGTATGTCTATCACTGGCATTAAGCGCACAAAAAGTTACACTTGGTATGGAAAAGGTAAACTTAGTATAATGAATGAACCTCATTCTCGTGATCCGCAGGGAGATCCGATGTGGCAGTGTTGGAGAAGACGACTGCGAGCAAGCCGCTAAAATCTCAAGGCAGTTCTGTCTTGTGTTGTGTTGTTCTCGTTCTGTTTTCGCGGTGAAGTTTATTGTGCCTCATCTTTTCTGTTATTGCAAAGACAAGGCAAGAGCCTCAGTGATGCAGTGCGTAACATGTAAGCATTCGAATGGCTAGTTGAGGGGTCGAATCCAGCCTGGTATCCCAGTTTTTCAAATATTTCAGAATCACTGTGGTTGCATTTCACGTAATACAGTGAGGTGAAAAAAATAAAATACACTAAATAGAAAGTTAGACATTTGTTCTCGTTATTTCAGCCTCAGCTTGAATTGGTTCGATGTCGGTTTGTGCTCCCCAGATAACTGAGGTTGACGAGTGACTACTGATGACATCATTAGGATAAAACATTGCCTTAGAGAAAGGAAAAGCCAGAGCCTCAATGGTGCCGTGGGTAACACGTGAGCACCTGAAAGTAGGGTCGAAGTTTTGTATTTCGTCTGTGACCTAATGTTTGCAAATCAGTCGGTGTCATTGTAATGATATTTAGCATACTACAATGCCATAAAAAACTGATAGGGATTAGATAAAAAGTTGAATGCTTGAGTTTTCCTTCGTTGTTTCGTTCTTAACAACTTGTTGTATTTCGACTAGCTTATCTGGAAAGGACATACGTCCTGATATTCACGTTTTTTCTCCACCGAAAACTTAGCAGATTTTAGAACGCTCGTTAATTGTTTCTTCAGATTCTGTCGAACGCTGATGTTTCGTTTCTAAGGTGCACCATGTAGCAGCCGGTGTGTGATCGTCACCTACTTTCCATGACACAAGAAACAGCTAGCGTTTGCTTAGTACGTTTTCACAACACTTGAAAAATTCAATGGAATTAAATTCTTCGCTTCAGAGGGCATTCAATTGGAATCCACAACACCGAATAGAATCCATCGGTTGCAAAGATGATCTACTTATCGGTGCCCTTAGGTCTAATTTTTTGAATTATTCGTTTTCTCATTGGTGCTTTTTCAACATCGGTCAGACGTTTCATTTAACACTGCCTTGTTCGAGATGTTCACTATTTGAGCTGACGTTAACGAACTTTTGGAACATACATAGACAGTAAATAGTCAGTGATAGGATTAGAAACTTTTTACTAGTTTGTATTCATCCCAGAAGTGGCCAGCTGTTTTAACTGTTCTATTAGTTCGTGAAGCTTTCCTTTGTAGCTTGACTGAAATGCATGAATGCTGTGAATAAATGAAGAACACGGGCAAACTGAATTACAGTAACCAACCAGATTGTGTATAGCTTTTCTCAATTTTATATCAATGTCCAAACAGTTCTCTTCTTTTTACGTCGCGGAGAGCTTCCAGCTCTTCATCTCTCTTTTAATCTGTGAAAAAGGGCTCGTTACCAGAACGAGAAAAACTCCTTGAAGTACTAAAGAAGAACAAATCTGAATACCCCCACCTTGTGTTTTTAATGTTTCCAACATTTCCTCCATCGAATTAGTGTTTTTATAGTCAGTATCCACCTGTGTTCAAGAAATTCATCTTACAGTGAACACAAAAGAAAGAAAAAACAACGATGGGTGGATAATTAAATCTGAGTACGATATTGCATTAGATAAAGTCAACTGTAACTCCGCTAAGTGACAAACCTTGCTGGCAGTGATAATATCTGACTCAAATCTTTGGTCTAAGAAGATTAAACGAAAAAAACCAAAAAGTGTAAATGTAATGAAAACCTTCAATAGTATCTCACAGCACTCTTCAGCTGTTGAACTCACTTGTTCCAGAAGCAACAAATGTGCGTTTACTGAAGAGAGGCGATTTATCGCGGATGTAGAGGGAACTGTCACCATCTTTGGCTGTAAAATTTAAAGGGGCTCAGAAAACACGAACACGGTTCGCAAGTAAACAAACCAACTTGATATTGACATCGAGTTCGAAGTTCGTTGAGTTTATCTTCAAGAAAGCGAGACCTCAAAAAATGGGACAATAGTTTGTTTGTGTAATTAAAATTTAGATAATAATATAAAACACAATAGGGAAAGTGTGCTGAAAATATAGGAACCTTAGCATGAAGATCTTTCTTTTCTTTTATATACGCCTTTTTAATCTCTTCGACAGCGAATTCGCAATCATCAGCGGTTTTATGCGCGTCTTTCTCAGATCTTGTCAATTTTTTCCTAAATAACAATTTCAACGATATCGTCATGTCAGAGGTATAATCCTGGGAAATTAGAAAGGAAATTCTCGTCACATTAGTGATATTACGGTTATTGCTGTTGCTCACAACTAATTGAGAACGTTTGATTTTTGGCGCACCTGAAGGAATTTCATACATTTTACCTACAACTAACCAATTTGTCGTCAGCTCCGGTTATGGATTGCAACTGCCTACGAATCACACGCATCTGTTCTTCCAAGATGCGCGAATTATTCTTGAACTGCTCAACGGAGGGTGAGACGTTAGTAGATTCACGAACAGCCATCTTCACAGCGATCTCTCCTTCGAGGGTGGACGAATCACTCTCGAACTGCTCAACCGAGGGTGAGACGTTAGTAGATTCACGAACAGCCATCTTCACAGCGATCTCTCCTTCGAGGGTGGACGAATCACTCTCGAACTGCTCAACCGAGGGTGCGACGTTAGTAGATTCACGAACAGCCATCATTCTCAATCTGGTCTCATGCAACGGTAAAGAAGATCTGGAATAAAAAACGTGTTAGGAAGTTGAATGTCAGCTTAGAAGAAACTCAAAGGCCTAATCACTCACCCAGAGCTAGTTAAGTTGCTTTTGCGATTCTTCGAAGTAGCTGGTGAGTGGGGAGCACGTATGTGCACAGGAACAACTGTAGTGGAAGACCGTGCGTTCTTGCCCCTTTCTGATGAACCAGTAATTTGCAAAGATGTCGTCTTAGAATTTGAAACCAATACACGTTAACGAATTCGTCATATTTTGAAAGTTTGCGATTTTATGTTGCATTTCTGCGGAAAGAATGCAATCACATTAAACAGTGGATAATCCAGCCCAAGTTTTTCATAATACATCAAAACCATGAAATCCCTCAACGTGAAAGAGTCAGCGGCGTTGGCGTTCTCGTCAACACGAGTTTGTTAATGAGCATCGTTTCATTCGAACAGCTAACAACCCGAATCGGAAGTTTACGGTTGAAAAGATGTGGATCAATACCGGCTTTGACAATCTTCGTCGTTTACGCGCCAAAATCAAACTATGACGAAGAAGAAGTCGAAGCGTTCGATATTGACTTGGAGAAGTGCTACAGAGAGCACCATACATTCTTCAAGGTTATCATTGGAGATTACAGTGCCAAGATTGGACAAAGAAGAACATCTGAAGAACGTCACATTGGGACCCGCGAATTTGAATGGAACGAGCAGGGTGAGCGGTTATCTGAGTTTATCATGGTGACAAAGACCATCCATGGTAACTCGCAATTTCAGACGTTCCACTTTGAACGCTTCAGGTGGGAATCTCTCAATAGAGAGTGCCATAATGAGGTCGACCATATTATAGTAAAACGAAGATCTTGCTTGAATGACTTCTTTGTTGCCCCAAAATTTGAGACGGGATCTAAAGTAACTATTCCTCAAATGGTTCTTATTTTCCACACTATCGTGTGTTTCCTATATTGATTGTCTACTTGTGATTATCTTAAATCTATCCTAGTATCTTCTATAAATTGTCTGTAAGCGACGATCTCATGCAGTTGTCTCGCAGCTGGCTTGAAAGAGGTTCTGTAACTTCTTTGCATAAAGCGATCTTCTTTGCTCGACAGTTCGACCACTGAATGGGTAGCTGTCAGCTGTGGGTAATTTGCAGCATCTACCGTTCCAATCAAATTTTCGTATAAGCCACTGTATTGCTGTCACGTACACTTTCTGTATAAGCCATTATACAGTCATCACGAACCTTCTGTGCAAGTAGCTCTATCAGTTTGTGGTAATGGGTAATTTTTAAGAACCTCTCTCTGAGCACTGTTTTCCTCAATAAAAGTACCCATTACAGAAGGAATATAACGAGCACTATTAGTCATTCAGTAGGTGCCTGTGTTTCATTGCCGAGGTTCCAGTTCCAACTTCAGAACCCCAGTGTTCCACATTCAAGTGCCTCAATCCCCGGTATCCCAGCTCTTGTGTACCATTGTTTTGCTCCTGCTTCTTTCAAGTGTTTCACTCATTCTTATCTCAATTCTCAACTTGTCATCGTCAGATTGTGTAAATGGTATTGTTGTTATTGCAGTAAACAGTTATAACCAAAGCTTGAGATTGTTCTCCATGCGTAAGTCAAAAAGTCCCACGTGGCGAGCTCATACAAAGTCCAACATTCTACCTCAGGTTAGTAATTACTCTGTGCCAAAGACTGACCCAAAATCCTATATTCCATTGCACCAACTAACACATTTGGTGCTTTGGACCATCCAAATCGAACTCAACGCTCAGCGCAACTATTCTACCATTCCACCGCACCAACTAATACAGAACCAGTCTATCTTCTCCTTGGTGGAAGAATTTATATTTCGTGAAAACAGAAAAAAGTAGTTGAGGTAAAAAAAAGACCAAATTTCAAAAAAAGAAGTAAAATGGAAATTTTTCCGTCTATTAGTTGGGTGTTAGAAACATGCTGTTCTTGATAACATCGACGAGAAATACGATCTGCTCAATCCACATCTTAAGGTTTGCGTTATGAAAGCTGGGAGTGCGAAAGTCACCAAGACACGTCTTTCTCCAGAAACTATATGGAACCTGTGCAGGCAGGAGAGAAAAAGAACTTAGAAAGAGAAAAGGAGCAATTCCGGACGACACTGCGGAGGATGAGAAAGGGATTCGCAGAGCCCACTAAAGCTACGCTGGTTGAAGAACTACGACGATTATGCTCCGACGCCTAGACGGAAAAGCTGCAGCTTCCAGAAAAAGTGGTGTAGAAAACCACTTGCGATTACTTCTCAGATCTCTTCAATAGCCACAATAGTATGAAACGTATACGTATAGCATCCTGCGCTCGTATGAATTAGAGCAAAATGCATATATCGTCCTAGCATTTCTCCCTCCCGAAATCCAAAATGCTATTTCATCGGTGAAGGATCGAACAACGCCTACATCTGAGAGGATAAGATTTGAACACCTAAAGAACCTTCTGCAAGCCTTCATCATCAAAGTGGTCCAGCTGCTTATGCGTTATCTGTCAGAGTGCAGGATCCCTACTCAGTGGAAGACGAGCAAGGTTGTGCTATTATTGAGGAAGCATGACTTCCACGATGTCGGCAACTATCGCCCAATCTGCTTACTGTCTATGCTCAACAAACTTTTCACTCTAGTCATCCTAAATAGGATTGATTAAACACTAAACGAAGATTAGCATTGTGGGTAAGCAGGGTTTCGAAGAGGACTCAGGATGATGGACGACATCCACACGATAACATTTCAATGGTGCGCCGCCAGAGTCCGAAAGGCACCTCTCTATCACTACTTTCCTCGATTTAAGGAAAGCTTTTAACTCGGTGGACATAGAAGCAGTCATGGAAGGTCAAGACAGCTAACGAGCCCCTACTCAACACATAAAGATTTATTGTGAGTTATATGGGAATTTCACAACCAAAATATTCTAAATGATATCTATACCAAAGTCAAAAAGAGGAGTTAGACAAGGCGAAACCGTCTCGCCAAGATTATTTACCGCCATCCTAGTGAACGTCATGGGACAGCTAGAATGGGACAACATGGAAGTGAAAATAGATAGTTGACAATTACACCATCTTCGCCTTGCTGATAACATCGTTCTTGCAACACCAAACATTGGCCAAGAGGACCGAATGAGTGTCCAATTTAATAAAGCCTGTGAAAAGATTGATCTCCGAATAATTCTTTCAAAACGTTGCTCATGAGATACTGATTGGTTAATTGTGCTTCATTCACGCTCAATAGAATGAGTACCTCCGAATGTTTCACCTACGTCTGTCTAGTTCGAAAAATTTATATGGTGAACGACTTTACTCCAGAGATGAGCAGGAGGAAGCGAGCGGCAGTGGAAACGCTTTCAAGAGCATTGAGGATGTGGACAAGAGAACCAAAGAACACCCATCGTTTCAAATCCACGATTCTTCTTGGCTTAACGCATGCGTAAGAAATTTGGTCATTGCGTCATCGGAATGGAAGATCACCCAGCGTTATTGAACGCGCAGCCAGAAGGACGATACTACGAGTATCAGGTATCACCCAAGTGACGGAAGGGACGCATTACTCCGATCTACACCAACGACAGGCCACGTGTGGGGCAGTGGTTGGAGACGCCACTGCGACGCACACGTGAAATCGATCCCCCGTGCCCATGGCCCACCAAGCTTTCCTTCCCTCCGGGGGGCGGCAAATTGGTACAAGAATTGTCTGGGAGCATAGCAGCACTGGCTCTATAGATCGGTAGGCCACCGCGAATCATTGTAAAAGGTCAGATATGCATTCAATCACCTCCAACTATACTTAATAAAGTCGAATGCATGGCGCATCCCTCAGGGATTGGTCAACGTCGAGAGCTTTATCCTTTTTTATCTTTGTACGCCAATGATCAAAAATCAAAGACGCCGTTCTATAAGTCAAACTGTCGATGGTGAGGTGTTCCGGAAACGTAATGCATATAAACGGCAACCGATGGGTAAGAGATGTTCGTGACCTGATTCCCTTGGATGTTAAACGTACTGTAGAAAGACCATCGACCCGATGGTCAGAGTTCCTTAGAAAAAACCCTAGAAGGAAATATTACGCTCAACGATCTCCTACAGCGAGAAGAACCCACCCTTGCAGAAGCCAGGGAAAAATGGAAGATTTACCAGCGCCTGTTCAGATCACTCGACGATCAACAAAACCACGGGTGGCACAGGTGACGCATGATGCGTTTTCCAAGATTTAGCATAATTGATTATAATAACAAAGTCATTCCTAAGAAGAAAGGATATCGTATCGTGTAACAATAGTTTTGTCGTGTTCTGCAACATCGACATCAAAGAATCTTATTTGCGGTCACTGTAGCACTACCGCATGACCTCAGAACTTTACTATATCCCTCCGAAAACTGCGATTGTTTCTCCTATCCGTTTCTATTTGCAAGGAAGCGGTTGCACACTAATCGCGATTTACGAACGCGCAGTAAATTCGCGATACACGTACTGTTGTGCACTTGCACTTGCCTTATATTGGTAATAATGTAGATGTTTTTCTCAGATTTGTTAATGCCACTTATCCGCTTAAGTGAAGGACCAACCTAATTGCTGTTTAGATTTGGATGGAACGCCCGCCTTCAACTTTTTTCGTTTCCTTTGCACATTTCATTTTCTGCAAGTGATAAAACGGTTTTAGTAATGAATAAACAAATTCTTTTATTTTTTCACTGATTAGGAAAATGGGTAGAATCGAGTCTACAAATCACAGTTACCAGTCACCTACACCATTTAAATTTATACGCGTCAGAACTGAACTGCATCGGTGAATACCGCTAGTTTTTCATGAACGATGAGGTGAGCTTATCGATGGTTCTGTCTCGTACGTGGTTCATACTCACTTTTGTTGAAAAATTTTCAGAATTAAACTTCTTAGGAACCTTGTTAATAGTCGCACACAGAAATTATTGAGCATGCTATTCAGATCCTCGACCCATCAGTAAGGAGTGCTCAGATGCTTTCAGTGGTGTATTCCACCGATTGGAAGTGAGGAGATGGCTTTCATATATAGGCCAGCTTTTAAATCAGCAACGTAAACACGTTTACAAACGGGAACTAATCTTCCCACATTAAGTGCTTTTAAAGTGTTTCACTACACGAAGGTAATCGTGTCTAATAAGAACATCTATGACATGTATTAGGAGAGCAACGTATTCCTCCATAAAATATTTTAATGTAAATGTGCACTATTGATTGCTAACTGATCACAGGAAAGTCGTAATTTCGAATAGTTCGAGGTTAACAACGACGTCTCCTCGACGAGATGCCACAAATATTATAAGGTAGTCGCTCGGATAGAGAACATTAGGAAAATATAAAGTTGTGTTTATGAAATTAATGTAATTGTGAATTCGTAGAAGCGACTTGGAAAAAAAAAGAGTTCGAGTTTTTATGTCGTTGGTCAAGTGTGCGTGTAGTGCTCCGCATCTTCCGCACGAGATGATATCCCGCAGTATTAACCACCTAACAGCAGTCGGCCGACATCGTGCTAGCAAGATGCTCCGCTTATTTATCATTACAACAACAGGCTTACCAGCGACTAAGCGGTGGTACTGCACGTCAAAAATAAACCTCAGTTCTTATAGCGAATCCAATTCTGTTTATTATCAGCATAATCACACAGTGTTTTGTCAAATGCATATTACAAGCTGAAGCTAAATTCATTTTGTATCAGATGATATGGCTCATATGTCGCGATGTTATGCTTGCATTCTAATCGTCGCTGAAAATTGATATGCAACTGTCAATGGATGGCAGCACGTGAGTGCGCAGATCTGATACAAAACAGGGTTATATGTTCAAAACAATCTAGGGATATCCGGAGTGCGAAAAACATTTTATGGCGTTGACTTTTTTATTTACTGCCCTTTCCAAGTCTTCACATCAGGGTATTATTTGTGAAACAATCACAATGATGCTGAGATATTTGCAAAACACCGGACAGCAGGTGTCTACGGTGGGGAACGAACGCGCTATGACCTTTCCGGCGCTAACGTGTTCACCGCCACACCATGCGGGTTCTTCGTTTCCCCTGCCTCTCAGCTATTTCTATCGATCACTGCCATCAGCAATCACGCATTAAAAGGGATTGATCTGGAAGCCCAAATCGGCATTGAACCTAGGCACCTAATGTCCGGAGTTTTGCATCATTTTGTAGTGTATTTCGTAGTATACAAAGAGACATTTCAGAGTCAACCAAAGTGAAGGCATTGTCAAAGTATAAGTGAGAAGAGAACAGTAACGCAAACATCGAAACACTCTTTAAGAGAAAAGAAGGTCCCATGATTTAGCCGACCTATATGTGTCTTAACTGTTTTTTGTTTCTTGTACGGCCTCAAATTCTGTCGCCTGTCACCGCTTGTTACCGCTGCACGTTGCATATGGAAGCGCCTAGAATACTGATAGAGTACTGACGATGATTCATTGCTTATTGAGTAATTCGCTGCTCTCCAGAGACTCAAAGGTGGCCTAGCCGGAGCTATTATCAGGTCGTCACCACAGTCGCCAGACCTTCTTAATAAGAAGAAGGTTTGCAACCTTACGACTACTTTGGTACTACGAACATAGTGATTCCTGATTTTGGTTTGCTCTTAACCATCTTCAGCATGACAAACCTTGATGGGTGAGAGAAGCCCAGCTGTACAGCGAAGTTCGGCATCCAAGAGCAGCACAAAAATCATGTTGAGCGCTGAACAATTGGAGCTAGATTACGAAGCCAGTAAATTTAAGCAAGCAGTGAAGTTTAGAATAATAAAGCTTTCTGAAATAATGCCGGGTACAGAATGCATGCTGAGCTGTTGATCGAACGCAAAAAAAGTCTTGCAAAAGAGCCTGAACAGCAAAATAAATAGACGAGAAAAAAATGAGTGAATAGACGAGAAACTTGTACGGCGAAGGATACGCTGAAAAAAATTATAAACTCTACCACTCATATATAACTCGTAAGTAATTCTCTATTTACTGGTCAAAGTCCTTCGAGCAGTGTGCTTGCGTTGTCAGTTTGTAATATCTGGTCTGTTAATATTAATAGAAAGCCTAAAGGTGATAGAATAAAATCAAGAGTTGGATAAGTATTTGAGATCACTCGTTATCTCTTCCAAGCCATGAGGTATTCCTGTCGGGGTCTTAATTTCAAATTGCTGTGAAAAGCCACGCTGTCCAATTTCGAAAATGGTGGACTCGAAATCTACAAGTCGTCAATAGATAAAATTTCATCAGAAGTAGTAAATTTTAAAAAAAAGATAAACAAGGCAAACCAGAAAAAAAGTCTCTGATCCTACGCTTGGTTTCGGATGTGTATGTATGTCCTAAAAGTTCGTTAACGTCAGCTCGTTTGTGAACATCTCGAACAAGACAGTGTTAAATGAAACGTCTGACCGATGATGGAAAACCACCAATGAGAAAACGAATAATTCAAAAAATTATTCTTAAGGACATCGACAAGCGGATCATCTTTGTAACCGATGGAATCTATTCGGTGCTGTGGATTCCAATTGACTGTGCTCTAATAAAGCAACTTCAGCTGTTTCTTGTGTCATGCAAAGGGTATGACGATCACACACCGCGTGCTACATGGTGCACCTTAGAAACGAAACATCAGCGTTCGACAGAATCTGAAGAAACAATTAACGAGCGTTCTAAAATCTGCTAAATTTTCGGTGGAGCAAAAACGTGAATATCAGGACGTATGTCCTTTCCAAACAAGCCAGTCGAAATACAACAAGTTGCTAAGAACGAAACAACGAAGGGAAACTCAAGCATTCAACTTTTTATCTAATCCCTATCAGTTTTTATGGCATTGTAGTATGCTAAATATCATTACAACGACACCGAGTGATTTGCAAACATTAGGTCACTGACGAGATACAAACCTTCGACCCAACTTTCAGGTGCTCACGTGTTACCCACGGCACCACTGAGGCTCTGGCTTTTCCTTTCTCTAAGGCAAGGTTTTATCCTAATGATGTCATCAGTAGTCACTCGTCAACCTCAGTTATCTGAGGGAGCACAAATCGACATCGAACCCATTCAAGCTGAGGCTGAAATAGCAAGAACAAATGTCTAACTTTCTATTTAGTGTATTTTATTTTTTTCACCTCACTGTATTACGTGAAATGCAACCACAATGATTCGGAAATATTTGAAAAACAGGGATACCAGGCTGGATTCGTCCCCCTCAACTAGCCATTCGGATGCTTACGTGTTACGCAAGGCACCACTGAGGCTCTGGCTTTTCCTTTCTCTAAGGCAATGTTTTATCCTAATGATGTCATCAGTAGTCACTCGTCAACATCAGTTATCTATGTAGCACAAACCGACATCGAGACCATTCAAGCTGAGGCTGAAATAGCAAGAACAAATGTCGCCGACATCAAACTATGACGAAGAACAAGTCGAAGCGTTCCATATGGACTCGGATAAGTTCCACAGAAGAGACCATTCACCCTTCAATGTCAGCATTGGAGATTTCAATGCCAAGATTGGACCAAGAAGAACGTCTGAAGAACGTCACATTGGGACCCACGGATTACAATGGAACAAACAAGTCAAGTGCCTTTCTGAGTTTATCACGGCGACCATGACCATCCATGGTAACTCGTAGTTCCAGAAGCCCCACCCTCAACGCTGGACGTGGGAGTCTCCCAATGGAGAGTACCATAACGAAACAGACCACATCATAGTAAATAGAAGGTTTTGCCTAACCGATGTCGCTGTTGTCCCAAAATTCTACACGGGATCAGACCACCATCTCTTTCGTGCAAGATTCTATTTCTCGTGGAAAGGAGAAAAAAGCCGCTAAATTTAAAAACCGAAGTCTCAGAACCACCGTTAACTGGAACTTATTCAACTCGCTAGTCGGCTTTTTGGGAACATACCGTTGTCGTTAACGTCGACGAGGAGTACGACCGGCCCATTCAGCATCTTCATGCTAGCGCTATGAAAGCTGAGAGTTCGAAAGTCACCAAGAGACGTCTATCTCCAGAAATACTCGAGCTGATACGCAATCGTGGAATCGCACGAGCCGCAGGCAACCGCGTACTAACGTCCGAACTTGCAAAACAATGCAGATAGGCGATAAAAGAAGATCTTAAAGACAGAATAGCAGAAGTAATGGTTAAAGCAACGAAGCTTCGCCAATTACAAGACCAAGAACATTGCACTCCGACCCCCACATGGAACAGTAGCAGCACATAGAAATGCAATGGAGAAAATCACTCACAAATACTACTCATATTTCTTCAATAAGCACGTCTTCTTTCCGTCGTATGAAACAAAGGAGGGTGGTCATGTTGTACCACCGTTTCTCCCTTCCGAAATCCGACATGCCATTTCGTCGGTGAAAAGTCGAACAACTCCGGAGAGCATAAGATCAGAACACCTGAAGAACCTTCCGCATGCCCTCGTAAACACACTGGCTCGGCTGTTCACACGTCAGATGTCTGAATGCAAGTGCCCTACTCAGTGGGAAGACCAGCAAGACCGTGTTATTGTTCAAGAAGGGTGACCTACACGATATCAACAGCGATCGCGCAAGCCACTTGCTGTCTCTCGTCTGCAAACTTTTCACTCGAGTCGTGCTAAACAGGATTGACAGAACACTGGACGAAAGGCAGCAATGTGAGCAAGCAAGGTTTCGAAAAGGATATAGTACGATGGACCACATCCACACGACAACAAGACTTATTGAAATATAGCTAGAATACACAAGATCACTCTGTCTCATTTTCATCGATTTACAGAAGTCCTTTGATTCAACTGAGATAGAAGAAGTCATGGAAGCCCTTGATAGTCAAGGAGTCCCTACTCAGTACATAAAGATTCTTCGTGAGCTGTACAAGAATTTCACAACCAAGATATCACCTCTCTACAACGATATTACCACTGATGTGAAAAGAGGGGTTAGGCAAGGCGACATCATCTCGCCAAAATTATTTGCCGCCACCCTCCAGAACGTCATGCGAACATTAGAATGGGATAATATGGGGAGTGAAATCGATGGTCGGCAGTTACACCATATTCGCTTTGCTGATGACATCGTCCTTATAACACCAAACATTAGCCAAGTGGGACGCATGTTTTCGACTTTGATAAAGCCTGTGGAAAGATTGGTCTCCCACTAAACCTCACGAAAACGATGTTCTTGAGAAATCGATTGCTTTCGTATGCCCCATTAACATTCAACGGAACGAATATCTCCGAATCCTCCATTTATGTCTATCTACTTCGGGAAATCAATGTGATGAACGACTTAGCTCTAGAGCTGAGCAGAAGGAACCGAGCGGCTTGGAGAGCTTTCAAGAGCATCGAGGATGTAGTGAAGAAAACAAAGAACACCCGACTCCGTACCCCCTTTTTCGAATCAACGGTACTTCCTAGCCTAACGTATGCGTCAGAAACCTGGTTGCTGCGTAAACAGAATGAAAAAACCACTCAGCGTTATTGTACGCGCAGTCGAAAGGACGATGTTAGGAGTATCCCGTTTCACACAAGTAAGGGAAGGGATTCGAAGCTCCGACCCACGTCAACGATCATAAATCAAAGATGCCGTTCTGTACGCCAAACAGTCGAAGATAAGGTGGGCCGGACATATAACGCGTATGAATGACAACCGATGGACAGAAGCCGTTAGTGCCTGGATTCCTCTTGGTGTCATATATATTTATAAATACATATATATTAGAGGCGAATTTTAAAGAAAAAGGTCGGACTTTTTCTACCCGTGGAACAAAACGATTTGCATTTTGTTGCCAAAAAGTTCAACATTTTAATGGTTGTTGTTTAAATTCATATCTTTCAGTATGAGCTATGATGTTTTTCTACAAAGTTGGAAGACAAAAAACAAACCAATTAATTCATACTATTCAGTAAAAGAAGAATTCGTGTGGAGGCTTATGGTGTATACAGGTAGAGACTTCGGATACGTGAATGAGTCGTTAACGATGAAGGAAAAGACTTCGCAAATTGAAGTACAGTTTCAAGCTCATTTTCGACTAAGTCACGGGAATTGTAGGTTGCCAAGCGCTGCGACCAGGAAAAAACTAGCCGTGAAACAAACATCTAGACAATGGCCTACTTCCTAGGTTCTCTACAGAAAAACTGGAAAGTCAAATGGGTTTTATGGACACAAATTCTAAAGACCAGCGAGGGTTTATCACCTTCAAGAAACAACCACAAACAAATTCTCCACGCTTCTGATAATAGTCAAAATAGGGTTGATAATGCACCAAGAAAATCTAGAGTCACCGTGATTGGGTACATAACAATACCTGAGAGTGCGCGTTCGCTATTAGAATTGGGCCCAAGCTTTGCACCATCACAGCCCATTTCTAAAACGACCCTGCGTAGGATAGCATGCAACCTTTATGAGCTTCAAGATCGACTTCGCTATCAGGCCAAACACGAAACATCAAATAGAGATAAAAAATCAAGAGGCGGCGACACTACCACCATCTCATTTCCCTAAAACGTTTTTTAGACAGCAAGACCCTAACGATGGAGTTGACATAAAATTCCGCATGTTTTCGGACGGCGTTCTCAAGACCCTTAATCACTGCGGCGATAGAAAGCTTATCTCCAACCTTACAGCCGCACAAAAATGTGGCATGCGAGAAATTAGAGAATTAATAAACTCGAAAACAATAAGATTGTCTGTTAGTGATAAGGAAGGGAGAGTTCGTAGTTATTCCTCGCGAGCTGGATGTTGAGATAACAGAGGAACATCTTAGTGATGCTACCCTCTATCGCCCATCCTCTGAAAAGGAATATAAAACTTAATACCGAAAGCTAAACAATCAATGGCTTAGTGTGAGAGGGGCTGCAGGTTTAAAATCATCGGTTATTTCGCACTTTAACATCGATAAACCAACATGTCCTGTCCTATACCTACTTATTAAAACACATATGTTGGTATCACCAGATGATCTTGCGTCAACCAATCCGTCATCATTTAAGGTTAGACCCATCATCAGCTGTGTAGACGGGCCAAGGATAAAATAACCTGGTTTTTAAGCCTAATGCTTACACAGTTGCTCAACCACATTCCAGCTCACCTCACAAACACCCTTCCTAGAACGTCTACATAAGCGTCTCCTAATAACGCGTACATGATGGAGTCCTTCAACGTTACCGCGCTGTACACCAACGTATCAAATGACTCCCCAATGCAAGCCATCTTCGAACTTCTTGCTGACATGAAGGAAGAATAAATATGCATGGCTTGTCCATTCAGCAGCTAATGGCTCTCTTAAACGAGTGCCTAAACTGCCCGATTTTCAGATGGACCGGGAATTATTTCGCGCAAATAAGGGTTTTGGCAATAAGACAGTGAGTGACACCAAGCCTTGCCATTGTATTTATGTCTAAGATAGAGCCCTTGTTCTCGATCTCTGGCCACTACTCTACTGCAGATACGTAGATGATTGTTTTGTCGTCTTCTCTACGCAGGAGGAGATGGGCAAATGCTTTGATTTATTGAATTAATAGGGGAAACCGAACAAAAACTGGCTTCCGTTTCTAAACGTTCAAATAAACCTATCAAGTAGCGGTTACATGATAAAGTGGTATCGAAAGCCAAGTAACAAGAACATCCTCGTTCATTTCCTTTCTTTCCACCCTTCACACACAAAGAGGGCGCTTGTGAGAAACATGTTTCGAACAGCCACCTCTGTTTGCACAGCCAGGGAACTAAAGGGAGAATCGCGCGACTCGGCTCGGCAAATAGCCACCTCCAATAGCTACGAAGTAGTTACCGCACGAGATAAGTTTAGAAGGAGAGCGACGTGCCCAAGCGAAACATTTGGCCAGAAAGAAAGTCCCGTTTATGTTTGCCCTTTATTAGCGATGAAGTAAGCGTAGCTACTAAACGATGCTTAAGAAAGGTAGCTCTAGAGGAATCGGTAGCGATAGCTGAAATACCACCGGATCTCTACATCGTCAGTTGGTTCGTAACCGCTTCTATGACCGTCTATGTGAAAAAAACAAATTGCGTAATTTGCCCTTACGGCAGGGACGGTGATTGCATGAGTTCAAGTACGATATACCTGATCTCATGTAATAATTGCGGAGATGAATATATTGGCGAAACGGGCAGACCCTATTCTATCCGTATAAAAGAACACCTAGATAGCAAACGAAAAGTACCCCACTAGGCACGCATAGGATACAAAAGCATAGCGGAGACAATTTTGAAGTAAAAGTCAATATCCTTGCACACGAGACTCAAACACCAGCGCGAAAACTCCTTGAGGTTTTTGGGTAAATGCCAAAAAACCCTTCAATGAATAGCAGGGATGAATGCCTAGAGGTCATACGCAACCTGACCCCGTATGCTCGCATCAATTTTTGATGTGAGATGGTGCTAGTCGTCAACCATATGCGACTATAATCAGCTGTTCTAATCTTCCTCATTGGAAGTCACGTAAAAAAGCGGTGAACTTTTCTCGAGAAGCTGTTGATCGTGTAATTACCATAGAGTTTTTCCGCCTTTCTGTAGGCGTTATTGAAGCGTTTCGCCTAGTAGATTGCATATCAGTATACGCTTCCAGGCTCTGAAGAAGGCGATACTGCCGAAACGTCAGCTACTGTTGTATTGTATTGTGTTTTTTCTATGCAAGTAAATGTATGCTATTTAACAACCACGCGATTGCTGAACAAAAGAAGTGATCAGTGTTATGAGGAGATACAGGGGGTCAGTGCTCAATTCCTTGTCAACTATTCAAGGCAGATAATCAGACTACAGTTGTCCGAAATTGCCAAGTTGGGAAGGATTAAGCGGATCGTTTGTATTTGTGGTTAAGTCAGTATAAATATTTTGAGAGGACAAGAGCCAAGGTGATGCGTATGTAATAGATCGCGAAGAAACATACGTCTTCTGTTGTCACATACTCTAAACGAGCACTCTTATCCCTGTCCGAATCAAAAAAGCTTCCGTAATGCGCCCGTCCGTCAGCTAAGCACAAAATTATGTAGGATCTCGTTCTCAACCTAATTGATTCACTACAATAGTGTTAAAAATGAGGATGTATCATGGAATTAACCAAGAGATTGGCTGAAAAGTTCGTACATGGTTCAACAATTTAGATTTGTTGCCATTACAATCGCACAATGAGCAAAGATCTTTTTCGTGCAGATCTCACGATGCGTCATCATCTTCTGTTTCTAGAGCAAGGGAAATACCAACTTGAATTTCATATCGATGCCCAAATTGTCAGTTTGAGTGTTTGGATAATTCTCGTTGTTAACGTGATGGCACATGTTAGGAAGGGTTTCTTTTACAAGAAAACAGCTGACCTGCAGTAAATAAAACTCGCTCTTGAAGGAATTTAAATTGATCAAAAACAGAAGATTAAGTGTGAAACTCATCTAGAAGCATATTATTCATCGTGAACAAAGCAATGAGATTCAGTAGGTTTTTTGAAAATGTCGTATCTTACCTCAGATAACCTTGTTTAACATGATCTTTCATGTTTGAAAACCCAGTACTCCGAAGATGAAACTGTTGGGCCTCACTTCGGCCGTCCTTATTTTTCGGCCATACTGAAGGAATGCACGATGGCACAATATTATGAAAGAATGCTAAAATGACGTAACAGCATTGTCATTCATCTTTATCCGTAATGATTGAGGGACACATCCAGGAAATACAACCAAAGTTACATTTCAGAATCCGTGCGACAAGCAGTTTATGCAGATCGGGGCTCATGCAATAAAGCAGAAGTACATGGAATTCCATCGTAATCCATTTGGTCAAATTACAATGTTGATAAAGTGACGGAACTGTCGAGGCAGTAAAACTTGCGAAATTTAGCTCTCAAGAAAACAAAAGTCATCTGATTTAAAACTTAACATGTCACGTGGAATATTGATGTGATCGCTTAACACCAATAAAACTGCACTGTATAAAAGAACTGTATGAAGCTAACAAATGTCGTTTTTTAGAAAAAAAAGGTTTTACCCGCTAAAATTAACCAGTGCGAATGAAACCGTGTGGAACTGAAAAGTTATTATCCTTGTTGGACATCGTTGACCAAATCAAAAAGGTGCCAAATCACGAATGCTGCCATCCAGTTTTGTCGGTCCTTCGAAGGCGAAAGTACAATACTTCAAACATCTGGAGAAAACGGGCATCAATTGAAGCAACGAGTTTGATTCGAAAAAAGCCAAAACGATTCATTAGTTCTTTCTCCCTAACGGACTAAGATCATCTGTATATAATTGAATTCGTGTTCAATAGCCCATTTTTGCATGAAATTTTACAACGAAATGTCGATTCTTTAGTGTTGATGAGGGATAATGGTCAATATTGTTTAACGACATAGAGAGTACTGACGATTCATCTAAATACGAGCTCCGTCACATGACTCAATGTCTATCTCATAGACCAATAGTCGGTTTAAGTGTGGAAGACTATTACTAACACTGATCTACAGGACAGGGCATAGTGGAAAGATCATTGATAAGCTGCTGAATGGAGCGCTCCTGAAATACGTTCTGTTACGCAGAATTATAGTAAAAAATGTGTACGGAAAAAAAATTCTCAATGTTGACGAAAAAATAATCTCTGTTAACCTGATGGTTTGGGTTGTAGAGCGATTCAAAAGGGAGGCTTTCCTTGCGCTTCAGACTACGATCAGTCTCCAAGGCATCTTTTTTTATTTGCGCCATCCACTGTTTCGCTTGCTCAATGATCGCGTGGCGCTTCAGCCAGAAATGACGTTGGATTACCTTCTGGAAGCAGTTTGTAGACGTGTGGACGTGTGGACGTGAGCAAAACGATGACCTGATCTGGTACCTTGAGAGTATTCTGGTGGATTTTTCAGCTGGTCCCTTATCGCATAATTCAAAGTTGCGTGCTCGATTTTTAAGTTGTATTTTCTTGAGTAATCTTCGCCCTTCTCAGTGCCTTGATATTTTTCGAAGCCTGGTTCATTGAAGTACGGATCTTTAACAAAGATCAAACCCTAAATGAACGTGGAAATATTGTGAACAAACCTTTAAGAATATCGTATGCAATTTAATTACCTGGATGCTGATAAGGACTTGCATCAGTGAGCAATAGGAGTTCCACTTTTCTTCTGGTCGACCTTCCCATGTTCCGAGAATTGAAAGACATATTTTCCCATCATTATACAGATTTGGATTGAATCGCACATTTCCTGCTCCAGTTGTAAGGAATGCGCATTTTGGTGGAGAGTACGGATAACTTAAAATTAGACTTATTAATGTCTGTAAATATCTATGTAAACAGATGCGAACCTTTGAAAATGCATGTGGTCATAAATAGAACAGACTTATACGGAACCAGAAACGAGGAAACAATCGTACGCAATAAGTCTGACCTCTAATTTGATATTCCTACCTAAAAGCCACTGCAGATACGCGTTCAAAGAAAAAATAAAGGATAAAGGATAAAGCTCTCGGCTTTGATCAATCCCTGAGGAATTTATGCATTGTGCATCCGAATTCATTAAGCATCGTTTGAAGGTGATTGAATGCATATCTGGCCGGTACAATGACTCGCGGAGGCCTGCCGATGTATCCAGCCAGTTCTGCTATCCTCGCAGACAAGTCTGGTAACAATTTGCCGACTTCGGATGGATGGAAGGCTTGGTGGGCCGTGGGCGCGGGGGATAAATTCCACGTGTGTGTTGCAGGGCGCCTCCGACCACCGCTCCACACGCGCCCCTTCAAAAAAAAACGTCAAGGACTGTCAAAGAAAAAATACGGTAAATAACTGTGTGGAAGAGTTTTTGCCATCGTAAACTGCTTGTATCAAACTTAACTGTAGCTTAAAAAATTGGTAAAAGATTACAAATATGTGACATTTGGTCTCTTTTTGTGATGGCTTCCATGGGGTTAACTTATCACTGAGAAACAATATCCATGTTCTGAGCTCAGTTTTAGGAAATTTTGCACAAATTTCAACCTTGAAGAATTGGTTAAGAGTTTTTCCTGTGTCATTGAGTGGAGACCACGTATTAAGTGACGGCAACATACTTCTAAACTAGACCATAAAGTTCTGTATAATTTCGAAAGTAAATTAACAATGTACTAACATTATGTGCACTGCAGTAATGGAGTAAGTCAGAAGCAAAAATTGATGGAAAGCAAATAACAAAACGTTGTTAACTTTTTTTTCATTTACTTCCTATTACTATTTTTTTCGACAGGGTAATGTGTGTGATGCAACCACAATGTTACTGAGATATTTGCAAAACTCTGGACTGCAGGTGTCTGCGGTGGGGAACGAACGCCCTAACACGCTCTCCGGGGTCCAACGCTTTCACCACCACACCATGCGGGCTCTTCGTTCCTCCTGTCTCTCAGCAGCTGATGAATCGATCTCATATTCCTCCCCATTCATGAGAGAACAAAATAGAAATACGCAACAGAGATTTCACTTAAACAATATTGTTAAAAGAGGGGAAAAAATATCTTCATTGTTCAGGTGTGTGTAGTGCATTTGAGTTTGATAAGCTGTGCTACAACAGGTGCTCGAACCCGCACCCCAGCCTCACCAAGCTTTCCATCCACCCCCGATCAGCGAATTGCCTTCAGATCTGCCAGCGAGGATACCAGAAGTGGTCCGATACATCATAGACCACCACGAATGATTTGTATAGGGCAGATATGCATTCAATCATCTCTAGCAATGCTTGATGAAGTCGAATGCATTACACGTCCTTCAGCGATTCATCAATGCGGACAGCCTTACCTTTTTTTATGCTGCAAACGGAAGTAAAAGATATACGTCACCGGATATTTGTGAAGTAAAAAACATAGTTTGATGGATTATCTCTATGTAGGTGTTTAGTGAACATCATAAGTGTCCTACCTGGTTGGGAAAAAAAACGTCGAATTCGAAAAGACCATTGGCGTAAGGCGTATCATCCGGACCAGAAATAAGGACCTAGAAAAAGAAGTGATCACGTGGTTTGTACTGAGAATTGCACAGAATGTTATATGACGTGACGTAAACGTGGCCAACCTTGATAATGTCACATCTGCCTTCGTCAACGCATATGAAGATGCTGTTACTGGCGTTGAGTGGTAAACTGTTTGACATAGAAGCCAGCTCTTTTGCAATCCGTTTTGTTCTTTCACGCAAGGAAGGTGAAAACGGATTTGTGTTGCGGATGTCTTTCTTAAATGTGAATGGAATCACAAGTTTTCCATAATTGCCAATGAATCTGAAAGAATATTAGGATTTTTATGAGGTCGGGCTTCGATGCAAACGTCAAAATCAGGTGCGTGACGCAAATGTGCTATAAATAGTGCAGACAGAAAGAATGTTACGTTGACGAAATACATTTTTAACTTCGAAAGAAAAATTAGGATGCTATCGTAACCCTGCTCTTTCGTTATTATTTGCACAGATAGTTCCTTGTAATCTCAGACAACACACCTGTGTGATTGCACTTGAAGATGTTTAAGAGCTTTCTCGTACAATATAGATATATTGGGAGCAGTTTCCATCCTATCTTCCAATGATTCTAATGGTTTTCTGCTCATTGACACTTCATTTTGTAAAGCACGAGATCTCATCGCAGACGCAGTAGATATTCGTTCCTCATCTGGTAGATTTCGTTCATATTCCCTAGCAGCTTGCAAAATAACCTTTAAAAGAGAATGTGAAAAACGCGGATTAGTGCAAATTCCGCTTCTTTTCCTGCACGATGAAAGCATTTTGAAATAGGTTAAAGATGCAATAGATTTACCTCTGTATATATTTTAACTTTTTCGATGAAGTCAATCATTCTGAAATCAGGAGAGCCCATTTGATCTTTCCACGTCGATGTATAGGCGCACATAATTTCCTTAAACGGTACGACGAGTTCCTTGGCAATTGACTTTGCCCCTTCAGCGTACGGCTTCACCAAATAGGGAACCAAAGCTGGTACGCTAGCCATTGAGGCAGCAGTCTCCAATAAAGCCTGGAACGACCTTGTAGTTGGCACTAAATATATTATAGTAATCTCAGATCAATATGACCTTAAAAGGCGTCGTGTGACTGAATGGTCAAGATCAAGTCGATAGAGTGCAGTAATACTCACCTGGTATAGTTCCATATGTTCGCTAACATCGAATACACTGTCATTCTTTAAGTGATATTCAAGAAGCACAATAACAGCTGACTCGCCAATTTCACGCACAACCGGCGCTGAGATATAAGCATAGTCGTCCGCTTGACGTTTTGTCTTGAACTCAGGTGAACAACAGTACAAAAAGGCATTCAATGCATTCAAAAGCCATATGAGATGTTCTTCACGAGCTAATCGCTCCTCGACCTGTAAGCCCATGGATTTATGCGCAAGAGTTTGGGGTGAATGCTTAGGTAACTAAGCGTACAGTTCGTTCAATATTCCATTTAGATCTGGTGGAGCCATGACCATAGCCGACCCCACGTTGAGCAATCGTCGAGTTTGAATTTCGTCTTGACTGTCGACGTCTACGTTCCTCCGAATCTGTTCTGAAAAATGAATGCTTTTTATTAATAACATCTTCTGGAAGTAAATGGTATTTCATACGCCAAAAGTCAGTTATCAGAGCTCACCTCTGATTCGAGTAGACACTACCGCTCTCTGCAATTAATTCGCATATTGTTTGGACAATTCCGTTTTCGAATAAGGCTGGCTTTTTCCTTTGGTGATGAGTTGTTGATAAGCCTCAAGCAAATCGCAATTAACCTGAGTCTTGTTATTATTTTTGCGGCAAAAATTGTTTTTGATAAAAAGGAAGCAAGCGAAAGCTTTAAAAGATTCTCCAAGCTTTCTGAGATTTTGGGGGCCTATTACACAATTCCGCCTTCTTTAGAAAGGATCAAAACTGTTATTTTATTGATTTTTGAAACAACCGCAAAATTGAAATGCGAAGGGAATGTTGTATAAAATCTCCAATACGCAGCTTTACGGAGGAAGAAGTTTGAGAGACTACATTTAGGATCTTTCAAGTATCTATGCTTACTTTTTTTTGACATGCCACAATGACAACTGTTAGTATGAATGGCGGTAATACTGGATTGTTGCAAGAGTTCGCTCCATTTCTACCGCTTGTTGAGGTCATGTTCCAAATTTTTGCTTCCTTTTATTCTATACGATCCTTCCTCAAGGCTACTGCACGGGCCCCAGCACTACTCACCATCGATTTGTTTCCTCGTATCCACCAGGCGCAAAAAGTCTTCCAAATTTAACACTTGCCTACGGCTTCTGCTTAAGGATTTTCATTTCATCTTGGATGTCGCAGAATGCCAGTGGAGTCGATTCTCCCAGAAGTCTTAAGATAGCCCGCTAGAGAGTTCTGGGTTGCAAAGGGTGGTTTTTTCTCAGAGAAATCTGGTGCCAATTTCCCGACTCCGGAAGGATGAGTGGCTTGATGATCTTGTGGCGAGATCGACTCGGACTGGTACCGTGCTCGTAATGATAGGCATCACTACCTACTACTGTGCTACAAAACCTTTAATTAAGTGCTGTTAACTTCAAGCGTATAGAAGTTGTGCACCAATTGAAAAATGTGACATAAAAGTATACCGTGCATTATGTAAAACAGCATATTTCATT
The DNA here is from genome assembly GCA_018806985.1 of Angiostrongylus vasorum. NCBI lineage: Eukaryota > Metazoa > Nematoda > Chromadorea > Rhabditida > Metastrongylidae > Angiostrongylus > Angiostrongylus vasorum. The sequence continues at coordinate 28,897 of JADANN010000392.1, forward strand.
TTGTTTTGTGCATCCCATGTAATCGTTATGATGGAACAGGATAAATGGCATTTCCTGTATATAATATTCTTTTTACAATTTTAACCTTTTTTACTCACTGCCTACTGTTTTTGACGGCAGGGTATATTGCGAAATATACTTCAACGAAGCTGAGATACTTGCAAAACTCTGGACCGCAGGTGCCTATGGTGGAGAACGAACGCGCTATTGTCCTTTCTGGGGAGTAACGCGTTCACCACCACACCGTGCGGGTCCTTCGTTTCGCCTGTCTCTCAGGTCCAGAGTTTTGCAAGTATCTCAGCTTCGTTGAAGTTATATTTCGCAATATACCCTGCCGTCATAAACAGTAGGCAGTGAGTAAAAGGGTTAAAATTGTAATTATGACTATGGCCTCGGCTTAACTGGGTTCAATGCCGATTTGGGCTCCCCAGATCAATCCCGTTGACGGGTGATTGCTGATGGCAAAAAGATCGATAGAACTAGCTGAGAGACAGGCGAAACGAAGGACCCGCTTGATGTGGTGGTGAACGCGTTACTCCCCGGAAAGGACAATAGCGTGTTCGTTCCCCACCATAGGCACCTGCGGTCCAGAGTTTTGCAAGTATCTCAGCTTCGTTGAAAAATATTCTTTTAATTTCGGGATGCCAAAATCTAAGGTATCTCAGCGCCAACATATAGAATTTTGCTGGAATACTCTTTTCTATTTAGTTTATCCCCTCGGAGCACGTCAAAACCAACGGGATTCTTTCTTTGTTTAGAAACCTCAAATATATACAAGCGAGTGGTCGCTCATCTGTAGGAAAGATAGCAAAATTGAGTGTGCATAAGTGATTGTTTGCATCTTGAAGAACACAAGTTTCGTCAGGTCGAGTTTCATTTTCAATCCAATATTGTTGGTTCCGAGAAATACATCATTCTATAGGATGAAAAAGAATATTAAGGGAGCAAACTTGGTTGCTTTTAGCATATGAGCCATCCTGAGTGGTTTTTCGCTCAAATATGCAGCTATACGATCCGAAACCGTTATTGCTTTCTCAGGTTCGGGTGTTCCACTTGAAGCTGCAGAACCCATCTCAGCAACTCGACGAAACAGACCGCAGTTCCACATGCACCACGACGATGGGGGCTTAAAAACTAATATTTTTGATAACTTTGTATTTTTATGTCCATAGATGTGAATGATGCTGCTTAAATAACTTAAACAAGTTGGATATTTACAGCAATACTTACAGTTTTATTTTTTTTCTTTTGTTTTGAACGACACTTTTTTCGCATCTACTGTGTGGATCCTAGCACTGATACCATTCGATTCGCTTCCTCGCGTCTATCATCCACGACGGTCTTCCAACTTCTGTGCGTGGCTTCGGCTGCTGCTTGAGGATTTCCCCTTCGTCGTGAATGTCGTTGAGTGCTGGTCGAGTCGACTCCTCTTAGAGCACTGAGGTAGTCTGGCTATAGCGTTTCCACTTGGACTGCAGAGAGTGGACTTTTTTCCAGAGAAGCCTAACATAAATTTTCCGACCTCGAAAGTATGGAGAATTGATGAGCAGGGAGCCGAGTCGAACCAGCACCCTACTCGTCATAATTGGAATCACTACAGCTGCGCCCCATAATATTTCTAATGCAATAAATAAATAAATTAGTTCATTAAACTCTCTTAGCTAGACTTTCACCAGTCATTGCTATCCAAGTCGGTCCAAAAGTATGTTTCACAATTGTTCTAGTGAGGATTCCTAGTGTTAACATATTGAAAAGTTACTATCTCGTAATTTTAGAAATCTATTTCTAAATGTTTATGTTTCATGGCTGATGACTGTGTTTGTTGTACAAATGTATCCGCATCCAAAGAACTTTTCTTATCGTATTATTCCTCATTACTCAGAATAAACTATTAAGCTGCACTTCAGCTCACCGACGCGTTGTTTGTTGCGACGGAGACCGTTGATGGATGAGTCCCGTCTTGTGAGGAAACAACGAAGGAAGGCACGAAGTATGACCGACGAGCAGCCAGCTGCTGCTGACTCGCCGTCCACCGTACTCCGCAGAATTCCACTCGATTCCTGGAAAGTCAGAGTATGAAACGGTGAAAAATCACTGATCCGTGTTTCAAGTGGAAAATTACACCGTTTTTCGAGACGAATGTGACATAAGATACATAATTTTTTAATGCATGTTGAATATGTAGGCTCGAAGTTGCGAATTTTCAGGCTGGAGAGCTGTAAACTAATTAAAAAACAACGTCCGACATATATCGAGCGCAAAACATTCGACGTGAAAATGATGACCGCCTGCAACTTTAAGCGAACTTATCCCGGCTCGTGTTAAATATTATTATTTGAAATAAAAAAATTTATCACAACTTGCAGATCTTCTTCAGCAAGACACAGATCCACTTCTTCCTTCAAAATGAAATTTTCATTTACTGCGTTCCATGAAAGACATTTTTGTGATCTTTTGCTTTGGCTCTTATTTCGAGAAGGAGGGCAAATGAATGAACTGGATTCCGTTCCTCATGACAAGATGTGTCATCTAATGTACCCTCTATGTTTCCAAGTGCCACTGATCCGTCGAAGATTTCGAAAATTAGAATTTGGTCCTCAATTTTGCACGAAACTTAATTAACAAACAAATTGAAAATAATGGAAGAATTTGTAGGAGCTCTATATTGCCCTAGTGACAGAGCTAAACCTTTTGTACAAGCGTGTGTGTTTCTCAACTCCTCATGCACTCTAAATGTTGAGAAATTATCGTTTTTCGACAAAAAAAAACCAGCTACGGGAGTTATGAGTTAACAGAGGAGATATCCAGCAGAACAGCTGCACATAATGCTCCTATTTGAAACCGTTTACTAGTAGTCGACCTAGTCATGGATATAAATAATGAAACTCTCGCGACGTTGACCAATCCCTGAGGGAGTGCGCTATACACTCGATTTCATCAAGTATTGTAAAAGATGACTGAATGCATATCTAGCCTATTCAATGGCTTGCCGTGCGTTGGAGATGTACCAAGTCAGTGCTGCTATCCTCGCTTGGGCAACTCTCATACCATTTTGCCGTGCCGATCTCATGTCACCGGGATAGAACTGATAAGCCGTATGCACTGCAAGTCACCTTTAAGCATTAAGCTAGGCATACATATATATATGTATATATATATATATATATATATATATATGTGGAAGCGTGTGTGGCATGGTGGTCGGAGGTGCCACAGCTACACACACGGGAAATCGATCCTAGCGCCCATGGCTCATCAAGCCTAGTATGCCTCCGGGGTCAGCAAATTGATACCAGACTTGTCTGGAAGGATAGCAGCACTGGCTCGATATATGGGTAGGCCAGATATGCATTCAATCACCTTCAGCGATACTTAATGAAGTCGAATGCATGGCGCATCTCTCAGAGATTGATCAAAACCGAGAGCTTTATCCTTTATTATGACTATATAATAATTATGATTATGACTAGTATAGTCATATTTGATACATAGCTAGCATGAGATGATTATAAAATATGTTCTTCAATGAATTAAAAAGTTCCTTGCTAATCCCAGAAAACGGACAATGCTGCTGAATAAGAAATACGAATTGAAAACTGTACAATAAAAAGCAGCATCAACACCCTGTACAAGCAGCAAAATTAACATTATTCCACACTTCAATTAGGCGAGCTGAATTTAGTAATAAAGCTCAAAATACCGTCTTCTCATATAATTCAACTGGCTAGGTAGGGGTGCTGCGTGTACAGGTCGATCAAGGTATTGTCCAGGAAACGCGTTGAATAATTCGTGCCACCAAGAAAGACATTATTTTTCTCATAACTTGAGTCTCATGCAGATTTTGCTTCAAAACATAAACACAACTTTTCAAGGCGCTGCAAGTGAGGAATGAGTTAGTGAACAGTAATGCTGAGATATTTCCAAAACTCCGGACCGCAGGTGTCTGAGGTGTCTGCGGTGGGGAACAAACGCGCTATTGTCCTTTCAGGGAGTAACTCGTTCACCACCACACCATGCGGGCCCTTCGTTTCGGCTGTCTCTCAGCTAGTTCTATCGATCTCAGCCAACAGCAATCACCCGTCAGCGGGAGTGATCTGGGGAGCCCAAATCGGCAATGATGCCAGTTAAGCTGAACCTCTAGTTATAATCACAATCTTAACCGTTTTATTTACTGCCTAATCTTCTTAATGGCAGGGTATATTGCAAAACATAACTTCAGTGATGCTGAGATATTTGCAAAACTCCGGACCGCAGGTGGCTATGGTGGGGGAAAGAACGCGTTATTGTCCTTTCCGGGGAGTAACGTGTTCACCACCACACCATGCGGGTCCTTCTGTTTCGCCTGTCTCTCAGCTAGTTCTATCGATCTCAGCCAACAGCAATCACCCGTCAGCGGGAGTGATCTGGGGAGCCCAAATCGGCAATGATGCCAGTTAAGCTGAACCTCTAGTTATAATCACAATCTTAACCGTTTTATTTACTGCCTAATCTTCTTAATGGCAGGGTATATTGCAAAACATAACTTCAGTGATGCTGAGATATTTGCAAAACTCCGGACCGCAGGTGTCTGCGGTGGGGAACGAACGCGCCGTTGTCCTTTCAGTGGAGTAGTCGTCAAGAAGCCGCATCGCTCGCTAACGACTAAGGGGAAACAATGAGACACAGCATCACATCAAATTTAACAAAATAAACCAATGACAGAATCTCTCAAATTTTACGTTGAAATTTGAACACACTATAGGATTAAGTTGGTACCTTTTTTTATTAACACGGTTTGCGGTTTTGAGGTGCCCAACACTACACTTTCAAAAAGAGTCGCAGAGGAAGCACGTGAAAGAGTAGCGTGACGACCCGTGATGACTGAAAATGACTTGTTATAAACAAAAGAAGTACATCGTGAGAGACAAAGCACAAGAAGTAAAACTAGACTTGAATAGTGCGATAAATGAGGTGACTCGCTAATGAATCGCATGTGGGAGGGTTCATGGTCACGCAAAGGAATCATGTCAAAGAACTACGAACGTATATCATGTAGAGAAAATGGAAATGCGGAAAAAATGGAAAACATGGCTTCGAAGCAGTAATGTCAACACACCAGGCGAAAAAAAGGCGAAAAGCTTTAGGAAATTTCAAATGCAGAATATCTAATCAGCACTTATCAGGTGGACATTTACGCACAGGCAAACTGTAGTTAGCTGGTAGCCCGAATTATTAATGTAAGTAATTCTTGCTGATTTCTCTTTTACTTGGGAACTTATTCTGTGCACGTCCTGTAAGGTAATTGTCAGATAATCTAGTCAAGGATCTGGCCGTGAACTCATGAATGCAATAAGACGATTTGTAGTTAATTCATTTTTTTTCATTATGTAATATGGGTGCGTGAGGTGTAGTTCATTGTCATGCACATGGTATCCGGTGTGTCGCTGTGTTCCGAGCAAACCAATCCCTCCTTCACACCGGAGGCGACATGCTATCTAAGACGATTAAAGCACTTAGCGTTGATCAATCGCTGTGGGATGCGCCATGCATTCGAGTACATTCACAGCTTGGTAGAGGTGGTTGAATTCTGATCTATAAAATGGGGGCGACCTGCCAATGTATCAAAGTCAGTGCTGTTTTTTTCTTCTCAGACAAGTCTAAGGGATGAAAAAGGATAAAGCTCTAGGCGTTGATCAATCAGTCAGGGATGCGCCATGCATGCGACTTCATTAAGCATCGTTTGAAGGTGACTGAATGCATATCTGGCCCTTACAATGACTCGCGGTGGCATACCGGCCTATAGATGCATCTAGTCAGTACTGCTATCCTACCAGACAAGTCTGGTACCAATTTGCCGACCCCGGGGGGATGAAAGGCTTGGTGGACCATGGGCACGAGGATCGATTCCACGTGTGGGTTGCAGTTCGCCTCCAACCACTGCGTCACAAGCGCCTTTGACAGACGGACAAGTCTACTAGTGGTTATTTCCAACTTTAAATGGACAACGTTCACCTATTACTGGACATTATTTGCAATAGAAAAAAATGGATTCTATAGTTTTTTTTCTTAAAGCGCTTGCTATCTTATTCCACTAAGATGAAAGTCCGGTTCTCATGAGCCTGTGAGGAACATTTTTTTTACATTTTTCCTCCTGGCTCGCATGTGGAACAAAAAGAATTTGAGAAGCGGGGTTTCGTCCAGCAGGACACGATGGCTCTCTCCGATGTATCAGTGATGCTTAGGGTTGCTTATATGAATTCTTAAAAATAAATATAGTATGGATAAAATATTTAGAAAATTTTGCACCATTTTCAGTTTTTTTCGTTCTAAACAAATCGAAACAAAAATTCAAATCCAGGCGCATGTAGCGCAGTGCTGAAAAGGAGCCCCGCAATACACACGGAATCTATCTCCACGCTCCAGCCTTACATCGCTGCTGGCTCAGCGAATTGGTACCAAACTTGCCTGGGAGAATAGCAGCATCGACTCGATACATCAGTAGGCCACCACTAGTCACTGTATAGGCCGCATATGCCTTCAATTACCCCTAACGATACTTAGTGAAGTCGAATGCGTGCTTCATCCCTCGGAGATTGATCAACGCCGATAGCTTTATCCTTTATCATTTTACAAGAAACACTCGAACAGCTTGTAATCCTACGAATCTAGTGGTCCTACTTAACGTTCTGAGCAACACAGATCGTCAACACGTGACGAAATCATTGTGATAATATGATAAACCAGTGCATTTTCATCATGGCTAGAAAGCAAAAATACCACGAACACAATTTTTCTTACGTGACCCGTCCTCAAATCTACTGTACAGATTCTAGCACTTCTTGCATTCAATTCTTTTTCCTCTCACTCATCGTCCACAGTGGTGTTCGAACATTTCACCAGTTCTTTCCACTGCTGTTCGCGGATTTCTTTTTGTTTTTATGAAATTCGGAGAATGCTTTTGTAGTCGATTCTCCTTGAAATCTTCGAGATAGCTCAGCTTAGACAACGTTGATTGAAGGAGATCGTTGGGAGGTGGGTGGAACCATGGCCTTACTTTCTGATCGAATGCATCGTTAGCCACTGTTTTGATTTGGCTGATGAGGGCTGCCCAATGCTGGTCGACGACAAAACGCAGCTATGGCGGAGCTGTTATAAACGAAAACTTTTTTTGGGAAGCCTTCCCACCAAAGCTTTCAATTTGCCTTCTCAGAGTGACTTTTTAGCCGACAATACCTGCCCGCATATCGTATACCCCCTGAGAAAAAGCAATTCGGGAGCTCGATTTTAAGGTTTTGTTTGCATCCCCTTACTACCGGAACTGCGCTTCTCTATTTTCGCATGTCCCATTTTTAATTCACTGGTTCTGTGGGGATGAGTTCGATAACCGTGCTCAGAAGTTGTTTTACGTCAGAAGCTGCAGCGGTCTACCGAAATGAGGTCGGAAAATTTTGTGACCATTCGAAAGATGTTATCGATAACATGAACGACGAGAATGGCATGAAGATGGTTGACGAAAATGAAGAATAATAGTTGAATAGTTGTAGCTGATAAAAAAACTAAATGAAAATAATTTCGACACTTTATAAAGATAACACAACTAATGCAGAAAGAACTGAGTTCAGTGGAAGGCAACGTTTTTTCTATTTTCTGAAAGTCAGTTTGGTCAAAGTGAGGGCTTACAATCACAACAAAACTGTGGAAAAGCGGTTTTTTACGTCAAAAGTGTTGCAAAAAACGGTGAGAAAGAGCAACACAGTGTTTAGGTGCTTCTGTCAAACCATTGTGATAATTCGCTTCAACAAAAGAGCCCTAGTGTTGTTTTTACACCACCTTTATTTTTCTCTTCGCGAACCCTCACGGACAAAAAAAGCCGTCAAGCGACAAAGGCTTGTTTGATAGAAGAAAATTGCTTGAATACTTACATGGATGGCCTTCACATGTCACTTGGGTCCCAATGCTTCTTTCATTCATTTCATCGTTGCGCAACAGGTCATGCCGAGTGGTGGGAAGGAGTGATAGTGCGTGATTTCTGGTGTGGTTGTAGATCTGTCGTCCTCTCCTAACTAGCGTGTTGAATACTGGTGAGATGTGGCTTTCCCTAGACTCCGGAGCAAGCCGTGCTCAAACCATCGCAGGTAACTGTCATCCTTTGCAAATCAGAGGGACGTTTGCCGCCTTCTCACCATAGTTTTTCCAAGACGACAAGGATTCTTAAGATTACTCGACGGACTGATCGATGAAGACGTTGCAGGTGCCATGTGCATTGAAAAAATAATAGTGTATTTATGAAATTCGCAACGGTGGTGTGCAAACAGCAGCACTTTTCCTAAATGATCCATGTGAAAAAGTCCTGGATCATGCGATTACACGAACTAGAGAGAAATTTCTATGCAATATTATAACCTACTCTCACCGCTACGAGATAACTGATTTTGTTACTTTCTATTATTCACTTCGAATAGTCAGCGTTAGAAACTTAATTTGATGTGACTTCGGACTCCTTTCCATTGTCCCTTTTTGAAGGTAAATAGAGAACTTTATTAAATCATCACCTGATTTACGCCTTCGTCATCCACTCATCAACATTTTTAGCGCCGCTACCTACATGGAGTTGTCAACTTGTCATGCAAAATTTCTGAGGCGTATATTTTTCGGACATAGAAGCGAACTCTTCAACATCGTCGGTTTTCATCTTCAAGCCGGCATACCTTAGCTCATGGTTGGCAACACCAGTAGGTTTAAAAATCATTAAAATCTACACAACTTTAGAAATTATGAAGAGTTTTGTTGCTCCACTTTGATGAAATTCTGGTTTTCTACAGCCTAGGAACCTCACTCACCCATGGCGCATTTTTCATGTCTAGGCTTGAGTTTCAAATGTAAGGAAAACTGAACAAGAGGGATTTAGCAAATCGGTAGTTTTAAAATCGACCGTTGCTTTACCTCTGTGTAAATAATCAATGTTGTCTAAGGTTACTAAGCTAACACGAGGTTGATAGACGTCCTCTCGATGTGGTTGTTCTTTGTCACATCGAGTGGAATCCAATGTAGGGAGCACCGCTCGAATGAGGAATCTAACTCGACGGTGTCCTCTTATGAAGGGCGGATGTCAATCTATTACCGCTATCCTACGAGAGCGCAAATGCGTTAAGCAGAAGACTACAAGAAAATGATAGATTTAGAGAGTTCCTGCCTTATTCAGCCATGGATAACTTCTGCACGACGAAGCATCTCGTCCCAGGAAAATCCAGTGAAATCAGAGCTATCGCTTTGCCCATCTCTCAAAACTGCAACCAAATCAGTGAAATCATTCTTCTTTACCATGTACAAGCTATCTCTTTATTCTTGAAATTCGTTGAACCATCGGGTTTTTTTTTCCAGGCGTTTGCAAGACTACTAAGAGAATATCGTACTTGTTTCATTATTTCCATAAAGTAATTCGTGACTCGAGGATCATCTAGTAACCCTATTTCGTTAACATAATGCCTATGCATTTTAAACTGCTTTTTCCCATGAAGCTTTCTAGTTAACTTACGTGTGAAATCCTGGCCGGATGTTTCAGCACCTCCAAAAACCAGTTAGTACTATGCTAAGACAAATAACTTTTGTAAAAAATCTCCCTCGCACCTCCATCACACACTGTACCTTTACCGGTTAATCTCGAAGACAAAGATGTTTAAATTTAGCTCAATAAAGCTTCTATACCAGTTTCGTGTTAGCCTAACAATCCTAGAGCATATAAGACACACTTGGTCCAGCAAAAAGCGACATCTTAAAGTGCTCTGAAGTTTTACTTTTAGTGATTTACTGTTTGTGCTCAAAGGTTTACTTTTAGCAGCTTTTCGGTTTGCAAGTGCTGAACTTCTTTTCGGTTTTGTGACCTTTCGGAGGTTGTGAACACTATTCTTCTGCATCACAGTTCGACACGCAATAAATCTCTCACCAAAATGAGGTGGCAAACTGTTAAGACGATATTGAGGTGGTTTTTGCATGTCTTTTTTATTTAACATGACACGAAACTACATATGCGCTGATCGCAAAACTGTTTGACCTTTTTTCTTCGTGTACATTAACACCAGCGAGCGCCTAGGGCATAGGTAGTAATGATGTTCAGCGCTAGCAAGACACGGGTTCAACGATGACTCCGAACATGTGTCATGTATGAATTTTCTGAGCGGCCGCAGCGATGGGATGGTTGCTGAGCCAAGGACGGTGTTAGCTCGCACCATGTTCGTACTGGACCTGTTGATTGAATTTAGATTTTGGTTTTTAATATAAGGATTAAATATAAAAATGTCATGGATCTGACATTAAAAAATTCATCAAAGCACTATTGAAAAGAGGCAATTAAACTTCGTCTTTATCCCTCTCTTTCGATTATTTGATGCTTGGCGGTAGCAGAATCATTTCCTCGATAGTACGTTCCAGATTGTACGTTAGATAATGCCGGCAAAACGTGTTTGAAGATGAGAGCGTCCAATGAAAAGTGCGATGCCCTTTGCGTTTCTCAATTCCAAGAGATCCACTGAACAACTGTAATGCGGCAAGCAGATTTTACCAGAGGTGCTCGTTTGAGTCATTCGATGGTTACCAGTGATAAAACTGATTGGTAGCCGTCGCCTGGGAAATGGGAGGTGGATTGTAAAATTTCACATGAGGAATTATATTTAGTTCCTAATTAAATGCTTAAAAAACGGTCTCCTAAAAAACGTTAAATGCTCGTAGTTTTTGTTAAGCAAGACAGAAACAGTTTAAACGGTGTTAATTATGGCGATTAGGAAGAAGAATAAACAGCGAAATCTGATACAGTTAGTGAACAGAAAAGTTTGCGTATGACCAGTATGTTGAAGCGAGATGACCATCTGACAAGGGCTTTCTCCTTGACATCCCTGTACTTCGGGCCACATTTCGATTCAGCAATAACGAGTGAGTTTTTATTGAACATGAGTGTTCATGAATTTCAACAGTCGCTCGCGCTGCTATGACAACACTTTGCAATTTTCCATGTCCAACAATCTATTAACCTCGACTATGATCAATATTAACATGTATTAACACGTTATGTCTGCTGGAGAAGAAAACGTTAACTAAGTGATATCCATTTCAGGTTGTGAAGAAGACGAAATCGGTCGAAACGTTAGCTAGTGTGAAACACATATTGTCTTAAAAACCTCGTGCCTGTTGCTAAAGAAGAAAACAGCAACTTACTCCAGATAACTAACTGCTCAATGAATTATCAGAAATGTAGACATTTTGTGCGGAGGCGATTCGTATCCCGCTGTGCCGATTGTTGATTTAACAGTGGCCAGAAAATGAATAACGCGGTACTTGAAGTCAAAACATAATCGGGGGTTCGACAATGGTCCAAACAGATTCCAACGGTTTTGTGAGTAAATGGATAACAACGCTAGCGCTTTGTCGTAGTCCACACGGGTCCCATACAGCTCAGTAGCATTCTGAGTCTCCTGACTGAGCATCATTCCTCAGGAATGAAGATGGACATAGGGAGGTCACCTATGCTCTCTGTAAGTCATAATAACGCTGGAGCTAAGCAAGTGAAAGGAGGACCGAATGCACTCATCCTCTATAAGGCTCTATAAGGCTCTGAGCACTCATTGCAAAATGGTTTGTAACGATTCATACTAGTTTGTTGCTTGTTGAAGTACACAAAATCTAAGCGCTGTTCACTGGTTAGATATTTCTTCCCTTTCTTCTCTGGATAATGCAGCTGCGCCCTGCAGCATCAGAAGTTTGCCTTATTTCTATACTCAAGTCAGTACAGGAAAAATTAATAGCGTGCGCAATAAATACAAATGATAACTGGTCTTTAAACTTCTGACATTGTTGTGAAATCAACATGTATGGAAACGAGAGTTTCAAGGAAACCAAACCGTTTCTAAATAGAATGTTATGTTCAAATAAGAGTCGATACCTACTAATGCTTTACGGGCTCACCGTGCCTAGGTGTGGCAGTGCGATCTACACCGTGAGGTTCGTTACACCAGCGTTATTGCTCGAGCTGAGAAGAACATCGAGATATTCATTCGTTTTTAACATATGTCATCGTCAAAAACCTATGGTAAAAAATTTCACTGGCCATTTGTTCGATAATTAGTTGTGTTGCAGTTTTGCTAACACAAATATTTATCAAACAAGAATGAGAATGGTGGAAGCACCAGCTAACTTGATTTCTCATACCATATTCATTATTTTCTCCGGAACAACACAGTTACAGGCAAGAGGAAACACATATTCTTGAATAGACTTCGGATTTTCTATGCAGCTTCTGCCAAGGATCGAAATTTTCGAGAACAAGAAAGACCGAACGTATTGAATCTGTCTATTCAAGTCGAACATCACCTTATGGAATTTACTATTCTTTGCACAAAAAACACCTTGACGTTTTCTTCTAGATTGTTGAAATGATATAGATGCACCACATATAACTTGCTCACCTGATTTGGACGATGAAGATGAAGGGACGCAAGGCTAAAAAACAGTTAGAAAAAAGTGTTATGACCTGTTGTGTGTTTTCATCTAGAACGTTTGGAATATATTGACGATTAGAACAGGGCAAACGAATCACGTGTAGACTTAATAGGAGGATAAAGGAAAAAAGCTCTCGGTGTTTATTTGTACCTGAGGGATGCGGCATGCACAAGACTTCATTAACCACCGTTGGAAGATATCGAATGCGTTGGTGGTGAATGAATATTTGGCCTTTACAATGATTCGAGGTAGGCTACCGATGTATCAAGCTAGTGCTGCTACCATCCCGGACCAGTCTGATGCCAAATCGCCGACCCAGGGAGATTGAAGCACTGGTTGGCTTAGAGCGGGGGGTCTGGGTCTCCTCCTACGACTGTGCTACACGCTCCCCTTGTATGTTGTATGGAAGCTTGGAAAGAGTAATCTATTGCTATGTGCCTTTTTCTTTACTTCTACTTGGAAATATTTTAGTCTGGGAAAACAGCGTTAAACGCACCACTCTGCTGTGATTTAAAAAAAGAGGCTGGATTATATATTCCTGCACTAAAAGCAATCAACATTCACTCGGCCTGAAATCTTTGAAATACTGCAATTCTTTTCTAGGGAGAATCTAACACATTTTGCTCATAATTTCCAATAGTGGTTAGTGGCACGGAAGTTTTCGTTCATACATGTACATGGTTGCCTTTTTCAGCCCAGCAAAACCATCCATTTCTTTGTTGTCAGCAAAATAGTATCAAAGATTTCGGGGGAAGAACGCTCTTCGAACCAAAATGCTGGAAGCAACCTAGTACAGCTATCTCAGGACTCCCCGAAGAATCTTCTCGAGAAGCATTAAACGACATTAATCCCTTATGAAAACTAAAACCCTCAATCAGCAGTCGAATTCAAACGCTGATTAGAAGCCTTTGTGGATGATGGATTTGAGGAAACGAATCAAATGGAAGCACTGCTGCGATTCTCATGGTATTTGCGTCAGCTCATATAACAAAAATAAAAATAAGCATGAAAATAAACCTTATAAGTTCTATTTACAAGCTTTTCAGACAACTACCTTTGGTTTCAAGAGAGTAATAATTCAACAAACGACGAAACTAAGATTTTGAGAAAAAGCAAAATCCTCAAGTTGCAGTTAGACACACTTGCAAAGCCGACACATTCTTGATTTTTGGGTGCAAGAAAACATGCGAAGAAAATAAGTGTTGGGATGGCACAATAAATTCGAACAGGTCATGTCCACAAGTAATGAGTAATTTGCAACATTGTTCTCTATCACTAAACGACTTCATATTCAACCTCTAGTTTATAAAAATCACCCAATCACTGAGCTGAGTGTTTTGCAGGGAATGGTTGCATAAAAACGTTCTTAATACTCACTAATATTTTTGGTGCCATCCCTTTGCAAGAAATAGCACGAATAGCAACCAAAATGTTGCTGAAATATTTGCAAAAACTTTGGACCGCAGGTGTCTGCGGTGGGGAACGAACGCGCTATTTTTTTTCCGGAGGCAAACGCGTTCACCACCACACCAAGCGGGTCCTTCGTCTCGCCTGTCTTTCTGCCACAGTACCAATAGCGATATAATTTGTATTTGGGTGGTGATTTGCTGATCGAACAATATATCCTTTTCGTTAACCGTACCAGGGTCTTCTCAAATCCTCGGTAGTTGTATATCGAAGGGTGATTTACCGCTCTGCGATTACGTTGATACCTGGGACAGCGGTGATTCTTGGTAGTAGCTTACTTTTTGAAGCTTCTGGTAGAATTTCTTCTTGGCTTTGAGAATTTTGCGAATATGTTGGGAAATGGATCGTTGCTGTATAGTGCAGTTTGACACCAAGGAAAACTCCTGATCGCAAGAGTAAAGGAATGTAAAGAAAAAAAACAATGTTACTATCTATTTGTCAATGGAATAGCACAATTTGTAGCACGCAAGATCGACTACTCGGCATTGGATTACAAATTAACCACCTCGCGATTGCTGTGGAAGAAAACGACGAATTTACAATTTGTAGCTTAAACATATTTTTGTCTTGCGTTCTGCTTTTTTCATTTTTACTTGCAAATAAATCAATGTAGTAAACTTACGTGGAAAAATAAAGGCCTCGCAAACCGAAATATCATAGAGAAATCTTTATAAAGATGAAAGGTGATGTTCCCCTATGAATTGGCTTATAACACGAGGTCGTCGTTTTTCAAAACGCTTTTTTTTCCTTCTCTTTTGGTTTTTCTTACAATCTTTCGTTTGCTTTCCTTCTTTTTTTTAAATTTTCATTTTTTGTGTCAAACGTTGCGCATCACTTGATAGTTGTTCTTTTTCATTTTAAGATCCCTTTCTACAATCAACTTGTCATTTCTAGAACTAGCATCTGCACGAACTTCTTCAACAACTTCTTTGAACAGTTTTCATTGCAAACCGCTATCTGTCGCAAGTGTATCTGGTGTCCGTGAATTTGTAAACTGAAATGAATCCGTCGCATATGATTCGGCAAGCTCGTACTTAAAGGTTAGTCGTTAAGGTTTTGAACGCATGGGAAATATCTGATTTACGACCGCTCTTAAACTCTAAACATGTAGTTCGTTGTTCTGTGACAAGCCTCGACTAAGAAATTAGGAGTGATAGATTTGGAAAATCATGTGGTATTTTAAGGTACAATGACCGGAGTCAATTCTTATCGGACCTTAAAGGTTTGCAATACTCTAATTCAATAGAAGTGTAGTGAACTGAAAACCGTTGACAACTGAGCGAATATAAAACACATATATATATATATATATATATATATATATATGATATACATGCATACACAGCACACACACACACACACGCACACAATTATTCTATCTGAAAACAATACAGTTATATAGTTAAAAAAATAGTTGAAACAGTTCACAAACTCCATTATAGATAGAATTAACGGTGCCTTTTTTCTGTGTGAATAAATGCCATACGAAATTATCAAGTTAGGAAAACCCGGAGTAAGCGTAGAATGCAAGTGAAAACAATTTCAGAGAACTATTTCTACGCAGAACAGAAACACTCGCACTTAGTCTTATGTGATGAAGTAACTAAACGTACTTCATGGAGGATTGGGAATCAAAAAATAATATCAGTTATTTCAAGCCATTTTAGAAGAAATGGAAAAGGAGACGCACAACACGGTTGCCTACTATTTTTGGTAGATGGCAAAAACTTGCAAAAATATTCCTTATGGTTAACCTCCTTATACAAAGACTTCTGGAGAATGTTACACTTTGAAGGTGTTTAAAATCTGTCATATCAATAGAATATCATGACATTGTAGTTGTTGAAACATTAATTAAGAGCATAGTTCACCAGAAGCATTAAAGCTGCTTTGCAAAAATTTCTTCATATCACTTGCTTGAAATGTTGTTTCGCTACAGCATTCTGGTGGAGGTTAAAGTCCACTTGAATTTGCTCAG
Organism: Angiostrongylus vasorum; assembly: GCA_018806985.1. NCBI lineage: Eukaryota > Metazoa > Nematoda > Chromadorea > Rhabditida > Metastrongylidae > Angiostrongylus > Angiostrongylus vasorum. The sequence goes on from JADANN010000392.1 coordinate 44,810, forward strand.
AAACAAGCACTTTTGAATAATCAGAATTCGATTCAAGAAATTGAATTGTAAAGTGCTTTGAGAGTTAAGAAAATGCCTTAATGGTCTAGGCTAAGTTATTTGCTAACACCGAATAAGTTCAGTTGAATATCGTATCAGGATAGAGAGACTGAGAGATATTAGTTCTTTGAAAGGAATCTAGGATTGATTGATAATCAATGGATGTCACTATAGCAAAAAACAAGACAATATTTGTAACATGGGAACCTTGAGAACCGATGAGAACTCAGGAGTGAATGTTGAGAGACAGACATTGAATATTGGGAGTGGTGGTGTTAATCCAGAGAGCAGTACTAGTGCATGAGGTGTAGCTTATGCGTGAAGCCGAACACTGCACAGCACACCTCCACACGATGTCCATATGAGCGGGCGACGCGATCAATGTGAGCCTGGCTCAGGCATCCGCAGTACTTTCGTCGGCAAGTCGTTCAGTTGGACAGGAAGCACTTAGGTGGCGTAGAAGTCCAGCATATCAAATTACTGGTTCTGAATCAGGCACTCTTCATCACTGAAAAGGGAATCCGTAACATAGTTTGCAATGAAAACAAGCACATTGTCACTCAGTGCGACTAAGTATCAAAACGTTTTCTTCGACCATTAAGCTACAGCAATATTGTTAATAATTTCTATGATTTACAAGGTCTATTCGCGTCCTTCAAAGCTGCAATGCTCGAGTTTGCTTGACCAAATCCCGTCAACAGTGCGATATGGATCTTTCGCAGATGGATCGCGTCGAATACGAGTGTGGAGTACCACTCGAAGCCATGATGTTTCTTGAAATTCCATCTCGTTGTATCGCAGTGTGATGTGGAAACCGTCAGAAGATTTTAACTGTTCTAGCAAGATAGATATATTCGAAATAGTGGACACAGTTATCAGTGGATTTCCTGGACAACTGCTTCTGTTGTCGCAGAAAACTTCTTTTTGTGGACAATATTTCATATTAGATTGATGGTTTCTGTATCAGTGACATGGCACTGCAAGTAATTCAAGGAAGCTACTTTCTATATGTTATGGTTAGCGAGAAGAATTTTTGCAGCACCTTTCTTGATATCATTGAATTCCCCTCGGAACCTCTCTGCTTTATTGTCCGAATAGGTTAGCAGAAATACCATTGTGGATGAGAAAAATCCCATGGTGTTTCTGCTGCATTACACTTGTGGATGCATCTGTAGCAAGCAGAGTTTGCTTCATTGAAGTGTTTTTCACATTGTGTATCCTTGGAAACACTCAGGTTAACAAGTGACACACACAGTTCAAGTCCAATCTACACTATTCACATACAATTTACATCTAATGTGGTCATTTTTTAAAACAATGTGAACCGCTACATCTAGTGTTTGATAATAAAGAGAAAAAATCTTGTATAAAATATCTTCTTTTTGCTTTGCCCTCCAACTGGAGATACGCTGCCATTCACATTTGTCTGGAATTACTAACAGGGGTCGAGTTGCTCTATTTCATTAAAACGAATTCAGTAACGATCCAGCCTCTTAAACCTAGTAACGCATAGCTGAAAACAGAATGGAATGGATATTTTCGTTTGCTTAATAGATCTCGGTCACATTTTTTGGTCATGGTTTGGTCCATATCGGATTTTCTTCGTTCACAATCAGATTCCAAATACTAGCTAAAAATAATTCGTTTTAGCCTGTATATTCTGCGTATTCACTAAGATAAACATTACGAAGACCCACTGGCCATGAGAGGTCCTACACTTTTGGATATCCTCCTCTAGCCTTATTATCACCACCCACGCTTTTCTTTCTACAATGCACTTTTTTTACGAATTCTTCGATGGTAATTGCAAGGGATTCCTCATTGTCATCAAAGCCTTTAGCTTTCTTTTCCTAAATTTCGTTGAGGAGTCGCTCGACAATGATGTCGATCTTGCCTTCGGCCGATATGATCTCGCCTTTGTTAAAAATTTTTTTCAGTAACTTGTTAACCCCTTCCTTTTTTCTACGTCGTTGTAAAACCTGGACATCACATGAGATGAACCGAACATGGAAATGAAGACATAAACACAAATCGGCATCACATTCCACCATGAAAAAAGAATAGGCAGTGAATAAAAAAGTGATTACATTTACTTTCTTTTATTTTTTCACGACAGAGCATATATTTTTGAAATACAATCACTGTGATGCTAAGAAATTTGAAAACTTGGACTCCCAGGTCAGATTCGAACCCGTGATCACGACTATCCACCATTTTGAGAACGTTGCAATGCGCAAACTTAAAGAACTGACAAGCTCGATTGATCACGTACACGAAGTAGCTATTGAACCAAAATTCGTCCTTCTCCCAAAGATTGTTGGACGATTTTTCTTCTGTGGAAGAACATTGTATGTGTAGGAAACCATAGACTTGAGCATATTTCTGCCGGCTATTATTTGAATTCACGTAGATTTCAATCCCCAGTGGTTTATAGTCCTATCTCGAATGAGGGATGGAGCTACGATTTAAGACCAGGTGCGACACCGTCATCCGGATACAGAGCTAAAAGTGCTAGTAATCGCTCACGTCCTGTAATAAATCCAATCGCAAAGTAGGAAGCTTCCTTCCGGTCCACAGTTGATGAAAATTGCCTGTGGATAGGACCTTGAAAGAGTTCATCGAGATCTGAGTAAAAAAATTATGCCAAACTAGCAAGCAACACAGCAATTCAGTGGTAAGTGTATGGTGTAAACGCAGTTCTTCTGAAGGACCACACATCCAAGGATTCAAGCAAATATGTTACAACAGTTAACAAAAAAATGTGGCAAAAGCGGAGAAAAAGTTATTCGTAATTATGAATTACTATTAGCAAAAAAGCAGTCACACATTTATCGTCATGGTAATTCTTTTACCAGCGTTGACTTTTATTTACCGCCCACCGCAATTTTTAGAGCAGGGTATAATGTGAATTGCAATCAAAATGATGCTGAGATGTTTGGAAAGCTCAGAACCCATCGAACTCGCCATTATTCTTTTCGGGAGCTCGCGTGTTACACAGTGCACCAATAGGACCTTGATTTATCTTTCTCTCAGCTAGTTTTCTATCTAACAGTACCATCAGCAATCACCCGGCAACGGGATTGCTCTGAAGAGCACAAATGGGCATTGCATCCAGTTTTGCTAAACCTGTTACTAAAATCACAATGTTAAACTTTTACTCACTGTCTACTGCAATTTTTCACGGCACGTGAAATGCAACCACAATGATGTTGAGATATTCTTTGTTACCAGTTAGAAGACTCTTTTCGAAATCTTTGTTTATAAAAATATAACGCATGGTGCGTGTAGCTTGCTGACAACAAATTTCACCACATTTTGTGGGTGCGCGTAACGAAGAGAGGATGATATATGAGTTATATTTAGGGCAATTATTTTATTGTTTGGGCCGAATAAAAACATTCGTAATACTTTTTGCAAGCAAAACAACCAACCAACTTCCATTCCCAAAGCTTACAAGGAGGCGTTAAGTGTTCAGGATAGTGGCTGTTGGAAAGCTTTCACTTATATTCATGTGAGATGTGAGTGAGATCGCCCCACTATTCGGGGGTCGATAACCCAGCGCTATTCTAGTTCTTCCGACTTCACATAATTACAATAGCAGACTGGTCTTTAAAAAGCTGACTAGTCGACATGTGTTTCACTGCGAAAGATTACTGCATAGTTTGCTTCATAAATCCGTGCTTTAGTATTCAGATGCATAGCGCCCACAATCTTTCAAACATAACGCGGCTGCGGTTCTTCAGCCCTCACTGTTCCAAACAACCTCACGGAAAAACTCCTTTTTATCACGTTACATCTTTCAAGCAAAAATCGGATCGTTCATTGACCACAAGCTACAAGTCAGTAATGTGAAGACTTATTCCGAGAACCATGCAACAATCGTTAAGTCACACATCACCCTCACTCAGTAACGTTCTCGATACTTCATGCTTTTTTATAAGTCGCTCAGTATTCGCGTCAGCAATTTCCATGTCCACAATTTCGAAAAGTAGCTGCTTAACTGCGCGGTGAAAAAAAATCTGTAAGGGAACATCAAAGAAAATTTTAGGCAGTGGAAATGAGGAGAATGAACGTGAAATCAAATTCCAAAGAGAAAGCGACACTGAAGATCGACGCGAAATCCGATTATGTGCCACCAATTCCAGAAAAAGAAGGTGATCACCAATCAATAGATTCCAACCATATTCCTTTTGCAGTGATATTGGAGCGATAGCGCTAAATCTGCCATCATTTGGCCCTCTACCTGCTGCGTGATATATTGTTATCTGTACGTCTGTTCTAAGGAACAGTTTCGCCAAGATGATGTGGTTTCTTTAGGCTTTCGGATTACTTTTATTCCTCCGAAATCTAAGGCGTGAATAAGTCAAGAAAAGTCCTCTTTTTCCTTTTTCACTTTGAATTTTCAAAATAGGAATACAACTACAGAGAACTAAATAACAACGTGGCGATTTTTGGAAAAAAGAGAACGACAAAGTCAATGAACTCGTGTCATTAGATGAGAAAAACTACGCAAAGCAGGAGCATCGACGTATAAAATCTTTGAGGAAGCTTGAGAAACTCGAAAAAGCTGCGGATGAGCCACAGTGACAAATGTTTCAAGCCGACATGTCAGCCGCATTAAGTGATAGCAGACTTACTTTCGACTGCGTGTTCAATAACGCTAAGTGGTTTTTCTTCCTGCTTACGCAGCGACCAGATTTCTGACGCAAATGTTAAAACAGGAAGAATCGTGGAACCGAGAAGGTGGGCACGGAGTCGGGTGCTCTTTTTTTCTCTTCACAACATTCTCGATGCTCTTGAAAGCTCTACAAGCCGTTTGTTTCCCTTCTGCTCAACTCTGGAGCTAAGTCATTCACCATGTTGAGTTCCCAACCTAGATAGACAAACTGGAGGATTCTAAGATACTCATTCCGTTGAAGGTGAATGGGGCATGCGTAACCAATGCTTTTCACACGAACATCGTTTTTTGTGAGATTTAGTAGGAAGGTAATCTTTCCAAAGGCTTTATTGAAGTTGGCACGCATTGGCTCTGCATGGTCATTGTTCGGTGTTATAAGAATGATGTCATCAGCATAGCGTAGATAGTGTAATTGTCGACCATCGATTTTCACTCCTTGTTGTCCCATTCCAGTGGTCGAATGACCTTCTTGACTGTGGCGGCAAATAGTTTTGAGAGAGATGGTATCGCCTTTTTCTAAACCCTCTTTTGATGTCGATGTTAATGTCGTTTCAGAATGGCGATATCTTGGTTGGGAAATCTTTATAAGGCTCATGAAGGACCTTTATAGAACAAGTAGGGACTCCCTGAGTGTCCGTGGCTTCCATGAGTGCTTCTATCTATGTCGATTCAAAACCCTTCTTTAAAATGTAGGAAGTCGTACAGAGCAGTCTCTTATATCCTCGCGATAGCTCGATGAGTCTTGTTACGGTGTGGATGTGGTCCATCGTGCTGAATTCTTTTCCAAACCCTGCTTGCTCACATGACTGTCCTTCGTCCAGTGTTCTGTCAACCCTGTTTAGGATGACTCGAGTGAAAACTTTGTAGACGATAGACAGACAGAAGATTGCGCGATCGTTGTCGATATCGTGTAGGTCACCCTTCTTGAATAATAACACGGTTTTTTCTGGTCTTCCATTGAGTAGGAACCCTTCATTGTGACAGGCAACGTGTGAACAGCCGACCTAGTGTGTTTACGGAGGACTGGCGGAAGGTGCTTCAGGTGTTAAGATCTTGTTCACTCTGAAGTTGGTGTTGTTCGACTCTTCATCGACGAAATAGCATGTCGGATTTCGGAAAGGAGAACCGGTTGGATGGCATATACATCCTTCTTTACTTCACATGACGGCAGAAAGTCGCAGCTATTTAAGAAATTCGAGCAGTAATCATGAATGATTTTCTCCATTGCCTGGCTCGAAGCTGTAACTATTCCGTCTGGACATTGGAGTACAATCATCTGGGTTTTGCGATTGACGAATCGACTCTCTTTAAGACCTTCTTTTGCCGTTTATTTGCATCGCTTTGCAAGTTCGGGCATGAGTTAGCTGTCGCTCGCACCACTCCATGCTGACGTACCAGATCATGTTTCTACGGACAAACGTCTCTTGTGACTTTCGACTCTCAGCGTATCTACCTGCGTTTCAAGGAAGCAAAGGTCGCTTTTGGTCCGCGAGTAACCCCCCTATCCGCCACCGAGTGACGCGCCACGTTGACTTGCGACTAACCAACAAGAGAGCCCTTCATGAGGGATATATGGGAACGATTCTAGGATATCCCACGCCATGCAGGTCAGGAAATGAATCCAATGCTCTGATCTACGCAAATGATTAGAAATTAACCATGTCTTTGTATATGCCAATTTGTCAAAGATAAGGTAGGACAGACACGTAATTCATATGAACAATAACAGACGCACAGGTGTCGCAAGGCACTGGATTCCTCAAGGCTTCAAAAGTACTCCACTTCAGAAAGTTGTCGTCCAAGGTGGTGGTGTGTTACGAACATCGTGTCATTCGCAAGGTTCATTCTAAAATCCTGAAATCCTTGCCATCCGCGCATGTAGACGATTGACGTAAGCCACGAACACGTCTGCCTATCGTTGGGGGTGGTCTCTCAAGAAGAAGTGTGCATTTTTTTTAAAAGTCCATTAGGGTGCTCTTTTCGTCCTTCTATCATCTGCTTTTTTTTATTTTGTGACCGACCTACCCATGCTTTGCTATCAATGTATATTTTCCTGGAATTCAAAGATAAGATAGGTTTCGATGTTCTGAGTTGCGCATTCCGGCTGGAATTTACGACTGTTTCGTAAATTTGAGAAATCGTTCAAGTACTCTGTGAGCAGTGAGCAGGTTTTTGACGTGGTTGATATATTAGCCCACGACTCTGCTGCAAAACAGGGCAATGGGAGTACTGTTGAATGGAAAAGATGGGCATGGAGTTTTGGATCCGTAAGTTGGCCAGTGACCCCTTTGATCTTTTTCTTTCGTCTCTGAGTTTGAAATCGACTTTGTTTTTGAGTGACCCGAATGCAGCCCATGCTATCCTCCGTCTTCTGTCTATTTCCTCGCTCATCGTGGGCTTTATATTTATTGAACGTCAAAGGTACACGTACGAGGTGGTCTCTGTTATCACAGAACCATTCAATTCGATTTTTTCGCCTTCGCACAGTGGCTTCTTCATGAACTGGGTCGTCGTCCTATGTGTGCGCAGTCCAATCACTTTTTCCTGCTTGTTGAGCTCATTGGGCATGGTCTTTACTTCTCGTACACCAATCCATTTTCTACCTAGTCACCTCATAGGAAATCTTGTCACAGCAATTGACCACTTTTTGTGTCCAACTTGGGTCTCAGGAGGTCAATATCATCAGCTGTTACTCACGACTTCGACAGGTAACGAAAGCAAACTGGGTGCTTTCTACAACTAGTTGGCCCAGAAATCTGGAACAGGAAGTCCTTCAATAAATTCTTTGTAGGAAAGTTTAGTGCCAGATAAGAAATGGTCAACGGAAATGAGTGCAGGTTAGGAAGATTCGTAAGTAGAAAACGAATTAAGAATGCAAACCATCCCGTAAGACTCTTGTCCGCAACACGGCTGTCCATGGAAATTCCTTTTTTCGAGAAAGGAAAAAAAGTAGCCGATTGACAGTTTTTTTAAAGGCACGACTCTTGCGGATATAGATCATATTCTTACGAGCAAAAAATTGGTGCCTCTTTGAAACCTAAGTGCTACCTCGATTTTTAACTGCATCCGACCACAGACTTCTTCGTGGAAAGATTTAGAAATGAGCTGGGAAAGAACTTCTGATGACTGTCAGATAAACGAGCACCCGACGGAGGACTATACGCTGCTTATGGAAGAACTTGGAGCTTGTGTCGGCCTCGCCTCAGTTTGTCATATAGGAAATCTATACCTTGACTCCATCATCATTAAGGAGTTATTCAAACAGAAAAAGGACACTGAAACTTGGTCCTACTGCAGGACATTTAACATGGCTGATAAAAAGCCAGGTTTGCAAAGTCTTTGCAGGAGGATTTACATGAAACTTCTGCTACTATAATGCCCTGCTATCCTCTTGATGCACAAAGGTGGCATTATCCTTACATTCGTCATAATATGGAATCGAAAGGTTCTATACCAATGTTTTCTGCTCCACAATCCCTGTTTTGAGCCCCGAAATACCCAGAGGAGAAAAAGATACCTCGGATTCTACTATCTGAAGTTCACAACAATGCTGAGATATTTGGAAAACATCGAAGAGCAGGTGTCTTCGGTGGAGATCACAACAACTATTACCCTTTCATGGGGATGACGTACTTACCACCACGCCATGAGAGTCCTTCGTTTCGCCTTTCTGTCAGCCTTGTTTTGTAGGTGCTATAAACAATCACTTGCCAACGGGGTTGATCTGGGGAACATAAGTCGGCAGTTGAACCCACTTAAGCTGAAGCTGTAGTATAAATCACGATGTAATCACTTTTTACTTACCATCCATTCTTTTTTCCACGGCAGGGTATCATAGTTGTAGTATAAATCACAATGCTACAGCGTCAGATTATTTGGGTTCGATGTCGATTTGGTCTCCCCAAATTAACTCCTTTGGAGGGTGATTGCTGATGGCACATGTAGGTTAAAACATTGCTAACAGAACGGCGAAACGAAGGATCCGCTTGGCATGGTGGTGAACACCTTAAACATCCAGAGATGCTAACACCGGGTTTGATCCCCACCGCAGATACGTGTGGTATGGAGTTTTACAAATATCTCAGCATCCTTGTAGTTATATTTAACATACAACACCCTGCGGTGAAAAATAGTAATAGATAATGTTTCGGGGTTCAAGACAGGGATTGTGGAGCTGAAAACATCGGTATAGAGCCTTTAAATTCCATATCATGGCGGAGGTAAGGATAGTGCCATCATTGAGCAAACAAAGAGGATAGCAGAGTATTACGTGTCAAAAAGTTTCATGTAAGTCCTCCTGCAAAGATTTTGCAAAGCTGACATGTATTGTCAGCCATTTTAAGTGTGTTGTAGTAGGACCAAGCTTCAGTGTCCGTTTGAGTAACTCTTTAATGATAATGGAGTCAAGGTATGGACTTCTTGTATGACGAACTGAGGCAAGGTCCACGAAAGTTTCAAATCCTTCCACAAGCAGCGCGTAGTCCTCCGTCGGATGTTCGTTTATCTGCTAGTCATGAGAGGGAAGGAATCAAACGGTCCTAATACACGGCTGTTTCGTTTTCCTTGGACGATGACAAAAGTTCTTTCCAAGCTTATTTCTGAATCGAATCTTTGCACGGGGAAGTCTGTGGTCGGAGGCAGTTGAAAATCGAAGTAGCACTGAGGTTTCAAAGAGGCACCAATTTTTTTTTCGTAAAAATATGATCGAGGCGGCTGTGGCGCAGTGGTTGGAGAGCGCCACTGCGACACACACTTGGAATCGATCCCGCGCCCATGACCCACTAAGCCTACCATCCCTCCGAGGCCTGCAAATTGGTACCAGAACACCGCGAGTTATTGCAAAGACCACACATGCATTCAACACTTGCAACGATACTTAATGAAGTCGAATGCATGGCGCACTCCTCAGGGATTGATGAACGCCGAGAGCTCTATCCTTTTTTAAGAACGTGATGGACACCCGCACGAGTCGTGCCTTCAGAAGACTGTCTATCGGCTATTGTCCCTCTTCTCGAAGAAGGAATTCCCACGGGAGAGCCGTGTTGCGGACAGGAGTCCTACGGGGCTGTTTCCATTCTCAATTCGCTTTCTACTTCCGAATTTTCCTAACCTGCATTCATTTCCGTTGACCATTTCTTATCTGGCACTAAACTTTCAGACAAAGAATTTATTGAAGGGCTTCTTGTTGCAGATTGGTATGCCAACTAGTTGTAGAAAGCACCCAGTTCGCTCCCATGATCTGCACAAGGTCGTGAGTAACAGCTGATGATACTGACCTTCTCCTGCGGCCCAAGTTGGACACAAAAGGTGGTCAAGTGCTGTGACAAGTTTTCTTATGAGGTGACTAGATAGAAATAGATGGGTGTACGACAAAACCAACGTCTTCGACCTTTGTTGATGCAAATTTTTCCTCTACGAATGAAAAAAGGTTCCGTAATCCATTTGGCACATAGCGGTCTTCGTGGTTTGAGTCTCTTGTAGGGCTACCACATGGAATTTGATGCGAGTCTCAAGAAGAACCTGAAGTATGGAGTCTGAAAAGACTGTTCAGACATCATAGGTGCACTGCAAGGAGCAGTCTCCATTTAGTGTTGTGGGCGTACTCTTTTTGACTGTTTCCAATGACGACTTGTGCAAATGGTGATTTGATGACCTCTCACCGGTTCTCTCACTGCCCTACGTCGTAGACGGGAGCGCCCAGTGTGCGAAGTATTGAGGCGGAAGATTTGCTGGTTCAGTTAGTGTGGTTCTTTGGAACGCCGAGATCAATCTGGCGTAGGCCTTTCTCAGGTCCTCACCTCCCCATGCAGTCGCCATTCTTGTAATTCAGAGTGAAATTTGCCACCATGGAACTAGTTTGGTTCTAGGGTGGTGGTGATTCCTGCTACTGACTTACTCATAGCTGGTCTTCGGATAGAAACGCTTCTTTTCAGATTTGGAGGCCATACTGGGAAGGTGAACCCTTGCTGTTCATCGTATTTCGACACGCAGAATCATCCATGGTGAGGCGATAAATCGTTTGAAGGAGTGCTTGAACTCCCGCATAAAAAGATGGGCCCTAGGCTTTGTTAATAGTCCTTTCTTTGTCAGTGAAAGTATTCTTGTGAAATAACAGAATTCTTGTGTGTAGCTAATTAGTAGCTTCTCTGACTGTTTCCTTTAGAGGACATTCCTTACACAAAGCTCTATGGGAGAAGGATATAACCCTCTTGCGAGACTTCGATAATCTTTGTAACCATGTGAATGCTATCCATTATTTCGAGCCAAAGGTTTCTTTTCCATTTTCATTTTTTTTTGCTTCGACCGATGGTTTGCCGTTTCTGCCAAATATGATTCAAATAAAGACGATAGAAAGCAGGGGATAGGCGATATTGTTGAGGTTGTGTACGCTTGGTTTTTATAACAGCAATGCTATTCTGACCTTTTATTGTCCAGGTACCACTCATTTCGATTAGTTCTGTGAAGACGGTTGGATCTGTAACGCTGATGATGGTAAGTTTTTTAGATGTATTAATGCAATCTTATTCGAATCGCGTCCACGGCGGCTTGAATCTGCGTACTGTCGTCCATTCGCTGCTGTTTTTCACTTTGGGCTGCTTTTTTCGATCTGTCGAGTATCCTGAAATGCATAAGCCCTTCTCTTGTGCGTTCGATGTATTAATGAAAGCAGCGAAGCAGAAAAAAAAGAGATTTTGAATGACACACTTGAGAAGACGAGTATTTGTGGGCTAAACACTTGCGACGCTGTTCCGATGCAGTGTTGCAGTGTAACATAGTCACTAACTCCCTCAATGGTTGTTTGTTGCTTGTTGTACGCTATATACCGCACGGAAATTTTGATTGCTGTTTCTATAGCGCGCTTCTAGAAATTGGATAGTTAAACCTTCATTCATAACAGATAAATTTAGAGTATTATCAATGAAAGTTTGAGTCATACATGGGAAAGAGAGGTGTTTTACAGACGGCCTTGAAAAGCTACAAAAGTAGTTTTCTAGACAGATAGCGAGTGGTCTCTTTGTGATTTTCTTTGCATAATGCCTTTTCTAAGAGGTGGAAAACGGCAAGAACGATTTCTATCCACTATTTTTTGATGTGGTACGAAGGAGGTGGACGATAATGTCTAGACGATTAAAGTGAAAAGTGAAACTCCTTCCTGTGGAATAGACCGGCCCTGTTCTTCTTTCGGATAATTTCTCGATTGCATTCCAGAGGTAGGAGGTTACCTTCTAAAAAATCGTAGAGCCATTACCTCACTCTTATAGCAAAAATTGGTCTGGTGGGAAGTTCGGTATGATATATATGGATTTGGATTTCAAGCTTTTGTAACTGCATTTTCTTCAACCTTCGAGAGTTTTAAAATTCTCCGGAAATTTCAAACTCTTTTTAAATACGGTCGTAGAGCAGTTAGCAAGACCGAGTGTATTCTATAATGTTGGACGACATATTATCATTAAAAGTGCCTAATAAAAAGCAAAATTTTCTTTCTGATGGTTTTAAAGCTTTCTTTAATTTACAGCCTTTTTTTTGAGGGACAATTTGCGCAAAAAAGGCTATAATCCAAATTTGTACTAATCAATATATACATATATGTATATATATGTCCTTATGAACTGATCTTGTTGAGATGATGCGATGTTGGTATAGTTGTCATTGTTGTTGTCGGTGTTGTTGTTGTTGTTGTCGGTGTTGTTGTATGTTGTTGTTGTTGTTGTTGTTGTTGTTGTTCGATAGCCGACATAATTTCGGCGATTTCGCCTTCCTCAGAGCTCAGTGGGACTCTCACTCGTAACAGCAAGGTTTTGAGTAAGGCGAAATCGCCGAAACGTCAGCCGTCGACCAACAACAACAACAGCGATAACTTGTAGTAACCTCGCATCAGCTCAACAAGATCAGTTCATAAGAACATGTAAATAAATATGTTGGTCATCTATGCCGAAGTTTATAGAAAGTCGGTCTTCTGAGTTATTAAGAGATGTGTCACCTTGCATTAATCATTAGGATTCAGGTGAAGGATCTAGCGAAAATTGTGCTGTTGCAACTTTATTTTAGCGCGCCCCACTGAAAGATCCTGAGAGATCTGATGGGACTGAAAAACAACTGTAAGGAAGAAGCCTTTTACCGATGAAATATTAGTCCTCACGGCCTGCTATTGTTGTTACGATGAGCTCAGACAGCAATCACCTCGTTAGTTCCAATTAAATTTGTGATTTTGAAGGTGAGTCTTCTCGGATGTCTTAGAGACCAATCTTGGTGTCATCCTTTGCGATGGCGCCTAGAGACTTTAAATATAACTGACGCTGCTACAACACGAAATCAGTGTTCGTTGTTTACTTTAACACGACATGCAATGGACCTTAGAATCATACGTGATCGTAATCGTTGACGTACTCTAGGACTATTATTTCAATAACTGAGCAATCCTTTATTCTAAAGAATTAATGTTGTCCGCAGACAACATCATCTCACAGAACCCGCAAGCGCGACAATCCGTTGTCGATAAAAACATAAAATTAAGTGAGAATTATCAGAACATCATCCAGAGCTGCCGGAGAAGAGTTGTAGTGATAACCGTATGATACGTTCGAGAAAGGAACTCATTAATGCCTTCTTCAAAACGTTTCCTAATGAAATATGTGTAATAAGTCGTTATATACAAGACAATGAGAAACAGGAAGACAAAGAAAGTTATGGTAAGTATAAGTAGGAAAATGATTTAAATGACTATGTGAATTACTTAACATCAAACTAAAAAAATGAATGGAAGTGGTTGGTGAGAATTTAACAATGAGCGACGAGATCAGATTTCTTCTTCTTTGATGATAAATCGAAAATTTTCCGATTATTATTACTTGGATACGACAACCAGAAGGAGGTTCCAAGCAGGAGATGCTACTAAGTCGAAATAGGCTGCTGTATTTGGAAAGCAAGCGGCAGTGCTGAAGGCAGAGTGCAACACGTGATACATTCGATCTAGTAGTAACAAAAAATAGCATATGATTGGTGGCAGTCTCAGTAGCAAACGTCATGGTACTTCTAGACACGATTGCAGGGCCGCGTGAAGCACGGTTGCTTTTCGTAGTCATTGCCGCCGCACTGGCCACTCCCATAGCACTTTCTGACCCTCTTCCGCGTTCCTTCACCACAAGTTTCACTGCACGTCGACCAGTATCCCCCAGCCTGTAATATAAACTTTTAAATCCTCGAGAATTTCTTCATATCATTTCTATCTGGCTCAGGTTAACTTGAACCGATACGAATTCTCAGCCAGTTTTCAAAAAACTGTTGATGACTATTCGGCAGTTAAAACACCTGATAAACTGTGTTTTTGAATGAAACAAAAAACGCTAGTGCGACACTTTTTAGAAAAATTTTAATGGAACTCTAGCAGGGATGAGCATCAGAGATGCATTCAGGAAAGTCACTGTTTCTTGTTTAACGCTACCTCGCTTCCTCGATCGTTTTGCTGTTCAAGAAATGACATTTGCCAAGCAGAAAAGTAGAGACTTGTGATCTCCAAAAAATTAGAATTCCATTATTTTGTTCCTATTAAATTGCCGAATACCTGCGTAATTTAACATGTAACGACGGAAATCCATTTACTATAATGCATAGGATGTTGAAGTAGTAAGTGTTTCCAAGATCAACAGATCTCAACTCATATTGGACTTTACCAGTTACAATAAAAACCATTAGAACCCAAGCCCGATGTCTAAAAGGAAAAAGTTCTTTTATTCTACTAAGACAAAACTCTAAACTTCTGGAGCACAGAAAAATTATTTTTTTCACCTGCCTCAAAGTTCGCAGTTCGGGTACAAAAAGCAATTGTACAAGTGGCAACTTGTTCAACAAGGCAAGTGATGTTCCCTAATGCATCGTTTGTGTTTCTTGGCACTGAACTCGGGTTGAAACTTTGGAAACCCTACATTTTGTTTTCAGTTTTCGCAAATTTCAGCCATAGGGGGTTGAAAGAGTACTTTGTAAATACCTTGTGTGCAATTAAGAAGCCAAATCAAAGTCAGTTCTATAACTCAGTAGAGTTCGTACATCCTCTAATACAGTGGTCGGAAAATTATCGTCGGTTGTCGAAAAACCAGTTTTGGGCGCTATGTGGTAATGGCGTTTGTGTCAATTTAAAGTCAGCTACGAGGTGAAATACGCTTGTTTAAAGTCGAAAGACTAGAACTGTTTTGGTCACGTGTGCATCGGAACCAATGATCAAATGTGTTAGAAAGTCAGTTTTTGCTAATAACAAACCCACAATGGGCAACTCAAGCATATTAGTATTACTCAACTCCCCAAGCAGCATTGCGGCTCTCGCACTCGCGATCATTGCAAATAGCCGATTCTTTGTAGTTGCCAGGACAACTACCCGACCGACAATAACGAGTACGCCGTTTTACCCCAGCACCACATGTCGCAGAACACTGACTCCATGTCGACCACGTTGCCCATTCTCTTGCTCGCGGTTCGCACTGATGTTCGTTGCAGAAGGATTGATCGCTACTGGGGCCGTAGCAACCAGAACCAATGCAAGTTCTGTAGTAAAAACCGTTATAAAAAAGTTTTAGTTTCGCTAGAAGGTCGTAGTACTACAAACCTGTTTCTTGACCTGATTCCTCGGCCGCACAATCTGCTGCAATCCGACCACTCATTCCACTGAGTCCATCGCCCACGCAGTGACTCGCACATTCCCATGTTGCAGGACCGCCTTTCATGAGCAAATCCATCACATGGCTCCTGTAGTACATAATCAATTTCCTCATTAAGGCAAGTTAATCTTTGATATGTACCCTGTGACATCCACGCTGACGAATCATGGTGCCTGGTCCGCAAGACGTCGAACACGTGCTCCACTCGGACCATGATGCCCAAACACCTATTCCGCTGCACGGACCAGCATCGCAAGCTCGAACCTCAATGTTCGTATCTGAAATACTAACACATTTTTCCCCAATCGGCTGATAGTATCAAAATGACTAGTGATCTTTAAAATTGGCAGAGAAGCAGGTGACGAAATAAATATTCTCATACCTTAGAGTAAAGCGTACCGTTCGTTTAAAGGATTTGTTAGATGCTACATAATTTGTAAGTGATAGAAATAATTAGTTTGTCAAAATGTATTGTGAGAGCAAATGCCTTTACGCTTTTGCAGTTACTTAAAATAGTAAAGCACCTCATTGAAATACTTGACCAACGGCATATCTTGCAACTCATCTATTTGGCTCACCAAGGCAGTCGAAGGCCAGTGAAAATTGTGCGGTGACACATTTTCTATATCTGGCTTGAGATCCTCGTCCGCAAGAGACAGAGCAGTGGTTCCACTCAGTCCAGGTGGTCCAGTGCGATGAGCCGACGGCGCTTGCCACGGGGCACACAGCGGTCATGCAGTGCTCAGTTTCTGTTTCTGTGCCATCGCAACGTCCCCTTTATAGAACAAGTGCGCGACCTAAAATTTTTTACAACGGAATCTTTCCGCTTTTCCTAAGCTTGATTGAGATCTCAATGATGCTAGAATCGATTATTAATCGAAGAATAACGAAATACGTGTCAGTAAGAGATCCATACCGCTTTCTATACCCACTACCACACGTCACCGTGCACGCAGTCCAAAGACTCCAGTGTCCCCCACTCTCCCTTCCAAATCGCCGTATTTTCGCGCGGGCAAACTTCAGGCGGGCAAGTTACATCGCGGCTGATCAAGGCATTATTGGAACAGGAAAGCGGCTAAAATGAATGCTGAAAGGTAATCCAGACCTCTATTCGCTGCAAATTATGCAACTGTTACTGGTCCTGTTAACACACCAAACATTCTCCATCCAAGCAGTAGCGATCGTAACCACACCGTGTTCCATCGGGCAAATTGTCGCCGAAGAATCGGTAGTTTCTTTGTCCACCAAACCGAGTTGCCACGTCGCAGAACACCTGCGAAGAAACAATATTTCACATACTGCAAAACTCAGTGTAATTGTGTCATCTTCTCATGCAAATTTTCATTGTTGACCATTCTGTCAGATTAATACTTTGAAGCACAAAGAACACATTATTACCCGCATTGTAAATTTCAAGGCTTAAAATGAACCATACTAGTGTGCCGTTGAAAACGTTTTTAACCTCTTTTCCCTGCACATACATTCATTCGCTTCTTGGCACTACAAGGCTATCCGCTTTTATCAACGTAATATTGGACATACTTCGATTCTTATGAAGAATACATCCCTCAGGACTTCAATAAAAAATGGAGAATTAAAAAAAATTAGAACTATACATGAAGGAACATTACACTTTTATTAGATTTGTTCTTTTCCAGGATAGAGCATATTCATGAATTCGATCTATATGACAAGAATTTCATGAAGCTTTAAAGCTCTCTGCTTTGATCAATCTCTGAGGGATGCGCCATGCAATCGACTTCATTGAGCATCGTTGGAAGTGATTGAATGCATATGTGGCTTTAAAAATGACTCGCGGTTGCCTACCCATCTATCGAGCCAGTGCTGTCATCCTCTCAGACAAGTCTGGTTCCAATTTGCCGACCCCCGGAGGGATGAAAGGCTTGGTGGGCCATGGGCGCAGGGATCGATTCCACGTGTGTGTTGCAGGGCGCCTCCGACCACTGCGCCATACCCGCCCAAAAGTTTCATACGTGCTTAAAATAAGCATGACACGTAATTTACTAAAGTGAGTTCTAAGCAGCAATCAGCGACTACCAACAAAAATTTCCTTGGAACTTTAGAAAAGGAAATTACACAAAGTATCAGAAATTCTATGATAAAGTTTAGGAATGCACAGCGAGAAACAAAGACGAATAAAATGCCGAAGAATTCCGCCGCTATAAAGCATTGAAGAACCTAGTTGAATTTTTCACAAGTTTACCTTGCAGGCCCTTTGCGGAAAACGATTCAACTGACTGCCGCTACCAGTTAGATGCTTGTCGTTCTTCACTCGTTGATGCTCAGAACATTTCTCAGTGATATACTAAAAACACGATTTTTTTTATCCGGCATCTTTGCGAATGAATTTCAATAATTTCCACCTCATCAACGGTTTGTAACTGCTTAGGACATGACTTGTTGCAAACAATAGCACGAACAGTCGATCCAAAACAGTCTTCACCACCATTGGCCGGGTATGGATTTGTGCAAGTTCGCCGAGAAACTGCAAGCCCAATCCCGTCAACTATAGGATTACATCTGCACTGATTGCAGTTTGGCGTCGACCAAGCAGAGAATCCGCCGTCCACTTTCTGAAGGACTTCATAGAAAATGTGGATCAAGTGCCCGCAATAAATGACGGCTCTTACGTAAGGAATCACTACGGATTTGAGCATCACGAACAAAAGATCGAACTAAGATAAAAATAAAGAGTGAATTTTGTGCTGTTTTAAAGTCTATATTCTCTTGTTAGTCACCTTTGGAGAAACCAAAGAAGGTGTAGGAGTGAGGATAGATGGAGGATGCTTCATGCCAATAGCCGCTGTACCAATTGAACCAAGACTTCCGTCCCATGGCACACATCGTCCTAATTGGCACCACTTGTTTGGACCACAAAATGTTCCTGAGAAAACACGTTTTTAGCAAACGACGTGAAGAAATGAAACAAAAACAAAAGGACAAATCTGATCATATATATATTTTTTATGCAACACTGTTGATGGTTAAAAAAATTTATGGAATGACACCTGCTTCATGAAGAATCTTTCGAACCCCTTAATATTTCCCCTTTATCTGGTACGTTGCTAGTTCAGTAATAAATTCCTTAGGGTCCCGAGAAATCCGTCATAGCGCGTCAACAGGTTGTCAACACAAGTAGTCATTGGCCTTGGTAGATTTGCCACACTTCGCCAAGGTTTTTTTTCGAGGGACGGCGGCGATTCCTTGCATTGATTTGCTTTTGGCCTAGCTTTCAGGTCGGAATAGAGAATTAATTCTCATCTTCGATGACCCTGTTGAATTACTCTTTATCGCGAGATGTCTACTGACCTTCCAAGGCTGGGTGAGAAGTAATAATTCGACCGAACGTTGACTGCCCACACCACATCATGTAGCAGATACCATCAAAGGCGTCCTGTCGAGGAGTAACCTGCAAGTCATTCAGTGGTCATTCAATGTTTCGCTAGTAATTTGAGTAAGGGAATGGGCTTATTACAAAGAGCTCGTGGAATTCTCAATTAAAGGTATGCAATTTCGATCTTCTTATGAAGAGATGTTCAAAAAAGTTCACCTTCGTTAACATTTCAAAAAACGAAAATTTCTATAGAAGCGTTACTTGTTGGTAGCCAGGGCCATGCATAAGTTCACACTGAAGATTGGCATCATAAATCTGTCCGGGCTTAGTATTCGTCGGTATAGTTAATTTTGTCGGCATATTGGAAACTCGGAGACAGTTTCTGCCACGTGCGCTGAACAACTGATGTCAGAAGTAAGAATATGAAAATAAAAGACCAAGAATGATTTGTAAAGAGTTACTCAAGCCGTTGAAGAAACTGATGGTAGTCTCTAAGAGAACATGTGGACCATGTGACTTTGCCTGGACCAAGAGATGAGCTCATTATATGCTTCGACGGACAATAAGGTTCATCGTGTCGCATTCCAACACTGGAACTAGACGTTAGTATAATTTGATCAACTACTAAAATTTCATCAGATTTCAATACCTGTGCGAAAACGAGGTATGACATTCCGATAAACGTCATTTAAATGAATGATAAGAAAGATAAGAGGATAAAGCTTTTGACGTTGATCAAACCCCTGAGGGATGCGCCATGCATTCGACTTCATTGAGCATCGTTGGAAGTGATTGATTGTATATCCGGCCTTTACAATGACACGCGGTGGTCTACCGATGTATCAACCCAGTGCTCCTATCCTCCCAGACAAGTCTGGTGCCATTTTGCCGACCCCGGAAAGATGGAAGACATGGTGGGGGCATAGACGCATGGATCGATTCCACGTGTGCGTTGCAGGGCGCCTCGGACCACTGCGCCACACGCGCCCTTTAACATTAGTAAGTGTATGCAGTTGCATTAACAGTGATTTATTTTCGAATTCGATCTGCTGTAATGATACAGGCAAAGAGTTAAGCAGTTATAATTAGTGCTCTAAATAGAAAAAGTTAGATAGGAAACAAATAGGGGGATCTCCGTGTATGCTTCAGTTAAAAGACTCACAGTCAGTGAGTATTCTAAAAATTCGTCTCAATAACCAAGACAACATTTAATATGTGGGTAGTCATAGAAAGAAAAAATGCTTGCGGATGTAAGAAGATAATAAGCCGGAAAAAACACTCTCATAATGTTTCCCTTCTTCCCAAAGATGATATCATTTGATAACAAACTTCTTAACGGCACAAATAACTAAGGGCAATGTGCTTAAATCTGCCGATCGAATGGTTAAAATGGGGCTGTCCGTCCAATGTAACAGGTCGAAGTAATCCCTTTTTCGATAGCTGTCTTTCCTTGTCAAATGTTTTCAATAGCTTTGATTTATTTATTTTTTACAAAACGATACAAGCCCTCTCCTCTAAATAAGTTCCATCACTATCTTTATTTCAACTAAAGCAATGGTTTCTACTGTCCAACCCCAATTCCAGGGTATCTCGGCCTTAGAAACGGAACACCTGAGAAGTAAATCGCAGAACCTTCTTTTAGAAATTCTTTCGAAGAAGTGTTCCTTTAAGGAAGATAATTACAACAAGCGAGATAATTCAGAAAAAGTTCGGAACCATAGTCAGGAAACACATGCTACTTTTTTATTCATTCGAACTTTTCTTCGCATCCAAGTCATTTGTTTATAGCTAGTGTCTGGGTATCTACTACTTTAGCCTCCTAATAATTACAAAGACGGTCAAAACCGATTGTACACATCTACAGCCCTCACTCACTCAGGGACACTCATCGCTTGGTTGCGAATCTTGTTGCTTATAAACAATTGGTGCTTTCAATAAACGTGATGAATAGGGATCAAACGAAGACTAAAAGAGCCTTAGCACTTGCCCTTTGGCACAAGCAAATTTAGGAGATTACCACCGTCTCTGCATTTACGTGGGTTGACAAATACGGTCTACATATACGTACTACACATGCGTGACTGCGTGGTGCTCATTCCTCTGACTGTTGGGATTTCTCTTCTGGGTGCACTTTTAAACGTTAAATTTTAGTGCTTACTGTTTGGTCTACTTCGATGGACTTCACTTACCTATCACCCAGTTCTCATTGATTGGCAGTTGTACTTCACTCGACAAGAAGTCTGAGCGAAATAGTAGACCACTAAAGTGGGAATAAATTAATTTTATGGCTTGGCTTTTTCAATCTCCCTTTTTTTCGGTGCCACTGAGCCGCATGCCTCTTATGCGAAATCAAGTTATGTGATTCCTTTAAGTTTTCTGTTCTCGTACATCGGTAGACGTATGAAAAATATTTCTCACATACGCCTTATTTTCATGGTACTAATATACACAGAGATAAATGAAAGACTGGTTTTTATTATTTAGTTAGCATTGCCTTGTAGTACGGTTGTTTTTGTAGAGACATTTCTGAAGAGAATAGAACAAAGTTGAATTTGCTCCGGATTCTTTTTTTCAACAGAAAACCAATGTTAACTCTCAGCTTTTACTTGCTGACTTATTGTTAACGGCTCACTGTAAGGAAAGCTAGGGGACTATGAGTCAAAATGCCGTGCATATTTCATCGCTTTTTGGTGTTGCGTTAGAAGCCCCCGAATTTCGGTCGTGAATTACGTTCGTAACATTTGCCTAGAGAGCGAAGATTTCATGAGATGTCGATCAAACGACACTTTTCGCTATCAAGACTTTACGGAAGCTTTACGAAAGTTTGCGACAACACTTCAAAATTACACCTGAACAAGTGTTCAGATTGCCCTTATGATCAGAGGCGGATGTCATTTGCTGTTTCAAGTGAATACTGCGCGATTGGTCTCACTTCACCGACGAACTGAATGACTAAAAAGATGGGTGTTTGCAAAAATACCCACTGTTTAACAACGTCTTGGATCAAGTCTTATGGAAATAAAAACTCATGTAGACTGTGTGTCTACATGAACTCTCCAGACCGTGAGAAAAAAGAAATCAGCTGCAACATCGGCTTTTATGAGGAGAAAGTGCTACCAACAACTGCAAACCATAATTAGACCAGAAGTTTATGATATTTGTGTTTATTTATGATATACTTCAAATCTCTCTTACTCCTAGTCGTACACCTTCTCCTACTTAAAGGTATACTTAAGAAAAAACGTAGTTAAAATTAATGGTGATTTCGATTACGGTTTTGGTGTAATCAAAAATGATCAGTTGACAGAGTGTCTTCGATGTCGTCGAACTGAGCAGGCAACCCACATATCCAAAACCAAAACACTTAACATGGTTGATTAGGATGCTTTCTAAAATAAAAAATGTACCATTCCCCACACCCTTGCATCCTAGTAGGACGAGTTCTATGTAGCATTTTCTATTACCGAGTTCTTTTTTCCTATTCACTGAAGCGTTTTTTCGCGTTTTACTCTTCTCTGAGCTTTTCCTTCTTTTCATTTGTTGCCTTTTAAATGTAAACATAAATAAAAAAGTCGGAAACAAAAACCGGCCGTAGTAGGCTCTTTGCTTTCGATGAAATTAAACGGACATACTTTCTTATGTTCTTATGTGGCATACTTTCTTATGTTTGATTATCCTGTTTAGTGATGTTGGTTCTGCCTTATTCTGCATTTACAGGCGAAATCGTTCTCAGAGAACATAACTGTGCAAAAAAAACGTCCTCAATAATTAAAAATTGTCAAAACTGCGTATTTTAAAAGAAGAGAGTTTGAGGTCAATTAAAAGTTCAGAGGGTACGAGTCTGAGAAAAACACATAAACTAATAAAAATGTACTTCGCTGACATAGCGATCGTCCAAATGCCCAATTAGACTCGCACGTATCTGTTGAGCTTTAGATCAGCACATTTCATTGCAAAGTGATTCTAATGAAAGAAAAAAGGTGTTGGCAGAATAATTTTAATTAGTTGATGACGTATGGAAATCTGCAATTCATAACTATTACACTGGTTTTTGCCTATTGTTTCTAGTGAACGACGAAATAAGTCCAGCGAAAAGCAAGCTCAAAACCAGTTTCTTGAAGTACTTGCAAATTTCCCACAGCATCAATGCATTGTTCGCTAGGTTTTTTTTGCAAAGATTTGCACGGGAATCTCGTTATTTCCATCTTGTTCTTTCCTAAGAACAATGAAACTGATGTCTCGTGAGGCCTTATCGATGTACTGCACCTGTGTCTTTAGAGGGTTAGGTTCATTTATCCCGTGAATCAGAAATGACTTTAGGCTGCTAACCTATGACCTAGTTCGTGTGTACCGATGAAGGCGGAGGTGAAATCAAGACCTTCAGCTAGTGTACAAGTGTTCCACGGATCACACATTCCATCTAGACGGGCGATTCCGGAAATGGATCTTGAACCGGCTCCGCGGTGAATATCATATCTGAAGTGTATCTTAAGTCAAAAGAAATGGGCGCAAAATGTAGTATTCGCAACTAGTAGGTAGCAAGCACACCCTGTTAACATAATGGCGTGGTCCCAATCTCGAATACCAAGATTTCGCTGGTACCGACAAAATCGGTCGAGATACATTTGAGCATTTCCATGATTGTGAGCACTTCCAGCAATCGAATTCTAGGAACATGCATATTTTCGTTCATAGTGGGTGCGGTCGATAGACCAAATCTAGAACAAGCACCTACAGGTTGACTCGTGAGCACTTCATAACGTATCACACGAAATGTTAATGGTGGTGATGCCGATGGTTGGTAGTACATGATTTGTATATTGTTCAGCAATGTCAGCATGTAGTCCTGAAGTTTTGTATGCGCCTGCCCTCCATATTTGCTGCTGAAATGTCGCCACAGCGTCTCGTCAACGAAAACAGCCAGTTCAACCTGTTCAGAATCAATCATTTGTAAATGTTGAACGGCGGTGAAAAGTGTTTTGTGAATGATGTTAGAAGCCCCTCGACATACCACTAGGTCGCTCATTTGTTGCAATCGCTGTCCAGTGACAAAAACGTCTTCGAAAATGGCGGAGTCGTCACCGAGAAGCTGATCTTCGGTGACGACATTGTCGAGGCCACAGAAATCATCAACTGATAAAGACGCTTCTCTCTTGAAAAGCACATGAATTCCATTTTCTAAAGTGGAAGTGGCTCATTAATAGTCTTCTGAATACTGAATTCAGTTGAAATCAGTGATAACTCGAACCAGTTTCAGCCGCTCTTTTAGATCTGTGAGCGTGTCGGTCCGGAAAGGGATGAATGATGTGTATACCACTGGGGGTGAATTATTGTTCCTTTCTAAATAATGGAGGTCAAGACTAGAAGAAATAATCAACATTTAACTATTAGTTTACAAACACAGTCAGGAACAATTTTTAAAGAGACTTCAAACTGTATCGTTGAAAAATAAACTGCAAAAAACTTTCAAGACTGTCAAATTTCTAAAGTGGTCTAATGCACTCATACTTAATCACTGGAAGCGCCATTTTGGACAGCCTTTCTTAATTTTAAGCAAAAGCGAGAACGTTTCGAAATCAAACCACGCTTGAGAAGAAGACCATAACTGTTGAGGACTTCGTAGAAATGTGCGGAATTGTAATATTCACTCACTACGCGGCCATCACAATTGCTTAACGCTCCATGTATGTCGTTCATTGTGAAACGATAATGGCAATTGGCTGGCTTCGAATTCAATATTAAGCGCCCTGAAATGTACTGGAATGCGTAGTGCCTGCAATTCCAAGAGTAATAAATGTTTTTCCCACCTCCTTTCTTCTCATCACGGTAGATAACCGTGTAATCCTGCCCTATCAATTCATTTAAAGTTGACACAAGATCTACGTTGTAGATGGTGGAGTCATTCACCTTAATTACGTGAGACTCCCAACTAAGCGCAAAGACAAGTCAACATTCCTCTTAAGAACAAAGCTGGAAGTCACCTGCAGATTCAAACTGGCCAGCGTGCCATCAGAGTTATATGTGAACCTTGGGATGACCTCGAAGTGGGCGGGCACTAAATTACGGATCATTCGCAATATTTGGAAGATAACTTTCTCCTTTTTAATGATCGAGGGGTTATTTGATAACGTTCAAGCTCAGTTGATAGAATATTGTTAAACTAGATGTTCAAAGTGATTCATCGGATAAAAAGGCTTATGAAGAATCACCATCAATATTTTTGCATAGGTAGGATGGCGTGGTTCAAAAAATCCATATATGTATATATGTGTATGCATGTATGCAATTTATATATATACATATATGGCAATGACATCCATCTTCGTTAGGTATAGAAAGAGACGCCAATATCTTGGCATGTGTTTGATGAATACGTCATACCTTTTTCATGTTCCGTTACTCCAAAAGTGTACCGCAGCTCGTCTGGTGTAAAGAACTCGGTAATTCCTAGCAATCCCTGAATTTTTTTCAAAGTAAAAATGCATAAAAATTTGTTCTAACAACGCTCGCACTAGCAGATTTAGTCAAAGTTATGCTGCATGGTGTTATATGACTCATTATTCGGAAGCGCTTTCTTTAACTCTCTATTTTCTTATACAACGTTTTCGAGATTGTTGTTGTGCATTATTTATTAACAACAGCTTACGTTTCTGCCCATTTCGCCTTCTTCCGAGCCTGGAAGGCTCAAGTTAACCGCAACATAGTCCGACAAACATTACTATGACTTTAACAGGAAAACCACGACACCTAATTTTTAGTTAAGTTCGTCTTAATTTAGTTACTTCTATGCATTTCCGTTCGTAGGAGAGCTTTATAAGCTGCTGTGCTATCCAAAAGTCGTCATCGACTTCTTCCATTATTAAAGACTTCGAGGTAGTTGTTCTACTGGAATTTCACTGCTGCGTCGAACACGATATACCTCCTAGGTGGTCAACTATGCATATGAACCGTGTTCGGAACTATGCTGTTTTTTAATGGCGAATCTCAGCTCTTCGCTACTGAAGGTCGCCAGCGTCTGGTTGCCGTTTTTTTCTATCGCTGCGCTGCCACTGTATTCATCGTTCGCCATTGGTTTCGTTGCTTCATTGCGAAAATTTCATCTTAAACCACTAATGAACAACACACACATACACACTCACGCATATACACACACACCTGCACACTCACGCCCACACACACACATACACACACACGCACATGCATGCACACGTATACAAACGCACACATACACATACACACGTAAGCACGCACACACACACACACACACTTACACACCCACACACACATACACACCCACACCCACATACACACACAAACAGGCACACACAAGCACGTACACATACACACATACACGCACACACACGTACACAGGCATGCACGCATATGCATACATTGGTTTCGTTGCTTCATCTGAAAAAACTTACACACACACGCACACACACACACACACACACACACACACACACACACACACACACACACACACACACACACACACACACACACACACACACACACACACACACACACACACACACACACACACACATATACATACATACATAGATACACATACACACACATCTCGTTATGTTTACAGTCCGCTGAGAACAACAGTGACGATCTGACGCGAAGTTCTGCTGGAATTCCAAGCCTAAGAGCCTAAGAATCTATATGCACATTCAAAAGTAAATTTCAAACTTTTGTTATTTCAAGAACGACTTCTGTAACCTTGCTTTGCATATACGTCCACTGTTGATCCGTCTTATGAGACGAATTTATCGTTGCTTTCACAATTTTGAGGAATACTCCGGCGAATAGTTTCGAATGATATTTTGTCGTTCTTTGAGCTTAAAAAATCTCAATTTATTGCTTTATGTCCGTGAAAATGAGTAAAGAAGGGAACAAAATACCCTAGAACTATTCTTAGTAGAGAATAAGCGCACTTCTACAAACATCTGGGGACGTTTCAGCAATCAAACTAGATCGTTCTCTAACCGCTTGTAGAGGCTGTTCATGCTTGTAGATAACTTGAGACGGTGGTATGTTAAATGTTAATTTTTGCACTGAGTATCTACCCATTTATCTGAGTTTACGTTCACGACCTGGACTGCTAAATGGGAGGCACCAATCACTCAATTAGTCCATAAAGCGATCATCCACTATTGTGACGAAAAGTCTTTTGTAGAATTCAACACAAGAAATTCAACGTGTCACGTGAAATGCATTTTACAAACCAGCTGGGTTGAACACAATGTTCACGGTGTGAATGACATAAAACAATCAGAATAATGAAAAAGTGAAACATTGCTGGAGAAATACCATTTAACTGTGAGACGATATCTACCAACGAGGGGGCTACTGCGTCGTATTACCCAAAGTGCACCGTGATTTCTGGACCGTAGAATCTAGAAGGTCATGCAGGGAAACAAAAACGTTCGTGTTGGTATAGTGGTTCGAACTTACGCACTCTAATTGAATGAGGGCAAAAGTACCAACGGTGGACTCCGAAAGAACAATCGCCAGTTGATCAATGCGTTTTGTGCGCGATTTCCGCCGGAAAAAATAAAAGATGGACAGCGCTAACTGGTTTTTTCTCGGTTAGAAAAAGACTGCTGTTCAAAGTGGACCGCTTTATTTCGTCCAACATGCTCCTCCTGTCACTGCATCATTTTCAAATAAAATCGCTAAGTCTTTGCCTGTTTCTCGTGCGGGCCATATTTGAAGGTGCGGTCACACTTTAGCTGTTCTAAGTGTTCTCTAGACATTCAGCGGCAAACTAGAAGAAGTGTGAAGGGAACAAATGAAAAGGTTACATCACAACCATAGTAATGTTCATAACATCGCGAATGTTAAATAACCAAATAGTTTGCTGTATATGAGTAACCAACTGAAATTTTTTTTTGCACATTTTCACTTTTCGCTTTCAGAGCTTGCGATCTAGCTGCGTAGAAAGCTTTACTGTGAAAAAACTTTCCGGCTTCTAAGTGAATGAATTCTTACTGCAGCTCACCGCGATAGCGTGACATTCACGAACTAACTACCTGAACCGATAGCAGCGCCCTTGACTGCAACGATGCGAAAAAGAGCGCATTGATCGTGCTACCCCGTCTTAATGAAACTGCGACAAAACTCAAGGTTGAGCTCTTTACTGTTAAAAAATTGGTGTACAAGCCCGCTGGCTGAGTACCACGGCTTTCTGATTTCTGTTCGGCAAGCTCGCTTGTTTCGCCGCTGTCATAGCGTGTTCAAGAGACCGCGGCTCTATCATAAAACGGAAACCCTTACTTGTCCTTTGGTAACACTATCCATGTTCTAAAACCCAAAAAATGTGAGTTAGTGCACAACTTTGTGTCATGCTTTCCATCAAAACACTATGCTGCAGGAAGTGCAAGAATGCGGAGCGGAAATTCAAAATCGGAAGCAGGATAGTGGATGCAGTGAACGTTTTTCTTTAAAACAAGGAATAGCTAGGTATAAAAAAAACATCCACCAATTCGCAGCAGGTACGTAACGTTATGTTAAAGTGTAGATAAGTAATTTTTGGCACTAACCTGTACGAGCCAGACGCTGATGATCAGCGATGGCTGCATTGAACTATAAGTATGAATCGGTCTCTAATCAGTTGTGGCAATGAGATTCGATAGTTCTAAAGTTGGCTTAGGCCAAGAGTGAGGGACGCTTGGAGGAAAATCACCCTTAAAAGGAGAGGGTTGGACTGTGCGCTGGGTATATGAAAAGTGGGCGGGAGTGGCCGGAAACACCCACGAATGTACGGTAGAACGGGTAGTCTAGATTCGTATGCATCGAAGACAACGAACAGCATTTTTTACGCCTGGAAAATCGGAGACTCATTGAAAAAATATATCATTGAAAAAATTTGAAGACAGCTGGGAAGAGACTATTTGCAAAAGAATTCTCGTAGATAAGTAGACGGTTAATTGCAGTGTACAAAATTCAGTCGATGATATTTTCAGAGAGGTTCTATTAGGGAATTAAGTGGTGGGCTGACATTCCGATAATATGCTGATATTGCACTGCTTATTTGAAGAGGAAACAACGAAACGAACCTAATTGCGCAGTGTACTAATGTGAAAACTAGCCTTCTCCGAGAAGCGAAAAATCACAGTTAATCATCACACTGCGAATAGAACACAGAGAACACAGAACTGAGAGCTAGAGTGGGCTATAACGGAAAATCAAAACTAAGCTCATCAAGCACTTGTTTATTGAGTGTCCACCACGTGAGTCCAGTAATGCATGAAGAGAAGCCAGTTTCACACAGCAGTCGCGGTCTATAGATTGAGTGATGGCTATTGTCCCAAGCGAACTTTTTCTGAAAAAATGCTGACCTTCAATACGTAACAAATCATTTGTACCTAACCCAGTTTTGTAAAGATTTTAACCTGTGTTCTGATTTCGCTCAACTGAGTAGCAGAATGTAAAGAAGGACTGGTTCAGTGCGATCTCGTACTGTTCGACTTCTCGTTGTGCTGTGTGGACTTCTTAAGTCCGTTTTCAGTCAAATATGCTTTTTAATCGAGTTTGCGGTAATCGTACTCACGTGGTTATGGCGTGGGTGTATCAACTCGCGTGCAGTCCCCATTTCCATCAACAAAGCATTTTGCGTGGGATAAGTGCCCGTTTATACAAACTACCGTCCAAAACACAACTGAATTCGTCATTTACTACTTATGATTCCGTTGGCTTCATATTACAAGGGTTTCGAGTTCATGTCTTCTTGCCATTTTAACTGTTATGCATTTCATGCAAACGCGACGGTAATGACATGAATCGTTTATAAAGCGTTTGAGTTTGAAACTGTTTTGTTGAAATCTTTTCGCGAATTCCATGACATCTCTGGAAATTTTTTGGTTGGTGTCCATGTATTTCACCACATATTACAACAAATAAGCCGCTTTATATTCGACATCCAATTTCGACTTTCTCTCCCCTCCTTTTTTCTCACTCTGCTTCCCTTCCCTTTTTTACCCTCTTTCCCTCTCTATATTTCCTTCCTTTTCTCTCTCTTTCCCTTCCTTCCTTTCCTTTTCTCAATCTTTTCCCTTCCTTCTTTCTCTTCTCCTCTTCTGCCTTTTTTTCTTCGTTCTCTATCTTTCTCCCTGTGCCGGTCTTTCAGTTGTTTGGTTTTAAAGCGCTCATTTATCATTGAATTGCTAAGAGCCAGTCATTAACGTCATCTTATTCTACGCTTGAAATAATCTTCGGAAATCCATACGTGCTAAGCTACTTCAAGAATTATGGAACAGTTCAAAAGAGTTTTCAGTATAACCAATCATAGTTCTTAGATAAGCCGAGAATGTTGATTCCACTGGCGGAGTTATGTTACAAAAAGTTCTTGCTGAATAGCGATTTCACTTCGCACTACATTGAAGAGGGTATCTCATTGTTCAATGTCATGTACGTAATCAGTTTTGTAAAAAAGAAGCTCTAATGCAACAACTTTTCGAGGACGTTCATTTCACCATTTTGTTTGTCATGCCGTGCGAAAGTTCATCGAATATATCCATGAAAAATCCATTTATTCAACCATTCGAACAGATTGTTCTTTTTCTGGAAAAATGATGACTGATGGTTGACCTCGTCCTCCTCCACCTCCTTTCACCAGCTACACGTTTTAACCAGTTCAGTACCGAAATGATTACTGAAACTGTGGATATTCCATTTAGTAAACCACACATTTTAAGAACTAAACCGTTCATACCTTTCCAGTGAGGTTTCCTTCTTCAACGTGCTGCTTTATTGTGGCATATTTGGCACTATGGCTCTTTCCTGCTATTTAATCAATGAGGCATTATTAATTTTATCGGATTTTCTCTGAGAGAGCGGGGAAAACCGAAATGATGCGTAGCCGTCAAAACATCTAAAGGCTAGACGCAGTGAACACGCGAAAAAACTACTGTGTATGGTTCTGTTGAGCTCGTCACCAGATTCTCTTTATAAGGCGATCTGTCATAATAATAGAGGAACACATATTTGCTCAAGCTGAAACGCACTATGCACTATTCTTCCACAAAGCTACCAACGTGATCTTCTCAACTAGATTTAGCTGCCAGCTGACATGTTTATACCAACAACGGCATCACGTTTTAGAGATGATGGTTGGCCTTCAGCTTCTAATTCAGGACAAGTGCTCGCGTTCGTGTGCCGTGTAGAAAATTAGATTACAGCCCCTCCATCCATTCAGTTGCGATTTCAGTGATAAATCAGGTGCTTAGAAATAATTGACGATTTTACTTGTTAATTCCAGTAGCCAATTTCAAACCCATTCAAGCATTACATCGTCGCAGTTTCTTTCCTACACATGTGAGAAAATTTCTCTGTTGCTCCATTGAAATGTCGGACTTTTACCCTTAAGTCCACAAAGGGTTAGGGATGGCTTAAGATGTTTGTGTGTCTTTACGTTTACAAGTCACTAATGATCACTGCTGATTTACATTTCATCCAAGAACGTGCGATAACTTTTGGTCAGAATATCAGCTGTCTCTACTCAACTCATTACGGAGGTTCAAAAATTTTTCTTGTACCTATACAGTTAGTCCGCAACTAAGTGGAACGTTTCGATCTTCTTTTTTTTGACATGGGGCTTCATACTGCTTCCGAACCAGCTTAACATATTCACGAATCGTTAAGAATAAACGCGTATTTGTTTGGTTCCACGCATTCGCGTTGTGACCTTATTCGATTTTGCAGAGAAACTGGACACCCGTAAGTGGCGGTATGCTCACGTGAGATGACAGGCACGGGAAATAGCCACGTGCCCTCTCACTACCTCATCTTTACAGGTTCATTTTGTGCCAAACCAATTCGTTTTAATTAGTCAAGACACGGTAGCCGTAATCATCGTTACCGCAAGTATTTAGTCTTCTCCTAAAAAACATCTTTTTGAACTCACGTTGTTGTTTCGATGCCCTGAAGTGTTTTAATGATGCTGAATTAAGCATAACACATCGTGACTGTTTGTCAACGTAGTCATCAGAGTGTCTTCTAGAGTCGATTTTTTTGACTCGGAGAAATTCTTTCGACACAAATATGGGCAAAAGTCATGACATTCAAACAAAACACAGGAATATTTCAATCCAAATTTACGCTAGAATAGTTTTTAAGTGGGATTTCCTGAAAGAAAGAAAGAACAACCATATATAGATAACAAGTTATACATACATATATAAGTCATAAATTAAAGCAATTGTAATATATCTTTGAAAGAGTTTTCACGGCAGCACAACGAAAAGAACAGTTTGAGATGATATATATGAATCCTGAATCACACACTGTTTCCTAGAGAGAACAAAAACAATCGAGGTTTCCACGAGATAACAAGAAAAATTTCGCTTTGAATGGCAGTGAACCTAGGAAAATGTGATAATACAAAATCAAATAGCATCTATTAGTCACTCTGATTTTAACGCTGAAAATATGAAAACAATCAATCAATTTCTTCACAATGATATTTCATTGCGTTTATCCCTAGGCAACAGCCGACACCTAGAATAGTATGGCGGCTATATGGGAGTCCATATACTACAATGAATGCCGAGTAGGAGTTCAACAGAATATAAACGCAGAATTCCCCGCCTGAAAAACAATTGTTTCCCTTAAAAAAGGAAGTTAAATGATTCTCAACGAATAGTCTAGACATTTACACATGAACATGCTATCTCACAAATATGTGGTTACCTCACTTTCATATACGTCTTATGTTTTCCTCATATCTCAGCATAACTGTGGTTGGGTTTCACACGGCTTCCTGCTTTTGTAAAAAAAAATAGAAAGGATAAAGCTTTCGGCGTTGATCAATCCCTGAGGGATGCGCCATGCATTCGACTTCATTAAGTATCGTTTCGGAGTTGACTGAATGCACATATGGCCTTTACAATGACTCGCGGTGACCTACCGCTGTATCGAGCTAGTGCTGCTATCCTCCCAGATTAGTCTGGTGCCAATTTGCCGATCCCGGAGTGGTAAAGGCTTAGTGGGCCATGGGCGCGGTGATCGATTCCGCGTGTGTGTTGCAGTGTGCCTCCGACCACTGCGCCACACGCGCCCCTCAGTGGAAAAATATTAAGCAGTAAATGAAAATTAGAAATTGTCACGACGTCTTAAGTTTGTAAGCACCAAGCGTGGTGAAATAGGCTTTTATATGTAGAATTACCCAATTTATTCACGGCGAAACTTATTTTTTGTCGGTGTCCTCGTGAGATTATGCCTATCTTTTCCCATAGGCGTTAGTTGCTGAACTCAATACAGTTAGCTGCATCCTCTTAATAAAGGTGCACCAACTGTCTTAATAGTTGGAGTCTTTGTGCTACTCAGTCGCCAGTACAAAGGCTAGTAATTGCCTAAGGAACGCCGGTATCATTCTATTTGTGCTGCAGACATATCTTAGTTTCTTTCTGATCGACAACAAGCTTTCGCCGATAGAACTGGTGAGAAAGATAGACTCCTCTGAATTTTTTGTTTATTTTGCAAAGACTTTTCTTTCTTCTGATCTTTTCTGTGAACCCTGTTCTAGAGGAAGCTGTTGCTTAAATACAAGAAACATGAGTAAAAACTGGGAGAAAGTAGACAACCGTAATAAAAACGCTTTGGTACAAATGCGAACAGTGGCAAATGTGTAAAAACATTTCTATGCTTTCAAAGTATGCGACGGCAAGAGGCTGTTGTTTAGGTACCGAACTACGTTGTAAACCCCCCACCATCTTGCCGGGTCATCAATTAAGTAAAACAACTTTCCTGCGAAGTCCAGCTAAGAGTAAACTACACTACAGCAAGGTTCATGGAGCCACCTTATCGCAAGGAACAGTAAAAAAAAGGTGTATAAACATTGTAACGTTCCTCCTTTCTCGAGAAAAGCCAAGAGCTATTTATTAGCTTTGACGCGCAAAAGTAACGAATGGATATTGTAGTGAGGCCTCTCACTTCGATTTACTGATAATCAGATGGAATACAGATGAAAAAAAGTTATTAAAATATTTTAGTCATTACCGCTACGATAGCCGATTATTTTTTTCTTCAAATTATTTCAAAAATGCTTTGGTCTTACCTTAGCCAAGATATATAATAAAGAAGTAGTGAAGATATATGATATCCATCACGAAAGCAACCGTGGGAGCCTACAACTCATCATCCTCAGACTCCTTCCTTGTGCAGTAGCAGGCTAGTCCAACAAGGATTGTGAAGAAGAATAATGAACAGAAGGCTAGCATAGCTGTTGCAAACTAAAAAAAAACAAGCACTGAAATTGTTTACCTCATTGCCGTTTTGCAACGAAAAATTCCAATATTTATTCCATTGAAAATAAAGAAAAACCAATTCATTTGACAGAATAATGCACAGATGAAAAGGAACGAAAAGCTAGTCCTCTAGGACGGAAAGGAATAACAGATTGAAAGCGATCTCGAGAAATGGCTTTTTTCGCAATATGTCGTTTAATCTGCGGCAATGAGTGAATTTCATTTGTTTTTTTTCGGATTTGGAAAACCCGAAAAGTTCCCAAAATACACATTCAAGAGGCGTCCGAGGATTAATGGGAAGCGATTTCTTTGTGTTCAGGTTACTTTCGTTCAACCCCTGCAGAGCATCACCTCATAAACATATGTCGAGTTTCCAACATGAAAGGAGTTTTTCATACATACCTGCCAATTTCCGATATCTCTATCAAGTTGCGCTATTCGCTGCAGGTTACCCACATCTACAGCATCCAATGAACGAGCGTACCAATTCCAGAATACATGGCCCTGCCACCGATAACCAACCTATGGAAGCCAAATTGAGGTAGAATTAATGCACTTCCATTGATTAGGGAAAAAGGAATGCAACGCAAATGGTATCGCTAGTCAAATACTTACTTCCATAGTAGGACTATCCGTTATTGATAAATAATTCAGTTCTTGGGCATTGGTCGAAGTCCAGTTAAAGGAAAATCCTGATCTTTCAGGAGTTGGGTACCTATAAAAAACCATGATCATGATCACTACCACTTCATGAAGAGCAACTTTTATTGTTTAGATCTGAGATACTACATCCATTGTGCAATCACCGTCTGGGCAACTAATAGGTTTATTGGTGACATGTCACAGGACTTGTCCTAGGACTAATTCTCTTTTATTATGAAGCAACGTTACTCTTACTAACGCATTTCATTAAAAAGATTAACAAAAGAGCAGTTTTTGGGAAATTCCGTCAAAAGTGTGTTATTTTGAAATTTTTTGTTACGTAACTAGTCGTCATAACGATTTCGACAAACTGGGCATGTCAGCGCATGAAGGTCGCTACGCTACCTGTAGTTCATAGGATAACAACGGAATCGTTGAAAATGGTTGGTAAGGAATTGTTTAAAAAATAACCTTTATAAAAGATGAAACGATTTTCTTAGATGTGGGAAAGTCGAAAAGCCTTCGTGACAGTTATCTGCGCTATGAGCGCAGTGATTCACAAGCATTCAGCGAAATCCACCAACACTATCTAACCGATTTTTTTTCATTGCTACAGATTTTTCCCTACCCTTTTTTCCCTATTCGTTTATTCATCTACTGTCGGTTTTCTTTATTACACATGTAGAACGCGTAATAACAATTAATCGGACTTATGGAAAACTTAATGGGACAAATATCTGCGAATGGTTTAGCAAGGTGCATCTATATAATAGAAAGAATAATATAGCCGAAGATAAACCACGGTGAAAAACTAGTACATGAGAAACTGGGGGAGACGTGTTGGTTAAAAATGATCGAAAGGGAAGAAATGAGGTACAAGATAAATATAAGGCTCTGGAACTACACGCACTTGCCTTTTTCACGATTAGTTTGCAATATTCTCAAAAGAATGAAAAGGCATTTCGAAAGCACGTCTCCCACATCGTGTAAAATCTCATCTACTGTGATTAAAAAAATCGTTTTGAGAGAAAAAAACCAGTCTGGACTTCAAGAACCACGCAGGTATGTCGGCTTTAAGAAATTTACCAATCGCTGAAGTTTTAGTCACTGTGGCAAGTAAAACAATGTTTATTTAGGCCAAATTTTCTGAAAACTCAAAAAAATTCAAGCGGGCAGTGACGCACCATGTCGAGGTCGAACAAAATATCCAAAAGAATGTGCTTTAAACTACAAGACGTAAATATGTTTTTCTTGAAGGTCATAAAAATATGATCCTACGTAAAATATGCATTCACGGTCGAATAAATAGCCCTGATTAAAAAATTTTTTATTTAATACAATAGAAAAAAAGTGATAGAGACTTAGACAGTCAATGTAAGAAAGCAGAAAAAATTTTCCCAGAAAAACACACATTTTCCGATTAATGCTTCGAACATTTCCAATGATTACAGTCTTATCTGGAATATGCTCTATATGAAAATCCGTGGAGAACTCATGAATAGAACAAACTGGAGTATTACGGTAACTCTTATAGTATCTGTTTATCAAAAGTGATCTTCCCCATACATGTTACTTTTCAAATTAATTCCAATGAAATTTTGTGCAAGATAAGCGAACGAACCCATGTCGTGCAAAGTTGACAATCAGCTCAGCGAAGATCTCCACGACTCTCTGGTCGAGTTGCCAATTTCTGTCCTTTCTTCGACTAAGAAAACGTGGTGTGATGTTGAATAAGTGTAGCTTGTCAACGCCGTGAAATGCCCCTAAATATACTTCTTCTTAAAACTAAACACTTTACAAAGAACATTATGTGAGAAGTCATAATATAGTAGGATAACAACCATGATCCTCCCAGTTTCCGAGAATATAAGCTGTGGTTTAGACTAGGAAATAAAAAAAAACGAAATGTTTGTCATCAAGCAGTTACCAAACCGACTGGCTCTTCGTGCAACGAAATTATTTCACCTAGTGACAGAAATAAATATAAATCCAATGTATCTTTTCTTCTTTTCTATAAAGCGCGTGTGGCGCAGTGGTCGGAGACGGCTGCAACACACATAGAATCCATCCCCTGAGCCCATGGCCCACCAAGCCTTCCATCCCTCCGGGGTCGGTAAGTTGGTACCCGACTTGTCTGGAAGGATAGCAGCACTGGCTCGATACAGCGCTAGACCACGGCCACCGTGAGTCATTGTAAAGGCCGGATATGCATTCAATCACCTCCAAACGACGTTTAATGAAGTCGAATGTACGGCGCATCCCTTAGGGGTTGATCAATGCCGAGAGCTTTATCCTTTCTATCTTTTCTTTTGTAGTCGAAAATTCAACCTAATCAACCTTCGTGAAACGTAATTGGTATTAGCACATTTCCAAAGAAATCGTGCTGACTACTTATCGGCAGAAGTTTCACACTTATCCATCCAAAAAGCATTGCGAGACGTTTGTACAAATGTTTTACCTAGACATAAAGATTTTATGGTGTCTTCACAAAAAACCACATTTTTTATTTGATTTGAAAACGTGCTGTGGTTCTTCTACACCACAGCAGATCGAGTAGAAAACACGTAATTTGCATAATCTTAGAACAAAACCCACGATCATAACCATAGAAATTTTCGCTAATGTGATCGAAGGAGTACAAGAACACCGGAGCTCTTTGCTTCACGTAGTAAGTCGCTAATCGAGAAACAGGAGCATCGTACCAAAAGTGAGAGTACATCTAAAATCTCTAGGTTAAGAGGAAGTGATCAATCGAGGGAGTTCTGGCGAATGATGGTTACGAACGAATTCTAAGCTCACTTTGAGCACTGAGTCAAACAAGATATTCTCAGACATTGATGGATCTACTTTAGTCCACACATATTGCGCCTTGCAACCCTCTGCAATTAGACGATGATTTTGAAATTGCTTGTAGCCCATTGTGAGGTTATCTGCAAGTTTTTCGGCCAACGGAGTGTTCAGTGCGCTAAAGTTGACGTTCTTCTCGTTGAGTATCACTAAAATGTAAACGGTTTCTTAGTTGGACCCACGAAATTTATCGCAAATGAAAAAGCAGAATTTCATCAGAATACCCACGAATTCGTAGTGAACTCTCGTCTCGTGTTGTGCCAATCATCATTGGCATTTTTTTTCTGTGCTTTGCAAGATCTTCAGGTACGTCAGGAATAACCCCTCCTGCTCCGTCGACAACAGGAACAAATTCTTGATAATCGTCCCAATGCAGACGCTAGATAGACTCGTGTGATCATCTTTTTAAATGGTTTCATATTTAATGGTCACTGTAAACTAAGAGCATGCATCCAACTTATAGTATTTTAAAAGATTTCAAACCTTATAGTCCAGAATTTCTTCTCGCATCCTTTTTCGAAAACACCCCAAAAGCTCAGACGAATTAAATGATCTGCAGTATTAGTCATCATCGTCGTATGGACAACAGTAATAATAAGTGTTTGGAGCACACCTGCATTGCATTTTTTTCATTAAGAGCCCATGTGGCATTGATGGCAGTGTCTCGAACCACACCCGGCTGAAGCGCTGATCCAGACATTAGCAGAACCTTATGAAAAAGGCCTGCAATATAAATAATTTCCATGTTTCTCGCAACTAATTCTCACTTTCATGAAATTATGCCGAAGTGTAATGAAATTAAAGTGAAGCTCTTCGACGAATTAACGTTTCAATGAATACGCACCTTCTGCTCTCGGTGATAACGCCAAAATTGAGGCGCATGCCGCTCCGCTACCTGATCCCATGAGAAGAATGTTTCCGGGATCTCCTCCAAAAACTTCCGCATTGGCCTGAAAATGCGACATTATTATCAATAGTTGTTAAAGCAAGCTCGTAAAATCTCTCTTACATTAACCCATTTGAGCGCCCATATTTGATCCCAGAGCCCGACATTTCCAGGCAGAATTTTGTCACCCGTTGACAGAAACCCTGAAAAGCGAGTTGAGAAAGAACTTGCTCATATGCCAGTATTCCACCACACGAATTTTTTTGGCGAAGTGCTAGGTGTCGTAAAAAATCTGCATCGAAAAGAATGCGATATGCTGACTACCTCATTAATTTCTTGAACCAATGGACACACATCTGCAGTTCTGACCAATTTCAGGCTTTGATTTATAAGACAAACGGGACTTTGATTTGGCATAACATCACCAGTGCTATTCTCGAGCGTCCCTAGTTGTCGGCTTCAGGTCCAACGCTTACGGCATTTAAATTGGTCTAATATAGGTACCCTAGCGGACAAAAGATCAGTATAGACATGCCGGCCAAACAGATCAAAGGAGCGATTACATTGTGGTTGCTATAGAAGGACCACATTTCAGTTGTTCTAAAACTGTGGTAACTTGAGAATCGTCAAGTTGTCAAGCACACAAAGAAATTCCTATATCCGAGTTTCACAAGCTGTTAAAAAAGAATGATCGATAGAAGCATAATTCAGGCGAAAATAATTTATTCAATATTTACCATATGACGTGGAACGGGATCACTTAAAAGTTATGGACGTAGAAGAAAATCGTAATTCGATTAAGAGGATTTTCTTTGCTAATCAATGTAAGTACACTAGGTACCTTGTAGAATATCTTTCACTAGCAATTAGTAGCTGTTTTTACAACGTAATCCACTTTTCTGAACACAATTGCTCAGCGCCCAACAAGAAAATGTTGGAACATCAGGCGAATTTTATAGCTCGAAATGTCGTGGGTCATTGAAAGTGCTAACAATAGGGCTCTACAAGCAGTTACCACTGCTATAGTTTCAAGAGTTAATTGAAGGTAATCATTTCGACAACGCCGCAGTAATGCAAGTCTTCTGCACGATGACTGTATAATCCGTACCAGGGAGACAAATTTCATTTAGAGTTTGAAGTTTTTGCATGCCTGAAGTATTCTTCCAATTTAAATTCCTCTGATTACCGCTCTAACGGCATCGTCGAGTGCACATTTCTCAGAATTCTACTTAGCATGCACTATCCTTCCAACAATTTTCCATTCGCAGCTTTCACAGATCTAAGCGAAGTATTTTGACGAAATAAAGCACTTTAAATAGTTTATATAGCAAGTATAAGTCGCAATGAGGTTGACACATACAAAATTCTTTCCAAGCAAGCTTGTAATACGGTTGCACAGCAATCGTCATTTGAGTTTTCTTCGCCTTTTAATCTACTCACAAATACAATTACAGCATGCTGACATATCATTGAAAATCCCAACACTGATTTTTTGGGATATGTCGGATGTCAAAACTGTGCCAAAGCCTGTTAGAAAAAAAGGATAGGGATCTATCAATTTCAACTGAGACACCCACCAAGTGGTCCAAGACGGTAGTTGAATGTAACAAAGATAATTTTTCTCGAAACAAAATTATCGAGGATAGCCTGTTGTGGATAGTCGCTACCTCCTCCAGACTGGAAATCTCCTCCATGTATAAACACAACGACAGGGTAAGTATCATTAGTGTACTGGTACTGAAATAAAAGAGGAAAATAAATTTGAATTCGTTGCTTAAAATAATCATTGGTTCCAGTTCATATCAGGAGTTAGTTATTCAAGCATTCCATTCTAGTCCAACGTCTAAGTTGTTAATGTAAGCGTAAAGAAAACGACCAACTTCACGATGTATGTGATAATATGAAAGCATGAAGAAACAACAGCAACTGTTTAAATTTCTTTCCTTCCGAACAAGTATGATCAAAAAACAACTGCCTTTCTGCCTTTCCTCTCTTATCGTGTCGATTCGCCTTTAAAATCCAAGAACACTCTATCAGGGAATGCCGTAAATATGGAAATGGTCTGGCTGTAAGAAAAAGTGTTTAAGGAAAAATAACTCACAGGGGTTGGCGAGAACACATTCAAATAGAGACAGTCTTCGGAAAAAATGGGCAGCATGTCGTTCTGGATCAGTAACTAGAGAATCCATTCTTTGCACACATAGTGCACTGAACTGGGTAGCATTCATAACACCTCTCCATTTTGCTGGCTCTTTCGGCATCTGCAAGTGATCCAAAACTTCTACTACTTATTCCTTTAGAAGAGAGTCACAGAGAATTTGCTTA
Source organism: Angiostrongylus vasorum (assembly GCA_018806985.1). Lineage (NCBI taxonomy): Eukaryota > Metazoa > Nematoda > Chromadorea > Rhabditida > Metastrongylidae > Angiostrongylus > Angiostrongylus vasorum. The sequence goes on from JADANN010000392.1 coordinate 85,488, forward strand.
ATCCTGGGAAAAAAAACTTCGCTCGAATATACTTAAAACTTGGTGCAAAGAAATATTGGTGAACTTCTTTATAAACGATACGTATAGTTGTAGTGCCTGCACAATTACTTCCTGAATCCTGTTTGTTGAGTCTAATATACATATCTAAGAAGTTAGTAGTCATTCGTACTTGTCGCTCAAGCAACAACGATACATGGTTAATACATTATTAGTGAGATAGGCCGCTGTATAGGAGATGACAAGTTATGGGAGAATTCCAAACAGTCTAGGAAAATAAGAACGTGTCGTGATAGGTAGAAAGCAAAGGGAACTCCACATCTGACGTCTGATGCCTCAACGAGCTGCATCTGACCAATGTTAGCGAATGCATTGCCAAAGACAACACACTGCAGTAATACTACGAAATTATCTTTTTTTAACGAATTGTCTGGCAATGAATATTTAAACGATCCTCATTGGGAACATCTTCTATCCTGAAGAGTAAAATGCTTTCTAGGCCTATAATAATCGTGAAGATAAAACGAAAAGCAATTATTTGACGCATGCACACGTATTAAGGGAGTTAAATCCGATGAAGTGATAATTGAAATGCTAAGGCATCTCAATGTCGCAATAAACATCACGAACTACCGCAGAAAAAAATTAGCTAAACGTCTAGTATAATTCGTTGCAGTTCTTTGTTATCGAACACAAGTGTTTCGAGAGAACCCATACTTGAAGGTCAGCCGACCTCAAAAAGTTTGTAATAGTTGTTAACCCGATGATGAGAGTAACTGAACACAGTGGGTGTTATCTCAGATATGAGCTCAAAGGGACATGATGTTTGCCCCTCTAGCATCATAATTTGTTAGAAAATCCTACGAGATTGATAGAAAGTTGAATCAGTTGGATTCCAAACGCTGTGCATAAAATGCTGTCGAAAAATTTCCTCACTGCAAAGAGAAAAACGGCGTAGTTTAAGACTTTTCATTACTATAGAGGTGTATTTGATCTAATGTAGAACAAGATTTAACAAGTTTTTTTCTTTCATTGGAAAAGGCTTGCTCTTGTGAATGTTTTGAAGAAGTTGTGCAACGGCCCGATCAATTAAGCACAAGCATTCAACAATAAATATTCCACCCTAAGACTAAGTGACACCCAAAACCGCATGATGAACATCAAAGATATAAAAAACTTTGTAAGCAACTTTGTATGATAAGCACATCGTCACGACCCACCTACACTTCTCAAATTCATCTTCAAAAAGGAATGAGTCAGAACGTAAGTCACCATTACGTTTCAGACACAGTATACCCCGAGATTAATTTAAATCGAATGACAACAGCCTTTTTTAAAGGTACAGAGTTAACTTCACAAGTCTTCAAAAAATTCTATCTCTCTGGAAAAAATATCTCATAGATTTGTTAAATTTCTAATTGTTACTGAAACAAACCTGGAATCTTAGGTACCCAACTGGCGGCATAGCATAGGGAATACCTTTGAATACAGTGTAGTCTTCTCCTTTAATGATCTGAAAGATTTTCTATTTCAAAAGATTAACTTTTTCAAAGATTTTTCACTCACCACGCGCTCTCCTCGGATTGCTCCAGAATTTATCGTTAGTTCGAATGGTGAAATGTGACGTAATTGACTTACTGATAACCGAAATAATATGAAGATAAGAAGCGGACGTGGCCAGTCACATCGCCACAAAATTCGCATTTTTGTGGCAGTTTTAAAACTACATAAGTAGAGGGCGTCCTAAAATCAAAACTACAATCCAGTTGTGCTAGTTGCTGATGAAGCAGTAAAAGTAGTAAATTATCAGACTCGAGTTCTGAAGAACAGAATGAACCTATTATGACAAAACGTACGAAAAATGTGCGGTGAGATACCAGATGGGTGGATAAAAATCCACTACCACGACACAACCAGAATGCGAAATCGATAGCTCTGCTTTAGAGGAGTGCGGGAAAGTCCCACGAGACAACGGAAACACTACGACAACGTTATACTGAATTTGAAATAAGCTTGATAAGGATTTTTGGCTATGCATTTCGAACACATTACAGTGTGGCTGTGACGGTTACTTAAAAAAACAATTGGCTTGTTCTGCCTGCAGCAAAAAAAATATTCAGAAGGGTATAAAAATTAGGCGAATTACCAACTCATTAGAAAAATCGCCACGAATTGCAAAGCAACAAATGATTTTGATTGAGGATTTACTTTAGCACTTTGTTGGTGGGAATAAATGGAGATGGAGAGCAACTAAGAATTCGGTCGAAAATTTCAAGTCAATCTCGCGTGACATGTCGTTGCGGAGAATGGGCTGAATTTCCTAATCAGGCGGGTTTCAGCTGCGGTGATGTGACTCTTTTGCGGCCTAAACTAGTACAATCTGGCAGAAGTCTCTCCATAATTGCCATGTCGCGGGTGAGCGTATCCGCGATCACGATGCGACCACGAGTCGTGCTAACGAGAACTGCTCGATTGAGAGGCGATTAGTGAGTCGCCAAGGGAAGAAGTGCATTTTTAACTTCTCGAAGATTGCTAGTCAACGTCTGTTTCTATTCATTCCTCTGGTCGCTACGTATAAATTTGGTAAACACACCAATAATCATAGTTAATCAGCCTTCGAAAGTCTCAAGATACGCCCGAGAGACTTTACCCTAGATTAATGGTTCCCGGTCTTAACCTTGGTAACGTTGAGGTTGTCAAAGTCTTTGATAACACTGCAATATTGGTGGTTTTATCAGAAATTAGGAAGGAGATCTAGGGAGAAGGTTGTTTCTCTTCTTTAAAAATGTTCCTCAGGCGACTCATCTTTGGCATCTTTGGGCGGTCCATGTTCGACACACATTTATTTGTAGAACAATTTCGAATCTTGTTTTCAAGGGCACAAAATGGTGCGCACTTGTAAAACAGAATAATCAAGAAAGAACAAAACAATCGAATTTGACTGGCCATCTGTTATGAGCAACGGTTCGTCCATCGTTAGGGGCCGACATGAACCTTGCATTACGTCAGCGGACCACGCGTGATAGCACAGTGACTCGCTTCCCTCACCAAATTCACACCGGTGACGCGAACTACGGGTCCCTGTTGGAGGGCGAATTCTTGAAAATACGGACTTTTCTGAGGAAATCACCATCGAAAAGTAGCCGCACTCGTTAAACTATAATGGTCAACATTATTTAGCAAATTGGAAACGACTTGTCTGAATACAGTTTTGCGTGTGGCTTTCGCAACTTATTCGGATGATAGAGTTGTTTACGGGGTATTAGTTAGAGTTTGGACGTCTTCCGCGCGACTCGAGATAACAGACCTTAGCCCAACGATCCCGAAACTACATGTTAGCAAGATTTCTCCGCGTTAGCGAATACACGATACTCCATGCTGTACTGTAACTGCTATTATCTAGTAGATACCTTTGTCGTCATGATGCTGCTTCATCTTCATTAGTCCATAAATGATTTGCTGACATTCATATCCTTTCAGTTTTGTTGTCCCTTTTTAGAGTTGAATTTACTTTATTGAATCTTTGGAAGAAAGAAAACGGAGACGTGGACGGAATTTAAATCTTAATAGGAAATTCTTACCAAACTTAAGCTTTTTCACTCAAGCGAAGGAATTCTTTATTCCTGGCAGTGCAGCGAAGATCAGCATTGACGCGACGTTATTCTTCTTTCCATGAGATTGTTACAATGAAGTTGGAAGTTTCATGGTCTTTGTGCATTTGGGACATCTTTTGACTTATTTTTTATTTGTGTGGAAAGGGCCTGCTTGCTGGTATTCGGTGAAGGATGTCGAAAGCACGTTCGTTTCTCTAGAAAGAGAACGCTCCTCATCAAATGCAGTTAGACAAGAGACCAATTGAAATTCTTAACAAGTTTTCTATCGGTTTGGAATCGAGCGCGCACCAAAGAGAACATACGCGGGATTCCAGGTTGCTCAAGGGATGGTTCTGTTCAGCTTCCTTCACTAGTAATGGGATTCGTTGTTTATCAACGTTTGCTGTTGATTGTATGGAGACGGATGAGTCCAGTTCATAGCTCACCTCGAAGCTCGTCTGTTGTGATATTACTCAGCTCTTGGTCTCTGTCGTTTACATATTCTTGACCTCAATCGAGTGGAATTAACTTAAGGGAGCTTTCTTCAGCGTAAGTTTCTAGGTCTATTACAAGGACCTCAAGAATGAAAACTTTGGAGAAGAACTTTCTCGCATTTTATTCATATCAGAGAAATGGTAGAAATTTCACATTTTGCGTCAGTTTTTCCCTGTTTCTCGATGAATTTATGCACGGAGGAGGTTGTGATTGCACACTATGCAGAAGGATTATACCTATGCTATGGAGTTGCACTTGATGCGCTTTTCTGCTGGTTGTTTCAACGACTTATCATAAAACATTCTTCACTTGGTCGCAGCAGATGCGGGGATTTGTAAGCTAGAGTTGTTGACTTTGATCTTTTAAACTGATATCAAAGGCCAAGTATTCAACACAAAGGACAGAATCTCCTGTAAACTCGTCTGAAAGACAACTGTACGAGCACACTTGCTTCTCTGATATCTCCCAGTCTCGTCTCAGCAGATAATGAGCTCTCTGCTGTTAAGCAGGCATATTCCTACAACATTTCTTCGTTGCAGTGCTTTCACGTGAAGTTAAAAACTCGATCACTTGACCTGCCACTCATTAAATGGTCATCATAGTTTTTACTTGATGAATAACTATCTTCGAATTATGCCGGAATTCCTTCTGCTGTCGTACAGAATCTTTCCTTCGGAACGGTGTTGAGTCCTGTCATAACCTTGTCTTGAGCTGTGTTTATAAAGAGAAGCGTTAAATTCTTTAGCTTAGTCTCTCTTTTAACACTTTTTTTTTACCAAGCAAAAGCATCTGTTGGTGGAGTAGCTAGCAGGTGAGCACACGGAAAGAGTATCGCTGGTTCGAAGCTCAGCTGATGGTTCTATGCTTTGCTCATTTCTCAACACCTTGTGGATGTGTTTATTCAGCTTAGATTGCTCTGTCGAGGGATGAACCTGTAGTTACTTAGGGACTTCCATGTTATGCTAGTGCGTTAAGAACCGATATAGCAATAAGAATGCATAGAAGAAAAGATTTGTTGAGGAAGCAACCCGCGGTTTCAAAAAGTCGGCGTCATTTTTTACGACAATTCTCAGAAAGTCTTTGGGACTAGTTGAGCCAGATTTCGAAACACTTGGTAACAGATATGTGAGCTTTCCTTGAACAAACTTGAAGCTATTAACACAATATTTATACCACACTGACTAAGGCTTCAGCAGACTTCGTTTTCCTCGGAGTCCGGGAGAGAACATATTGATACACGATTCACTCAAGCAATTATATCCATAACCGTGACGAAAAAAAGCAAAAACCTGGATTTTAATGACATTGCTCCACTTGTTAAAATAGAGCGTCCACACAGGGTTTACATGGGTGAGGAATGTACCTGTGTCAAGTCAAAAATTTGTCTGTAGTATGCTCGAGGTCACACAATAAGCATTCCTCCCCACTGTTCATTCCTAGGTGTTAGAAGTTATTTTACAATGTTTCTGGAGTCTTGCGTGCTGATATTATAGATTGATGTTCGAAGGTCGTAACTTCGTTCTTAAAATATTCTCCGCGCATGCTTTTCTTTTCCGTCCAATGCGTGGCTAATCGACTACTCGTTTAACCCTAAGTTTTCCATCTCGGTGTACAAACATGCATCGAATTTCCTAATCAATGCGAAAGAGGAATAAAACTCCACGGTTTGTCAATTTTACAGCTTATAACTCTCTTAAACTGGGGTCTAAACTGTGCAATCTTTAGGTAAACCAGGAAAGACAAGGGTCCTCCGCAATGGGACAGCTTTCGTCACGATTTGTTGAAATTGTGTTTGTGCCTAAACAGGCGCACCGATTCATGGTCTCTGACCACTACTCTAGATAATTGTTTTGTTATCTACTGTGCATTAAAGAAAATGGACAAGTGTTTCGAGCTCTTGAATGGACAGTCGGAGTATTTGAAATCCACTCGAGAGAAGCCGAAAAAAATAAGGCGGTTGTTTTTCGAGGTTCGGTTTAATCCGTCAAAAGGCAGTCGCAGCATTGTTTCACCTCTTATTGTTCAGAGAGAAAGAGGGCAATTGTGAGGAACACGTTACCGATGATTTGAAAAAGAGAGTAGATGGAGGAATTGCATAATATAGGCAGCAAATAGCTATCTCAGTGAGGTACAATCAGTGGCTTATCGAGGCAAGTATCGAGGAAAACTCACGTCACAAAACGATAGATCCAGCGAACGTAATAAATCCTGTGGCTTTTGAACTACCACCAAGCGCTCCGCGTCGTCTATTTGCTCGAAACCGCTTGAATGACGTTCTACATCCAAAGGAAAACTACACAATTTGCCCCTAACGATAGAAGTATGCTGAAACGATACATTACCGAAACTGGTAAACCACGCTGTAATCCGACACGTTAATGGTAAATTTAGAGTTAAGCCAAGTACTCCACCAGGTATATAAGACAAAAGCACTAATATTTTATAATCGAAGTAACGGTCGCCGTCGGAGAATCTAAAATACTAACGGGCAGAATTCTGGAGGAATTTTGGATGCCTTTCAAAAACCCATTGAATCTTATTACCACAGGATTTTACTAATACTTCAAGCATTGTCCTCGAGCAAGCTTGTCACAATTTGCGGATTCTAATTTACACATGTGTGCGGCTTATATTTCTTACATAGAACAAGCTCATGTACAGCAGAGGTTAGAGTTGGCCTTCAATACACATATGGTCGTTGGTTCGATTTTGCGTCGCGCGCTCACCAAACTTACGTATCCATCAGGGACAGCAAACTGGTAGAAGATTTATCAGGGAGGATAAAAACAAAGTGCTAGAAGACTTCTCTGCAAAGATAAAAAGAAAGGCTTGATACAATGTGAGGCAATCGTATAGACCAAATATACATTCAACCACCTAAACGACGACTGATGAAATTGAATTCATTCTGCAAGGATCAACGCCACTCATCCTAACCTTTATTTTTTTCACACACAATCAGCATTTTCTGCATAGAATATCTAGTTCTTAAACACATAGAACCCATCACTTGACATGTATATTTACCAAAGATGAACTCTTCTACGATCTCGTATTTACTGCCCGTTATTTTTTAATTTTAATGGCAGGGGTATTGTGTAAAATATAAGCATAGTGGTGCTAAGATATTTGCAAAACTCCGGACCGCTGGTGCTGGCGGTGAGGACTGAACACACTATTACCCTTTCCGAGAGCTAACGCGTTCACCCCCCACACTATGCGGGTCCTTCGTTTCGCCTTTCTCTCCGCCGTGTTCTTGAGGTATAGGTGCTATCCGTCAACGGGATTGATTGCGTGTTCGATCCCCATCGAAGACTTCTGCGATCATTAATGAAACAGCATATCATACGGTGCGAATTCCATGTAATCTGAATCTATTTAGAAATCGTTGCATGGATAATCACTTCATACATGACGACCCCATGATGTAGTTGGAAAATGGAGTAGAGAGTGTGTTAGTTCATCATTATTCGGCAAATATCAGATGTCTTGAACGAAAGCAATCGCCGTTTTCACCAAGACAATCTCACTATAATTTAACACGATGAACTCTTTTGTTTTCTAATTATGATTGCCTTCACTTAACTATATTTTGGAGAACACGTTAGTAAAGCTGGAATCCAACACTGCGAATGAATATCATTTCTTTTCCCGTCACATTTGCCACTTTTCCACGTACATATTCAATTTGATTCACTCTTTAGTTTCACTTTATTCCATTCAACGTTTAAGACAACGATTTTACGTGGTGGTACAATCACTGGTTTTTATTATTATTAACACATGGCATTAAAAATATAATGGCTTTTAATGCACTTTTATGGTGTCGACCGTAATCCTGTTCAATAAAGATTACCATACAACAACGGTTTTCTGCGTTTTCTTATTAATAGGTTTCGCAACTCTATAGAATTTTGAGAAGACGAATGACGTTGTTGAGGTTATTCCCTATTCCTCAACTTCCTTTTTTTGGCAGGACGAGGTGCTTCAAGTTCTGTTTCATGTGAACATAGTATGAATATCCAGCGAGCAACACTATAGCGCTGATGAAGAACGAACCATATCTCTAATCAGCAGTCTGAAAAAAAACCACATGCAAATTATTGGGAATATTCATTTTATGCCTAACCAATAGCTGTTCGCTTAGCTTAGTAGCGTCTGTCTAACTTGACCTCTTACATAGACATCCCTTTTAAGTACAACAAAGTATTCTAGCCGTTAAATCATTGGGCACTATAGTCTTATTATAAAGAGTTAGCACTAGTTCATTCTCTCAAGCCCGTTCATTTTATGATGTTATAAGAACATAATATTTGAACTGTGTGAGCATGGCGAGCATTTCCTATTAGACGTTGTAGAATTTGCTAAGCTGTCGTCCGCAAAATCTTAATTACACTTCTACACGGTGCATTCTTAAAAGTTTCGGAAATATGAAGCTTTTAGAGAAAGAGGTCAATCCTCATTATCTATACATTTTTATAAGGAAATATACCAACATAATTCGTATGTATTTTATTCAAATAGAACGATTCAAAGTGATAAATCTGTCGCCGAGCCAACCTGCTTGAGAAACTGTTTCGTCAGTTTCAGTTCTACTGGTGTCTGAGAGAAGATAGTCTTCTACAATAGTAGCGAACTGATCAGCAGATAGATGCCCAATGGAGCACACGTCGAGTTCACGGAAGACCTTCTGAGCAAGTTCTTCGGAATAGTCTCCAAATTCCTTAGCAAATGTACTGAAATCATAAAAATACCAAATAACATTGGAAAAATTTTTGGAAAAATAAGAGGCATAACCTTAAATTCGCTCTCCGTAATGATACCATTATGATCTTGATCGAATACATCAAAACATTCACGAATCAACTCCTCATTTGTAGACTTGACAATATTCTGCGATTTTTTTCATGCAAGCACAAAAATTCGTCGAAATCAATCTCACCATTCCCGTCCGCATCAACCTGAACAAATGAATATTTCTTTGATGTTCTAGAAACATCTCGCTTAAATCAAATGGTAAGAAGAAATTGTCTCAGCATGACTCGCAGAGGGATAGCACTGAGCATGCTAGAGTGCCTATCGACGTGTGTACCCAGCTGTAGTTAGTAGTGATAATAAGGAAAAGCCTAAGGTCAGTGGTGGAATTAACTAGGGATGTGCAACATCTGTCGGCCGGTTGGTGAAATGATGGTTGAAAGAATGAAAGAGTTAAGTTTGAATCTAAAATCTTCAATGCATAGCAAATTCTCCGAAAAAAAGAAAGCCGTCTGGAAACTAATGGCAATGTTCCCTATACTTCCGGAAAAATAAAGTGCTGATTTAGCAATTTAGTGCTTTAGACAGCGGCGAAGAAAGTGTATCGCCTGTCGAGCTAAGAGAATTAGCAATTTAGTGTTTTTTTCTCCAAATCTCCAATTCTTGCTGCTGACATTACCCTAAGGCTTCGATTTGTTACGAAATTCACAATCGAATAAAGACAAACTGATCAACAACACCCTACATGCCAAACGCATTTAAGGCTCACGTGTTGTGGCGCTCGCCGTCATTTACAATCACCCCGAGCCGAACATTGACGGCAAGGTGCAAAAGAAATAGCTTGACATCCCTCATAAAACTAAAAGTGATAAACACGAATGGTTTCATGTCCACTTTACAATGAGACGCTTCAAAAAAAAATAAACATATTAACTAGCGAACATCATGGAAAATAATCTAGATGGCGCGGTCTTTTCAAGAGAAGAGTTTGCTTCAGAAGTGAGATTTTTTAATGAGTGTCGCTATGTTGCTGACAAATTGAATTTTTGAAGTTCTTCAAATTTTTCTTCAAAAATTTCAAAAATTCAATTTGTCAGCAACACAGCGACACTCATTAAAAATTCTCACTTCGGGATAAGTGAAACACCTCTCATGCCTATCATAGGAATGGATAGCAATGGTGATAGGTTTGCATGTCCTTGTGATAGACAATGCAATGTTGAGAAAGATTCAGTACTAAATTAGTTATGGTTAACAATACTAGAGAAGGACATAAACAAGAACACTACTCCTAATGATTTTAACTTTTTATTTACTTCCTATTCCCTTTTCGTGGCAGCTTACGACGTGTAATACAACTACCGATGCTGTGATATGAGCAGAATCCCGAACATCAGCTGAGCTTCAACTAGCAATTAACCTTTCAGGGAGGAGTGCGTTATCTACCACATCAACCGAGGCCCTTGCCTTGGCTTCCTCTCATGCAGTTTTCTACTCCATCAGTGCTATTGGCAATCACACCTCACCAGAAATGATTTAGGAGGCAGAAATTAGCATTCAACATAGCTAACATGGAGTTGCAGTGGAAATGGCAACGTTTTAAAATATGATTGTAATACACTTCGTCTCCTGCCATTAAATAAGAAAAGACAGTAAATAAAGGTGGAACGCTGTGATTTCCACTGCATTATAGTAACTACTTCCCGCATATTAACGTTTTCTTTGTCATTTTTGTCGGCAGTGAAATACAATCACAATGATACGGAGACGTTTGCAAAACTTGGATACCAGGCCGGATCGAAACCGCAGTTACCCTTTCCGGAGGTTGCAGGTTACACATTGCACCACGGAGCCTTCTGCTTTTACCCTTCTCTCAGCTAGTTTTCTACCAAACAGTGCCATTGGTGATTATCCATCAACGAGAATGATCTGAGGAGCACAAATTGGCATGGAACCCAGCTAGGCTGACACTGTGGTCGAAATCGAGCCCAACTGAGTTCCCGAGTTTTGCTCATATCTCAACAGCCATGTGATTGTGTTATTTGCAATGAATTCGCATAAGGAATAAGTCCAGCTGGAATCTCTAGGGTGTTAATTAATCTCTGGAGGATGAACCAAGTAGTCGCTTTTGTCAAGAATTGTTAAAGGTGATTGCATGCATATCTGGTCTACACAATGAATTACGGTGACCTATCGATGTATCACATTGGTACTCCAAATACTCCAACTACTCTAAATACTCCACTAGGCACGCATAGGACCCAGAGACATAGCGGGGGGAGGACTTTTGAAGTACGTGTCACGATCCTCAGCGCAGGAATCGAGAACACAAGCGCGCAAAACTCTCGAGGCGTTCTGGATTAATTCCAGAAATCCTAAAATGAACCGCAGGGAAGAATGCCTCATTATCACGCGTGACATTTGGCAGTATATAAGCCTGTTATTCTGATGGGATGTGCACATTACGCTTCCATGTGAACTCTGTACGGTTGGTCTCCACGTGACATATTTAGTGGAAGACTCATAGAAAGCGGTAAGTGTGCAAAGAAGCCATTCTGTGCTCAATGTTATTGAAATCTTGGTTTAGTACTTTCTCTGCTTGGTTATGGAGGTGTTTAGCCAGGTAGATTTGCAGTCAACTTGACCTTTCCAGGTTCTGAGGAAGGCGAAGTTCGCCGAAACGTCGGCTTGTTCTTGAATAAAGAATAGAATAACACATCGCATTTGCTCAACAAGAATATAAAGAAGTACCACGTTAGGGGTGTCTTTCCTTCCAGGCAAGACTGGAGCAAATTTTCCAATCACGTTGAAATGGAAGGCTTGGTGAACGCACACCATCAAGCCCACCAACACGTGTCTGTCTGGTAGGCTGCCCCCTAACCACTGCACTATGTCCCTCCCTACAGCAACCGTTACTCCGCCATTTTTAAAGAGAGTGCATGATATATGCTTAGCACACAAGATATTTACGTGATTCTCAACAAAGCATATATTTTTCCTAGCTGTAATTTGTAGCATGAATACCTTCGCCGCCTTGGATAAAATAAGCAAGAACAATTTAAATTGTTCAATGCCACAAACGATAACATAAAAGGTACTAAATTAACCACTCTGGCTTAATTTTTTGCTTCTTTAAATTCTTCATTGAAGGCAAAAAACCGTAACTACAGAGGATATCCTAAAGTAGCGTACCAAGATGTTCCAGAAGGGTTGAGTATGCTTGCTTATGACTCAGAGGGTTTTGTCTAACTGTTCTCTCATATGAATGAATTTCTCTCCATCACTAGCTCTTATCTTCAGAGTAAAACCTCTACATATAACGCAACTGCAATGGCTATGTGTAAGTGCTTCCGGAGATGACGGTGTGACAGAATTATAGCAATACATTTACCAAAAATACAACGCTGCAGGTAGCGAGAGAAGGCGATATTGTGGTACTCGGTAATATCTTCAACTTCCAGAAAGCAAATGGGGTCAAAAATAGTTTATTAGAAATTTGGTTGCATGGGGGCTTTAAACAGACATTCACACCAACACCCATGAGCTTTGAATGTTGGCTCAAACGAAGTGAACTCGCATACACCACACAATCAGTTGGTCCTTAACCAATTTAATAAGAGCCTGATAGGTTCGATTTCCTGTCTTCAGTGATATATACAACACTTATTAACTCGACACGTGATTAGGGACTGCGAAGAACTGATAACATTGGTGCTAAGGCTTAGGTTCGTGGGTTGGGCTTACTGTTTACCGTTTCACTAGTTTTACTGGTTTCGTAGGCGCCATGGAGTTTTCACCAGAAGCTGTAGACCATTCTCAATTATGTCCTGCAAACGTCATCCATGAAGGTAAAAATTGTTTGCATGTGGTTCCACCTTTTATATCAAAGTTGGTTCTAGCCGTGAATGTAGCTGCCTTACTTGTGTAGGCAAAGCGGCCCACTTTTCTGGTGAAATAGCTCGAGATGTTTCAATTTTTTTCGAGACCTATTCAAATGTTCTTTTCCTCCAACAGCTGTTTTTCGACATTCGTTTATCGATGTTTCTTTCTTGATGTGCATTTTGCTGTGTCTCGATGGCGAGATAAAAAAAATAAAGGATAAAGCTCTCGGCGTTGACCAGTCCCTGAAGGATACGCCATGCATTCGACCTCATTAAGCAGAGTTTGGAGGTGACTGAATGCACACCTGGTCTTAACAATAACTCGCGGTACCCTACCGATGTATCGAGGCAGTGCTGCTATCCTCCTGGCAAGTCTGGTACCAATTTGCTGAACCCAGAGGGATGGAACGCTTGGTGGGCCATGGGTGCAGGATCAATTCCTTATGTTTGCAAGGCGCCTCCGACCACTGCGCCACGCCCCCTCTTAATGATGGCAAGATATTGATCGAATCGAAAATCTGAAATACGAAGACAAGCTTGGTGCTGAGTGACCCTGTTTTCCTACAGAAGATGTTGCTCGATGATCCTGCGTGTTGTACAGCACCTCTATATGACTGAAATTCGGCCCATGATTCTTTCTGAATAGAACAGGCCAGGAAGAGCTGTTGCACCAAATAAATGAACAGTCGGTAGATACCAGTAACCCTGATTGTGCTCGGGCGCAGTTTACGATGCCTCTTATCTTTTGCCGAGTTTTTTCTCTTAAGTCGTTATTCATATTCATTGAGTGTACGAGGCATACGAAGGATGCAGTCTTTCCAAGTGGTGATCCATCTAGAATAAACTGCTCAAGTGAGCAGTGGCCGAGAAAACCTGTATCGTCATCATAGAGTAACTATTGCAGTCTGGAAGTGTTTTTGAGCAGGGCGCGTCAATACCTTGGTAAATTGAGGGTAAGAGAATATCACTGGTTTCTAGACTGTCATGGCCTTTTTCGTAGCCAATGAAGATTAGACGAAGACGTAGATGGTATTTGCAACAAATCTCTACGACCCGAGAGTTTATGTGTAGTCTATTCAGCAAAATATAAGAAATCCAGCTTGTTCTATGATTTGGTCTTCATGAGAAATCTTCAACATGAGCGCTGCGATAAGCTTTGTGAAAAACTCCTACGACATTTATGGTAAGCTGATTGAACTGTCTTTATGAAAGCAGTCTCTTCTGCTGTTTTTTGTCGAAGTACTGGTTGGCGTTCGTTCAGTTGTCTTGAATTCTTTTGTACTTCCAGATAAAGCCCTATATCTGCTGCAAGAACTGCGTACCGATGACACTTGCCAAATTGCAAGAAATCGGCAGAACCATTATCTTGTCATGGAGTTATTCAAGGCTCCGAGTTTCCAGTTCCAGCTTAAACTTTCGTGCAAAGGAATGTTCGCAGTTTTTTCCCAATAAGGATATTAGAGTCAAATATATACTATTAGAATCATTGTTTTTATTGGTCCTATCTTACGGCAGAAATTTGCAACCCTCCCGTCTTCATTGAGCAGGGCGGAAAACTGGGTGTCACACCAATGGGGATCTCGACGTCATTTCTCTGCGCTTTTCCTCCTTTTTTGCTATCAACACAATCCTCGCCTGTCCATAAAGACGAAGATCGTTGTACCGCCTTGTTGTTGATGACTATTTGTTCGATGTGTGTAGCAGCAGAATTTGGGCACGAGCGTCTTCTCATTTTCAAAAGCTCTTTATTTTCAATAAAACGTCCAGAGCTTGTTTGCGGACCAACGCAAAGCGCTCGAAGCTGGTTTTCGAAAACTACCGGTATTTTTTAAGGTAAAACACTGCAGTGGTTTAGAAGTTGATGGGATTTTAAAAAATCCTTACTTTATCGCCTTAAGTGGGTACACAAGTCTTGTAAGTAAATTTACTGTTTCAAAAGTTGTCTAGAATCAAACTTGGCAAAAATTAAAGGCGAAGCTTAAATTCTGAAATCTTCAACGCGATCACCGCAAGTGGAAGATCCAACTATTCTTCGAGGAACATAACTTTTTTTTGAATGAGGAAATTTCGGTTCTTCAGTTGCACAAGTGTTCGAAATAGGTGCCATGACGCAAAAGAATAATGTCAAAATAGCCCAGAAAGGTAGAATTTCATGAAGATATAATAACAGAATTTGTACCCTGTTGGCAAAGATCTGTATATATAGCACTCGTACATCTCATGGAAAACTCGCCGGCACTAGTCGTTTATGACTCGATTCGTGCTTGGCCGACTTGCCACGCAAAGTTTTTTTGCTACATAATTTGGAACCACTCAATACTTATCAGACATAGACGACGTTATTGGCTTAAGCCCACTAAAACTATGTTCCACTTGTGGTAATAATTCACAAAAGCTTTTTACCTAACGAGTTAATACATCTGGTTTGAATTTCACAGTGGGTTAGGGCCACACCACGACTCAAATAGAATCGCAGCTGTGGTAGCATAATCCTTTACATTTTAAGCAGGCTTCCACGAATATCTTGACTTCTCAACAGTCTCAGTTTGCATTACGAGGTGCAATGGTAAAAGTGAATATGCTGGTGAACCGATTAGCAAAGGCTGACAGCTGGATGCTGGACGAATTCATTAATCACACGCAACGTTGGAAATCTTTAAAAAGCATTCGTAAATACACAGAAGATCACAGACTATATGTGGGTTGCACAGACAAATGAATGTTAACTCCGCAACATCTCTCTCATGCTGATCGGACTTCGTGCCAATATATGAACTTGCTCATCATACTCCATATTTATGGCCTTTCCGTGCACTTTAATTCGCCAACAATAACTATGCAGAAGGATTTCACGTTATAGCCGATTTCCTCGAGATATTCACGAAATGCACTGTGTTCGTCGAGTTAATGAGAAGCAAGAAATGATACAAATCACCTCTTGATGAGGAACTTCAAGGCTTCAGAGAGCAAAGCATGGAGACAAAATTTCACAAGAATAACCAAATTTGGCAATGTTTGGATGCACGACACAGCCAAGTCACCAACAATGATCGGTGACGTTTTCTCCTCTAGGATGACCATGGTTCTATCGTTCGTTTGTCGGACGATAGCTTCTTAGATCTTAAAAAGCGATCATATCTTGTTTGGATCAGTCTGTGGAATCTAGAAGAACATGAATATCGTGGTCTGAAAAGACTAACCTATCAATGTATGTATACATAGAGGAACAGTCATGATATATCGCAACTGTATTGCTGGTTTTCCACTCCAGTAGTTTCCTTTGGTATGTTGAAGTGAATGCTCATCGAGCGTTTTTTGGAATCGTGAGATAGCCGTGACAGGGCATTCTCTAGTTTTTGCCCACTCGTAGTTTGCAGTCTTTATTGAGCAGAGGGGGTTTTTGACTTCCATGATTAATTTCTTCCAGAGCGACATTGATTCTTGTGACGGCAGCGAATTTTGAGATAAATCAGCCAACTGCTCCAGGATGACTGATTAAGTTGACGTTTTTGATAAAACATTGTGATCACAATACCTTCAATGTATCTCTTCAAAACACCTATTTCTGGAAATATTCCAGTTCCAAACAATCAACGGAAGCAAACATTATGGGTTGTCGTGCTAACATTCTACCGTATATGTAAGTTTTTCGAGAACACACCCGCAGTGTCATCTCACACTAATGGAAGGCTCGTATGAGCCAAGAAAGCACAAGTGTTTATGTTCATATAGGTCTGTTTGTGTGTACGCACATATATCATTTAGAAGATGGTGAAATGCGAAATGGTAGTGGTAAATAATAAGATGAATACAAAATTGAAAAATTCTGCGTAGTGAAAAATTATCTTTTTTCTTCACTTTCCCTTCGAAAAACAAATCCATAGCTTACATATGACATTAGCGAAATTTGTTGAGACACTGAGACACTGCAGGAAACCACTACTACATCTCTTTCATTATGAAGAAATTTTTATTCTGTAATCGAAATGAAGGCGGTCATGAAGGATTTGAACAACCAGAACATCTGTACTAAGCATGCAAAAACCCCCCTCACTAGGTATGTAGTAGTTTGGCATGCAAGGTTTTGCTGTACACAATGTCGTTATCGACGTAGTTTTACAACACTACACAAGAACCCAATTTCACTCTCAACTCTTTAAAACCACCTTCTTCCCAGCATTAACGTGCGCTTAAGGACCATAGACTTAGGGCCAAAGAAGTGACCATTACTAAAGATATCGTGTACCCACAGGGCGCGTGTGGTGCAATGGTCGGAGGCGCCCTGCGACGCACCCGTGGAATCGATCCCAGTGCCCATGGCTCACGAAGCTATCCATCCCTCCGGGTTCTGTAAATTGGTACCAGACTTGTCTGGGAGGATAGCAGCACTGTCTCGATACATCGGTAGGCCTCCGCGAGTCATTGTGAAGACCAGATATGCATTCAGTCACCTCCAAACGATGTTTAATGAAGTCGAATGGATGCCACATCCCTCAGGGAGTCGAATGGATGGCACATCCCTCAGGGAGTCGAATGGATGGCACATCCCTCAGGGAGTCGAATGGATGGCACATCCCTCAGGGAGTCGAATGGATGGCGCATCCCTCATTGATCAACGCCGAGAGCTTTATCCTTTATCCTTTATCTTCTACCCATAAGAAAGTTTCTATACGTTGAGAGGTTAGGGAAATTCTCGCATGCGCAGTATTGAGAATCAAACGGGACCCGAAAATGACAAATACCGTTCGATAATGGGACCCGTACGATAGATAACAGGCATACAAGGGAAAGATGTGATGATCGAACTTCTTCGTGAAGACCTTATAGGAAAAACATACCTTACCAAGAAACTCCAGCTTAGGAGAAGAACTAGTGAAGCTACGGAGAGCACGTGCTTAATTCCCTCATAGATCTTTTAAAGAACAAGAAAGCGGGATGCTGATTTTTCTCCTCTCGAGATAGGAATAAACAGCATTACTAATGATCACCGTGATTTTTGGAAAAAACTTGAACATGCCATGTAATATCAAAAAATGTTAGAAAACCTACCTTTAAGACGTTATTTTTTATATTTTTACTTTTCCTAACCTAACGATATTTTTGCTACATAAAGACGTTCTATTTTTTGAGACGAACTTTTCCCAAAAGGTGTTGGCTCCCAGTTTGCCTCAGGTGCTGAGGTTCTGTCTACTCTTCTCACACATTGTAACTCTCAGCAACCTTTTTCTTTCCACCGTTCCTTCAATAAAGATACCTATGGAAGTTTTCTTTCATAAAAAGTAGAGTAGTTCCTTTTGTGCGAGACTATTTTTACCGCAAAATGACATTATATTGATCCTGCAGATTTATAGAATTCAGTGAGAGCACTGCTTTCTTCACAACGCGCACAAGTGTTCTGGAAAATCAGAAGAATTACGTACCTCTTTTATCACATTATCAATTTCTGCTTCGTTCGCATGCATTCCAATGCTAAACATTGCTTGTTTTAATTCTTCGTTTCCCTATAGCACCGGATCCATCAGTGTCGAACATGTTAAACAACTGTCTGTATTCCTTGAGTTCTTTCCTGAAGTGTAAGTGCTATAAGGAGATCATGTGCATCAGTACACTGAAGTACTTAATTCCATACCTCGAGTACGCCGCGTTGTTTAGATCCATTGGTTGGCTCACAGCCGAGTGTACGGTGAGCTTCGACGCCGTTGAGTGTTTCCTTTCTCCCGTCGGTTTATCGCGCTTCTCAGGCAACCGAGAGACTCCGACTTTAGCCGAACGCATTGCTTTGTATTTGAAAGAAATATTATCTAACGTTTAAATACAAATATGAGCAATGTCGTGAACCAATTCAGAATATCAAGCATAGTAGAAATCGAATGCGGGAGTTGCAGTTGAAGCCAATGTGTTTATAGCGTCGTTCCAGGAAATGTCATTAGCATATTAAGCATCCGCATCACGGCATTTGCCTCAAAATTGATTACACGTAACTTCACCACTAAGTTATCTGGTCATACATTTCTACTAAAACACTTACTTCTAAATGATGATTTGTTACCACAAAAACTTAGTGATGAACAAATCTTGAGCTATACAACGTTCACAATTCATACGAAAACAATGGGTGTTCTAAAATAAATAAGAAATGTTGTCAACATGTATCTAAATTGTTGAGCTTACTCGAGGTTGGTAAATAGATTCCTTCGGCCAACGTTCCGACGTCTTCGTCTTCATCAAAGCCGATGAAGTTTGAAGTTCGGCGAGAAGAATGGTTGAATTGTCACTAGTATTCTGCACATTTCTTAACCCATTTTATCATTTCATTTTTTGACATATATTGATTTTTTATATCCATGACTATGAGGGAAAAGGCTTGTAATCAGACACAAGTCGCAGAATAGTGACAAATCATGGATATAACATCGTTAACTGACATTAAGTATTTTAACATAGTAATAGACATAGAGAGAAAAGACGTCTGTCTCCAGAAAACCTCGAGCTGATACGCCAGCGCGGAATCCCAAGAGCTGCAAGCAACCGCGAACAGACATCTGAACTTGCAAAACAATGCAGACAGGCGATAAAAGAAGATCTTAAAGAGAGAAGAGCAGCAATTATGGTTGAAGCTTCAGAGGCTGCGAAAAACATTCGCAAAACACCACCGAAGCTTCGCCAATTACGAGACAAGGATGATTGCACTCTGACGCCAAGACAGAGCGAGTTATAGCGTCCAGAAAGGCAATGGGGAAAATCATTCACGAACACTGCGCAGATCTCTTCAATAGCCACATCCATCTTCCGTCATATGAAACAAAGGAGGATGGATATGTTGTATCAGCGGTTCTCTCTTCCGAAATCCAACATACTATTTCATGAGAGAAAAACCGAACAACTCCGGATTTGGACAGGATAAGATCCGAACACCTGAAGAACCTTCCGTCAATCCTCATGAACACATTTGCTCGGCTCTTCACCCGTTATCTGTCTGAATGCAAGGTCCCTACTGAATGGAGGACGAGCAAGACCGTGTTATTGTTCAAGAAGGGTGACCCTACACGATATCGGCACGCATCGCGCAATCTGGCTGCTGTCTGTCAACTACAAACTTTTTCACACGAGTTTCACTAAACAGGATTGACAGAACACTGGATGAAAGGAAGCCACGTGACTAAGCAGGGGTTTCGAAAAAGATGTAGTACGATGCACCACATCCACACGATAACAAGACTCATTGAAGTATCGCGAGAGTACAAAAAGACCGCTCTGTCTCACTTTCACCGATTTAAAGAAGGCCTTTGACTCAATTGAGATAGAAGCAGTCATGGAAGCCAGTGATATTCAGGAAGCCTCTGCTTAGTACATAAATATTCTTGCACAAAAAATTTCACAACCAACATATCACCATTCTATAACGATATTAACATCGACATCAGAAGAGGGATTAGGCAAGGCGATACCATCTTTCCAAAATTATTTATCACCACCCTCGAGACCTGCATGCGAACATTGGAATGGGATAATATGGGAGTGAAAATCGATGGTCGGCAGTTACACCATCTTCGGTTTGCTAATGATGTCGTCCTTATAACATCAAACATTAGCCAAGCGAAAAATATGCTTGCCGACTTTGATAAAGCCTGTGCAAAGATTGGTCTTCGACTAGATCTCTCAAAAATGATGTTCACGAGGAACGGATTGGTTTCGTATGCCCCATTAACGCTCAACAGGACGAATATCTCCGAATGCTTCAGTTATGTCTACCTAGGTCGGGAAATCAACATGATGAACCACTTAGCTCCCGAGTTGAGCAGAAAGAAATGAGGGGATTGGAGAGGTGTCAAGAGCATCGAGGATGTAGTGAAGAGAACAAAGAACGCCCGACTCTGTGCCCATCTTTTCGACTCAACGGTACTTCCTACCCTGACATATGCGTCAGAAACCTGGTCGCTGCGTAAACAGTACGAAAAATCACTCTGCATCATTGAACGCACAGTCTAAAGGAGGATGCTAGGAGTATCACGTGTCACGCAAGCAAGGGAAGGAATCCGAAGCTTCGACCTGCGTCAACGATCAAAAATCAAAGATGACGTTCTTTACGCCAAGCAGTCGAAGATAGGGTGGGCCGGACACGTGATGCATATGAACGACAACCGATGGACAAGAGCCGTTAGTGATTGGATTCCTTGGGATGTCAAACGTACTGCAGGAAGACCGCCGACCCGATGGTCAGAGTTCTTCACGAGGAGCCTAGAAGAAAGATATGATGCTGAAATCCCTAGAGCGAGCGAAACCTACTGAGCTACTCTTGCACGCGACAGGGAAAAATGGTAAGATTTACTGGTGCCCGCTCGAGTCTTTCAATGATCAACAGGACTGCAGGTGATACAAGTGATACAGGTGAACATAGTAATATCGGGTGCCATAAAGTCCACGTTATGCCGGAATATTGAAGACATTATCCATAAAGTGAAGAAATTCTTTATCTCTTCATGCGCTTTCATTGCACAATCAGTGAAATGAATCTAAACTACTTGCATTCCTTTGTTCACAGTTCGAGACAAAACGCTCTGTAATGTTTTTGCATGTCAATACCTGCCTAGACACTAGTAAAACACAAAAGCTGGGAGCGCTGTGCGATCTCTTTGTACGTTAGCATTTTACTAAAATCCCATCTCTCGGACAAGAGAAATTGGCACCAGACTTCTCTGGAGTAACCTCGCTTCCTGCCTGTCGACTGCTTGTGATGAAGTTCTGCGAACGCCGAAGCACGCCCATGTCACGATAAGACGGAGAATTGACTCAACGGACATCCAACGACAGTCATAAAAAAGACCAAAGATCCTCAAGCGACAGCGGCATCCACACGCAAATCCGAAGACTTTCGTGAATGACTGACACTAGGAAGCGAATCGAATACAAGAAGTGCTGAGATCGATACAAATTTTGATGCCAGCTGGTGCAAAATAAAGATAACAAATTAAGCTTCGATGTTGTGCAGCAAAAGAATTTCTGTAAACATGTGCAGGGGCGGATAGCACAGTGGTAGTAATGTCCGTCATGATGAACATGGTGCTAGTTCGATTGCGGTCGGAGCCAAAAAAGTCTCTCATCCCTTCGGGGCCGGGAAATTGGTGCCAGGCTTGTCTGGAGAAAAAATCACTCTCTTCAATCCAATTGGGAACGTTCCAGCCCGGCTCTGTCAGGACTCCAGGGAGAATTGCTCGACCAGCATTCTACGACATTCGAGATGTAATGAAAGCCCTCAAGCAGCAGCCGAAGCCACACGTAAAAGTTGGAAGATCTTCGTGGACAGTGGATGCGAGGAAACGAATCGAATGTGAGATGTGCTGGGATCGTTACAGCAGACGTGAAGACGGATCATTTTTTAAAAAAATATGCAGTTCACGTTTGCTTAAATACTTCAGTGGACGAGAAATTTTCTTCAGTTCTCGAAAAACCAGTAACAGACGTCATGACTGAACAAAGCTCAAGGCGGACTAGTCTACCCAATCGATTTATCTTCCTTACATGGAGAAATGTGTAAGCTCTTCTAGACATTACAGTGTTTACCTTCCATTTACACACTATTTTTTTCTCACATTAGCATATTATGCGGAGAAGAAACACAAGGACGCTTAGAGGAGCAAATCCCGAAATCAGAGTTTGGCTTGGAACGCGCCATTACAGCTTCGAAAGGCTCACGCGCTCTCCACCACACCAACCATGGCCCCTTGCTTTTCCTTTCTCTCAGTCAGTTTTTTACTCTATCGGTGCTATCGGCAATCACTCGTTAACGGGAATGATCTGAGAAGTGCAAATTGGCTTTGCTGAAACTGCAATCGAAATCACACAGTACGGTTGCATTACATATCGTATACTGCAGTGAAAATAAGAATAGGCGGTAAATGGAAGTTAAACCATTGTAATTTTGATTACAGCTTTAGCTTAACTGGATTGAATGGTGATTTGTGTACTCAGGTCGTTCTTGATAACGAGTAATTCCTGGCAGCACCGTTAGAGAAAAGGAAAAAAAAGAGAAAGGTTCAGCATGATCTGGTGGATAGTTAATCTGGTGGACAGCATGTGCGCAGAGCGGAAGCGCAGTAGCGCGTTGGAAGGGTTCCCAGTTTTGCTCATACCTCAGCATCCTTATGGTTCTAATACAGGTTTCTTTGACGAGCAATATAGATTCCCCGTGAATAAAACGGTACGCAGAAACGAAAAGACGCAAAGGATAGGTTCTTGAGTGGAAGATGTGACTAATAAATATTTCATGATAATAAGTGGACTGAATTCAAAATGAGGTGGACATTTTCAAAAAGCCTCTCCAATCAAACATGCTTTAAAACTAAAAATTTAAAAATGGTGATTTAAAAAGTTGTTCCACATTTTAATTGGTCAGGTCCCTTATACACAGGTTTCTTACACACTCGACGAAAAAGTTCGATTCGAATGCATTCCCGGTGTCATTTACAGAATTTGCGGCTAAATCAACTACATAACCAACAAATTCGTCTAGGACCATACCATATGAATGATATTTACAAAGATTGTTAGTCAAGAGGAACTACAATTCACTATGGGCTAAATGCTACCAAGTTTTCAGCTCCAACAGCAGTGAGCACCAATCATTTCACAGGCGTCGGACACATTGGAGTAACAAACGAAATAAAGAACATCGTCGATCCATGGACTTTTTTAGAAATTTTTGACTATAGTTTAAGGTAACAGACTATGGCTAAAAAAATGAAGTTCTTATTGTTCTGAGGGTAGCAATTTGGCACCAAACTTCTCTGCGCTGAGCTTATTCCGATGTACAAAGGTAACTGCTCATGGAAAAGAATTGGGAATGCCCTTGTACAGATATCTGAAAATTTCAGAGCAAATCCCGACAAGAATTGAGCGATATTCATTAAACTATTGATATGAACATACTGGGAAGGTGTGCTGAACATCTGCTTTTATTTGGAGTCTTCCAAAAGTTGGATTTCAATTTAGTCAGTATAAGTGTCATAGATGTGTTGTTATATCGCTAACGTCACACGACGTTGTTAGAAGTCTTTATTACGGTCAAGGTCTCGATGGTGTCGCCTTCTCTAGAGCTGCGATGATTTGAAACAAATATTAGTAGCACTTTTACTTGCGATGTTCTTCGTAGTCCAATCGCCTCGAATTGAATGGAGTGGAGTACCGAGTGATCGAAGTGATCTCATCCACTAGTACCCTTTTATACAGACCTTCACTCCATTGCGCATCGCAGATTATCATTTTTTCACAATGACACTCTACCAGACGGAGTCGCAGTAGCATAAATATAGCAAGGCAATGTTGTGCACTTGCTTTTTAATTAGCATCGATTTTTAAGCATTAAATATCCCTCACTTAGAGCTTGAAAAATCCAAAGTTTTGCTCATCAAGGACCGATAACGGTCAAAATTCTCGCGACACCTATCAATGTGGTGGCATAGTGATTTTTTGTATTTCAGTGTACAGTAAGCATATAGCAAAAAGTCAGGAGTTACCCTCAACAAGGAGGCCTGGCACTTACTATGAAATAGTTTTACGAACTTTTAAGAAGTCTCTAGCAAAAACAGTAATAATAAAGGCACATTTCTCATACTACCCGGTAGCTTCTCATCCAGTGTTTGAGAATAAGAAAATGAGATATGAGGTGAAATTATAGACTCTGAAAGGCCAAGGACGTCTTTGAAGAGCCATGAATACATTCATTGCATGTTGACATATATAGCACTTGTGACTTACACAATACACGACAAACAAATTCTTCTAGAGCCGCAGAAATAACAGATGTAAAGACTCTCAGAGATTAGAAATCACCATTGACTTTTATCCGCATGTAATCCACTAGCCGCTACAAAGCCTTCAACTCACTCTGAATACCATGCGTGAAATGCGTTTATTGAGAGCCTCGTATCACCGATGAAGAATAACAAATCCTACATTGTGGAGGGATTATTCGCTTCATGTGCTTTGAAAAACAGCGAAGGATTCCTTCAGTGAAAAAAACCTATTGCGATTAAACAGGTTATTTGATTTATACGTTCTCATGAACTGACCTTGTTGAGCTGGTGCGAGATTGGTGCAAGGTGTCGTGGGTTGTTGTTGTTGTTGTTGTTGTTGTTGTTGTTGTTGTTGTTGTTGTTGTTGTTGTTGTTGTTGTTGTTGTTGTTGCTGTTGTTGTTGTTGCTGTTGTTGTTGTTGTTGTTGCTGTTGTTGTGTGTTGTTGTTGTTGTTGTTGTTGTTGTTGTTGTTGTTATTTGTTGTTGTTGCTGTTGTTGTTGTTGTTGTTGTTGTTGTTGTTGTTGTTGCTGTTGTTGTTGCTGTTGTTGTTGTTGTTGTTGTTGTTGTTGTTGTTGTTGTTGCTGTTGTTGTTGTTGTTGGTTGTCGGTTGTTGTTGTTGCTGTTGTTGTTGTTGTTGTTGTTGTTGCTGTTGTTGTCGTTGCTGCTGTTGCTGTTGTTGTTGTTGTTGTTGTTGTTGTTGTTGTTGTTGTTGTTGTTGTTGTTGTTGTTGTTGTTGTTGTTGTTGTTGTTGTTGTTGTTATGTTGTTGTTGTGTTGTTGTTGTTGTTGTCGTTGTTGCTGTTGTTGTTGTTGTTGTTGTTGTTGTTGTTGTTGTTGTTGTTGTTGTTGTTGTTGTTGTTGTTGTTGTTGTTGCCGTTGTTGTTGTTGTTGTTGTTGTTGTTGTTGTTGTTGTTGTTGTTGTTGTTGTTGTTGTTGTTGTTGTTGTTGTTGTTGTTGTTGTTGTTGCTGTTGTTGTTGTTGTTGTTGTTGTTGTTGTTGTTGTTGTTGTTGTTGTTGTTGTTGTTGTTGTTGTTGTTGTTGTTGTTGTTGTTGTTGTTGTTGTTGTTGTTGTTGTTGTTGTTGTTGTTGTTGTTGTTGTTGTTGTTGTTGTTGTTGTTGTTGTTGTTGTTGTTGTTGTTGTTGTTGTTGTTGTTGTTGTTGTTGTTGTTGTTGTTGTTGTTGTTGTTGTTGTTGTTGTTGTTGTTGTTGTTGTTGTTGTTGTTGTTGTTGTTGTTGTTGTTGTTGTTGTTGTTGTTGTTGTTGTTGTTGTTGTTGTTGTTGTTGTTGTTGTTGTTGTTGTTGTTGTTGTTGTTGTTGTTGTTGTTGTTGTTGTTGTTGTTGTTGTTGTTGTTGTTGTTGTTGTTGTTGTTGTTGTTGTTGTTGTTGTTGTTGTTGTTGTTGTTGTTGTTGTTGTTGTTGTTGTTGTTGTTGTTGCTGTTGTTGTTGTTGTTGTTGTTGTTGTTGTTGTTGTTGTTGTTGTTGTTGTTGTTGTTGTTGTTGTTGTTGTTGTTGTTGTTGTTGTTGTTGTTGTTGTTGTTGTTGTTGTTGTTGTTGTTGTTGTTGTTGTTGTTGTTGTTGTTGTTGTTGTTGTTGTTGTTGTTGTTGTTGTTGTTGTTGTTGTTGCTGTTGTTGTTGTTGTTGTTGTTGTTGTTGTTGTTGTTGTTGTTGTTGTTGTTGTTGTTGTTGTTGTTGTTGTTGTTGTTGTTGTTGTTGTTGTTGTTGTTGTTGTTGTTGTTGTTGTTGTTGTTGTTGTTGTTGTTGTTGTTGTTGTTGTTGTTGTTGTTGTTGTTGTTGTTGTTGTTGTTGTTGTTGCTGTTGTTGTTGTTGTTGTTGTTGTTGTTGTTGTTGTTGTTGTTGTTGTTGTTGTTGTTGTTGTTGTTGTTGTTGTTGTTGTTGTTGTTGTTGTTGTTGTTGTTGTTGTTGTTGTTGTTGTTGTTGTTGTTGTTGTTGTTGTTGTTGTTGTTGTTGTTGTTGTTGTTGTTGTTGTTGTTGTTGTTGTTGTTGTTGGTCGATAGCCGACGGTTCGGCGATTTCGCTTCCTCAGAGAATGGACGTATTTCATGTAACGTAATCTTATAATTCGGTGAAACATCTATAGTATCAATAAAGATTTAACACATAAATAAGCCCCATACTGATCAAAAAGCCACTCACTCTGCTGTTGCGAGTGGGACGGCTGGCGTGATGTTCACGTGGCATTACGAAAGGAACCTACCAAAATCAAAAAAGTTATTTTGAAATAAGGCGCCAGGTCCCGTGTGGTAGTGAGGCATTCGTCTTTCCGGTTCATCTATGGGATTTAGAAATTTATCCAGAACGCCTCAAGAGTATAGTGCGTTGATGTCTTTGATTCCTGCGCTAGGGTCAGGACAGTCACTTCAAAATCATCGCCATTGTGCTTTTGTGCTCTACGTGAACCTAGAGAAGTCACCTAGTAAGCATAGCTATCGATCAATAGCAACAAGAAGACCAGCAACAACAACAACTTTTCTCAACGTCGCATCAGCTCAGCAAAATCAGGTCATAAGAAAATACAAGCAAACATATCGATTATTTAGGTCAATATTTATAGAAAGTCGGTCTTTTGAGTTACTAAATTGTTGCAGAGACAGAAAAAGCTGTGAGACAGACGAAACGAAGGACCGGAATGGTGTGGTTAGGAACGCGTTGGCCCCCGGAATGGGTAATAGCGCATTCGTTCTCCACCGCGGACATCTGCGACTCGGAGTTTTGCAGATATCTCATCATCACCGTGGTTAAGTTGTTGCAGTTGGTTGAACATTACTACGGCCGTGAACAACGATTCGTTCAACACTCTGGTCAAGTCGACGAATCAATGCACATATGGAGAGCTTCATATATGACCGAAAGCAACAGTTGACAATTCTACACATCACAAATGGCATCTGACTCACACATGTTACAAAATATAAAATCCTTCATCATTAAAACTCTAAATAAACCTCTCTCTTTTCATTCTGAACCTTATAACTTTAACAAAAAACCACTAGATTCCATTTTTCTTTTCCATAAAACTGGAACACTTCACCATGATGAAATTCTGATTTTCTGTCCCCAGAAACTTTCGTTTTACTGTCGATGCTCTGGCAGCGGAACAGCTGAATAAGAGGGACGTTACTGCGATCATGTACCGATCTTGATTTTTGCAGCTGCAGGTTCAGGTGCGCTGACGGTCTTAAAAATCTAAGCATTTCTTTAAAATCCTGAATACAGTTTCGGAAGAGAAATAACATCTGACAGAATTTTGTGCACCCTAAAAACAATCGAGCAATATTTCTCCTTTGAGTCTTCCAAGTACTCTACTTCTCAGGCTCGTCAGCATTCGTAAAAAAAATTACCGGTGTGAAAGAATTATCCACATAGTGCAGTAAAAAAAAACTCAAGAACTAAACAAACTCAATACGGACGCCATAATGTCCATACGGTTGACTGATCCATTTCACTATGGAGACCATAGTGTCCATGTGGAGCGTTATGGGTTTATGACCATCTCATTATTTTAGTCACAGATTTTTTTGCTGCTTGAGGAGTTTGGTCTTCGCCAAGAATGTTTCTAAGTGCTGGTTGAGTCGATTCTTTTAGAATCCTAGAATAACCATGCTAGGGCTTCAGAGACCGTTATCATAATCCCGTTCCTTCTTGCGCATTGCGAAGAGCGAGTTGACAAATAACAAGTCTGACACCTAATTTCTGCCCTCAGAGGGATGGGAGGCTTAACCAGCGAGGGGGTCCAACCAACGCCTTGCTCATACTGACAGACCAGTGTAGCCCAGAGACATTGATATAGGGAAGATCTGGGAACTCCCTTAACACGGCCATTGAAACAGTTGATAGAAAATATGCCCGAAAAACGTTCAGCGACATTCGTGAAGAAGATCAAGAAATCCAAGGTTGCAGCCCCAGTGACAAAAAACTGACTTTCGTGGATGACAGATGCGTCGAACGATTCGTATACGAGTGTTGCGTAAGTATTCCAATGCTCACGGCAGTGTGATATTAGATCGCGTAAGGAAAATGCCAACCAGTACTGCAATGATAGTTCCTTTTCAAAAGATTTGTTTTTTCAGAATATATGCCCCTGATATCATATACTTTGTGGTTCCCTGCAATTCTTGCATACGATTCGTTGCCTCGCATCCATCATTCACGAACTTCCGCTTTTTTGGGTGCATTTAGCTACTGCTGGAACATCTTTAATTTTTCCGTACTAATATTGTTCGATGCTGGACTAGCCGAACCTTGAGTCATGAGATAGTCGAGTAAGGCTCCTTTTCCAGGTATTCACCACAGAAAGTCGTCGAGTTTCATTCACAGGAGGGAGTTTTTTCAAACAGGTTTAGTACAACAACGTCTATGAGAACTACTCTCATAACGAAACTGTTCATCAATATCAGTAATAACTTTGGTGATCGTGATACTATTCGTGACTTTTGCTTCTAACTATTACTCATGACTTTTATTAATAACACATTCACAAAATGTCGGCTTAGTATTATTCTGCGGTTGGCAATGCGGCAATTCTTCTTTTCGAAATCTCACATGGTATCTGTGCAAAAGGTAAACCGTACATCGTCTTGTTAGAACAACAGAGTTCACTGTTTTTCTTGATGAGCAAATATGAGGTTGTTATTATAGAATTCATTAGTGCACAGCAGCTGACATTTCGGCGGTTACGCCTTTTTTGAGAGCCTGGGAAGGTCTAAATGACATGCAGTACACTCAGTCAAACACTTTCGTAACCTTAGCATAGAATGCTTAATACATGAAATTATCATTTTCGTAATAAACAACACGATGACTCGTGAAGAAGACGAAGACGCACATGGAGAAGACGAACAGTCTCCTATTAGCCGAAGATACAAAGGCCTTTCACTTTAAAAAGAAGGGAACAGTGGAGCCCTTTCTTGGATAATCAACGGGTTTTCCTGTGTTTCTATTATATGTTAGTTTGAGGAGAAGACTATAAAATAGAAGAGATTTCTGCCAAGCGGTCTTTCGTTGAAAGTAGAAACTTCTTGCGTATCATGCTGCGCAAGATAATGCTTCATTAATTTTTATTACCACTTTGTTCACTTTGGTACGATGTCAAGAAATCACAAAACAGTACTTCATTGATACTAGTTGCAACAAACACATTGCAACTTTTTTTGGTTAGGTCGGACGCTCGCCATGTTTCTTCTGGTTCCATTTCAATGTAGAAACTTATTCCAAATCACAGCCACTCACTTGCCTGCAAGACAATCAGAATTGGATGATAGCTCACCAGTTTAATCGAATTCTCTACGATGCCGAGTATACATAAATTGCTCTTTTTAACTAAGCGACACCACTTTGTCAACAAACTGGAGTAGGAAATAAATCAGTAGAAAAAGTAGTGTTTTAATTTTGTTTACTGCAGAAGTTGAAACATTCTGATTCCCACTGCAGCTTCAGTATGACTAAGTTCAATGCTGATGCATGCTCCCTACATCATTCGCACTGACGGGTGATTGCTGAAGTAAATTCAAAAAGTGCATCTTGAAAGTCGATGTTTGCATAAGCTTGGAGTCATTAATCTATAACTTTTCAAATACTAAGCCTATACGGTTTTAAGGGCGCATGTGGCGCAGTGGTTGGAGCGGCCACTGCGACACCTATGTGGAATCGATCCCCGCGCCCATGGCTCTCCAAGCCTTCCATCCCTTCGGGGTCGGCGAATTGGTAACAGACTTGTCTGGAAGGAGAGCAGCACTGCCTCGATACATCGTAGGGTACCGCGAGTCATTGTAAAGGTCAGATATGCATTCGTTCACCTCCAACGATACTTAATGAAGTCGAATGCAAGGTGCATCCCTCAGGGATTGATCAACGCCGAGAGCTTTTTTTTATCCTTTATACGGTTTCAACGCCCTTGCTAGAGATGTAGTGATTCGAATCGGCTGTCCAGTGTAAGCTTAATATCCAAAAGATATTCAAAAAGTGTGTCGCATCGTAGTATACGAATGACCATATTATTTGAATATGAGATAAAAGTGTAGAAGACAAATCTTTAGACGTTGCTCATCCCCTCAGGGATGCCCCCATGCATTCAACTTTGTCAAAAAGAATCCTTAGAAGTGATTGAATGCATATCTGGCCTAAACACTGACTCACGGTACCTGCCGATGTATCGAGTTAGTGTTACTGCCCTCCCTAGACAAGTTTGGTACCAATTTGCCGACCTCGGAAAGATGGAAAGTTTGGAGAATTAGGCGCGCGGAATCGATCCAATGACCACGTCTTCCAGGGCACCTCTAACCTCTACGCTTCACACTACCTCAATGCGTGATATACAGTCTTCTAATAACAAAAGTTATGAATGGTGTTCTTAAAAGGATCTTGCATATGACTACTTGCATTCTGTCCAAACTAATTCGATGAATACTGCGAACATGTCAGTGACATTTCAGCCAAGAATGACTGTGTAGAAAACGTCCCATTTAAGTAAAGAAGATGAATTTAAGATGAAAAGAGAGATGCCGTACGATTGTCGACCTCGGGATTAAAGCATATATGAACCCAAGAACTGATAAATTTTTATATCAAGCGAACATCCATCACACATTGTGCCTATCTCAGCATGTCATGCACTCGATTCATTTGCTCGCATCCACTATCCAAGGTTGGACTGATTCTTAAGACTCAGGATCGTCTTGTTTCTTAGGAATTCGTCTTCTTTCTTATGAATGTCATAGAATAGCGGTTAAGACTATTCTTCCTGGAATCCCGGAACAGCCGTGCTAGAACGTTTCAAACTTCCGTCACAGACAGCCATCAATTCTTGATGATTTGAAGAAGCCAGCTGGTCCCAGACTAGCCCGAGACTAATTTCTGGACCCGGATTGATGAGAAACTCTGTAGGTCTACAGCGACTTTGAACCTCAGCGTTACTCCTACTAAACGGCATCATTACCATTGCACTGCTGTTTCTTCTAGTATTAGCAATTTACCTACAAAAGTTGAATAACAGGAATCTGTGAAGAGACGTCTGCTTCGTGCTCACAAAGCACAGATGCATATTTCAGGCAGAAAATGTGACGAGAGGTCCCTTGTTTCATCACATTCACTTTATCCTTGTATGCCATTCATATCGACTGGTTTTCTCCTGAAATTGATTACTTAAGGCACCAACAACGCGAATGCCGCTGACTTTACAATGATGCATTCCACACAGCATAAACCACAGAGCACGATAGACCCTCACTTCGTGTTTCTATCACTGTTTATGCTTTGTTAATCTTATCACTATAACCACTGAAATACATTCGTTATGCTTTTGGTAGATTGCTATATGCCTCTTCTGCCTTCTTTATAATTGTTGTTAAACCCTTTTCTAAATTCATCCATAAGGTTTTCCTTAGTTTTTCAAATAGTTGCAGGCTCTGTGATTATTTGTGTTGTCGCGATTGGTTGTTGCATTTGAGGGCATACGCCTCATTTGGAAGCGATTCGGGAGAGGCCGTCAGCTTTCCAACTAATTCCATCACGCTTCCTCCACTTGCTTTTTAACAATCCACACAATTTTTTCTTAATAAGTGAACATTTTAAAGCCATAAATTGATCACGATACTTAATGAATGCAGAGCTGAGCCACCCTTCCTATCCTTCCTATGCAGTATTGTCCAACGGCAGACTTTTCATTTTCTTGTAGTCTCTCTTGAAAAGCTTCTCAAAAAAGCTTATGATGCCTGAGCATTTCCAAGCTTTATTCTAGCTGCTGTAGATTTATGTTGTTTCTGTCAACTGATGCAAAGTTAATTTAGGCCGGATAGTCCACATCAATCTTTTTTGCGTTTGCACTTTTGTAGGAGCAACAAATATAGCACATACAAGC
Organism: Angiostrongylus vasorum; assembly: GCA_018806985.1. NCBI lineage: Eukaryota > Metazoa > Nematoda > Chromadorea > Rhabditida > Metastrongylidae > Angiostrongylus > Angiostrongylus vasorum. Next base: position 117,874 of record JADANN010000392.1, read on the forward strand.
TTCTTAATAACGTTTAACAAACATGAGTGCTTTTTTATCGGACATGTCGTTAATACTTCTTTTGCGTAAAAACTCTTGTCGCTTTAGATATTGATATTATTGATGTCATGATTATCACTGTCTTCAGAGAAGACATGACCAACAAGCTTTTACCACTTTAATTCTATTGATCTAATCATCTGTCCACCTTCTAACCTTCCAAAATGGCTTTGAGTTGTACAGCAAGAGCTTTGAAGTTTTCACTGTTCGTCTTCAATCTCGTATTTCTGGTAAGTTTTTCCCTACGTATTTCGATTTCATCGTGGAAAACGATGTTGTACGCAATAAGAAAAAAGAAACAATCTGTGCAAATTCTGGGCGAAAAAGAGATGATTTGTAAGATTTTCACCCTATGTCACGACATCTCATTATAGCTTTAATTGCGACGCTATTGAACGACGTGTTAATTGTAAACGTCGTGAATCGCGGATAGCAATGCATTATTTGGTAAAATTACAAGCCCTATAAAAAAGACTGCAGTAGTACTCAACATTTCTTTTTGACATTTCCAGTCTGATTTTTGTTTCGCTGTATAGTCTATCAATTCTCAGTCTTGTCCATTATTTTATCTATTTACTGATCTCTAGTATTACCCTTAACGGCTCATGTAGCGCTGTGGTAGGAGGTAATCTGCAATCCACATAGGTTCGATCCCGCGCCCTAGGCTCACCAAGCGTTCCATCCCTCCAGGGTCGGCAAATTGGCACCAGATTTCTCTGCGACGGTAGCAGAACTGACTAGATACATTGATGGACTACTGCGAATCATTGTGCAAGGGAGAAACGTAATCAGTCCTTCTAACGACACTTAATGAACTCGAATGCATGGGCTATCTCTCAGGGATTGATCAACGCCGAGATCTTTATCCTTCTTCTTCTTTGGCATTGTTAAATGTAAAGATTATCAAGCGATGCTTAGAAAAGCCGGGAAAATGCACTTGTTGGCTTTGTCAGATGTCAAAACAGCTCATTATATTTTTCTTCTTTCAAGATCATAAAGATCATCGCATCTTCCATATGAGACCACATATTTTAATACACTTGAGGAGACATTGTTCCCAAGAGCTCATTCTGCTTTGCCGTAGTATAAGTTACTTTTAAAAACTCTTGAAGATAAAACTTGTAAGCTAATCGCCGCTTTCGTGACTCTTCAGAGGTTATAAACTCTATCGCTGTATATCACAGTACGACACCTCCTAAGAAACCTCTTACCAAAATGAGGCGGTGAAGCGTCAAGATGACATTACCTACTTTCGTGATTACTTCCACTTTTATTTTGCGCGACTCGACACCACATGTTGCGCAGCTTGCACTAGTTCTCGTATTTGACCCCTTTACTCGTACCCACTAACATCAAATGAGAGGTAGCCCAGTGGTAGCGATGCCGTTCACTACCACTACGACACTGGCTCATCGAATGGTTTCAGTATTAGTTTTGTGCCATTTTCCTGACCAGCCGGCGAGAATGAAGGATTGATGAACGAGGAACGTCGTGAAGCCACCACTTTGGTCGTACTGGACGGCATCACTACTAACATACTTCCTGGCACCTGAGTTAACTTAAATCTAACACGACGTTTAGATATAAAATTTATCGGATAAAGCGTTCAAAATGCAGAAATCGAACAGATTGGCAAGCAAGAAATACTTTGGAACTTGCATTCGCATACCAGCGAATGTTATTAGCTTTTTCGTTTTAAGAGAAGTGCCTCAAGATGTTACTGATTGAAGAGAGAATCATCGACATCTACAGATCGTCGCCAAAAAGACTAAGACTTGCTTATTCTATCAGTGAAAATCCACGGTTCTCGGAGGCCATAAATAATCTTCTCTCTTCGCTAATGTTTAACTTCACACTCGTATTTCGAAAATGAAAGCAACTGAAATAGCGGAGTTTCATCCGCTAGAACGCTGCGTGTGTTCCCGAATGCGTCGTTGGTGTGTGCGGCTGCTGCTCTTGCCCTACATTAACGATTCCATTTTTTTCCGCTTCTTCAGAAAACTCCAATCCTAGAAAAGCAAACGAAAGCGGTGTCACGAAAAGGGAACTGCATGAAAGAATATACGAGCCCTTAGAGTAACAGAGGTTTTGTCTGTAGATTCCTTATGTTCTCAGTTATTCGTGTACTTTAGCTATCAAAAAACTAATATACGTACATGTTATCATCGAAAGAGCAGCTGCAGCACTGTGCCGATGAGTTTGATATTAAGAAGATTTAATTGAATGCGGTCGAGATATCCGAATATTCAGATGTAACCTCTCAATCATGGCATAGGGATACAAATATTTAAAAATTTTAGTCTCGTTTAGTAGTTGTACCTCTAAACGTTCCTAGAAGAACTCAATTTATTGCTTATTTATGTGTCATCAATAGGTTTGGTTTTAGTTTCCCCCTAGTTTCTTTTGTTTCACTGAAACATTTCTGATGTTGCGACCATCTTAGGCAATTTCGAACTGTTTTCTCTCATGCTTTACACACGCTAGGATAAATGAAAGGCTTCCGAGTGAAACTATCATACGCAACGAGCAGCTGTTTTGAAGTGTCCACGTCGACAGCACTTCTTACCACCCTGGCAACGTCAACTTGACACAGCTGAAAACATCATGTTCTCATCCTTTGCATTCTTTTGCCAGGATTTTTTTCTTATTCGCACTGTGCACGAAATAACGGACTAGAATTCAAAAAGACGTAACTTACACCAACATGTTCGCTATTAAACCTAGCCGTTCTCTTTAGGATTTCCCCAAGACCTAGTTTTCTTCATAATAAAACCTAGTAAAAGTATTTTTCTTTTGCTGTCCATGTTCCAGAAGCCTTTCCGAACCTGAGGACCATAACTGAGGAGTGCTTATATCTTGTAACGATAACTTATGTGATAAATGTTACGTCATTAGAATAATAGGACATATTTTGCCATTGTTCTGGACTTGCAGCATTCTCATAAGTATGGAGTGTGCATAGGGAGTGCCACAGAATGTGGTTTCCCCTTGTGACAGAAGCAAATACCAAATCACGTGCTACTTCCATTTGCGCATCTAGAACGACGAAGTGCAGAAATCCACTAATCTATCGCTTTTTTTATAATCGTAAAGACTAAGTATAAAGTAAGGGAGGGGTACCGCAGTGGTTAGTGATGCGGCCCATCAGGAACTAAGGTGCTGCTTCGACCCCCTACCCATCGATTTCCTACAGTCCAAGTGGGAACGCCTTATCTATGCCATCTCCAAGATTACAATTAGAATGGACTCAATCAACGCCCCACGACACTCATAAAGAAGACGACGATGCTTGAGCAGCATTCGAAACAACACGCAGAAGGTTCGAAGACTATTGTGGAAGGTGAATGCAAGCAAAACGAATCAAATGATAAAGGAGCTGCGATTTTTAAATGTGATGATGGGTCGTCTAAAGTAAAATAAGAAAAAAAGAAATAGTGAAAACGAAAATAGAATAAACTAAATTTCGCAGAAGATTTAGTTGCATATCTAAAGACTTTCGAGAGTCATAGAGGTCCACTGAGAATACCACTTATCGCTTGCCTTAACCTTCGTCAACTACCAGAAAATATTTGATTGCAAAGATACCAACACCATTTTTTCCCACCTCATTCATGTAGACCTGGACTCGTCCCACAAAACGACGAATTCTGAGTGCAGCAGTTAAGGCACTGATAAGATAAAACTTTTCGTTGACCACTATTGTAAGGAAATAAAACAGGGCAACACAATATACCTCACCACTACACTAACTATTTTCGCCTACTCTGCACTAACTCATGCAGTCACTCTGTTCCGACGACAAAGTAATAAGTTTAGATGAACGATTCCACTACAACGTTCATTTTGCTAGCGGCGTTTTTATCTAATCCAACAAAGCCTCACAAACATAGAGAAACCATGTCAAGCTTTATCAAAGAGAAAAAGAATTAACTACGAGCTAGTTGGAAGAAAACTCAATTAATGGAAAAAGCCTTGTGTGAATGTGAACAAATAATCCGAGATGCATCAGCGATTGAAACAACAACTCACTATATACTTCTGCAATGTTCAATGAATAGCGATAGCAATTTGAGAACAAAAAAGCCACCGAGTAGCATAGGCTACATCTAGGGTCTGGTGAAGGCCACTTACCAGACATTGCTTCCTCTCCAACCTCTTTGGTACAATATTCCTGGTGACTTTTACTCCAAATACATTTCCTGATATTTCCTTTTACTACATAGAAATTTTAGTATACAGCTCATTAGAGCGAAGTCTTCTAAAGATGAACTGGAGCACAAACACTAAGCTGGTCTCCATCGCTTGAGTTTTCAAATAGCATCTTTGAGACCCAGCGAAATATGTCTGGAGAGTTTAACACTGGTTGGGCAGTCAAATAGTGAGGAGGGAAGAGAAAAAATTATGAAAAACACGGGCTATGTTTTGACAAAGTGAAAACACCTTTGATGGAGATTTTTAAAAAGATGGGCTGAGAAGTCCAGTCGCATTCACAGCTGGACACAGCTCCTAAATGTTCAAATCACAGTCAAACCCAACTAGGAATCCCAATCACGTCATCAAAAAGTACATTAGTGACAACGAAATGAATGCAAGAATTACTGGAATAGGCACAGCATGTGAAAATTGACAGTCCAAGTAGCTAGGCAGGTACGAAATGTGATATTTAATGCCAAAAATTTCCGCTTTCTGGTGAAATTTTGGTTTCCTATTCTAGATATTCTCAAAATTTTCTTCCATCTCTTATGGTTGCAACAATGGAACTAACAGCGAGCTTAGTGGTAACTTCATATTGATCTAAATAAAAACGAGCTTGACCTTTAGATAAGAATGTTAGATTATCAATGATGGATACGGTCAAGTTCATGGTAGACGATTTCACAACACTGCAAATTAACCGAGCTAAACGGTGAGCGAACAACAGTGCACAAATACATCGTTGTCATTTTGTTACTGCTATACGAATGGGGCTTCCTTTTCACTACTCTTTCTGGCTTTGTCGGGGAAAATTTGACACAGATCAGATGAGCGTTTCCTTATTTTCTCCTTGAGACAATTTCCATCGCCCTGAAATGTGTAATATAATATTATGGTAAAACGATGTGATATTACATACCCTTTATAATTGGCGTCTCTAACACCCACATAAAATCTTAGATCAGCTTTTAAGTTAACTAACGATTTTCCACGAAACGTCAGGACAAAAAATGTTATTTTTCAGTTATGCGGTATTGTTTGCGTAGGAATTGGCATATGGCTGGTTCTCGACAAGTACGCCATCGACAATATTGCCTTTGCGACGTCACAAATCCAGGGCTATGAAGAGGATGCCGGACTGAGAGATCTAGTGAATAAGTTGTGCTCACTTACTTCAAAGAACACTAGACAAAAAACATTAGAGAGTTTGTTCTTTGAAGGCAACGAAACCAACGGCGGTCCGTCAAATTGGATACTTGCTGTTGGCTGGCGGCTTACTCGTCATTTTTGTTGCATTTCTTGGATGCTGTGGAGCGGCTAAGGAATGGCGGCCACTTCTGTGCTGTGTAAGCAATTAGCGTTTCGCTGCAGTAACAAAGGAGGTGTTAAGGAAAAGGGCAAATTTAAAAATAATTCACAATGTTTATTTATCCCTCTTCTGCTCATGCTTTGCGTAAGAATCGGCACATGGCTGGTCCTCGACAAGTACGCCATCGGGCGCTGCGTAGCGCAGAGAGCGCATGTGGCGCAGTGCTTGGAGGCGCCACTGCGACACACACGTGGAATCGATCCCAGCGCCCACGGCCAACGAAGCCCTCCATCCTTCTGGGATCGGTAAATTGGTATCGGACTTGTCTGGAAGGATAGGAGCACTGGCTCGATGGATCGGTAGGCCACCGCGAGTCATTGTAAAGGCCAGATATGCATTCAATCACCTTCAACGATACTTAATGAAGTCGAATGCATGGCGCATCCTTCGGGGATTGATCGATGCCGAGAGATGATCCTTTATTTATTTTTTTACCCTGCTCATACTTGAATGAGCTCTCACTGCCAGTCGTACGAACCCCAGAATAGGTTCAAATGGTTTCATTCCCTGTAGAAAGTTATTCATGGAAGTAGTCTATTTTTAGATAGTTTTTTAAGGATGTAATCCATTTTGCATCACATTGTCTTCCAGTACCAAATTTTGGTCTAGAATCCTATCCGGCTGATAGAAGGACTGTTGGTCAACGTGACGTGACGTGACGTTCACCGATCTTACAAGCAGTTTCCGCTGCGCACGTTTGAACTTCCTTGGTGTCTACTAAGTGGTTTTTCTAAACCAACTGTCGTCAGCTGATCTTACTACGTTACCCGCCCATCCGCTCTCCATAATGGTTGACAATTCTGCTGAATTGCAAAAAAAGAACTAATTGTTTTAACGCTGAGCTGGCAAACCATTCATAATATTGTGTGCACTGGTTATGTGTCAAAAAAAACCACTTATGACTTTGTGGTTGGTTTGCAAAATATGTTACCCAGCGCTTCAAATTAGCGTGCCGATAGTTTCCATAAACTTTACCGCTTCTCATCCTCTACGCTTTCTCCCTTTCTGTTCAGTTTCCGTTGCACCCATTATTTGGATTGAGAAAAAATTTTTGTGAGTGGAGTAATCAGAATGCAATAAACCGTCCCATTGTTATCTGAGGCCATCGAATTTCTTCAAGAATCTTCTCCTGCTTCTTTGCAGTATTACGACTCCTTTTTCGCTGAGCTGTTTAAACATCGCGTTTGCTTCCCTGATACTTCTTAAAAATGTGATAGTCTCATCGGCAAATTGAAGATGTTCCATCATTTTAAATGCCTTCTTTGTCGTAATGCTTCGATTCTTCTATTTAGTCACAACTAACAACTTCGGACGGTCTCGCGTTGCAGGACGCCTTTAAATATAGAGGTAGTGCGCACTATGTGTACGTTGTGGTGGAGCTATAAGAGAAGTCGGTTAAAGTTGTTGTGTAGAGTGCCTCTTCTCGTTGGTTACTGGTCGTTAACATTACTGCTATTGCCTCATCATAAATAGAAAGTGCTTCTCCGTAGTTAAGAAACTTAGGGAAACCGAAACTAGTACCAGCCGCTCAATCCTAATCACGCTGTCGATACGACACGTATGGCAGAGCCCACGTTGAATAGCTTAATCAACTGGTCTGAATGTATTCAACGTATTTTATCTAGAGGGGATTACATAAGTGAAACTTTATAGCACAGACTTGGGAAAGGTTCTTCTTCCGCAGCGAGAACGCTGGTGCTTTTAAAAGGTGTGTAAACAAAGGAGTGAACAGAATGTTTTCGCTCCTTGTTTCGCATCATGACAAAAAGATGAAAACGATCCATTTTTTAGACATGATACAGGGAAATACATGGTGTTTAAAACTCCTGCCGCTTTTTTTGGTACTGGTTTGTGCTGTATTTCCCTTAGTTATCTATTCTTCTTGCTGTATCCTTGTAGACTCATCGACTGGAATCTTTTGCGCCTAATATTGCTTATTACTAGTCCGGTGCGGTTTACTCTCCTCGCACTAAGTCTACGAACTATCTTTTCCCATAACCACTTCTAATGGTGTAAACTGCGTTGACCAAACTGTCTCCTTTTATTCAAATGAAATAATTTGGGCGCAGTTTCGTAGTTTCTTTTATCTTCTTCGGTTGGTTCCGTATCGATATATCAGTCATGCAGCGAAGTTCTCTACTACAATTTTGTCATCAAAGGCATTTAGCTTTTATTTGACAGTTGTAGCCTTGTTTTCATCTTATATCTGAACCTAGACCATCAAGGTACCCTGCCGTAAAAAAGAAGGTGATTGGTCCTATTACATTACAACGGTACTCGGCAATGTCCAGCAGTTACCACCTTTGTGAACAACTTTCGGTTAAAAACGAATGCGAGAAACTTTTTTAGAATAAGGTAATAGGGATGGAATGTGGAATTCAGATGTTTAACACAACCTTGCAGATTATACCTGTTCAGCACTTTAGTAGACAAATAAACAAACATCGAAAATACCTTAAAATCTTTTCAGTACGCCACTTGTCTCATGGTTATCCTGGCGACCGAGATTGCAGCCGGCATTTATGCAGCAATGCATAGTCACATGGTGAATTAGCAAAAATTTTTTTTACTGCGAAATTCCACATACTTGCTGCAGAAATCAGATTTTTCTGTGCATTTTACCCCTACCATGAGAAAAAGAATAGAAAGCAGGTAAAATTCAAAATGTTGCGATTGTGACTACAGCTTCAGCTTAGCTGGGTTTAAGCCCGATTTGTGCCTGCCAGATCATTCCCGTTGACAAGTGACTGCTGATAGCAGCGGCACAGTAAAGAAATTGATAAAAAAAAGCAAAGCAATGGCTTTGCTTGGTGTGGTGGGTAGCAGTTGAGCCCTCGCAAAAGGATAATCACGGGTGCAATGCTAAGAGTTTCCCAATGTTGCTCATATCTCAGGATCCTTGGTGTTGTATTTCACATAATACCCCTGCCGTAAAAAAAAGAATAGACAGTAAATGAATGTTAAAAAAATTGTGATTTCTGGTGGTCAGCAACTCTACATATAATGCAGACACTAAACTAACAATCTTTTTCAGTTTGAAAACGACTTTCGCGAGATTCTTCGAGCGTCACTACGGTTATATAATGGAACTGACACGAATCCTAAGAAGAACGTCGATGGGATGCTCATGAAAACGGCTTGGGATAAGCTTATGATAGAGGTAGTTTTAACTCGAAACTACGGGCTTTGTGGTTGGTTCATAAGTTACGTTTCAAACCAAACGTATGCATGGAGGATCGTAATTCTATTGATGATCTCGCTACCTGACTATGAACACTATGTTGAGGGAAAGAATAGATATTACAACATTCGAAATTGTACCTGCACGTTTCATCCTGGACAAACAACTATCCGTTTTTAGAAAAACTGCTGTGGTGTTGATTCAAAAATTGGGGAGTTTAACGAGTCTGGATGGTTTCAACTTACAAAAGGCCGTTATATGTTCCCTCCGGCCTGCTGTCCTCCCGACTCCGACGGAAAGCTCACACCCATCTGTAATCTTATTTCACGGCATAGAGACGTGAGTGCCATGTAATTCTCATTATAAGCTGGCCCTAAACTTTCTATTTTTACGATCGAAAACCAAACAATTCATTGTGCTGCATTACGTGAAATGTTAAATAGCACTAAGAAAAAAGATGAAATTGACTTAAACTTGTGAGAGAGCTTAGTGCCGCGTGTAAAAGAAACTCGCCACAAAGACCGATGCTGCTTCGTTGATTGGATTGGCATCGCAAATGGCAAGGATCCAGCGAATATTCCGTAATCAATACATTTTTCATAGCACTGCAAACGACACTTTCTTAGATAGAGCATGCCATTCAGGGATGTTACGCTAAAATCGCTGAGTCTTTCCATGAGCTTACATCACATTTCAAAGTTGTTTCGTGGACTGTGGTGCTAACTGCTTTGATACAGGTGATTGTGATCAATTTGCAAAAACTGTATCACTAGCAACGACTATACCGACAGCTCCAAGGTTGCTTTTGGGCTTTAAATATTTTGTGACATCAGGAATATTCAGATAATAACTCGCTATTTTCTTGATTTGCACACACGAAATTGTTACTTATTTACAACAACTGACGTTTCCATGGTTTTCACCTTCTTCAGGGCCTGGGAAGGTCAAGTCGACTGCAATCTATATCAAGCCGAACTCCTCCATAACCAAAGCAGTAAACCATGACACCTAATTTTCATTCGAATTAGATAAAAAACAGCTTCTTTGCACATTCATTGCTCTCTGTGAGCGTTCCACTGAATATTCTACGTTAAGAACAGCCGCATAGAGTTTACGTGGATCTACACCTCTACATTACCTATCCATGTGAAATCTGCACGTTTGTTCTCCACGTGAAGTGTTCAGTGGAAGACTCATGGAGAGCAGTGAGTTTGCGAACAAGCTATTTTAACCTTAATTCAATTGAAATCATGGTTTGGTGTTTTCTGTTTTGCTTATGAAGGTGTTTGCCTGTGTAGATTGTGGTCAACTTGACCGATCCAGCCTCTGAACGAAGAAAAATCCACCGAAACGTTAGCTGTTGGAAGTAAATAATGCACAACAACAACAGCATATGTGCTAACAGAGGAAATAGGGAGTTATTCGTCAATGCCGAGGTTAGTAGCAAGCCGATTTTAAAAATTCTTTGGGCAATTATATTATGTCTTTCTGTCGTTGCTAGTGATAAAGTCCATGAATAGAGCCTTCTGATCTTCTTTTTTTCTGAAAAAGTTTTGTTGCCAGAAGGGGAACACTGCATGCGCTTCTTGTAGGTGTTTGGAATAATCGTGGGTTTCTGGCTTTGTGACTCAATTACGTCCGAAGACGACCTATTCTAAATTCGGCGAATGACCGCGCAAGTTCACATTTGCAGGTTTGCTTTCTAGTGCTAACTGTTACCTCCTAACCCTTCTGCTAATGCTTCATGTTCAATCGTAAGCCTGCTTTTGTGCCGCCCATATCTCTTGTCACACATTGAGTAAATTTTAATATCCCTCTAGAAAATTGGAAGTGAAGAAAAATATGGAGACGAAACACTTCATTAAGTACGTAGAGCTTGTTTTATAATTTTAAGTGCGACAAATTAGACTATCCTTTTCCTTACTTATTTTTCTTTGAAGCAAATGCAAACACTATCTTGGAACCTTGAACAAACGTCTCTGCTTTTACCACATCGCTTCAGTCAATGTTTTGTAATGTCACTTGGCCATGCTAACTTGACAAGCATGAAATATTTTCATAGGGATGCATAATCCATATGTTCCTCAAAAATCGGCTGCAGTTCTCCGCCACTTTTGGAATACTTTTTGTCTTGTGTGTTCTTCAGGTATATCTCATGTTCATAACTGTGCATGTTTTTCCTACCGATTTGTATCCCTACGTACCACGAAAATTTTATGATACTCTTTTATTTTCAGGTAAATGGCTGCATATTGGGTCTAGCAATGTATCATCACATTCAGATAGAGATGTTGTATTACTACTAAACTTTCGATGTATTATAGAATCCATATAATAAATGTTCTAGCACAATTTTCAATCTTCTCCTTTCATTTTCATGAAAATGACCTCAATGTTGAGCGCCAATTCTTCATGGATTGCATGAAAGATGCTTCGTTACCTGTACGGCACTTGCTCGCGAGTAGTGCGAACTTCAACACATCTTCAATTCGTTTTTCTCTCACCAATTGTCGCGTATGGTAGGTGGTACGCTTCGACCACGGTGATGTCGGCTAAACACATTCCTTAGTCCTGAAATTACAGCGCAGATAAAAACGTTAGAGAAAGAATTGGCTGAGAGAACGACGAAGCAAGGATCTCGTTTTTGTGTGATGAATAGCATGTGAGGCCCCGAACAGTGTAATCACAGGTTCGAAGCCCAGCTGAGGTGCTAAATTTTTGCTTATATCTCCGCATCCTTCTAGCTGTGTTCAAAAGCCCTAAAATTTTAACTTATTATTTACTGACTATTCTTTTTAACGGCAGTGTATGTATTGCGAAATATAACTTTAATGATGCTGAGATATCTGCAAAACTCGGACCGCAGGTGTCTACGGTGGGAAACGAACGCGCTATTGTCTTTCCGGGGAGTAGCGCGCTCACCACTACACCATGCGGGTCCTTCGTTTCTCCTGTCTGTCAGCTAGTTCTATTGATCTTTTACCATCAGCAATCACCAAAAGATCAATAGAACTAGCTGAGAGACAGGCGAAACGAAGGACCCGCATGGGGTGGTGGTGACGCGCTACTCCCCGGAAAGGACAATGGCGCGTTCGTTCCCCATCGTAGACACCTGCGGTCAGGAGTTTTGCAAATATCTCAACATTATTAAAGCTCTAAAATTGTTTCCTGACGTAAGCCATTCCGCCCGTCATTTAGGTGGTCATCGCTTGCATCCTCTTGAAATCCACGACACTGTTCTCTTCGTCCCCTTTTTTCCTCTTCTCTCATTGCACGACCTGCTTTCAATTTCTCACTATCGACATATATTCTCGCGGATCTCGAAGAAAGGATGCAGTTCGAAGATCTGAGCTATGCATTCCGGCTAACGTTGTGAATACCTATTTAAATTAAAAAAGCATAGTTTTAACGATCTATTGGTGATGCGCAGAATTCTTAACATGGTTAAAATATTAGCCCGCGCCTCTACTGCATAACAGAGCGCTGGAAAACTGTTTGATCGCAAAGGTGAGCTTAGAATGTCGAGCCCATCAGTTAGTTGGTGGCTAACTTCCCTGAGATTTGTGAATGCTGCTCATGCTGCTCCTGTTTAAATCCTTTTTCATGATGCTGCTCTCCGTGTGTACTGAAAGCCAATGCACACGTACGAGTTAACCTCTCTAATCAGAAAACTATTCGCTTCTATTTGTTTACCTTCGCGCCATAGATTCATTATGAACTGGGTCTTCCTCTAGCCGTCAGCAATGAAATCATTTTTGGATTATTAAGCTAGCACGAAGTTAAAAAATGTTTATCCGGCTAACCTTCTATGTCTTCCTCTTCCTCAGAACCGATGGTGCGAGTCGACGGTCCACAGTCATTCGCATTCTCGACGTGGCGTCTTCGACTTCAAATTGAGACGAATCTTCTTCAGTGGAGTAGCGCTCAAATGAGGCAATCTCTCACGACTGCGCTCTTTTTCTGCAAGCAACTGTCCGTTGATAATCAAGCGGTATTTTTAGCTAGTTCGTAGTGGATGTGAAATCAATAATTTTCGAACCGACCGTTGTTTAAACTCGGCATTAATAACCAATATCCTTTTTGGACTATTAAGCTAACACGAGCTTGATAAAAAAGTTTATTCGGCTAACGTTTCGATGTATTCGTCTTCGTCTACTAATGTTTTTCTCTCTTCTTTCGACATAGTGAGCATCGTCTTGGCTTCTCCGGTAATTTTCGAATAGGTGAAGATGTCAGCAGCAAAAGGAAGATTTGACAGTGCTTTGCTATCAATGCTTATGCTTTTCTCGCCTCAGTCGAGTAACTTCGTTGTCCAGTGCAATGCGACTATGAACAGCTTTGGTAATACGGTATCATCCTGTCGAACCCTTTTCCAATGCAAATGGTAAGCAGGGTCGATGAGGCAGCTGTGTATTCTAGCTTCAGTTTCGACAGTGCTCAGATAGAAATCTTATTTACAAAAGAGAAGTTTACTCTACGGGCGAAAAGCGGTGATAGGATTGCCTTCGTTTAGACACTGTCAAACGCTTCTGCGTTGTCTACAAAAGTTTGGACTTAGGGGAGATGGCCTTCCCAATTCCTCTTGGAATCGTGCGTGTTTAACTCGTTGTGCCTAATCAAGCTTTTAGATGTGCAAAAGGATAATTTTCATGAACACCTTGTAGTGTACACTCAACAAGCAAATAGGACATTTATGAAGATCCCTTCAGTCACCATTTTTTGACAGGAGGAGTGTTCGAGTTTCTCCACTATCCTAGGATTTTTTCTTTTTGATGACAAGATGTCATATGGGTTCCGAAGAACACATAAAGTATATGGCCCAGATTTGGAGAGAATTCCTGTAATACTATAGAACCCTCGAAATGTGTCTTTCTTCATGCTTACTATCGCAACTCGAACTTCAGAGACTAGAAGTAGAACCTCAGGCGGTTCTGGCGAAGAATGTGGCATTCCAGACAGAGACTTTGGAACGGAGATGATTGGTATAGCACTTTTTCGTTACCAATCCACGGTCGATATTTTTTACCTCCCTTCTTCCTTCACCCGAGCCAACAACAAGACGTTATGACCGCACAGATCCCGGCGGCACTTCTTCATCATTTCAAGATCCTTTTTTGAGCTGTTTCCATGAACGTTTTTTTTGCACCAGTATAGGTCATGAGTAAGAATCCCCTCATAGCTGGGATTTATTAACGGACGTGTTAAGTGTGTGGCACTTGGATCATGTTTCAGCTTTCTTCCCTTGTCAAGCAACTTCTTACTGGTCGTGAAGACATGATCCTTTCTCGTTGTACAAGGATCTGAGGCTAGTTTGGTGCGAGTTTTCAGTCTGTTGATAAACAGCTTATAGTACTCTATCGGGCAGTTTTTTTATGTAGCAGTCACATCAAAGAAGGATTTCATCGAGGATACAAGCCTCGTACACCACCTTTCTTGCTTTTCTTGAACGATAATACGAGTAGCTTTTCAGCTTGAATTTAATATCCGCACGTAAAGGCGATGCTCAAATCTAGTACAGGATCAAGGTGCGACAGAGGTGTTATAAGAATAAGCACCTTCTGTTTAGAGAATATGGTCGATATCCGCACGACTCACGCCATTTGGAGACTCTCATGCCCATAAGCAATTTTCTCTCTCCTCCGAGGATGAAGTCTCATGAAAAAGAAATGGTGTGAACAGCAGTCTTAAAAAGACCGTTCTAACTCTTATACCGATTCCGAATTCTGGATTTTCCTTGCCTTTTTTTTATTTTTGTTAGCTCTGTCTCTTTTTGAAATCTCTAACACCGAATTCATAGGAGGACTTTCTGATGCTTGCTCTGAATTTGCAACACGTTTGAAACTTCTAAAACTAAATAATCCCAGAAAAGCAGTTCTTTATAGATCTTTTACATCTCACTGTACTACAGATGACTGACTTTGCCCCAGCATGTGAGACTCAATTATGAGTTACGTGGGATCGTTTTAAGGCTTTAAGAACTTCTGAGTGAGAAATACTTGTCTTCGATGTTTTTTTAAAGCATCATGATAGCTGCCACTAATCATTCCGCCATTTGTTCTCAAACAACATGGTAAAATAAAGAAGTCAGGATAAAAAAGGAAGATTTCTGGCCAGTGAATAATTTACAGATTGATTACAAGATCTCAACTCATTTCTGCTTGAACCCAGAAAAGAATTATTGCAGTAGTCTAAGTGCGTCTTAGAAAAACTAAATCGCTAAAAAATGTGGCAGTTGGATAGCCCTACCTGAGAAATCTATCCCATTGAGAAATGCCAACCAGTTAGTTGTTGGCTACATGGTACACCAGTAAGTGGTCAAACAAAATGCAAAAGCAACCTCATTCTTTCCTGAAGTGCAGACGGATTCTGTAGGTAGCCTTAGTTCTGTTGCGACGATTTCGCACACAGCTTCAGCATTTATCTATAACATGGATGTTCTCATTGCTGTGTTAACTTATAGACAGGCTGCCTCTTAAAAGTCAATTCATCCAAAACTCTGCATTCGGGTAGTCAAGGGGAGGTGGATGGAAGTCTTCACCAGCATGTAAGCTCTACATGCTCTTTATGCACTCCTGGTAAAATCGAGAAGTTATTGTGGTCGTACCTAACCCCATTCTAAAAGTGGACTAGCTAGACGCCTATATCAATCGCCAAACAGTGAAATAAAACGGCACGTTTCTTGAACCCTATTGGGCATTGTATACGACGCCCTAATCTCACGGTTAGTCAGTACTGTCCAAACTAGCAACGATTAAGAGAAAATTTGTGCTTACAACGCATGCACACTAAGGTTAAAAAGTCAACTAGAAAGTGTCCGCAACTACAGATTTAGTCTTCATCAGTAAGTTAATGTGTAACGAATTTTGGCGTCTATTACGGGAAAATATTAACTGAAAAGTAATCGCTTTGAGACTTACGTAGCTCAAAACGGTGAACTTCGAGATTCTCACTTCAAAAGCTGAAGACGGAAGTTCTGCAATTCTGAGTTGCCATAGTGTTCCTTGTCGGCATGAGAAATTCAGAAAGTCGTCCACACTATATCTATTTTCAATTTTTTTTCCATGAACTTGTAAAAGGTTTTAAGATGTAATCCTATATCTAATGGTACTTATTTAAACTTGTCGTTTTCGTTCTCAGCAATCGCGAGGTTGTTAAACAGCATGCATTTACTTCCATACAATGTTGTATTGTATTGTAAAGAAAGTCGATCCTGGGAACTGCAAACATAAGCTGTTTAACAACCTCGCGATTGCTGAGAAAGAAAACGACGAATTTCTAATCCAAGGCCGAGGTTAATAGAAAGTCGATCCTTGCAACTGGTAGTTATTTACCTAGGTATTTAGCTGGCCGTCTTTCACGAGTTGTGCGGAAACCAGCACATTCTCTATTCGTTTCTATTCCTCGTAATCATCGTCCATGGAGGCGGTTTGATTCGAGAGTGGGGGGCAGGTGCTCGTCTCATACAGCGATCAGTAAAACAACGCAGCTACGCGTACAGCTGTTTGACTTTAATTATAAACTCGTCCGCCTAACGTGTCGGTGGCCCTCTTAAGGAACACCTGCATCCTCGAGGAGTCCACTTGACAGTTCCTTTCGTCCATTTGTCACCTGTTCTTCTCATTATACGACCAGCCTCTCTAAGTTTCGCACAGATGTGCGCTCTTTTTGGGTCTCGAAGATGAGATAAATTTCGAAGATCAGAGCTATGCGTTCCTGTTGCATGTTCAGTATGGTGGCAGTATTGCAGAAGACACATTTTGAGCGCTTCGTGAATGGTGCGCAGATTTCTTGACGTGGTTGAACTGTGATCCTAATTCCGCTGTATAGCAAAGCACTCGAGGCTTTGTTGAGCAGAAAACGGGAGCACGAGTTTTCAAGTGTTTTAGTGTGGCCCGAATGCGGCCCAGCTACTTTCCTTCTTCTGTATAACTCCTTCTTTATGTCGTTTTCAACGTGAACTTCGCCGTCAGCAGGGTTCGCAGATGGAGCTCTTCCCCAGTCCAAGCAAAACTCTTCTTAATTTTACCATTCACCCTACCGGCGATAAAAGCTATGCTACACATCGTCGTTCGATACCCAAGAATATCCCACCAGATCAGAAGTATTCCATCATATTATGTCTTTAATGAAAACAATCAGATCCCAAGCAACAACTTTTTTTTAGTAAAAACATCGACTGTTTGAATTAGAAAAATTCCATCAAGATCTCGCACGGAGTGATTATGAATCGTTAGAGCACGTATTGCCGATTGAATAGCTCATTAGCAACAGTCCTCTATATAACTCTAAATGCACGGTAAGCAAAGAATAATACCAAGGTTCATAGAACAGGACAGACTTCCTCCAGAAGTCGTGTTTATTTTTTGAGTTTTTTCTGCTTTCGCGAGAAACCCAGTGCGAAGTCTATTGTATGGAAGCTATCTGTTTGATGCGAAAAAGTGTGCCAGACAAAGTCTATGCCCGTGCAGTAGGAAAAGGACAACCAGAGAGAAAGAGATAACGAAGATAGATACGAACAATAGCTGCGGATTACTTGGAAGGAATATCTACTCTGGTTCCATCATATTCAGTCAAAGCACTCGAAATGGAACAGAACCGCTGTTTGTCCACAATGGAAAGTGGTTGGAACTCCTCTAAAACAGAACGCATCAACAGTTGTTTTATAGTTGCCCTAAATCTCCAGATATTCTTAAAAAAGATGATTCTCGCCAATCAGCATTGATGTGAAAGCAGGATCTCATTGCGAAGAAAAGCATGACTATAACAACTTAACCTCACAATCGCAAAATTGTGCGTTGATCAACTGAGCACCTATGAACGCTACTTAGTAGTTCTGTACTGCACTACGTCAAGAAAATGATTACGTCAACAGGGATTATTGGGTAGATCAAATGTTTCCATATACCAGGCGGAAGTCCTATAACAGTCCAATATACCAAAATAGTTGAAAATTGTAGTGAAAGTGAGGAACGAAAATATCAAGCGTGTAACTATCGAAAACAAAGACAGAAACAACAAAAAAGACTTTGTAGAACTTTCCCATACGAGATTGATGCCTTGTCTGAACATAAAAGAGACGTAGTTTTAAACAGTCGAGGAATAAAAGATGATGTCGCCGATGTAGGTAAAATGTTATGGAGACTGAAACTGTTGCACAAGGGGTCCTATTTTTTAATTTCAATGAGGCGCCACTAAGATATAGGTAAGTCTGTGGAAATGCTCAGAAACCTTCAGACATGTTTTTTGCAGCTGATTCCAAAGGACATAAGAGTTTCTTTGTTTTCCGTACCTTAAAATCAATGCAGATCACACAGTCAGACCCACGAAGATGCATTGAAATCAATATATACTGGTGAAGATGTGGGGAAGTGAGCAACATCTGTTCTTTAGTGCATCGTGCCACATGATTATACAGAAATTGTTCAAGCACTTTTAGTTTTCAATCTCACGATCGATCTGTGAATCGAACATTCCAATACGTGTAGAATTCTTTAACGTGAAATGAGAAAGACGGAATGGTTATTCTTATGCGTTTCACATTTTTGTGGAAACTGCAATAGAGCTTAACCTGATGGAATCAGACAAAGAATGCATTTGATCACAGAACAGTATTTAAAAGAGTATTCTTAACTGTTCGGGTAGCCCTGTGATAGCGATATCGTTCAGTATCAGAAAAGCGCTGGTTCGAAATCGTCCTGTGTCAACCAAGCCTCTTATCCGATCCGAGCTGGAACATTGATAATAACAAACATATCTGGGATTAACTGGGATTAATTAGCTTCTTCCAACTTATAAAAGATAGTGAATGCTTGTGATGATTGTCTAGAAACGCCATAGCAAGACAACCTCAAGATTCCAGAGAGAACTGGCTTGACCCAAATTTAACGGCATTCACGAGATGATCAATTTTTTTCAGAAAGAAGCCGTATTCACAATCACATCTGAAAACACTCATGGATGATGAATTCAAGAAAAATTATCGTTTGGAAGAAGTGCTGGAATCCTCATAGCATGTGGTGTTGGGTCATTTGAAAAAAGAAGGCAATTTTCTCCTTTGTTAAGACATCTGAGTTTTCCACGACACCATTGTTTCGATCGTGGCATGAAGTGAAGCTCATAATAAAAAAATAAATTTCGGCGTTGATAAGAAACAGAATGAACCAGTTTATTTTTGTTGTATAAAGGTTACTGTTAGTAATTTAGCCGAGAAAAATCGTTGCATAAACAGGTCGGCAAAATGTCTTTAAAACTTTCATTTAGCCAATAGGTAAGGCATAATCACTCACAATGCCGTATCATCGTAGTGAGATAAGTTCGTAAATGTTGGGAAGCGAAATATAGCTGGTAGTTCTTTTCCTCTTCGAGGTCTTCTTTGCGCAGAAGAAGCCCATCTAAAAAGCATGCCAATGAATCACTGCATTCTTAACAAGGATACAGTCATATATGGCAAACGGTAATGAGCTTGGTTAAAGACCTAGTACTATGCTCGAGACTCCAGAAAAAAAAGGTGTTATGCAACCAGTAAATTAACAACCAATAAAGATTTGCCGGGGTAGGGTTCGCATAACGGTTAAACAAAGCATTAAGGGAACTAGATAAAGCGCTCGGCGTTGATCAAGCCCTGAGGGACGCACCATCCATTCGACTTCATTAAGCATCGTTTAGAGGAAACTGAATGCATATCTGGCCTTTACAATGACTCGCATCCTCCCAGACATGTGTGATACCAATTTGCCGATCCCAGAGGGATGGAAGGCTTGGTGAGCCATGGGCTTGCCTCCAACCACTGCGCCACATGATCCCAAGATAAGTAACTGTTGAAATTCAACCATCCGAAAACGTGACCAAAGCACCACTTGATTGTTTTTGGTATTCGTCAAAACTTATGAAATCAAATGGGCGTGCGCTGCTCATGTGCAAACGGTGCTTGTTGATAGACGGTAAACAATGAAATAAAACAAGTATTACAAGATAGAAGTGGTAAAGCACTCATAACGAACTTAGATAACGCAAACCAACAATTTAAGCCTTGTTTTACTTTTTTTAAAGTGAAAGGACAAAGCAAAGAACAAAACGAGGAAGAAAGTAGAACTGAAAAATGATCGGTGTATATCAGCTGACTGAACGGGAAGGGCAAAAAAACTGAGCGTGCATCATCGAAGAATCTCACAAAGTGTAATAGGAGGCGACAGAAATAGTTAGTATGTTAACAAATATTGAGCTACCATCTTTCATTCTGTAGAGGACCAATTGAACATGTAGCAGTAGAAACAAGGCTTCCATCACCTACAGATCAACATAAAACCGCGTGAAAACAAAAGAGAAAAATTGAATAAAAAACGGATACAAACGCCAAGAAAAAGAGCTATTCTGTTTAGCATATAATAAAGGACGCCTATAATCCACTTTGGAGATATCGGTCGCGAAAACTAGTCGCTGTGGAAAACTAGTTATAGAATTCACAGCGGTTACTACTCATCATCAACTTCACTGGAAATTCACTTACAAAGAAAACCGTTCAAATGTTGGCACGGCAGTGTTGTTCACACATAAAAACATATTTTTTGAGGAAAGTGCGTGCAGCTTTAAATTGACATCGATCACTAGGCGCATTCGATGAACCTTACACTGATGACGGGATGTGATCAAATAGAGATTCTGTGCTTCGCGTTTGACAGCGACGTTTCAGGCCGCCGTTCATCTTCGAATAGTCTCATAAGAGTGTTGAGTCCCTCGTCTATGATTATTACTCGCCAAAAACTCAACTATGCGTATATCACCATATTTAATGATAATGTAAAGTTACTTGCAGACTTTTTGCCGGCTCATCTTCAAAGTCATGCAAGCATCCTTCTAAAGCGGCAGCACGACAATCTTTAGTTTACAGTTGCTCATACAACTTCATTTGCTTTTCTTCCACTTTTTTCACAATAATCTTATGAACCACCAACTAAACAGATGAGAACATGTGAAAGTAACGGAACATTGAATAAAAGCTTTTTGCGACCGGCTCTCACCTTCTGGCTGCCACACTGCCTGTGGAATGCTTTAATTTGTTCGGTTAATCATACTACTTCAACTTCCAACTCTTCATAGGCTTTTTGTGAGAATACTAGATCTGATTCGGAGCAATTAATTCGTCCTCCCTTGCCTGCTATCTTAAAAACAATTTCAGAGATCATCTAAATCTAAGCTCTAACCATATTTTTAAAAAAGTTACGAAAAATATGAAATATTTCCCACTTACCCACCAGTCACCTGTATCGCCTGTAGTCCCGTTGATCGTTGAGTGACTAGAGCGAGCGCCAGTAAATCTTCCATTTTTTCCCTGTCGCGTGCAAGAGTAGCCCAGTGGGTTTTGCCCGCACTAAGGACTCGTCGAATATCATATCTTTCTTCTAGACCTTTCGTGAAGAAGCCTGACCATCGGGTCGGTTGTCTTCCTGCAGTATGTTTGACATCCCGAGGAATCCAGTCACTAACAGTTTTTGTCCATCGGTTCTCATTCTTACGCATTGCGTGGCCGGCCCGCCTTGTCTTCGACTGTTTGGCGTGCAGAACGGCATCTTTGATTTTTCATCGTTGGCGCAGGTACCTACAATGCACGTACACTTGAATCCGAGTCCTCGATAGAAGACTTGCTCATGCAAGCAAAAAGGATAGGGTACGGTGTCATCGACCTGGCCGAGACGAGACGGTGCCACCCATTCAGCACCGTCTATGACACCGGAGAAGAACTGTTCCTCGGAACATGCGACAGTAGAGGAGTCGGCGTTCTGGTTAACACGAGTTTGACCGCGAACATGGATTCATTTGAACAAATAACAGCCTGAATCGGGCGTATGCGATTTAGGAGATGTGGATCAATACGGGCTTTGGCGATCTTTGTCGTTTACGCACCGACATCAAACTATGACGAAGAAGAAGTCGGAGCATTCTATACGGAATTCCAGAGGCTCTAAGGAGAAGACCATAAATTCCTCAAGGTCATCATTGGAGATTTTAACCCTAAGAATCGACCAGGAAGAACGCCTGGAAAACGTCATATTGCGGCCCACGGATTGGAATGGAATGAGCAGGGTGAGCGGATGAGTTTATCATGACGACCAAGACGATCTGTGTTAATTCACAATTCCACAAGCCCCACTCTCGACGCTGGACGTAGGAGTCTCCCAGCGGAGAGTACCATAACAAAATAAACTACATCAAGTAAATAGAAAATTTTGCCTAATCGGTGTCGCTGTTGTCCCAAAATTCTACGCAGATCAGACCACCGTCTCCTTCGCGCAAGATTTTACTTCGCACGGAAAGGAGAAAAAAGCCGCCAAATTCAAAAATCCATGTCCCAGAATCACCGTAAACCGGGACTTATTCAATTCATTAGTCGGCTGTTGGGAAGATGCAGTTGTCGATAACATCGACGAAGAACACGATCGGCTCATACAAAAATCTTCACGTTAGCGCCATGAAAGCTGAGAGTTCGAAAGTCACCAAGAGACGTCTGTCTCCAGAAACACTAGAGCTGATACGCCAGCGTGGAATCTCACGAGCTGCAGGCAAGCGCCAACTAACATCCGAACTTGCAAAACAATGCAGACAGGCGATAAAAGAAGATCTTAAAGAGAGAAGAGCAACAGTAATGGTCGAAGCTGCAGAGGCTGGGAAAAAGCATTCGCAAAGCCCACCAAAGCTTCGCCAATTACAAGACCAAGATGATTGCACTCCGACGCCCAGACGGAACAGTTACAGTGTCCACAAAGGCAATGGAAAAAAATTATTCACGAATACTACTCAGATCTTTTCGATAGCCACGTCCACTTTCCGTCATATGAAATAAAGGATCCGACACGCCATTTCGTCGGTGAAAAAATCGAACAGCACCAGTTCCGGAGAGAAGAAGACCAGATTACCTGAAGAACTTTCTGCCAGTCCTCGTAAGCACACTGGCTCTGCTCTTCACACGTTACCTGTCTGAATGCAAGTGCCCTACTCAATGGAAGATCAGCGAGACCGTATCAATGTTAAAGAAGGGTGACCTACACGATATCGGCAACTATCGCCCAATCTGCTTGCTGTCTGTCGTCTACAAACTTTTCACCCGAGGCATCCTAAACAGGATTGACAGAACACTGGACGAAGGATAGCCATGTGAGCAACCAGGGTTTGAAAAAGATTTAGTACGGTGGACCACATCCACATGATGACAAGCCTCATTGAAGTGTCGCGAGAGCACCGAAGACCGCTCCGTCCCACTTTCATCGATTTACAGAAGGCCTTTGATTCAATTGAGATAGAAGCAGTCACGAAAGCCCTTATTAGTCAAGGAGTCCCTACTCAGTACATAAAGATTCTTCGTGAGGTGTACAAAAATTTCACCAACCAAGATTTCACCATTCTACAACGATTTTAACATCGACGTCGAAAGAGTGGTTAGGCAAGGCGATACCATCTCGCCAAAATTATTGACCGCCACCCTGCACAACGTTATACGAATATTGGAACGGGAAAACAGACGAGTGAAAATCGATGGTCGACAATTACACCAGCTTCGCTTTGCTGATGACATCGTCCTTATAACACCAGACATTTGCCAAGCGGAACGAATGCTTGCCGGCTTTGATAAAGCCTGTGGAAAGATTGGTCTAAATCTCACAAAAACGATGTTCATTAAGAAGGGATTGGTTTCGTATGCCCCATTCACGCTCAACGGAATGAATATCTCCGAATGCACCAGTTATGTCTATCTAGGTCGGGAAATCTACATGGTGAACGACTTAGCTCCAGAGTTGAACAGAAGGAAACGAGCGGCTTGGGGAGCTTTCAAGAGCATCGAGGATGGAGCAGAACAAAAACATCCGACTTCGTGTCCACCTTTTCGACTCAACGTTACTTTCTGCGCCAATATATGCGTGAGAAGCTTGTTGCTGCGTAAACAACATGAAAAAATCACTCAGCGTTATCGAACGCGCAGTCGAAAGGACGATGCTAGGAGTATCCTGTTTCACACAAGGAATGGATGGGATCCGAAGCTCCGACCTGCGTCAACGATCAAAAATCAAAGATGTCGTTCTGTACGCCAAACATTCGAAAATAAGATGGGCCGGACACGTAATGCGTATGAATGACAACCGATGAACAAGAACCGTTAGTGACTGGATTCCTCGGGATGTTAAACGTACTGCAAGAAGACCACCGACCCGACGGTCAGAGTTCTTAACGAAGAGCCTAGAAGAAGGATATGATGCTCGACGAGTCCCCGGAGCGAGCAGAACCCACTGGGCTACTCTTGCACGCTACAGGGGAAAAAATGGAAGACTTACTGGCGCCCGCTCGAGTCACTCGACGATCAACGGGACTACACGTGATGCAGGCGACGCAGGTTAGAGCTTCGAATCCCTTCCCTTACTTGCGTGACACGGGATAATCCTAGCACCTTCGTTCCATTGAGTGTGAATGGGGCATACGAAACCAATTCGTTCCACATGAACATCATTTTGTGTGGTTTAGTCGAAGTCTAATCTTTCCACAGGTTTTATCAAAGTTGGTAAGCATTTGGCACCCACCAACAGGTGACTCAAATATGTCCTTGAACTCCAAAACTTTTGATTCGATCTGCATCATTCGATCGTAACTATCCCACAACTGTCTACTCATAGTTTTTATTTTGCGTCTGATTTGCAATTTTCTTAACTGATGGTTAAGACGTTGTTGTAAAAATGTGAACTGATAGAAAACCTATCCATTCAAGCATGCGCTACCTGACTTTCGGAAAGTTATTGGTGTCCATAAATGAAGTACCATCACAGGCGACTTTGTGGACATCAAAGCTATCGCTATTAGTCTGTTTAGGCTACATGAGGAGACATATGATCAGTTGGTGAAAATTAGAACTTCACATATCAACTCTCGGCGGACTTCTTCAACAGTTGACCTGTCCAAGGTGTATTACTCACAATTGAGAGCTGCATTTAATTCCCTCACGGTAATCATTGCATAGCGAGAATGTGGTCATGTAGAAAATATCACAGGACTACCAGACCACAGTTGTAGTTGCACTACTATCAGTTATTATTAAAGGTGGATTAAATCGTAACAGTATCTGCGACTATTTATACACAAGCCTACATGGCGTATTTGCTAACAAATCCCAAGACAGACTTTCTTTCAACGTCGGCATTTGAACAATAATTCAGTTTTTCTTTGATGTGCAAGCACGAGGTTGCTATGGTACTACTTATTAATATGAAATAGCTCAGGTTTCGGTGGTTTTTGTCTTCTTATTTGGATACTTGGATACTTGGACGATTCACCCTCACGAGTTATGCGGAACACAACATATTTGCTATTCGTTTCTTTCCCTCGCAATCGTCGTCGATGGTGCTGGTTTTGTTATAGCATGGCAGCGCTTGTGAGTCCCATACCGTGATCTGTAGAATAACTGCGTCCTTACGTACGATGGGTCCACTACTTGGTCGACGAGCGCTGATATGATTGCCTTCGTCTCGACACTGTCAAACACTTTTTTCATAGTTAGCAAAGGTTAGGACTAGAGACAGGTGGTATTGCCGACAAACTTCGGTGACACTGGACGCAGTTTGAATGTGGTGCATGCAGCAAAATCCTTTTCGAAATCCTGCTTGCTCTGCTGGTTGCGCCTCATCCAATGTCCCTAATATGCTCGACAGGATAATCTTCATGAAGAGCTTGTGGAAAACACTCAAGAAGCATGTCGGACGATAATTACGAAGATCCCTTCGGTCACCTTTCTCGGACAGGATGACCGTTCTCGACACCCTCCATTGGTCTGTAATTTTGTCCTTTTGGAGGTAGGCTGTCATGGCTCTCATATGGTTCGCGAAACGTAAATGTAAATTGTGGCTTTCAGCTCTCAGAAAGTCGGCAGCAATATTACTGGATCCCGGAGATGTGCGTATTTTCATGCTTTCCATCACAACTCGAACCTCCGACGGAAGAATTCTAGGTGGCTTTTTACCAGAGGGGGATGTTAGGGTCTGGGACGGAGAATTTAGAACGGAAAAGGTTTGTGTAGAGCGTTTTCGTTATTAATTTCATATCATAGCGGGAAGTTTTGACGATGCCATTTTTTGTTCTTCAGAGATGACAGCGGAACAGTGCCTACAACATTTTTGTCAGACTGCGTGATTTCGCTGCTGCTTTCAGTGGTTTCTTCTGCCTGTGCCGATGTAAGTCTTCCTGCCAAGCTATTCTGCAGATGGCGTTTATTACTAGCCATGTCAAACGTGTTGCAGTAGGATCAAGCTTCAGTTTCCTTCTCTTTTCGAGCAACTCCTTAGTAGTGACGGAGATGCGATCACAGCTTTTTCAGTCCTTCGACAAGCAGCTCGTAGTCTTCGGTTGTTTGCTTGGATAGGACTTCGTTCAGAATCTTCTCGTCGTATACAGCTAGACTTTTTTCCTCGTGCTGCATGACATGAATTCTTTTCCAGTTGAATCAAATCCTAGAGCAAAGAAGGCAGTAATCGGAACCAGTACAGAACAACCGGGCTATCAATGTGTCAAGTAGGCACCATCTTCTGTTTGTCAGAATGTGGTCGATCTCCGCATGAGTCATGCCGTTAGGAGACTCCCATGTTCAGCGGCGGGTTTCTTTCTTCTGGAAAAAACGAGTTCCCATGGAACAAACCTGTTGCAGCCAAAGGTCCTGTAAGTCGGTTTTCATTCTCATTTCTTTCTCCTAATTCAAAATTTCCGATCCTGTATTCACTCTCGTTCGCCTTTCCTATTCTGGCGTTGAAGTCTCCGACAACAAATTTATGATATGATTTATCATTGCGAATGACTTCCTCCAACTGATAGTAGAACGCATTTAATTCGTACTCATTAGCTGTGTCGGTCGGTGAGTAGCAGTTGATTATTGTGATCTTCTTTTGATGCGTCATTTGAAGACGGAGGATGGCTATGCAAGGGAAAAGGATCTCGTATGAGTCGACGAGATGGGCAATGGACGGGTGTACGACAAAGCCTGCGCCGCCGAAATTTCGTGAGGGTTTGTCTTCTTAAGCCTGTAAAAGTCAAATTGACGTGACGACTCGACCAAACACTGTCATAACCTCAGCAGACAAAAAACTTAGCACAAGTTTCTCAGTGGATTATCTATTCCGCGCTTGTTAACTTATAGATAGATGCGCTGTGACTTCTCGTATTAATTTGGATCAAAGACGATAATTCCTTGTCAAGCACTCTTGGCTCGAAGGCAAGTTAACAGATTTTTTGTTCACCATTAAATTTACTTTAAAAATCTATTGTATTCTAATAAGTTCTATAATACCAACCTCGTTTCTGTTTGTTGAAGAAAAACAGCGAATTGAACTCAGTAACTTTTCAACAAAGTTCTCAGTCGTTCAAAACGTTATTCGTATCGATTACTGAAAAAAGTACGCAGGTTGATTTACAGAAGGCCGTATCAAGCTTAGAACTAATTCATGAGTTCGTGATTCAGCAAGCATTAAAAAAAATAACAGCACGACTTACACTTTCGCGAAGACGTCAAAACCATGATGGCTGTAAGAAGGCACTGTAATTCCTAATTGCGCGTGTATGCTAGAATTGAATGGGTATCTTGCAAAATGCCTAATAAAGTGACGCCGTTTCTTCACTTTTGTTTTTCCTCTTGTGTTTTGATTTTCCTACATCTTTCAAGATTTAGGGCGCGTGTGGCGCAGTGGTCGGAGGCGCCCTGCAATACACAGGGGGATCGATTCCCGCGTCCATCCCTCACTAAGCCTTCCATCTGTCCGGGGTCGGCAAATTGGTACCAGACTTGTCTGGGAGGATAGCAGCATTAGCTGGATACATCATTAGGCCACCGCGAGTCATTGTAAAGGACAGATAAGCATTCAGTCGCTTTCAAACGAGCTTAATGAAGTCCGAAGCATGGGGCATACCTAGGAGGTTGATCAACGCCGAGAGCTTCATCCTTTATTTTTATCCTTTCAAAATTTAGCGTACAATATCTATTTAGACCATTGATAGCTGTTGAACTAAAGTGCTTGCCAAATATCGCTGAACCATAACAGGAGGCTCCATTTCAGAATATAGGACATTTTGCTAATTTTTTCTAGCAATTTTTTTTAAAAAACAGAACCATGTATGACGATGGACAACGACGATTGCGTAGTCCACCATTGTGCTATCTAACAATCTAGAAAATAGGCAATATTTTTAGATATCCAATAATGCAGTGTATCATAATACAGTTGCAAACAGTTCTAGCTCAAGTCTTAAACTCGAGGCATTTATTTACGTGTTTTGTTATTTCGATCAGTACTGATTTCTTTTTACAATCATGATTAACAGTGCACTTTTTTTTCGAAGAAGCAGCAGTCGAGAAGAATGATGATAAGGACTTCCTCAAAGGTCTGGCAGGCAGATATCACCCCTTCCAGAAACATTCCTTACACTAAGATTAGACGCTCCGAGAGAGTCACCTGTGGAACAATGTGGCCAGTGGAAGAGTAATATAGTACAAACGAAGGAATCGGTTGTGGTACAGTCTCTACTGGACATGTTTTATAGATGTTCATAGTTGTTAAGTGTGCAGCTGGAAAGAGTTTAATTTCAAAATGTAAAAAATATTTATTTTGACTCATCAATACTAAATAGTTAAAGCCAAACTCACCTACATGTACTTTCACTGAAATGTCCGGGTTGATTCTCCAGCCTTGCTAAACCCACAGGCTTGCAAATATTAGCACATATTCGATGTGGATCGTGCTGTTTATTATGCATAGCACCAAAAATAAACGTCTAAGCCCCACATGATTTTTCAGTACAACAAGCTTTACTTGAACTTCTCAATTTACCACATAGAAAGCAACAAAATGAACACTGCATTAACCTAAACACCAAACCGAAAACAGTGCACTCTCTACAGTAAGTGAAAGTGTACGATAAATGGATTAGAGAAAAATATGGAATTAGGGCATTCCGCTGCCATCTGAGATGAGTGGGGAATGCATGTGCCAAGGAGGCGCAGTAGGAAAAAGGGAGTACATTGTCTGGTTCCACCTGCTTCTAAGGAAATCAAAGGTCGCTTTTGGTCCGCGACTAACCTCCTGGTGCGTCACCTTGCGAAGCGCGACGTTGTCTCCCGACTAGGCAGCAAGAGAAGAGATATAGGAGGGAGATCAGTGAGTAGTCTGTGTAGCAAAAGAAGTACGATTCTCCGTGGAGGTGGCAAAAGGTCAGTGGAAATTCTATGTTTGGGCTAGCATGCAATGGGTTACCAACTAAATATGACATGCTTATCATCATGTGGGCAGACACTTTGTGTGTTGGAAATCGCCCAGGGCATAGCGTGCTTTTGAATAATACTATATTATTGGTGCTGGAAAGACTGAGCAGACTTCAATAATGCTGAGATATTTGCAAAACTCCGGACCGCATGTGTCTACGGTGGGGAACGAACGCGCTATTGTCCTTTCCGTGGAGTAACGCGTTCACCACGGGTGGTTGCTGACGGCAAAAGATCGATAGAACTAGCTGAGAGACAGGCGAAACGAAAGACAGGAATGGTGTGGTGGTGAACGCGTTACTCCCCGGAAAGGAAATAGTGCGTTCATTCCCCACCGCAGACACCTGCGGTCCGGAGTTTTGCAAATATCTCAGCATCACTGAAGTTATGTTTCGCATTATATACCCTGTCTTTAAAAAAGAGTAGGCAGTAAGTAATAAGTTAAAACTAAGCCCACTGTTTTTGGTAGTTGATGGCACTTCATTTCAACCAACTGGAAATCTGTGCAGGGAAGTCGCATATTGGGACACGTTATTTTTAGAGTAAACTAGCCGACTTAAGCTTTGTTTCATTGTCTAAAATAGTATGAGAATACCGTCGTGCTATTTATTTGTTTGCTACTATGGTCCCGTGCCCAACAGGATTGTGGAATCCACTGTTTCCTTTTCCGTAGTCGACTTTCTATAAAACGTAGGTGCCACGCAAGTTTTTTTGAGAAATATGAAACCTTGAAAACTCTAAACGCCTGATTGCTACTCATTAGTTTTTTTTATGTTAATATGACATTGTATCTCCAGTAGTGCTTCAAGTTCAACAATATTTTTAAAGATGTAAATCCATAGCTGTGAACTGAAAATCGTCGCAAGACCTTATAATCTTAACCCCACTCACCTCAGATGGCAGCGGCATGCCCTAATTCCATATTTTTCTCTAATCCATTTATCGTACACTTTCACTTACTGTAGAGAGTGCACCGTTTTCGGTGTTTGATAGGAACATTCCAACAATACGTATGCCTTTCTCATTTCAATAGAGGGACTTCATTTTCCACTGTGGTGCGGCACTGAACAGCTTCGGCGATACTGTGTCGCTCTGTAGTCCTTTTTTCAATGGCTATGTAACAGTCAGGCAGAGTTCTTATGTAGGACGGGTCCACTTCTTGGTCGACGAGCGCTGATAGGATTGCATTCGTTTCGATACTGACGAATTCTTTTCACAGCCGACAAAGGTTAGGACTAGAGGCGTGGTATTCCCTGACAAACTTCGGTGACCCTGGACACGGTTTGGATGTGGTCCATGCAGCAAAATCCTTCCCTGAAATTCTGCTTGCTCGCCTGGTTGCGCCTCATCCAATGTCCTTCATATACGCGAGATGATATTCTTCGTGAAGAGCTTGAAGAGAACACTCAACAACCATATCGGACGATGGTTATGATTACACTTTCAGTCACCTTTCTCGGGTAGGATAACCGTGTGCGGCGTCCTCCGCTGGTCTGAGATGTTTTCCTTTTGAAAGTAGGCTGTCATATGATTTGCGAGAAGTACATGTGAATTGTGGCTCTAAGGATCGCAACTCGAACCTCCGACGGAAGAATTCCAGGTGGTTTTTCTCCAGCGGGGATGTTAGGGTCCGGGACGGGGATAGTGGAACGAAAAAGGTTGGTGTAGAACGTTTCCGTTATTTCGTTCACCAAGGCTGACAGCGGAACACTATAGTCACACAAGTCCGGATGGCATTTTGTTAAACTGCTTCTTTTCTCTGATGCTTCCAGTAGTTTTTTCTGCCTGTACCGGTGCACGTCTTCCTGCAAAGCTCTTTTGAAGGTGGCATTTATTACTAGCCGTGTTAAACGTGTTGCAGTAGGATCAAGCTTCAGTTTCCTTCTCTTTTCGAGCAACTCCTTAGTAGTGACGGAGATGCGATCCGATCTTCTTGCTTGAGGAACTGAGGCGAATTCGGCACAGCTTTTCAACCCTTCGACAAGCAGCTCGTGGTCTTCGGTCGGATCTTCTTTAATCTGTCAGTCACGTTTGGATAGGACTTTGTTCAGAATGTTTTCGTTGTATACAGCTAGACTTTCTCCTCGTGTTAAATGAAGTGAATTCTTTTTTAGCTTAGGGCTGAATTGAATCTTCGCGCGCAGAAGGCGGTAATCGGAACCAGTACAGAATGACAGGACTACCGATGTGTCAAGTGGTCACCGTCTTCTGTTTGCCAAAATGTGGTGGAGATTCCATGAGTCATGCCGCTAGGAGCCTTCCATGTCCACCGGCAGCTTTCCTTCTTCCGGAAAAACGAGTGTCCATGAAAGAGACGTGCTGCCAACAGGAAGCCTGCGAGACGGTTTCCATTCTCATTATTTTCTCTAATCCAAAATTTCCTATCCTGTATTCGCTCTCGTTGGCCTTTTCTATTCTTGCGTTCAACTATCCGACAACAAATTATGGAATGCTTTATCATTGCAGATAACTCCTTCTAAATGATAGCAGAACGCATCTAATTCGTACTCATCAGCTGCGTCGGTCGGTGAGTAGCAGTTGATGATTGTGATCTTCTTATGACGCATCACGTGAAGACGAAGGACGGCTATGCGAGGGGAAACGACCTAGTATGAGTCGACGAGATGGAACAGTGAACGGGTGAACGACAAAGCCTGCGCCACCGACATTTCGCGACGGGACTTTTTCTCCACGGATGAGAAGGGCCCCGTTGTTTAATCGGCATGTGTGGGTCTTCCCTAATTTTCTTTCTTGCAGTGCGATCACATGGAATTGGTGTGTGATCTGAGCCTTCAAAAAGAGCGTGGAGTTCGGCGCCTGTGGAGAGTGCTCTGGCATTACACGTGCAGAGTAAAAAATAATCTTCATGGCGTATCTTGCGTGCGTTCGTCAGATCCGGTTCCAGTGACGTCCTCCGTATCCCGAGATCTTGTGGCCTCTCACCGGTTGTCTCACCGCCCGACGCAATAAACGGGAGCACCCAGTGTGAGGGGGTACTGAGGGTGGCCTATTGCTGGTTGTGCAACTTGATCGGCCCTGTAGTCCTGACTTAACCTTGCAAGGGTGCATCCAAGTCTCACAACGATGTGGATCCGAGGAAGGTATGTTTTCCGCTACGAATCGTTCGTTCGGTCTTCCTACTAGTTCATTCGGAGACGAAGTTGCAACCGAAATCAGAAACGAAAGTAGGAATGAAGAAGTAACCGACCGCTTAAGGACGATGTACAAGCCGAAATCCGAATCCTAACGCTTGAAGACAGAGGCATTGAACGAACACTAACTATCTGAAAAAATACTAGATTTGATGAAGGTTGAAATTTAAGGCACACATGTCGATGCATCTTTGCAGGGCCACAAAGCATTCATTAAAGTTTTAGAAAGATAAAAATATGTAGAGGATGACTGAGAAGAAACTGTAGGCGGAGTTTCTCGCCGATGCAAGCTGCTGTTAATAAGAAAGGATAAAGCCCTCGGCGTTGGTCAATCGCTGAGGGATGCGTCATGCATTCGTCTTCATTGCATAGTCAGATGTGTTTGAATGCAAATCTGGCCTATACTGTGACTTGCGATGGACTTCCAACGTATCAAGTCAGTGAGTGCTACTGTCATTTCAGACAAGCTTGGCACCAGTTTTACAGACTACGGAGGATTAGAAGACTTGCTGAGCTGAGAATACGGGATCGAACCAATAAACACGATTGAGCTGCGGGACATCTCTAAACACTGCGCTGAAGAAGGGGTCCAAAAATTTTCTGTTCAAGGAAGATTTTCTATCCTTTGAGTCTCGAACGATGTGCCACCTTTTCATGGTTTACACTCTGCAACTGGCTTCCAAATAAATACATTGAGGTGATTATGAGCTTCGGTGGTGTTGCTGAGGACGGATCCACACTGCACATCGTAGTTCGAGATCCAGTACGTCTGCACCCCGTTAGCTACGATCAGGCGACAAACCACTTAGGAATTGAGGCACTATATACGTAAAAATGAATAAAGCTTATGCCTTGTGACCACTGCCAACAAGAGTTGTTGGACCAGTACATGAATTTACTTTCAACTTGACGAATGTGGACTTCATTCATCGACATACTTATTCTTGGATGCACATTGATGTTTTATATAGTTTTTGTTTTATTCTTTGCTTAATTTCCTTCCTTTTTCGTTGCCTATTTCACAAATTTCTTGGATGTACAAACCTATGACTCTCAATATCCAAACGGCAATACAACAGTGAAATTTAGTGTCGTATTCCAGCAAGGACGTGAGATTAGAAGAACTCGAACGTTTTAATGATGTTTTCAGTGAAGCTCAGTGGAAAGGACTTTACATGAAAAAGTCACTGCCCTTCAAACGCGATCCAAACCAGGTTGTTAATAAGGAATTCATAGACACTATTCTGGAAGTGTAGGCGGAAAAGAAATCGAACCTAAACTACTACGTGTGATTAAATCAATTCCTTCCTCTCCGTTTTTCTCTATTGTGCATCGACATACTGTTAAAGAGCTTTTCCTTATATGGAGGCACACATATCACTATAAATTATAGTCCGTTGTATTTTGTTTGGTTCACTAGGTAATAGGGAATACTGTTTCACCATTTAATCTCATGGTTTACAAATGTCAGCTATTTCCGAGCATTAGTAAATGTTTTTGATCCCTCATATTTCGCTATAACCGTGAAGCGTTATTTGTTGGCGTTGAGTTGTCCCTTTATGCAATGTGTTTTCTGTGAGAATTTGCTGATTGAAACAGATACGCTTATCACAACTATCATGCATATCAGGACAATCGCAGTGATAATGTCCCTCATCAGGTAACCTTCATTATTTCTCCCCTGCGAGAGTTGTGTGGTGAGTTCTAGTGAAATTTTAGAAATAATTTAAATTGATTCTAGAAAATAGGTTTGTCGCATGACATGTCCATTGGGTTAGTGATTCTGTGGTTGAAAAGCTTCAGATAGCAATGTTGTTATGATTAATTACAATATTCATACGCTCTGTAAAGGTGACCGCTGTTTGTTCATCCAAATTTTGATGTGGCTTTTTTTGGAAAACAGAAAAAGTCGTTGAAAAAAAGAGAAACAGTAGAAAAACACAGACACAGTGTACAGCGATGGTTGAATAAATGTTGAAAGAGTCGAATTCAAGAAAGCATCACAATCTTCTAGCATAACTAGCACATAAGCAAGTTTTAATGGTCCGACACGGCGAACCACTCAGCACATTTGTTTTAACCCAACACTTTTGTCTAGGAAGCGCTAACTTTTTTTGTTTCGAGTTTCAGCTAATTGGCTATAGAGTCACATCTATATGAGTGCAAAAAAGGTAGAAACCCGTTTGTCTATGGCTCTTAGACGTAGGAGCACCAGATAAATCTCACTTATGCTATTTTGTTCTCATCAAGTGGAAATCAGACTAGTGTGCTAAACTGGAGGAAGGTCTTAGGTTTTCGCACGACACGATGTCGATCGGACCAGCGCCGCCTCATGAGGAAGCGTTGCAATTAAGAAAGGCGACTATGGTGATCAACTGCCTTATAAAATTACCTTAGTCCAATTATAGCAATAAAGTAAATGAAAAAAACGGATAAAGTTTTTTGGCGTTGATCCACCTCTGAGGGATGCGTCGTGCATTCCATTTCATTAAGCATCGTTTGGAGGTGACTGAATGGGCATCTGGCCTCTACGATGACTCACGGTGGCCTATCAATGTATCAAGCTATTGCTGCTATCCTCCAGAGAAGTCTGGTAAGAAATTTTCCGACTCCGGAGAGATGGAAGGCTTGGCGGGCCAGGGGGCACGGGGATTGGTCCCATTTTTGTTATGGAGCGCGTCCGACCACGTGCCACTAGCAAGTTAGAGGTGCCTCGCAATACACGAAGAAGCGGTCGCTGGCTCGATTCTGAGCTCCGTGTTCACCAAGCTTTCAGTTCGGCAGATTGGCTCCGGACTTGTTTGGGAAGAGAAAGAATAATGAGTGGATGCAGAGGTAGGCCACCGCATGTAGTCCAATAATATGTACAACCATATACAATCACCTCTATGACGCCTCAATAAAGTCGAATGCTTGGCGCATCCTTCAGAGGGAATTTTTTTTTATCATGGCAAAACCGTGTAGGTGCAAGATATTGAGGCAATTCATTGTTGATGAACCCGCCTTCGATTATGGTACATTGATACGAGTACAGGAATCGAAGACTTTATTGAATGCATATTTAGCCTCTACAGTACAGGCGAGTTGCAAGGGCTTATCAAAACATGGGGGTGGCTAACCTTGGGTGTGTGAGATGAATCAAAACCATGTGCTGTTTATTACACAACATCTCTAACCACTGCGTTAGACTTAGCATTTCTTATCCTATTCTTCATTTTTTTTTCGAGCCTTTCGTTAAATGCTCGAAAAAATCCTCGAAGTAGTAAAATATTCTTAATTAAATGCTTATGTAGTTCTTTATGAAAGAAAAACAAAAAAAGTTCAAAAATCTTCCAGAAACCATCCAAACAAAGTGGATCAGGCGCCATAAAGGATAGGCACGCAGAATCGGAGCAAGAGGTATTCACTCCATCTGTAAGTTTCATCTGCAAAAAAACAACACTGAAAGATAAGTGTGTTTCTTTACACTTACTATTTCAGTCAGACATCAAGAAGCTAATTGACGACGTGGTAGTGGAACATAAGAAATCCTATTCAAATAGAATGAATTGCACTAGAGAATTCCGTAAGATCTTGGAAGCGGTGGGATATTTGTCCGTTAAAGTGAATGACGCAAGTTGTATTTAAATAGACTTGTTTCACAATTAAGTGCCTATCTACGCAATTCCTAAGTACTATTCAAGTCAAAGGTAGTGTTGAGTTGAAAAATAGGGGCGAACACTCGAACAACTCGAGAATGTACAGGATCGCTTACCTTGATTTTTGGAAATCTCACAGTCACAGAAACGAACACAAGTTTCTAAAATATTTGTTTGATTGATAAATAAGTTTCTAGATATTTTCTAGTTGTAATAGTTGTATAAGATGTACATTTTGAGAAGTTAATGTAGCATTAAATCTTCCCCGAGGATTTGAACGAAGTATAGGGAAAGCAAATGTCCATTACCCAAATATTAAACCCTGACACAAAATTACTTCCAAGGCTTTCGATGCAAATACAAACAAAATGACACCAAGATGTTTGCAAATCTCGGAACCCTAGGGCAGCTTCGAACACGTGATTATCCTTTGCGGGTCTCACGTGTTACCCAGTGCGCCGCCGTGGTCCTTGCTTTGCCTTTCTCTCAGGCAGATGCAAATAAATAAAGAAATGCAAAAAATATCACAACACGCTTTTCACACTATGTCTGAAAGTCAATCTGTGTGAGATTTTCAGGGTTAGTCAGGACGCCGTTTGGAATATGATCTTAAAAGCGAAGGTGCTTGCTGAGATGGATGGAAGAGGAACGATCAAAGAAAAGGACATCCGTGCATTTCTATTTTTCAGCCGCAAATGAAGTGCGGAAATAAAGCGCTTGATATACGTTGTATGTTCTGATGTATCGGTGTGATGTATACGATATAAGCGGTGTGTGCAGTGTATAGTGTGTGCATATTCATGTGTGGATATTCCTCACATCTTGTTGTGTGTCATACGGTGACGCACATTACGTGTATCACACACTACGTTAGATATGTGTTGTGGCACTGATAACAAGGTGGCTACAGGAGAATAAGTCGAGAACAACTTCACCGCCAGATAAATCAACATCTATAAAAAAACTGTTTAAAAAAAATAAAAATAATAAAAAATATAAAAAAAATGTTTACTAGCCCCCACTGGAACCACCCGACGATCAACGAGACGATAGGTGATAGAGGTGATATGGAGATCACATTTTAAATATACCTCGGGCGTTCAATAAACGCGAAGAATAACATGATAAAGAATTGCACCGAACCTGGGCTTCCCAGTAAAGCTAAGGACCAGCTGACAAGCACGGAACTCCGTGCTCACCTTTTAAACACAATGTTCCTACTAGTGCACACTCATGCAACAAAAAATTTAGGCTGGTTATTCAATAGTGGCGAAAATTTTGTGCAATTCAAATAGCATTTGAACAGTATCTCCTGATACAGCACGTCTAGCATAATTTCCTACCTTCCAAACCTCTCACACCTTCGAGATTCAGGAGAATACACATCAACGGCGAAAATGCTGACCAACAGGTCACATAAACAGAAAAGTAGAGCACAGATGAACGGTATGAACGGCATAGAAATGTCCCTTGGAGTAACCGAGGGCATAGTGAGAAGACTTTTTTGCAGCTCTCGTTAACAAGCTGGAAACGACTTGTGGATCATGGAGTGGGCTTTTCTGACGTCACTACGCTCGGAAACAGACCACCACAATGCACTTCGGTTGTGCGAGAAAAAAAACTGGCGAGGAATGTGCTGGTGAGCGCATTACTCATGGAAACCAACCATCGTAATATCCAGGTAAGTACTAAAATATGTTTGGCCGAGAAACCTTGTTAACGGATTAAAAAAATAATCAAGTCAACGCTTTCCCATCAGCTGTATCACTCTAGTGGGCTCCAGTAAATCTTCCATTTTTTCCCTGTCGCGTGCAAGAGTAGCCCAGTGGGTTTTGCTCGCACTAAGGACTCGTTGAATATCATATCTTTCTTCTAGACCTTTCGTGAAGAAGCCTGACCATCGGGTCGGTGGTGTTCCTGCAGTGCGTTTAACATCCCGAGGAATCCAATCACTAACGGCTCCTGTCCAACAGTTGTCATTCATACGCATTACGTGTCCGGCCCACCTTATCTTCGACTGTTCGGCGCATAGAACGGCATCTACGATTCTTGATCATTGACGCAGGTCGGAGCTTCCGATTCCTTCCCTTGCTTGCGTGACACGTGATACTCCTAACATCCTTTAGACTGTGCGTTCAATAACGCAGAGTGATTTTTCGCACTGTTTACCCAGCGACCAGGTTCCCTGCTGAATACGCTAAGGCACGAAGTGCTGTTGAGTCGAAAAGGTGGGCACAGAGTCGGGCGTTCTTTGTTCTCTTCACTACATCCTCGATGCTCTTGAAAACTCCCCAAGCCCCTCGTTTCCTTCTGATCAACTCTGGAGCTAAGTCATTCATCATGTTGACTTCCCGACCTAGATAGACACAACTGGAGCATTCGGAGATATTCGTTCCATGGAGCGTGAATGGATCATACGAAACCAATCCGTTCTTCATGAACATCGTTTTTTGTGAGATTTAGTCTAAACCTAATCATTCCACAGGCTTTATGAAGTCGGCAAGCATTCGTTCCGCTTGGTTGATGTTTGGTGTTATAAGGACTATGTCATCAACAAAGCGAAGAGGGGGGTAATTGTCCACCATTGATTTTCAACCCATGTCATTCCATTCTAGTGTTCGATGACGTTCTCGAGGGTGGAGGCAAATAAATGTGGATAGATGGTATCGAGACCTTTCCTAATCCCTCTTTTGACGTTGATGTTAATATCGTTAAAGAATGGTTATATCTTTGTTGTGAAATTTTTGTACAGCTCACGAAAAATCTTTATATACTGAGTAGGGGACTCCTTGACTACCAATAACTTCCATGACTGCTTCTATCTCAAATGAGTCAAAGGCCTTCTTTAAATCGATGAATGTCAGACAGAGCGTTTTTGTACGCTCACGATCCATCCAGGAGTCTTGTTATCCCTATGGATGCGGTCCATCGTATTAAATCCTTTTCAAAACCCTGCTCTCTCACATGGCTACTCTTCGTGCAGTGTTCTGCCAATTCTGTTTGGGATGATTCGAGTGAAAAGTATGTAGACGACAGACAGCATGCAGACTGGTCACCCTTCTTGAACAATTGCACGGTCTTGTCGGTCTTCCACTGAGTTAGGGACCTCGCATTCAGGCGTGTGAAGAGTCGAGCCAGTGTGCTTAAGAGGACCGGCGGAAGTTTAGCCAGGTGTTCAGATCTGATCCTCTCCGGACCTGGTGCTGTTCGATTTTTCATCGACGAAATAGCGTATAGGATTTCGGAAGGGAGAACTGGAGGTACGACATGTCCATCCTCCTTTATTTCATATAAGGGAATGGTGACATGGCTATTGAAGAGATCTGAGTAGTATTCGTGAATGATTTCCTTCATTGCCTTTCTGCACGTTGTAACTGTTCCGTCTGCGCATCGGACTGAATCATCTTGGTGGTTTAGTAATTGCCAAAGCCTCGTTGGTGTTTTACGAATGCTTCTCCCACCCTCTGCAGCTTCGACCATAATGCTCCTCCTTGTTTAAGATCTTCTTTTATCGCTTGTCCGCATTGTTTTACAAGCTCAGACGTTGGTTCGCGGTTGGCTGCAGCTCATGCGATTCCAAACTGGCGTATCAGCTCGAGTTTTTCTGGACACAGAAGTTTCTTAGTGACCTTCGAACTCTCAGTATCGTGAAGATGTTCAGTGAGCCGATCGCGTACCTCGTGGATGTTATCGACAGCGGCATCTTCCCAGCAGCTGACTAGTGAATAAATAAATCCCAGTTTATGGTGGTTTTGGAACTTGGTTTTTTGAATTTAGCTGCTTTGTCTCCTTTCCGCGAAAAATGGAATCTTGCAAAGTAGAAGATTGTCTAATCCTGTGTAGAGTTTTGGGACAACAACGACATCGGTAAGGCAAAATCTTCGATTTCCTGTAGTAGTGTGGTCTATTTCGTTATGGTACTCTCCATTGGAAGGCTTCCACGTGTTTCGATGTGGGTGGCGCTTCTGGAATTGCAAGTTGCTATTTATGGTCTTGGTCCCCATGATAAACTCAGACGGCCGCTAACTCTGCCCATTCCATTCTAATCCGTGGGTCCTAACTTGACGTTCTCCAGACGTTCTTTTTTGGTCCAATCTCGGAGTTAAAATCCCCAGTGACGACCTTGAGGAATGTATGGTCTTCTCTGTAGAACTTCTCCAAGAACAAATAGAACGCTTCGACTACTTCTTCACAGTTTGATGTTGGTGCGTAAACGACGAAGATTGTCAAAGCCGGTATTGATCCACATCTTTTTTAATCGTAAACATCCGTTTCGGGTTGTTAGTTGTTCGAATGAATCGTTGTCCATGGACAAACTCGTGTTGAGGAGAACGCTGACGCCGCCAACTCCTCTATTGTCGCATGTTCCGAGGAACAGTTCTTCTTCGATGTCATAGACGGCGTTGAATGTGTGGCGTCGTCTCGTCTGGGCCAGGCCCGCGACCTCGTACCTTATCCTTCTTTCTTGCATGATCAAGTCTTTTATCGAGGACTCGGATGCAACGTCTCTTCCTCTCTTCGCGATTTAGGGCGGTTGAGAATGGCCCTGAGATTTTAGCGGCCTCTCCGTACTCGTCCTACCCAAAGCTATGAGGCCCGCTTCTTTTACTCTTTTTATAGCTTTTATACCCACGTGTAGCTTGCTGCTACTTTGCTTGTTGAAGGCTGTAAACGTGGGGCTGGGTATACTCACGGTAGCTCTGTCTCTCAGAGTGAACATGGAGCTTATTTGTTGGAGTCGACTCCAACCTCCTCTCAAATACTTCCATGTCACTTGATTGCAGGTTTTTTTGACCGAATTGACTCGTTGAATAAAATCCGCATAAACTATAACGCACCTACACCCGCATTCATAAATACGCTTCGTAAAGTATGTGCCAAATCGGCGCAGCAGAAACAGGGAGCCCCCTCTCCTTGATTCACCTCCGTCTCAGGGGAGCAGAGTTCACTTTTCATCCGCGCCTTATCCGCCACCCGGGACGCTCCGCATAGACCCGCAGCTTAACGGCTCGAGACCCCACATATAAGGGAGATCCGCGGATGAGGGGACGCTTTCCCATACAAATTTCAGGGTCACAAACAAACTTTAACGGAGAAGAGGGACTGACACGTGTAATTCGCCGCTGTCATGAATGGGTTAAAGAACCTTTTTGTGTGGTCAATATTTGATACGCAGAGTTGGTCAAAGCTGCTTCTTTTTTTTCAGTGTTTCCACAGAAATACATCACTTTTGAAATAAAACCTTGCGCATCTTGATTTCAATGCGCATTCCGATTGCGCTCCAATGACATGCAGGACTGACGACCTGGCACACGAAAATGCCGGCGCTCGTGAAAGGGTTAAATACGATTTGCAACGATCATGCAATATGATTGCTGAGATATTTGCAAAACTGCGGACCGCAGGTGTCTGCGCTGGGGAACGAACGCGCTATTGTCGCTTTCCGGGAGTAACGCGTTCACCACGGGTGATTGCTGACGGCAAAAGATCGATAGAACTAGCTGAGAGACAGGCTAGACGAAGGACCCGCATGGTGTGGTGGTGAACGCGTTACTCCCCGAAACGGACAATAACGCGTTCGTTCCCCCACCGTTGACACCTGCGGTCCCGAGCTTTGCAAATATCTCAGCAATCTTTCGATTGCATTTCAGCTTAATACTCTGCCATAAAAATTATAGAAGGCAGAAAATAAAAAGTAAACATTGATCATGCAATATTTATTCGGTATTTTTGGTATTTCTTGCTTACTTTCGCGCTAGGTTCCCCGCAAGCTGTTTAGCAATAGCTTGTGCGCTCTAACTCCAAATTAGTGTACAAGCACTGCGTTTTTCGCATCCAGTTTGTTGTTAGTTTTGGGTCAGAGTCAGGGTTAGGGGTTTTTTTTTTTGGACGTATGGTGCGTGTTATTACCTTTTTTGTTCCGTGTTTCGAGGTCAAAGTCTTAACTAGTCGGATCTGTCTCGCTTAAACCATAGGTGCCACTAGGTTCGATGTAGGTTGTAGTTCTATTGTTTGGAAATTTTCCCCGATCTGTGTTTTCGAAGTTGTTGTAGATTAACACCTTGAGGTGTGAACATGTCTTCTGCAGCGAAGCAGTCTGTTGAGACGGTTGGCGAGGGTACCACCTAAATGTGGTTCCCTGAAGGTAATAGTCTTCCTTTTAGTATTCTTTCTTCATTAGTAAGACTAGAGGATTGCATTTTACTTGTACTATTACTATTGGTGCTGCAGAAAGTGAAAACTTCTTAGCTAAGTCCTTATTTGGCCTTAAACGCGTCGCAAATTGGGTATGAAGCCCTATTGGTTTTCTGAGACCGTTTTTCAGTAGCATTATAAAACAAGCGTAGAGGAATGTGAACTGTATCTGCCTAGGATACAGAAATAGTGGCTGTGAAGTTTCTAAGGTTGACGTCGAAAGGTGTTTCTTCAGCGATGCATTGTTTTACTTAAGCATAAACGTCTAAAGCAAGCAACTTTGGAGCCCTCGTAGTGGCTTTTGTGAAAGCACTTGGTTTCAGGATAGAGTTAAGCTTTTGTCTAGTCTGAAATGCTGATCAGTTCATTTATTTCAAAATGT
The DNA here is from genome assembly GCA_018806985.1 of Angiostrongylus vasorum. NCBI lineage: Eukaryota > Metazoa > Nematoda > Chromadorea > Rhabditida > Metastrongylidae > Angiostrongylus > Angiostrongylus vasorum. Next base: position 160,299 of record JADANN010000392.1, read on the forward strand.
AACGATGTGACCATTCTACCAGTTAATCAACTACAATCCCAGCAGTAGTATAGGCGTGTGTGGCGCAGTGGTCGGAGGCGCCCCGCAACACACACGTGGAATCGATCCCTGCGCCCATGGCCCACCAAGCCTTCCATCCCTCCTGGGTCGGCAAATTGGTACCAGACTTGTCTGGGAGGATAGCAGCACTGGCTCGATACATCGGTAGGCCACCGCGAGTTAATGGATAGGCCAAATTTTCATCCACTTGCCTCCTTTGATGCTTAATGAAGTCGACTTCATGGCTTACCTCTAAGGAATTGATCAACACCGAGAGCTTTATCCTTCTATCGTTTACCACCAACCGTTTAGCACTCCAACGTAACACCGTGTTCCTGTGTGTAAAATCGCGATATTCGCCAAAGAGTTAGTTCATCTCACCATAGTTCAAAAGTTACTTGGAAGCCTATCTAGGAACGAACCTACAGTACAGACTATCAAGCTCTTCTGGTGCATGACAGGCGTAAATCAACGCCTCATCAGTGCCTGCTCAGGTTAAGTCTTGCTCGACGAATGGCGCGGTGACAACTGCTAACAGTTTGCGTAATATATCCAAGTAAAGTTGAAATAATAGCAAGAAATTCTGGAGTAGGGGCACCAGTAGAGGCAGCATCATTTTGTCAATGGTTGTTGTAGTAGCAGTTCATTGGCGGATCAGGTGAATGCGTGAAGTGAGGGACTAAGATTTCCCTATTCTTTAGGGTTCGAGTCACAAAATTGCGACGCATTACTGACATTGGAAACTTCTGTTGTTACTGGAACATCAGCAACAGCAGATTGAAGCAAGGAACGAAATCGAAGACACGAGCGAAATGGGTTATTGCTTTTTTCCTAGAACTTATTTGGATCCATGTTTGCTGGTTCCAGGAATCAACGTAGTCATTGGTTAAGCACTACTTAGGTTCCCGTTAATACTATCAGCTATACACATCGTTTATCTAGGTCCAAAGAACGCGAAACAACTACAGCTGTATGGACCATGCTCGCTGAGAAACCTGTCCACGTTCCGAAGCCGCTAAAGAGGCCAAGGTACCACCTTGCAGTCCTTTATCCTTATTTTCACAAGATGGACTTTTGTTTTTGCACAATGGTTGCTATATAGGCCCAGATTCAGTCGCTGGAAAACAAACTTGAAGACGACGATCCTGGCTAAATCTTAAGGGGATTTGAACACTACGCACACTTTTCGATAAGTATTTTTCTTCAAATCGCCTAGTATCTCGCTGTTAACCTATTATTGTTGGTCTGTTTTGTGCATATGCTGCGGTCACTTTACAGGAAGGTATAAATTGTTGGATAGAATGATCAGTTTTTCTGGAATCTATCAGATTTTCTGATGTCTTGGGAATATTTCATAGGTTTCTGTAATCCTTAACGAGTACTCGTTCACATGAACGCTGTGATTTGTTGTTAAGAGTTCTAGAGTTTTGGTTAATTTCTCTATTTTTAGTTTAAGATGTCGACTGGAACACGAGAAGAGCAACGGGCTGAGTTAGAAGCTTTGCGTAGTATTTATGATGAGTCTCACGTTATGTTCAGTGATGGAATTTGTCTCAGTGGAAAAGTGGTGGTCGAAATGGAGCCGCTCATGAAGCCTCTTACTGTCTACGTTACAACTGAAAAAGTTGAGCTATTTTATCATCAAGTGCTTTCAGGTGCTTCCTCTATCTATTGTTGGAAGTGTCATTTGTACAATAATGGCGAGTTCATTAGAATTAAGTTCAGTCGTTGGCTATGTCATTTATTTAAGCCGTACTCTACAAGTGTTTATATTGTTGAGCTTACGTGAGGTTGATAAATACATTTTTTCGGCTAACGTTCCAATGTCTTCGTCTTTATGAGAGCCAATGATTCGAGTCTGTGGTTCGTCAACAGAGCCAGTGATTGAAGTCGGTGGTTCTTCATCAGAGCCTGTGATCCGAGTCGGTGGTTCTTTATCAGACCCGAATAATCGGCTTTGATGAAGAACCACCGACTCCCATAATCGGTTGTGATGAAGACGAACATGTCGGAACGTTGCCCGAATAAATGTATTTATCAACGTCGTGTAAGCTCAACAATTTAAGTACATGTTGGTTATTTTGGTACCGGGTTTAAATGACAGTTGTTTTAAAAATTAAACTATACAGTCTTCGGTTTTTGGATCCCACTTCGTGTACTGTTTGATTCGTTTCAGGGCGGGAATCAGTTGTCTTAACGAACTTGCCACCTGTTGTTTTCATGTTTAAGCTACCTCCAGAATATCCACTGGTGCGACCTGAACTAGAACTGGAATGTGAATGGATGAGTGAAGAGTTGGTGAGTGTGCTTCCTCTTAGTACTAAGTGTAGAACTAAAAGAAGTGCTAATGGATCATGCGTTGTCTATACAAAGTTCATTGCAGATTTCTAAGGGTGCTTCCGTTGTTCATATCACTACTTTCAGATATCGAAGATAAAAGTCAAACTTGAGGAAGTTTGTAATGAAAATCTTGGCATGGGCGTCCTATTTTTTTGCTATGAAGCAATTGCCGATGTTGTTAAGAGCAGTTTTTCTGAATTAACAGAACTTTGCATTGATGACACCCCTTATGGTGTTAGAAATGTACGTTAGTTTAGGAGTTATCGTTGAGTTATTGAGGCAGTTGAAGGACGAAACTTGCTTGAGCTTCCTCAATATGCTACATCGCTATTCCAGGATATGGAACGTATTGAATTATTGCGACGTGTAGATGATTCTGGTGCCCGCTCAGCAGATTACCATTTTAAATCCGTTTGTCATGATTGTGAGGTCTGCTTCCAGTGTAAGCCAGGGACGCAGTGTTTGCTGTTTAGACCGTGTCAGCATGTATTTTGTAAAGAATGCGTTACTACCTTCTTTTTCGAGATTCTTGATAGCCAACAGATTCGACCTCTCGGTTGCTTAGCCTTCGATTGCAGTTCTTTGGCTTCCCAGCAGGCTATTCAAAGTATTATTGGGGAGAAAGAATTCGAGCGATATGAACGGATACTTCTGGAACAAGCACTAGCAGCTATGGATGATGTCGTTCCTTGCCCTCGTAAAATGTGCCAGAATCCAGTGTTTGTAAGTGAAAGGTGGTTGTTCACAAGGGTATAAAACTGCTTGATTATCATTTGTTTTTAAATTCTCTCGATTTCTTTGTCCTGTATGCTGTAGCCTATTTTCCATAGAACTCCGAATTTGGCAAGTTGCGGAATGTGTGGTTACTCCTTCTGTGTTCTGTGCTACCGTGCATATCACGGATTAAATGAGTGCCATTTCAAAGACGGTAATTCTTCGACACAGTGGTCTCATAACACTTTTCCATTTTTCTGTCCAGTAGTTTTTGTTTTTGTTGGATTTTTGTTCCAGTTTACATGTTACTGTTACAGTTGATAAAGAAAATTTGGTTATGAAATGGCATGCAGCTGACGAAAATGAGCGCATACAAATGGGTCGACGATTCGGTGGACTGCAGAATTTGCAGGTATTATTTCCGTATAATCTCCGAATGGTTCAGCTCTGTGTCGGAGTTGAGAAATCACCATGATAACCGACTCAGGCTTATAACAGAGTTATAAAGATCAAAAGGTTGTGTAGCTTGCAAGAGCATCGAGAATGTTGCAAAGAGGGCAAAAAAACCTTTGTTCGTTATCTTCTTGCCTTAACGTATGCCTCGGAAACCTGAACACTAAGTAGACAAGGTAAAAAACCGCTGTTTCCGAATTTTCTTCCGAATGTTTCCGAATGCCCACGAATGCAGACGCTTTGCACCTGAGCCAATGAGGCTTCCCTAACGCTTTTCACTATTATTTCAGAAATAAATGCGGAACAAGCAACTCTTGTTATGTGAAACGTGATGGTCTAATAGGTTTATGTCGGTTCCACCAATGCAAAACCTTGCTTTATGCTGGAATCAAACCAGCGACCTTCTGTTTACTAGACAGATGATCTTCGCCGGAGCCATTGAGGCTTCCGTGGCGTTTTTCACCATTGTTCTAGAAATACATGGCGACCAAGCAACACTTCTTATGTGAAACGTGATGGTCTAACAGGTGTATGTCGCTTCCACCAATGCAAAGACGTTGTCTCATGCTGGAATCGAACCAGCGACCTTCTGTTTACAAGACACACGTTCTGCCCCTGAGCCAAAGCCTCCAGAAATCTGGTAGCACGTTCGTTCCTCACCGCAGACACCTGCGGTCCGGAGTTTTGCAAATATCTCAGCATCATTGTGCTAGTATCACACATAATACCCTGCCGTGAAAAATTTTAATAGGCAGTAATTGAGAAATTAGCATTAAATAAAATGATTTCGGCAAAAAATTCCGAGAGGACTGATAATGCAGGTTAAGCGATCACCGGAATGTTTGCAAAGTTCTTTCAGAGGTTTTCCTTTTATTCCTTTTTAATCATCATAACTTGCATTCCATGTTTGTTAGAAAGTTATCGATACAATACTGAGTGAGGGATGGATTGATGGCAACAGCAAACCGTGTCCCCGATGTCGCATCCGAATTGAGAAAACTGGTGGGTGCAATAAAATGCAGTGCTCCAAATGTGATGCTATGTTTTGTTGGTTGTGTTACTGCATACTTGATAAGAACAACCCATATCTTCATTATGTTATGAAAGACGTAAGATCGTTATCAACTTTTACGTTATTATAGTGTCATACTTTCTAAGCTATGTCAGACCAGTTACAAACTTATTCTTACGAATTACTTAGTTATAGTACGGCCACTTCATAAATTTGCTTCCATAATCCTAAGTTTTGGGCGAGTGTGACGCAGTGGTTGGGGGCGCTCTGCAATATACATGGGATCGATTCCCGCGCTCTTGGCCAACTAAGCCCTCCATCACTCCCGGGGTTGCCAAATTGGTAACGGACTTCTCTGGGAGGATATTAGCACTGGCTCTACACATCGGTAGGCCACGGCGAGTCATTGTAAAGGCAGGATATGCATTCAATCAGCTCCAAACGATTTTTAATGAAGTTGTGTGCATGGCACATCCTTAAGGGATTGATCAACGCCAGGAGCTTTATCCTTTGACCTTTTTATCCTATACTTTAGTGCGAGTTTCCAGATGGTGCCTTTATCTTTGATTTACTGTTAGAATCCTCTACTCACTGGTTTTTCCATGGGCTTAGAAATAATGCATCAAGATGTAGAATTGCGAGCAACGCAGATGCCACTCTTCGACAAGATCATTTGTTTTGTGAATGAAATTTATTTACTCGGTAAGCCGCCTCCGTTGCATCAGTAGTTCGCAACAGAAAGCTTTGTTTCATGTCTTGTATGTTTAAACATTTTTAGGCATAACCTTTATATAAGGGCCCTGATGAGTGCTTGTCGGAACAGATAATTGCTAGCCCAGTAATCTAAGGATTTCACAGAAATGTGGTGCTACCTAAATGTATAAACGTTTAGAGCAATTGTGCCAACCGCTTGTTCGAAGGAATAACTACATCTGAAGATGAAGACGATGAGAACTTCGAGGTTGATTGGGAGAATGTCATTGAAGAAGAAAGTGAAAATGATGACGACGTTGAAGTTCCCTTGGTTTGAAGTGGTAGTGAGGCGTCGAACTAAGTGGCCTGTGCTCTAGTCCTTCCTCATTTTTTTAAACATTACTGGTTTTGAACACCTTCACAGCTTAGACATTTTTTTTCGTTTTTTGTATTATAAGACGGAGGCGTATGTTTTTATTGTTTCCTTTCGTGCCGGTCGCAATAGTTCCTCAAATTTCCGACACGTTTACCAGTGTTTTTTCCCTATGCACAAGTTTTTCGGAATTTGTTCTGATATCGCGAAGAAATCGTTTTGTTATCCATCTATTTGGAATTGGATCTTTATGCAGTTTTAAAGTGTCTGTAAAATCTAGCAAATGTGGGAATGTGGAGCTTTAGAACTTTCCACTTTACGTTGATTGTTACATCTCCAGTGGCTCTGAAAAAGGATGAATCTCTCGGCTCTGATCAATCCGTGAGGGTTGTGCCATGCATTCGACTTCATTGAGCATCGTTGGAGGTGATTCAATGCATATCTGACCTTTACAATGACTCTCGGTGGCCCACCGATGTATAACCAGTGCTACTATCCTCCCAGACAAGTCTCGTACCAATTTGCCGACCCTGGAGAGATGGAGGGCTTGGTGAGCCACGGGCGCGAGGTCGATCCCGTGTATGTGTCGCAGGGCGCCTCCGACCACTGCGCCACACGCGCCCTAGTCGTCCCTAATGATGTTTTTTATATGTGATATATGCGTCTTTTCATTGGTTTAAAACTAGAACGATTCTATCACATTTGAGTAAAAGGCTATAAATCTCCTTGTAGTCATGAGGTTGATGCAGCTGTTGTTCATTTCACAGAGCAACTTCTCCAATAAAAGGGTGAAAGACTGTGAGGCATTTCTACAAGAGCAAATGGCTATTAAAGGAGCCAGTCGACCAGGAGGAAACCTATATTGGGGAACTATTTATAAAAGTTTTGAATTATAATCACAATGCTGCTGAGATATTTGCAAAACTCCAGACTGCTGGTGTCTGCGGTGGGAAACGAATAGGCTATTACTCTTTCGTAGGACTAACACGTTCACCACCACACCATGCGAGTCCTTCGTTTCTCCTTTCTCTCAGCCTGAATTTCTCAGTTCTAAATTAGTTTGCATAAGATCAGTGAATATTCGCGCTTCTGATGTTTTGTTAAATCAACTGTAGTAAACTGGTTTTTCCACTGCTGAAGACTTCCCCACTGTTCTTCAAATTCTTATTTTAATTTGCTTTAGAATTTTTCCATTTTACGAAGGCGCTGTTCAAAAGGTGAGGTTTCACCGTATAATTTCGTTCTGTACCGCTTTACCTCATAATTTATAAAGAACTATTAGTTATATCGTAACTAGTAAGGGCGCGCGTAGCGCAATGGATGGAGGCGCCCTGCAATACACATCGGATCAACTCCCGTGCCTCTGGCCCACCAAGCCCTCCATCCCTCCGGGGTTGGCAGATTGGTAACGGACTTGTCTGGGAGGATAGGAGCACTCGGTTGATACATCGGTAGGCCAGCATATGTCATTGTAAAGGCCAGATATACATTCAATCACTTCCAACGATGCTCAATGAAGTCGAATGCATGGCGCATCCCTCAGGATTTGATCTACGTTTGGAGTGTTGTGCTTTTTTTATTGTATATCAGTTTTCAATAAAGTGTGAAATAAAAAACGCTCAGTACCTTATTCACCATAACTCTCCGTTATGGTCGTTTTTGGCTTTTTCTATTAAACACAGCAACAATACAAAGCAACATTAGGACAGGTTTTCCGAGTGAATTTTAGCGGTCTTTGGTATTTCTTCATTGTTTTCACCATGAACCATCTCGTTTCAAAAACTGCTTCGGTTCTAAGCAAGAAATTTCTCGTAATAGAAATTCAAGGATGGTCTACTAATAGGAAGGCACCATAAATTAAGTTTATTATGAAGATTTTGCCAACGTCTTTAAATTAAAAACGATTTCAGCGCCATAAACTTTCCCAAGCAACCAGGATTTTTCGAACGTCGCATTGCATCAGAAAGCGTTCACCAGAACTTAGAATTCTTGCCAAAGTGACGTTTTCTGACCCAGCATTTTGCTGATCTTTCGATAATAACTTAAGCCGAGGAACCGTCTTATTCCTTATGAGGCGGGAACTTTTGTACCAGACTTGTCTGAGACAACCTCACTTCCTCTAATCCATGTGCTAACGACCCAACATGATCATCTCATGACTCCGAGAAGAATAGAGTGGAAATGACCAGCATTCAACGACGTTCGCGACGAAGATTACGAAATCCTAAAGAAGCTACGGAAGCTAAACGCGAAAAGTTGAAAGACATTTGTTGATGCTAGACACGAGGAAGTCGAATACAAAAAGTGCTGAGATCCTCTTATTGTTATGCATACGTAACAGTACAGATGAGTAGTAAATGGGCTGGGAGTTTAGATTTTTTGCATATTGTAGAGTGTTTTTGGAACAAGTACACCTAGTCAGAACATTCGTGATGTGACTACTATGGATACAAACACTGTCTCCCCAGTCGTCAATGAATTTCACCTGGACGCGATTTCAGGCTTTAAGACAATTGTAGAACTATTTCCTTGCTGCTTTTGCTGATGTATTCCTATAGGGGTCTACAAAAAATTCCGAATTATTCTATTGTCCCACATAGCTCTCAAATCACGCTTGGGGTTTTCGAGGGTTGAAATTTATTCCCTTCTACATGCTTATAATCCCAATACAATAATGTCTATTTTACTCCTACTAGTTGTGGTCAATCGCAGCCACATAGTTGTGTAGCTCGCGTTGGTTCAAAGTGTCGTTACACTAAGGGCAGCATGATGTCGATAGCATGGAAGATGCTAATCACCAACTTTTGTGTCGTGGAGATCTTCAAAAACAGCTATATCACGCTTATCTACTTATAGCTTATCTAGTGGATTACTTTAGAAATTGAGAACATGATGGGTTTTTGTAGATGTTTTATTCTATCATCTGGAGGTGTAAATGACTTTGACAATGTTTTTTCAGCTTAAAATTTGTTACACGTCTAATTTGCATTGCATTGAGAAAGAAGTTGATCTTTCTTATAATAAGAACGTTCCCAGATATTTAGCTACGTGATCGTCTGTTGTTCGACGGGTTCGCTGCTCATCGGCCACTTCAGAATTCGCAGCAGGAGCTCTCAAGAGAAAAGGATATTTGATGAGTTCGAAAAATCAGAATTTCATTGCTATGACGTAAGAGAAAGTGCATGCGTTGTTGAAAATGTGTACAATCAAATGGTCCTTATTTAGATTTGTGAAGTGCGTTATGAGTTAAAGTGTCTTTGTTTAAAACCGAAATTCTCAACTTTCCGGGAATGTTCCATTGTAATCTATTCATGCTAGTTGCTATGTGTGTTGCAATGTGTTAATGTAAGAGGCATTAAACCACAGTGTTGTTATACTCTGCGTCAAATCATTATACGTTCATTTCAGAAGTCACGCGTGTACACAGGTATATTGGGGCAGAAAATTTCTTGTATAACCGATTTAAGAAGTGCAGGCGCGTGACCAATTCGGGAATCACGAAATCGGAAGAGTGGGTGACATAGGTGGTTGGTAGGTTAGCAGGTGCCCGAGTTTGTGATGATGGGAAGACTGCCGACGTTGACGAGCCACTTGTGCTGACATAAAATGATGCCTAAATGGAAACTCTGTGAAAAAGAACACCGGAAATTTACTTAACAGAGCAGGAATTGTAAAAGAAAACATAAATGTGAAAGTTTTGATGTTGAAGTTACGATCTTGGCAGAGAACCCTAAAACATCATCTTGCAAGGCTATGGATGCGCTTTTACACCAAATCGGTATTCCTAAAACCGAAAGGAAAAGGTGACTGCTTCATACTCATCCATGGTTTACGGCAAATACTTCGAATAGGATGTTTCAACTCCAGATAAATTTTGTCGTTCTTTTTATTACTTTGGGTTCTGTGATTACAGAGACCACTTCGTATGTGTAACTTGGGCGCTCAACAAACAAGGAAAACGACATGAAGGAGGACTTAGACAAAAGAAGGAGAGCGGCTGGGGTGGCATTCGAGCCTCTCAAAGAAGCCACCGACCAGCTAAAGGACCCGAAAATCAGCTCTCACCTTTTCGATTAAACAGTCATTCCAGCGCCCTGTCATGCACTGGAGACGTGAGCTGATACGTCAGCAATGCCAAAAAGCACTGACCACACTCACAGAACATTTGAGATCTCTTCTGTAATGTAACACGCACACACAATATCTAGTCGGTGTGCGAACCTCCAATCTTCAAAATTTGTCTCATCTTCGAGGTCCAGGAGAACACATCGATATGGAAAAATATATGGGCCTATGGGCCCTGTCGTACAATGAGAAGAACAGACAGATTGAAGAAAAGGACTGTATAGCGGACTCCAGGGAATACAAACGTTTCTGATGACCGCCCACACATTGTGCGGTCGTGTTCTTAATTAAAGTCGATCAGCTGTACTCGCAGGTGCAGTTGTTTTACAGGTTTGTTTACCACCTATTATTTTTCCATGGCAGGGTATGCTGTGAAATATAACCACAATGATGCTGAGATGTTTGCAAAACTCTGCACCACAGGTGTCAGTTGGGGAAAGCAGGTGCCAGAACACTCTATTACGCTTACCGGGGCTAACGCGTTCAGCACTACACCATGCGCATCCTATTGTATTTATACTACAGCTTCAGCGTAACTAGGTTCAGTGCCAATCTGTGCACCCCAGATCAATCCCGTTGACCGATGAATGATGATGGCACTTGTAAAACACAGCCGAAGGAAAGGCGAAACGACGGGCAGCATGGTGTGGTGGTGAACATGTTAGCCCCGAAAGGGTAATAGCGGTTCGATCCCCACCTCAGGCACATGCGATCCCGAGCTTCGCAAATATTCCAGCACAATTGTGGTTATAGATATGTGGTTAACGTCATCAGAATTATAATTCTGCTTGACAGACATTGAGCATCATTACGCGTTCATAGATGTTTAAAGGCAACTACCCAATTATTACTTCCGTAACCTTTCGCCGACTTCTTGAAAATGCTACTTAAAATTATTTGTTTGATCCCCTGAACCGTCCACAATTTATCAAATCACCTTCCTGAAATAAACATGGTTCCGCTGAGCTGAGTGGGATTAAATTAAATAACATGAGTAGAACGCCGTATTTGAATTCTGGCTGTTTGCTTCTATAGGGGGTCATTTGGAGGCAAAGCTACATCTGGTAATTCATCCCACATCAAGGAGTCTGAAATATGGAGTTAGGGCGTTGATTTCGTATATAAGCCAGGCATTGAGATATATTCCATGTCCATGAGGGATATTCCATGGTGGTAGTGTCGCACCGAGTAATGAGGTGTGGCAGGAAGGGTACTAGCCGTACCTACTGACGGGATGTTCAACCAACGGAAGCAGTTACACACAAATAGTTACCAGTGCCTTGTTGGCAAACAGTGCTCCCCAGAAAAACCTACCTGATTTATCCATCAAAATTTGAAAAGAAAGTGAAAGCGCAATATAACCAAGGAGTATGTACATTTACTTCGTGCACTATAACGTACACTAATCATTTTTCGCGCTCGCTACCAACAGTGGATAGTCAGCAATCGGAAAACATTAATAACTTTTTTCTAGTAACCACATAATAACTAACTATCAACGACTAATAACAGCACCAATAAGTTTTATGCGTTATGAGGTCGCCGACTGAGATTATGTTCTGGCAGAAGCAATAGATTCCTCATGCAGCTAAAAACGTCAGGCAAGTGAGGTGAAAGAGAGATCATATACCTAAACTATGGGAAGGAATGTTTCGAAAGAGCCATTGAGAAAAAAATGGTTGAAATATTTGCTAGCTTTCCTAGAAAAACAATCGGTACATTGTTTATCACCCTCTTCACCTTCTTCGTAACCATTCTTGGGTGTTAGTTGATCGTAGACGACTCTTCTCTCTATAGATTTCAATCGCCAGAAAAGCAAGCTGCGACGAAAAACGAAAAATAATTATAATAAAAGGAGAGGAAAGACGTCGAGAAATTGATAGTGTTGTAACACAGAAACTTGCCTGGTGTCAGCTTGTTTCCTCCAATCTGCAAAATATGGCGCTTTGCCTGTAACGAAGACATGGGAATATCCTAGAACAGCTTTCCTGAGATTCAACAATCGACTCGACGAAAAGCAAGTGCAGGTTTTCAATCCCGAACAATTTTAGACTCTGTAGAATCAAACCTCTAACCAACTCGTAATGATAAACGAAACCCTCACGATTTCAAAAAATGTAACCTATCATTATCAAAGCATTACATTCACTGCTAACAAGAAAGGTGAAATCGTTCCCATTCATAAGACGAACGTCATAAAAGAAGTTCCAAACAAGACGACAAATAATTGCTTTGTCTAAGAATCAACGACAATGGTATACTAACTTTAAGTCAAAACTAATTCCTGTTGGCATTTCATCGTAACACTAAATACGATAATCAATTTAAGGATAAATCCTTACCTTTGAGTTTAAACCCACCGGCTGTTTCTGTGAGAAATCGAGTACATTTGTCTTAGAACAGCAATGCTCACTGGTTATAATTTTGCGTTTGATGAACTGCCTGAACTACAAGAGATTATGCAAAGTAAAGAATATAAAATAAGAAGACAAAGCGCCTTAAAAAGAAATATCTTTTTGAAACGACCTGTCTCTCACATCAACTGTGCGGATTCTCGCGCTCCTCTCATTTGATTTATTTTCTGGCACCCAACCACCACTCTTCTAATTTTTGCATACAGATTCGGCTGCTCCCAGAGGATTTTGCTTTCGTTGTGAATGCCATTGAATGCTGGCCGAGTCAATTCTCCCTGAAGTCCTGAGATAAAGCGGCTAAAGTGTTGCCAGCTGGATTATGGAGAAATGAACTTTTCATACATAAGTCCGTAACGAATATCCCCACCTCAAGGAGATAAAAGGCTTGGTGATCCCATACAGGATCGAACCGTGCTCGTGATGATCTTCATTGCTACCACAATGCGACCCTCTCCTTTAAGCAAAAATATAATAATACAAGGACAGAACAAAATAGTAAAATAAGTGTTTGGATACCTGGATGGCCCATCTTCACGAGCGGTGCGGACTCAAGCACACTTCCCACTCTTTTCCTTGCCTCGCAATCGCCTTCCGTGGTAGTGCTTTGATTCGAGCATGGTGGTGGGTGTGAGTCTTCTCATACCGTGATCTGTAAAACAACTGCAGCTGCAAGTACAGCTGATTGATCTTGGTTACGAAGACGAGCGCACGACGTGTGGGTGATCGTTCTAGTGCACAAGCATCCTCGTGAAGTACACTGTACAGTTCTTTTTCGTCCTTCCGTCGTCTCCTCTTCTCATTATATGGCTGAATCACCTGTGTTCGTTTGTTCTCTTGGATCTCGACAATGAGACAAAGTTCAAAGATCAGAGGTCCGCATTCCTATTAGGTGTGGTGCATGCCGACTATACTTCAAAAGATACCGTTAAAGTGCCCTGTACGCATTATACTGGACATATATTTATTTATATGTTCTTATGAAGTGACTGTAGGAACATACGATAAGATGAAGGAATAGTAACTATTCTGGCAATAGTTGCTATAGTAGACACGGGTTTGCATGTGGTCCATGCAGCAAAATCCCTGTCGAAATCCTGTTTGCTCAACTGATTGTACTTCATCCATTGTCCTTTATATGGACGATATCATAATCTTCGTAAAAAACTTGTAGAGTAAACTTGGCAAGCATGCCAGAACAACAGTTATAAAGACTCCTTTGGTCACTATGCCTGAGCAGGATGACCATGTTGGACGTCTTCCGTTGGTCTGGGATGTTTTCTTCTTGAACGTAGGCTATCCCATGGTTTGCAAGAACTACAAGTAAATTCTAGCTTCCAGCACTAAAGAAATCGGCAGTGATGCCATCCAGTCCTGGAGCTGTTCCTTTTTTCATGTTTTCTATTGCAGCTGGAACCTCAGAGAAAGCTGAGGTGAATTCATCATAACTTTCTAGCCCTTGGAAAAGTAGCATATCTCTTTTGATTCCTTCAATCTGCCAGCCGCGTTTACATAGCTTTTTGTTTAGAATGTTCTCGCCATATATAGTGTGATTTTTTCAAGTTTATGATATTGATTCCAGCTTACGGCTGAATCGAACCTTGGCGCGAAGAAGGTGGTGAACGGAACCAGTACAGATGATGGGTCTACCGATGTGTCAAGTAGGTACCATCTCCTCTTGTCCAGCAGTAGCTTTCTTTCCTCTGGAAAGGCGAGTTTCCATGGAAGAGGCGCGCTGCAGATACCACTACTGCAAGATGGTAACTTGTTCTTCAACAGACGGTCCATCCTGCAGCAGTCGGCATTGCATTGCCCTAGCTTACAGTGAATAAGGAATATTTTCCAAACCGATTTCTGGACGGTCGGAACAAACGGCACCTTTGAATCTTCACATGGAGAAGTATCACACGAGTGAAAACGGTGAAGAAGAGAGCACTCCAGGTATAAAACACGGATGCGTGTCTCATCCTTGGCTAGCATGGCATAGTGCCAGCATATTACTAAATCATCGAGGCACATGTGAGATTGCAACAATTTCACCTTATTGAGCGATAAGATGATACCTCATTTAGAAGAGTTCTAAAACTGGATCCTAGAGTACATTTGACCACATTGTATCGTCGAAAGCATTCTGTGAATTTAATTTTCGAACGAATGAATTCCACAAAGGAGCGTGTTATACTGAAACAGCTCATTTGTGCGATATGCCCTGCCACAGTGTCTTTTCCAACTTTGTCACAACACGTTATCTGAAATTTTGGTAACTGAAGCTTTACATATAACAATATGAACACAACAATAACCACACTATAATGACAAGAACGCAGATGTAAAACTGTGAACAAAGACTGAATCGGTAAGTAGTGCCAATACAAAGAGCTAGAAGGTACATTATCAATGGAGAAGCACCTTCCGTAATACTACTTAGCTGATTTGACGAAAAAATAGTGATGATATTACAAATCGTTAGCTAAGAAAGTATGGCTAGGCGTTGGCCTGGCCAAAGACTGATGGGACCACAAATCGCTTGTGGACCCTACATACGGTTGCGGTTGCGGGGAGCAAGCGGCACTTCCGAATGTTAACATGACTATCGTCGAACATGTTTAAGCTTGCAATGGTTTCAACTTACAGCTAATAGTGCAAGATGCAATAGTGTGTAGTAGAAAAACAATCCAGTAAATTATTAGAAAAAACCCGATAAAATTAGTACACTTTCTTCAGCTTTAGCACCGCCAATTGAAGATTGCATAGTGGCGTCCTCACACGAATGTAGGATTCCACCTCTTTCTTCAGTTTTATTCTTTCAACTAGTAAAAAATTTGAAACAGATTACAATGACGAACCCTTACCTTACTCACTGCAACGGATTAAATAGTGGTCACAATTATATAGCAGAAATAAAGCAAACAGAGTAGAATCGAAATTATCTAAATTATGGTGTTGGCTATTGCCATCTTATTCCATAAATTTCCACAACGATCTAAGAAAAGGATACAAAAAGATGCACTTACAATAACATAAAGGGTCAATGCAAAAAACGTAGTGGCTAGACTGGTGTAAAAGTGTTTCGCTCTCTTTGGCCTGTAGTCCGCGATGTTTTCTAGGTTCCGTATCTCGTACCCTCAATTCTCGACCCAATTTAAAGCTAGCCAAAGGCGCCATGTTTTTTAGGTCAGTGGAATACGAGCTATTTTTCATCGGCTGAACAGAATACCTAAACTTGTCTGAGCTTTGGTAGCGGTTTCTTCACTCTTATTCATGCATCTCTTCGTCTAATGATGCAGCACCAGAGACTGACTCTTGTGATTTTGCAAGTGGCATGAGACACAAAAGCATGTGGTAGCACATGTCTCTATTTACATTTACATATCGCTGCTTTTTTTTATATTTTATACGACCCATCATCACATATAGTGTGCAGATCCCAGCACTTCTTGTATTCAATTCGTGTCCTTGAATCCATAATCTATAAAGACTCTGAACTCCGATTCTCCCTCGAATCCTCAATTTGCTGTGCTAAAGCGTTCCTATGTGGATTTGGTATGAGTTGGGAGCGGAGAAGTCTGTTGCCAATTTCCTGACCCTAGAGAGATGAGACGCATGGTGAGTTCAAGGTGGGATCGAATCAGAACGGTGCTCTTGATGCACGGCATTACAGCCACTGCACTACCTGCACACATTTATATGTACGTTATATATAAATATATATATATATATACTATATATATATATATATATATATATATATATATATGCTAGGAAAGTAGTTCCACGCCAATTTTGTGCTGTAATTTGTATTTCTAGATATATCAGAGAGCGACATTTAATTCCCAGTTCCCTTTCAGCTGTAATTCTTCAACTCGAAGCGTGTCGGAATCTTGAAGATGTCGAACGCACGGATGCGTTAGCGTTGTGCGCGAAAATTTAAAAGCGTTCACGGTTTCCTTTAGTAATCTCAATGATATCGCTTATTTATTTACTTGTCGGCCCTTCATCACGGCTTTCCCTATTGCTATTGACTTCTTTGACGGATTATATTATTTAAATCTACCGTATAATAGTGGAATTTCGGAAGAAAACATTTTTTGGACTAGAATATGAAGTCAAGCAATATGATAAAAGGTAAAGGACAATACCATCGTCGTTGATCAATCCCTGAGGGATCCACTATGCCCTCGACTTCATTAAGCAGCGTTGGAGGTGAATGACTGCATATCTGGCCTATACAATGACTCGCAGTGGGCCTATCGATGTATCGAGCCAGTGCTGCTATCTTCCCAAACAAGTCTGGCACCAATTTTTCCGACCCAGGAGAAATGGAGGGCTTGGTGAGCCTAGGCATGGGGTTCGATCCCATGTGTATTGCAAGGCAGCTCCGACTACTGCTCCCCACGCACAGTTAAGCAATATTTTCATTAAAAAAAAGGATAAAGCTCTCGGTTGATCAATCCCTGAAGGATGCGCCGTGCATTCGACTTCATTAAGTATCGTTGGGGTGATTGGATGCATGCCTAGCCTTTACAATGACTCGCAGTGGCCTACTGAAGTATCGGTCCAGTGCCGCTATCCCTTCAGACAAGTCTGGTACCAATTTGCCGACTCCGGATGGATGGAAGACTTGGTGAGCCATGGGCGCTGGGATCGATTCGCCTCCAACCACTACGGTGAATGTTATCGATTACCGAATGTTCTGCGAATATTAGCGGTTTTTTTTCAAGAAGAACGCTAACGTTGTTTCGAGCATGTCAAAGCGGAAACAGAAACCCTTGCAAAAATAAAACATATTTTTCGCTTACCATCACACCTAAGGTTTTTTCGCTGGACAGAAGGTGCATGAGCACACCGGACAAGTTTAACCCTGAATCCCCAGTTTCCCACTCGAACGTAAGTGGCAGCAGGCGTGAATTAGGGAGCAGGAAGTGATGGTGGACATTCGGACGTGTATGCGGAGGTATGGTGGAGAGCAGCGGGAAGAGCAACAAATGCCAGCACGTCATCCCCACATTTATGTCAACAATTGACGATAGGCATGCATATGAATTCTTTTGTCATTGTCTTTGCAACACTGTTACCAGAAAACTCGAAATAATCTTCAATGTTTTGTTCCGCCTTGGCCTTTCACTTTTCTGAGCAAATGCAAATACCGCTCGCAAACGTTGTTAGGAAGAATATAATAATAGGGTAGTGCTTTAGAATAGGTGGACCGCAGTGTCTTTGTAACAGGGAGTCGTCTGAGCCCTATGGATCGGCGGGATGTTTGCCGTCCTATGACAAAGATTATTCCACGACATTATCGATTGTTGTGGTGGCAGCGACGTCATCAGAATGGTCAACTGGTCGAGAATCATGTAACAGGCCGAATTCGATGTGGTTACGATGCCAGGAAATCCCACTGCCTAAATACCACTAGTATTTCACGTTTTTAGCATTACTAAAAAATGGATACCTACTTGGGTACTTGGACTGCTCGTCTTCACGCATTGTTCCCCACTCCAGCACATGTTCTATTCGTTTCTTTTGCCTCGCGATCGTCATCCATGGTGGTGGTTTGGTTCGACCATGTTGGCGGATGCGAGTCTCATGCCGTGACCTGTAAAACAACTACAGCTGTCAATATAATTTAGTAACGAACACGACCGCACAGCGTCAAGATGATCATCCTAGGAGATGTCTGCATGCTCGTGGAGTCCGCTCTACAGTCCTTTTCTTCAATCTGTCGTCTGCCCTTCTCATTATATGACAGGCCCATATATGTTGTCGATGTGTGTTCTCTTGGTTCTCGAAGATGAGACAAATTTTGAAAGATCAGGGCTTCGCATACCAACTAGAAATTGTGCGTGCCGGTTATATTTCAGAAAAAGATCGCTCAAGCGCCGTGTGAGGAGCACTTTTAGCATGGTTGAGGTGTCGGCCCACGTCTCTAGTGCATATCAGAGCGCTAAAAGACTGTTTAATCGAAAAGGTAAACGCTGATTTTTGGATCCCTTAGCTGGTCAGTGACTTCTTTGAGAGGCTCGAATGCGACCCAAGCTGCTGTCGTCCTTCTGTCTAATTCCTCGTTCATGTCATTTTCCATGACTGTTGAGCACCTAAGTGTACACATGACAGGTGGTCACTGTAACCACAGAACCGTGGAGTTTGATCGTTTTACCTTTGCACCGTGGGTTTTCCATGAACCACTATAGATTTCGCCACTGTATTTTTTAATGAACTCATAAATTACCGAAAATGAAAATGAAAGTAGTATAAAAACAACTGAATTTATCTAGGGTTGAAAGAATTATTTTGAAGGAATAGCGGCAATCCATGGATGAGTATGAAGCAAACACCTTTTTCTTTTCAGTTTAGGATTACTAAGCTTCGCTATGAAGCGCACCCAGAAAGCCTTGCAAGATGGTAATTTAGGTCCCTCTGCATGATCGTAACTTTAGCCTCCTCCTCAATGGAAGGCACGTTAAAAAACATGGGTTTTTCGAGAAGTTGTTGGCCGCATAATTACCGTTTAATATTAATCTTTCTGTTTGTGCTGTTGAAGCGTTCGAGCTAGTAAAGTACGTACCAGTGCACCCTTCCAGGCTCTGAAGAAGGCGTGACTGCCGAAACCCCAGCTACTGTTGCGTTGTATGTTTTTGTACGGGAGTAAACGTATTTTGCTCAACAACCTCGCGAGTGCTAAACAAGAAAACGATCTAACTCTAGCTTCAAAATGTTCACCACATATATGTTTTCTTGTACAATTCTCACCCTGTTGAATACCTTTTGAGTGTTTTTTTTCCGCACATTTTTTCATCCAGGTAACATTTTTTTCGTCACAAGTTCGACCAGTTACTGAATTCTTCACGCTCCTGCACTTCTGGTCACCGACCATACAAAACCGATTTCCCTTCAATCTCGGCATTGATAATAGTAATTCACTGTTTTTCTTGATGAGCAAACATGAGGCTACTATTTCGGCATTTATTAAGACACAGTAGCTGCTGTTTCAGCGGTTTTGCAGTCATTAGAGCCATTTTATTCTTTTTAAGTTTTCCAGTCAATTAGTGGAGAGCAGCCGCAGGGAATTTTACATTGGTGAGGAATGTTTCCTCTTTCCCTGCACCTCCCACGCAGGTTTTTATTACCACAGAACTATGTCTTATGTTTTGTTATTATACCCTGCCAT
The DNA here is from genome assembly GCA_018806985.1 of Angiostrongylus vasorum. Taxonomy (NCBI): domain Eukaryota; kingdom Metazoa; phylum Nematoda; class Chromadorea; order Rhabditida; family Metastrongylidae; genus Angiostrongylus; species Angiostrongylus vasorum. The sequence goes on from JADANN010000392.1 coordinate 179,624, forward strand.
GAAAAAAATAATAGACAATGAATACAAAGTTGTACATTGTGATTTACGCTCTCACTTAATAAAATACTTCTGCCAATTATAAAACATTCGATGGTCGATGACGTGCACTATGAAATTGTAGCATAACTTCATGTGCACCTACAAAAAGTGTTTTTTCTTCAAAATTATGCGGTGTTATACCCTACTATGCCTTAAAAGAGGGGCGCGTGTGGCGCAGTGGTTGGAGTGAGCCACTGCGACACATACGTGGAATTGATCCCCGCGCAAATGACTTACCAAGCCTTCCATCGCTCCGGGGTCGGCAAATTGGTACCAGACTTGTCTGGGATGATAAACCACTGGCTCGATACATCGGTAGGGTACCGCGAGTCATTGTAGCGCCAGATATGCATTCGATCGCCTTCAACGATACTTAATGAAGTCGAATGCATGGCGCATCCCTCAGGGATTGATCAACGCCGAGAGCTTTATCCTTTGTGCCTTAAAGTTGGCTCATGTATTTGGTCAAAGAAATCAACAGCAATAGGAACGCCGTCAAGGAGACGGCAAAGTGTTGTAAGACATTGCGTGGAGATGTAAAATAGGAAACAAAAAGCACCAACAAACGAATTTTCTGCCTTAATTTTTCTTTCATCCTCGAAGCATTAGAATCAATGAAAAATGACCTGACCTGCCTAGGGTCGCTTCTATGTCTAAGGTGAAAAAAAACATTTCAAATGATAATTTCAACGTAGTTTTTTTGTCCGCATGGATTCTTCTAAATCCTAGGCTGATTAAAGAAAAATGCAGCTCCCTTTAACATTTTTCGTAACACATTCGCGAAATTTTGGATGTATTGTGACCATATGCCAATTACGTTGTCTACTAACTACATTTAGCTTTGCCTCATACCGCTTTGCACTCTTGATGTTCAAATTTCGTTATAAGCTACGCTATGACAATAGAATAAACCTTCCTTGTCAACGTTCTTATGTCAATCGGATGAACGTGCTTTGAAACCACTTCCACGCCAATCTGATGAGCTTTCTCGTAATTTACACTCTCTTTCTCGCTAATCTTTTAGTGCGAGCAGCACGATTGTCTATCTCATTCATAGCTTTCGTAATATAAATAGAAATGTTTACTGGAGCCACTCTTCCTATCTAATGCGGCTGTCGTTGTGTACTTTCTAAGAAACTCAGAAACTTCGATAAGCACCGCCTTCTTCAGAATACGTTTAAACTACCTTGTAACCCACTACCCTATTCGTTTCGTTGGCATCCTTGCATCCATCACATCCAACTTAACGCTTCATTCCGGGTAGAGAATTTCAAATTTTGAACCCTATTTTTCGTATAATCGCTATTTTTGATCTTTTGTTAGTCTCTCTTCTAATAGTTGCCAACGAGTTAAGACTATTGCAACCTTAGATGTGCTTTGACAGTGCTAATCTTATTATAGTGTTATTGAAAGCTAAAGGTATTTTAATCTCAATTGTGCCTTTTGGTGTGCTGAGATATGAGCAAAGGAGCTCAGGTTCTCTTCGAACCTGCGATCACACTTTCGGGGCAGTCAGCATACTTGTATCTGAGTCTCTCAGAATTGGTTTTGAAAAAAGAATAAGGCGTAATTAAAAGTTGAAATATTGTGGTTTCAACTGCAGCTTCAGCTTAGTTGGTCTTGATGCCACTTGCGCTCTCCAGATCATTCCCGTTGATGGGTAATTGCTGATAGCACCGATAGAGTTAAAACATGATCTACAGAAAAGAAAGCAAGGGACGGCAAACCTAAGGTAAAGCAAAGTACTCCACTAGGCACGCAAACCACACAGCGACATAATGGGGAAGATTTTCATGTAGAAATCATCATCCTCGTATAAATTTGAATGTCCATCTCCGCTCAAAACTCCCGAGTCATTTTGGATGAATCTCAGAAGTCTAAAGATGAACTGCAGCGAGGAACGCGTTATTAATATGCGTGAACCCACACAATATCTTATCCTGAATCAACGAAAAAAAAAGAAAAAAGAAAGCCTGAGAGAGGCACATCATCCACTCATGTAAACTCCGTGCTGTTGATTTCCTTCAGTAAGTGGAAGACTTGCGGAAAATAGTCAGAGTCTAAACAATCTTTATGTATTGCGACTGGGATTTCAGTTTTGGGTTTTTCTGTTGAAGTTACGAAAGTGTTTGACTGAGTATATTGCCTTTCGGATTGGTATTTTTCAACTTGACTTTCCGGACTCTAGAGAAAGCGAAAACTGTCGAAACGTTAGCTATCATAAAATTTCATATTTTAGTAAGAAATTCGTGTGTTTTGATCAAAAAAAGCAGTGAGTTAACTGAAGAACCCACTTTTCGTGAGTTTGTTTTAGATAATTACACAAATAGGCTTGCAAATCTTAAGTGAAGACGCTCACGATATTTTTTACAGGCAGCAAAGATAGGAGCTTTGTTTGCTTTCCATAAGACTTTCAAAATAAATTGATGTTTACGAAAACTCCGCAGTTTGGAGTGACATGTGACAATTTGAATTTCTTCATGGGTTACTTGCTCTGACGCTAGCGTAGAACACCACTTTCTTTCATATCCGTTATTGTGCCAGACTTCCTACCTATCTATTCATCCAAAATTGCCAGATATTGGCCAGAGAGTATCCTTCAGCGCCGAATTATATGGTTCACAGTGTAGGTTCATCATCTCATTAAGCTCACTTCACGTTGAGGAAGCAAACATGTTTTCCCATAAAATGACATATTTTACAGCCACTTGGAATGAAAGGTTTAGATGAAAGTTGCTACGAAAGCATGCTGATTCACAAGTGCGGTTATTCTTTGTATGAAAGAGAATAAAAAACATCTTCGGTCATACATCATCTGTACAAGCTGCATAAATTATGCGATGACACTAATTTAAATACAGTAATCGTTGCCATAGTACAGCTGTTCACGATGATACTAATTTAAATACAGTAATCGTTGCCATAGTACAGCTGTTCAAGGAGCACTTCTTGTATTTTTAGAGCAAAGTTTGTTTATTACTAGCAACATCGTGTTAGCACATCAATGAAAGAATATGCATTGATTATCATACAAAATATCGATTAATTCACTGGTATTGAAGAACTTCTCGTTCGTCAGTCGATAAATCCTGATTTCTCCGCTAGGTATGAACAGCAAATTCCTTACTTGATCCATAGAGAATTTTCGTGTTCTCATGACAAATTCCTCGCATTCAAAATGGTGCGATGGTCTTGACATACTTGGAATCATGAATCCTTCAGAAGCAGAGAGCATTTTGAGAGCTTTCGATCGTTTTCGAGGCATTTTTCTGGACAAGGTCGATAATCCGCAAGCACTAAGCGATCTTCCGGGATCTTCGTGAAAACCTATATCACTCGATAGAAACATAGGAATAGGCTCGTCTAGTACGGTACTAATTCTGAAACCTAAAAGTCGATTTTTTTTAGAAAATGAGTGAATTCTTAGACAATAACGGTAATGTGTTCCAAAGTCGTCCACATCGGATGCATCGAAAGATGAGTCAGTGCTTAACTCACTGACTGCGTTCCGCGAATCAATATCGTTCAAAATATGCCGGAAGTACATTGGTAGTGAAGATTCAAAATCAGGCGCAATGTCACTTTTCTGACGTTGTCCTACAATGCAGCAATATTTAAGTGATTGAAAAGTGGAGAGTTTTGGACCTTTCTTTCTTTGCATGATTGAATTTTTATGTACACCTTGAGAAAGCAGTTGAGCCTCCTTAATTATTGGTTGGTGAGCAGTCAGAGCAAGGAACTCTTCCTCATCCGAGCTTTCATGAAGAGAACTGGTAAGGGAGGGATTCTCACAATGTTTGCTGTGAACAAGCCTTCCTCGCCGAGCTATTTTAGCACACTGATCGCTTCTGCGTGCAGTCACCGTGACACGAATTTCGGGAATCTCGTCGTCTTTATAGTAAACAGTTGTCTCGCAACTCGAAAACAAAAAAATTCGAGGATTCACTCGACGTGAGCGAGTGAGGCGAGGTCGTGAAGGGTGTCTGATCATGGGTTAAGGATGGGAAATGAGAAACTGTAATAACAACTGGGAGAAGCCGAGCGACTGATTCATGCACTACGTCATCAAAAATTGACATAATTTTTTGACGAAAAATCCTAACGAAATGAAGCTATCAAAACTATTCGTTAACATATAACATCTTTCTCCATCGTCTAAATGAGCATGTAAGAAAACATCCGTTCGAAAAATGCATATGAAAGCTCACTAAAGTGCCAGAGTGAAACAAACTTTTCCAAAAAGAAAACCTTTAATATCATAATTTGCCCTGTTCATTGCACAGGTTGGTGACCACAGCAGAAAACCTCGGTGCAGCTAAAATTGAATGACTGTGATGTACTAATCAAGTTGAAGCATTCGCGTTCTAAAAAAGGTGAAATTTCGGTTTCCTACAACTCACAAAACATATCTGCAAACTAATTGAATGACAGTTCAACGCTTTGACGACAATGTTCATTGACTTTAATATGTACGCACCTATATGTTTTGGACCGTACATCTTGATATCAATGCACATCTCAATTGCGCTCCTATAACGCACCGTCCGATATGAGCCTGCAACGCGAAAACGGCCGCAGTCCTAAAGAGATTGTACGCTTTCTATTGTAACAACTATTTGTGCACAAGATTGACCAAAACTGCTTTCGTTGAATATCTTCACGTAAGCGCAATGCTTTTTACTCAGATAACACATTCACTACCCTTGTAGTCAATCGATCGCATGTTGAACACAGACTTTATACTGTGGCAGGTCCATAAATAAGTTTACTCAGCTATACCTGCAAAAAAGCCGTATCGAGCGGTGGAATGAAATCGCTGGACATAAAAAACATAAAAGAGGGACAGAAATACTTCCACGGCCGTGACAAAAACTATGACACAAAACAATGCGGAAAGCTAATTACATCATGGTTAGATAATATGCCACTATTTCTTTCATCACAGAAAAGATGTCCAAGAACATGAGAAGATAACATAAGAACATAACGGATATCTAGAAGTCAGACATGTAAAAAATGTGAGGAAACCGAACAATGAAGCGATCACCTGTATCACCTGTAGTCCCGCTTATCGTCGAACGACTCCAGCGAGCGGCAGTAAACCTTCCATTTTTCTCTGTCGCAAGCAAGAGCATCCCAATGGGTTCTGCTCGCTCTAGGAACTCGTTGAGCATCATACCTTTCCTCTACGATTTTCGTGAAGAACTCTGACCGTCGAGTCGGTGGTCTTCCTGCAGTGCGTTTGACATCCTGTGGAATCCAATCACTAACAGCTCTTGTCCATCGGTTGTCGTTCATACGCATTACATATCCGACCCACCTTATTTTGATCGTTGAAACAGGTCGGAGCTTCTGATCCCTTTCCCTTACTTGTGTGACATGGGATGCTCACTCCTAGTATAACAAAACGGTAGTCTCAAAAGACCAGTGCTTTGTGACTCTTGAGCAGGCTCACGGATCGTACATACCGTACATCTTGATTTCAATGCGTGTTCCAATTATGCTTTAGAAACATGCGGTCCAACGAACCCCACACGAGCCAATGACCGGCTGTCGTGGAAGGGTTAACAAGACAGCGACATTCTAATTGAGGATTCAGAGCTGCCTTTGATTATCGTGAGTGTGAAAGTTACTGTGCAAAAAAAAATGGCGGCAGAATATTTCGGTGAATGAGCATATCGTAAGGAGCGCCTCGAAAATTGGTTAAAATTAAGGTGCATTTTTACGCTTTACAAAAGCCGCACTATGCTTGAGTGCTCACCCGGCCCCATAAATGAAAAAGCAATCCGATTTCAGAAATGTGATAGCCACTCAGTCCGATAACTCTGTGGTGTAGACAAGGCGGACATTTGCGAAAGTTGGTAGCACAGATGAGCAGCTTAAGCTGTTCTTTGGTCTTTCGTTTAACACTAGCAACGTAGACAACTGCACTAAACAAAATGACGTCTCGTGACTCACAGCTCCATCACTAGACTACATCATAATCAATGTCGCGGACATTGCTGTCTAGTAAGATGTTCCGTATGGTATGTTAGAATCCTGTGGCTGCCGTTTCACTCATAAGAGGCTGTCGATAATGGCAATTATAGGGAAGTGTTTCTGATTCCTATAGTGCTGTAATGCGCTGTTATTATTCGTTTGTAGGCGGTTCTCCACACAATCGTCTAAAAGACGTATCTCACTGTCCTCAGTTCCGGTTTGATTAATTCAGAAGCAATAAAATACAAAAAAGCGGGTTTAAGCTGCGGTGAAAAAAAGTATGAACGCAAGTCCTTAGAAACCACAGAGCTCCTATGTATCCACCTGTTGAGGTTTGACGATCTTTGTTCTCTCTTCAATGGTATGTTGAACACTAGTTAAGGGTGAATTTCTCTGGAAACACTGCCTGGAGAAGGTAAGCGTAATCGACGCACGAAATTTTTTGTCTCTTACAAGTCAACATTTTTTCTTCTTCCGCTAGATAAATCTGCAACAAACGAAAGGCATGAAAGTAGATTAGTGGCAGACTTTCCGGCTACATTCTCGATGCGACCTTCGAGATGTGAGCGAAAGTGTGTGAATCAATGAGTGCGAAAACGTCTCAAAGGGGGGCGATCTCGATTCACACGAAAATAACTTTTATCTCACTTGCCTCGATCGATCAAATGGCAGTGGTTTTTGAAAGATGCTGGTTTCTTCAAGTTGTTACGCGGAAATCCTGAGAGCTATATACACGGCAACTGCATATCCCTTAAAAAACTGTAGGTTAACAGATCAGGAAGGTCGTTAACAGGTGGGTCGGCGGATCTGGTATATAATCGCCGCTTTACCGTTCCCCAACAGTTTGTGACATGGATAGGCGAAATTCCAAGAAAGTCAGCGTGATCAACGGGGAAGAATTCTCACGTATTGAAAAAAAATCAAACTAGCCTTCCATTAAAGATATACTAGAGAGGAACGATGTTCTAGCTCGACGAGAACCTTGTGGCAGCTATTCCTTATGCTTACAACAGACCATAAGCAAATGTGACAAAAATTTTAGTCGTTGTAGATTTTCCGTCACATTTGTTCTTAAAAAAATACGTTTCAAAATCGCTAAAGTAGTTTTCGTCAAACAGAAAGTGCTAGCCTGACAATATACGTTGTTGTGCGATAAGAGCAGAAAAGTGGGTCACCCTGACTTAGGAGCCGTACTGTCTGGATTATCTTCTCCATCTTACAAACAGGTGTAAAAGACTTAAAATTTCTTGATAGATCTTGAAACCGAAAATTATTTCATTAATGAAGGATAGATGTTCATGAAAATCTATAGGTTGGATGGCTTTCATGTCTGTTTCCGTCTTCCAGATTCCAGCGCTTCGTCTGTAAGTGAAATCTTGAGTCCTTTTCCAAATGTTATTGGATGCTAGTGAAAATGTTCTGATTCACATTCTTCCTGCCAACCATTTTTTTTCTACATCAGTTTACATTGAATTTAACCGTGAAAAAGAGCGGTTTAATCTTTTCAAGGATTTCAACCTGAACGTAAACCCATGAAAACAGACAGGAATATCAATTTTTCACTAGGCAAGGGAATCGTCGACGGAAGTAATCATTTTAAAACGTGAATTGCATTGTTTTCAAGCACAAACAATTAGAATGCTCGTGGAAGAACTAAGAGGAAATAGGGAAGCAAAACGGCGACATGTCAAGTGAAATGAAAAAATCAAAAACAGTACAAGGGGTTGATGTTGCATGAGCTGACAGAAAATCGAAGACGTCTTTACAATGAAATGCCACGTAGTTCCTTGGTGGAATAAACTGTTCTTTTTTTCGTTGGTATTTAACGAAAGGAAAGTAATAAATTTTGTACGACAGCCGCCTTTTCTCTGCAATGATAGGATAGACATCAGTAATCGAAATAATTCCTGAGAAAAAATTGGTGTGCGAGATTTTTATGTTGCTTGCTGATAGACAGATGTATGATTGACCATAATTTCTTCCACTCTAACTAAACGTTACAGGATGATCACCTAAAAAAATAACAAAGCCGAGTGTCAATGAGAACATTTGGCCCCAGTATCAGAGAAAGCCCTTAGTGAACGTGCGGAGTATTACCAGCTTCCATCACCACGCTCCCAATGATTCAAATGCTAGCGTTCATTAGTTGCATGCAGGGGCAGTCAATATAGGCGTCTTTTACTTACCTGCTTAGACACTTGGAGAGCCAAGCTTCACGAGTTGTGCGGACGCAGCGCAATTCCCATTCATTTCTTTGCCTTCCAATCGTATGTTATGGAGATGGCATGGTTCAACCATGGTGGCGGATGCGAGTCTCATCCATTTATATTTTGCTATCGGTGTTTATGGGCGCGTGTGGCGTAGTGGTAGGAGGAACCCTGCAACACACACGTGGAATCGATCCCCTGCGCCCATACATAGCCCACCAAGCCTTCCAACCTTCCGGGGTCGGCACATTGGCACCAGACATGTCTGGGAGGATAGCAGTACTGGCTCGATACATCGGTAGACCACCGCGAGTAAGGCCAGATATGCATTCAATCTACAAAATCACCTAACGATGCTTAATGAAGTTGAATGCATGCCCTCAGAGATTGATGGACGCCTACAACTTCGTCCTTCTTATCCTTTATCGGTGTTTACTGTCCTGGAGCCTCGAAGATAAAATAGATGTCGAAGATCAGAGCATCACATTAAAGCTAGATGTTATGCCTACCGATTATACTTCAGATGACATAGTTCGAGTGGCCTGGGAGTAGTACGCAGCACTCTTGACCTGTTAGAAGTATAAGCGCACCTCCGTGCTACATAATAGAGTGCTGAATGAAATTTTTGAATCGAAAAGCTGGGCACGGATTTTCAGACTTCTTAGTTGTTCTGTGCTTCCTTCAAATGCCTCAAATACTTCCCTTGCTACTTTTTTTCTTCTGTTTAATTCCTCCTTCATGTATTTCTTCACATTCTATGGACGTCCAATGTATACACACGAGGTCTCTGTAATCAGAAAACCATCCAACTTAATTTGTTCGCCTTCGCAGCCTGGATTCTTCATGAACTCTGTCTTCTCCAGATTTGTGAGTAGTCCGACCTTTTCCCTTGCTTCGATGAGTTAATTGAGCATCGGCCCTTGTTCACTGCTACACCTCGAGAAGATGGCGAAGTCTTCAGTGAAACGAAGGTTTGTGAGGGATTTTCCATCAATACGTCTGTCTTTTTTCGTCCCAATCGAGTGACCTCGTTGTCCACTACACTGTGACACTAAACAGCTTCGGCAATTCGGTAATTTTGTCTCAACTAGTCGAACCCATTTTTCTGTGCGTTTAGTCAGAGGTCAATGGAAAAGTTGTATTTTCGTAGTGCGTTTCCACTAACAGTCCGAAAGAGTTCATATGTAAGACGGGTCCACTTCTTGGTCGTAGGCACTCATAGGATTGCATTCGCTTCGACGCTGTCAAGTACTTTTTCGTAGCCGATAAATAATCAGGGTTAGGATCAAGGCTTTCCCAACTTATACGACTTTGGAACCCGCGTTGGTTGTAGTCTATGCTGGTGAGCTTCTGTAGGAATTTTGCTTGTTTAAGTGGTTGTGCTTCCTTCAACTTTTTTTATATTAGACAATAGTTGCAAAGATTCCTTCGGTTACCTTTTCTAGGCACGATGACAGCCAGCTACAGCCTCCACTGAAGTGGAAAGGTGATGGGATGCTTTCCGGATTCCTGGAATCACAGAGGCTTCAAAGAGTCGCCTTCCTCTACACGTCAAAGCGTGGTCAATCTCCACATTTTTTTCCACCGTTTAGGGACTCTTATTTTCAGCAGCTAATTCCTTTCCTCCAGAAAGATGAGTTTCCATAGAAGAGACGTGCTGCTGGCAAAAAGATCTGCAAAACGGTTTTCATTCTCATCTTTCTTTTCCAACCCAAATTTTCAAACCCAATAGTCAGTCTCATTGGCATTTCCATCTCCTTTTCTGGCGATGAAGTTTCCGACAACAAATTTATAAAACGCTTCATCGTTATAGATAAGTTCCTCCAGCTGATATTTAAACTCAGCTAATTCGTACTCACCAGTTGCACCAGTCGGTGAGTAACAATTAATGGTAGTGGTCTTTTCATGACGCCCTGGTTGAAGACGGAAGACGGACATGCAAGCGGAAAAGATCTCATACTGAACGATGAGATGACAATGGTCGAATAGACGACAAAGCCATATGTCCGCATCCCCATTTTTTCGTTTCTTATAGAGCGATCGCATAGAATTTGATGTGATCTGCGGCTTTGAGGAGCACATGAAAATCGCGTCTGAGGCGAGCATTGTGGTATTACACATACGGATTAAGAAACAATCTCTATGGCGTGCTGTGTGCGTGATAGTCAGATCCGGTTCCAGTGACGCCATACGTAGCCCGAGACTTTGTGGCTTCTCACTGATCGTTTCGTCTCCTGATGTCTTTATGGGGATACTCAATGTGCGAGGTACCGACGCTGAGCGAATGCTTCCTGAGCAGTTTGACCTTCCTTGGAGTCCTCAGTTAACTTTACAAAGGCGTTTTCAAGTATTCAGCACGACGTGGTTCTGAGAAAAGTATCTTTTGGTAGCGATCCTTTTGTTCACTCTACCTATTAGTTGGTTCGGATGCGATATTAAAACCGAAATTAAAAGCGAAAGTAGGAACAGGAAAGTGGCCGATGCTAAATTACGATGAGGAAACCGAATCAACTTTTAGGCGCTCCTTATTTAAGCTAAATAGGCGTTTTTCAGATAATCTAAAGTAGCCCTGAGCTCTCCGCAGCCACTTCCTACTTCTTACCATCGTTGTGCTCGGAGGCTTTTTTCAGTGTCAGAAAAATGATTACTGTCCCTTAAATCGACCATATCAAGACAAAGCGGACATTTTTGATTTAGTCTACACTTGCTCAGCAATCGCGAGGTTGTTAAACAGCATACATTTACTTCCATAGAAAAACATAATGCAATGCAACAGTAGATGACGTTTCGGCAGCATCGCCTTCTTCAGAGCTTGGAAGGGTATACTGACACACAATTTACTAGGCCAAACGCTTCAATGACACTTACAACAGGACGAAAAACTCTATGGTAATTACATGATCAACAGCTTCTCGAAAAAAACTCACCGCTTTTTTTACGTGCTTCCAATGAGGAAGATTAGAACAGCTGATTATGGTCGCATAAGGTTGATGACTGCACCATCCCACATCAGAAATTGATGCGAACACACGGGGTCAGGTCGCGTATGACCCTCTGGGCATTCATCCCTGCTATTCATTGTAGGGTTTTTGGCAAAAATTGCGTAATCTGCCCTTACGGCAGGGGACGGTGATTGCATGAGTTCAGGTACGATATACCTGATCTCTTGTAATAACTGCGGAGATGAATATATTGGCGAAACGGGCAGGCCTTTTGTGTATCCGTATAAAAGAACACCTAGATGCCAAACGAAAACTAAGACAAAGTACCCCACTAGGCACGCATAGGATACAAAAGCACAGCGGGGACGATTTTGAAGTAAAAAGTCAATATCCTTGCGCAGGAGACTAGAACACCAGCGCGAAAACTTCTTGAGGCTTTTTGGATAAATGCCAAAAACCCTACAATGAATAGCAGGGATGTATGCCCAGAGGTCATACGCGACCTCACCCCGTATGTTCGCATCAATTTCTGATGTGGGATGGTGCAGTCATCAACCTTATGCGACTATAATCAGCTGTTCTAATCTTCCTCATTGGAAGGCACGTAAAAAAAGCGGTGAGTTTTTTTCGAGAAGCTGTTGGCCATGTAATTATCATTGAGTTTTTCGTCTTGTTGTAAGTGTCATTGAAGCGTTTGGCCTAGTAAATTGTATGTCAGTATACCCTTCCAGGCTCTGAAGAAGGCGATACTGCCGAAACGTCAGCTACTGTTGTATTGTATTGTGTTTTTCTATGGAAGTAAATGTATGCTGTTTAACAACCTCGCAATGCTGAACAAGAAAACGACGCATTCATATTCCAATGCGAGGTTAACAGAAAGTCGATCCTGGGAACTGTTAGTCTACACTTTATCTTCTATCCGTAAGCAAGGGTGCGCTGTGTTGCTCAGCACCTGAGCTGGCCAGTAGCTTGAGTTCGTGAGGTTGTCAAAGATTTAGTTTCCTCTTCAAATGGGGATAACGTTTTAACAGAAAAAGTTAGGCTTTCCTCCGGTTTTTTATCTATTGTATTATCAGTGAGGTTCGCTTTGTACAAGTCCGTTTTTTTAAGAAATTATCAGATTTTGTGCTAAGTCGTTGTGTTTTTGTTTCTTCATTAAATTATTTCTACACCGGTTAAGTTGTTACTGAACAAGTTATCTTAGAAGCTTAGAAGCAATTGTCACCTTACTGTGACCTCAAAGACAGTGTTGCACGTCCGACGATCGACAAGCATAGATAATCGATTAATTAACTGCAATTTTTATTTTTGGCAATAAAAATGGGAACTACAGTTAATTTCTTGCACGATCGGTCATTAGTTCCTCTGTGCTCTCAGCACTTCCTGCATTTGCTTCGTCTTCTCGCATCCGTCATCCACAAAGACCTTTAAATTTCCCACTTATGGCTTAGAATGTTGCTTAAGGATTTTCATCTCGCCATGAAAGCCGCTGAATACTGATCAATTCAACTTCCTCTGGAGTCTTGAAACAGCTGGATTAAAGCTTTCCCATCTGGACTGCAAAGAATGAACTGTTTACCGACAAGTCTGGTACTAATTTCTCGCCTCCGCATGAATGACAGGGTATGTGAGCACGGGTCGGGGGTCAAGCTAGAACGACTAGTGGACCTTTACTCAGCCGTAATTGCCACCTGTTTTTCACTTAGTCTTGAAACAAAATAACAAATGACATTGGTTGTTGCTGGCAAAAAGTTTTCTTCTTTCCAACTGATTATTCGTACTGGTAGACTTAAAGAATTATCATTAGGGAAAGGAAAACAGTGGTGAGGTTTTGTTCCATAATAAAAAATGAATTATTGATTGTTTAGGGATCGAAGTTCTGAGCGACATTCCTCTTGTGCGTGTGCAACACTAATTTTGGAGATTCGATTGTCATTTCCTAGGCAAAAAGTTGTTCTATAACAATTCTAAAGCGACGTGGTTTTGACGAATTCAAAGAGCGCTGTGCACCACTCCTAATCCTATTCTGACTGATTTCCGCACGTCGTCCTGTCTTCCTATGTTGTTGCTTTCATCTACCCATAGCTGTTCAAAATTGGATTGTTCGTCTTCACCAACGCTCTCTAACATTATTTATCCGCCATTTCTCAACACTCGATTGCTTCTCTTTTTTCTCACCGTCTGAACTTACAACTCCTTTCTTCCACGCATAGTGCTTTATAAACTGTCTTTGAAAAAAATAGAACCGTAATTTAGGCTTCGCAGGAAGCATACTTTAATGTATCAAAGATATATGCAGATCCGTGTTTTCTAGAATGGATTTTTTAGTCAGGATAACGTTAAGGTTCGCTTCCTAAGGTTATTCTCACATTTTTGGGGACAAATCTGCTTTTATAAACTCATATCCTATCCAAGCTAAAACATATCTGCTGGGTTATTCTTTCTTCAGAAATCTAACTCTAAAACTGTTTTACGATGGAATATGCAGTGTTGAGTCTGATTGATACTCACTTTCACGAAATTACAAGTCTTCATTTCTCACCTTCTAATTCTGCAGAATTACGGAATATTCACTGGTTGACCTCATCATCGTGGCAGTTTTTTCTACAAGGGGGTTTATCCTGAAGGTAGGACTCCCTGCCGAAAAGAAATTCAGTTTTCTTATCTGCAATCATGGTCAATAGCAAACCGACACCAGTAACTAAAGAAGCACTGGAAACAAATCAATAACAAAATAGGAATTCTTGCTGAGATCATACATAAGGATTGGCAATTCCTTGTAGTGATAACCTGCCGGCTTCAATTAGAGTTCGTCTGCACTCCAAGAAGCAAGAAATCCTGCACAGTGAGCTCTCTCCCCATGATAGGCGGTGAGTCAACCAACAAGAAGATATCAAATGTAGGGTTATCACTGGAGCCTAACCAAAACGACGTGCTCGCAGCACGATATACACATTATTCCGTGCTCTCCACTTACGACAGAAAACACTGCTCTCAAGCCACAATCTTTCCTACGCTTTTATTGAAACCGTGCATCATAATCCATGCGATCGTCCTCCAAGAGATAAAAAAGGAAAAGGGCTACGTACGCAACTGTATAATGAAACTCTTAGCATTCGCACTGAAAAAGACGCCTTCATGACAGGTGGCGCAGGCTTCGTCGACATGGTTAGTCAACGTCTTTGGTCTCTGCCTCAGTGCCATCATTACTGACTGGTGCTCACCAAATTGTATTGTTAATGAGTGCGAATTAAGTACGACATATAATCAGTAATAAGTAATCCACAGCGAAAACTTCCGCAAAGTTGTTGCCGGAGGCTTCATTTATTAGGAGGACGAGCAAAAGTGAATTTAAGAGCGTGAAATTTGGAACAGGATCGATGAATTGGAGGTAGAAGTTGTATGGACATCAACACTCCCAAATAAACAGAAGGCTGCACGATGTAGCCATAGTCTTATCATTCTGTACAAGGTCCGATCACCATCTTATTTGTGCGAATTTCGTTAGAGTCATTGGTTAGCTAAAGAGCTTTGTATTGTTTAGGGAAAAGGACCTTTGTGATGAGAACATTCAGAAAGGAATCCTTGCTTCACAAAACAGGCAGATCAAAGAAGACTGATAGAACACCAAATGCCGCTCGCCTAGTGATTGAAACTTGCGCTCAATATGCCTCAGTTCTTCGAACAGAAAGTTTGGATCGCATCTAACCACCACTAAGGAGTTGATCTGCAAGAGAAAAAAAGTTGTCACTACTTGTACAGCACGCCTAATACAACTGATAATGATTGGCAGCTGAATCGGGTCCACGCAGGGAGGGTTTACATGGGTGCAGGCAGAAACAGCGTTAGAATGTGCTAAAAACAAAGCCAAAAATAGAACTAGCTGAGAGACAAGCGAAGCGAAGGACCCGCATGGTGTGGCGGTGAACGCATTGCTCTCCGGAAATGACAATAGCGTGTTCGTTTCCCACCGCAGACCCCTGCGGTCCGGAGCTTTGAAAATATCTCAGCATTATAGAAGTTATATTTCGCAGCATACCCTGCGATTAAGAAGAATAGGCAGTAAATAAAAAGGTTAACAAAGCCAGTGTTAAAGAATGCTGTCGAGCCCTTTGCGAATATAATGTTTCACCAGCGACACTTATTATCTAACATAAAATCATTACCAATTTCCACAATGATAAAGGATTGGTGGTGGAATGGTTCTAGACCCATGTTTTCCTTTCCACATTCCCCGTCCCACACCCTGAAACAACGGTCGAGAAGAATCGCCGAGATTCTACCCTCTGAACTATCCTGCGATATGTCTGTTGAGTGCAGCCTACAAGCTGTTCACAAAGATTATCCTACTCTCCCTTTCAAGCTTTGCCCATTGTGAGAAGGCGTTTGATAGTATCCGAACGAGCAACGTTGTAGGCGCAGACATCAATCAAGAAGTGAACACTTGCTGCATAAGAATTCCAGCTGAAAGCGACTGCAGTTATGAAGAGAAAAATACAGCGTTTCCAGTGACCTGGTAGCACCACAAAGGAAAAGAAGTCTGACTATTTGGTGCGTCCTCGCCACAGCAGTTTGCTGTTGCATTGAAGTAAATAATAAGGTTATTCGATTACGACGAGAAAGGGATGCGCATTTTTTGGAAATTCCTGTGAACTATTCTTGAACTATAGTCAAATAATGTTTTAGTTTTTATTTTCTGTCTACTACAATTCTTCACGGCAAGTTATTATACGAAATACAACCACAACGTTGCTGAGATATTTGCAAAACTCTGGACCGTAGGTGTCTGCTTGCGGACCGGACGCGCTACTACCCTTTCCGAGGGCTAACGCGTTCACCACCACATCAAGCGGGTCCTTCGTTTCGCCTGTCTCTCAGCTAGTTCTATCGATCAGTGCCAACAGCATTCACCCGTTAACAGGTTTGATCTGGAATGCCCACATCAACATTGAACCCAGTTAAGCTGAGGCTGTAGTTGAAATCATAGTGTTTTACTTTTTTATTTTTTTGCCTGCTGTAATTGTTCACTGCAGGTTATTATGCGAGACACAACCACAGCGATGAGAGATAGGTGAAACGAAGGACCTGCATGGTGTGGTGGTGAAGGCGTTAGCCCTCGGAAAGGGTAACAGCGCATTCGTTCCCCCCTGCAGACACCTGCGGTCCGGAGTTTTGCAAAGATCTGAGCATTGTTGTGGTTATAGTCAAATATATCGTTATTCTTTTCGAAAAGATCAAAGACGACGAACAATGCGCTTAATGAAATAGATAAAAGCATTTGACTACAAATATGTCAAAAAATGTCAGTTCATGAGAAATCTGTGACGAGAAGGTGAATACATGGAACCGAATAATTCTCTGCTTCCAGAGTTCAGTTCATACGGGCACCTTGGTCATTCAATGAACATGGAGAACAATATAAAGGTGGAATTATTCAGAAGAAGGAGGGCAACATTGGCCGTTTCCGCAGCTCTCAAACGAGCCACCAATCACCTCACTGACTCCAAACACCGAGCTCACATTTTTAACTCAACAATCCTCCTAACGCTCTGTTATTCAGCACAGACGTGGACTGACAACTTTATCCACGTCAAAAAATTCTGCGCACCTCTCAGCGTGCATCACTCACAGAACGCTCGGACGGTGTCATTTGTCTTTTTGAATTGAACCAGCACAAACAACATCTAACCAAAATCCTAAGCTCAAATCATCGAAGTCTGCTCGACTAAGGACATTACACATCGATGGCGAAAGGTAATTGGCCAGGTCAAATAATTAAAACAGCAAACGACAGATTCGCAAAAAGAACTGTAGTGTTGACACCAAGAGTATGCAAGCATCTTTTTTTTCGACCACCCACACAATGGGTCGACGTGTCCCTGGCTAAAACCAATAAGCTGTGTACGCAGTGGAAACGTTTTACATGTAGTAGTCGTACATGTCACCACGGTTGAGGCAGACAACAACAACGACGGTTGTGCAACAGAGCTGCGAAGCAGGAATGTGCTAGGGCCTCTACTACTAAGGAAGACGGACCATTGAAGCGTCGACGTAGTGCTGGAACATCTATTTTTCAGAAGAAACAAGTTGGAGAGTTATAGGTATAAATCCACTTGCGTTTATTCCAAGTTGATACAGGACATAAGCCATCAACTCCCTGACTGAGCTAGCCCAGATATTAAAATGAGGGTACGTTATGTGAACTTCAGAACTGTTACAGAATTTTTTCCAAAGTACCAACACTATGTTTTGAAGGAGGAAAAAAATATTTCCGCATTATTTTTTATAGTGTCGGCAAGTGTTAATGACGAAATGAATGAACGTTTCACAAAAAGTGGAAGGAATGCAGAAAAGATCGTTGAACTTTGAGCTCATACTATTGGAATCGAAGGTTCCAGATAACTCAGGAACATAATAGGGACTGTATCAGCAGCAGTTCTCACTATGAACCCAGTTTAATTAGTTAAGAGTTTGAAATTCACCGGAATTCGTTCTTGTCAAAAAATCTCGAGCTAGGAGCCATACCAGCCCTGGGAAACTGCCAACTCACATTTTAACCTGGAAAATTATTGGAAAAGATATTAGACAGAGAGGCCATAGTGACCGATGCTGCAGAGAGAAAGAGTATTTACAACCCGACTCCTATTTGTCCTTAACCAGAGCGGCAACAGGAACAGTCCACAACTTCGGAATCCATCCCTTCGACGTTTATACCCATTTAACCCCATATCACATTAGCGAGGGTAGATTCACCTCACTGACTCTTCTTTTCAATGTCTGACACTTTATCTTGTCGGTGAGGACTCAGCACACCACTCAGTCCAAACAGTATTAGAATCTATCATCCGAAGAACCTACTGTCAGCTATCATTTACTTGAATACTACAATACTTAGACAGGCCCTCTTTACTGGTTGTGCCCCCTCCAGCATAATTTCCATTGCTTCGGAGCCTTGCTGGTTTAATCACTGTGGTCCCCTGGAGTCCCAAGGTCAGCCTGGCCAAAGTTCGCATAATGTCGTCACGACGACAACCAGTATCAGTCCTTGTGGATCAGAACGATATTTGCCACCATGCGAACAGTTCGATACCATGGATGGTAGATTCTGGTATTAGTTCACTCTCAGCTGGGTTCCGTGATGGAAACATCGGGACTCCTTCTCAGCATGAGAGATCCTACTGGAGGGATGAATCTCTCCGCTGCACATCGCAGGTTGACACCCAGGAATCTCCCAGCTTCGATAAGGCGGTAAAATGTTGGGAAGTCAGTTATCATTAACACCTAGAATTTAGCAAGATCGCTAATAAATGAGAAAATAGTTGGACTGCACTGTTGCATGAAAAGCAAGACTTACGAGGCATCGATTATTACCCAATTCGCATAGCTTTTTGGTGTTTACATCCCCCTACACGAATCAACATCAATAATATTGTCAGGGTAGTGGACGTGTGATAGCCACGATTCCATAAAATTGTCAAGGCTGTTGAGATAGAGGTTTGACACTGCGATATCACTTAGCCAAAAAATAGTTTACAGTTAAGAAAGTCATGCGAGAACTGAAATAGTTAAAGAAGTGAAAAACATATACAGGAAGCTGCAATGCAGCAACCATTGTTTTACTGCCGCCGTTTGGGCATCCTATCGAGAACGTGGTGTTACGGGCTTCTGGGAACACCGATATGGTGGAGGAAGCTTAATGTTCCGACATCTGTTAATGACGAAAACCAATGTACCATGCTGCATGGGCCACTACGTTGCGAATTAGTTGGAGCAAATAAGTCCTGTCCAAAACCACCCAACTGCAACGGCTAAAGGTATGGTACCCTTAAGTATTAATACGAATGACACACACCCATTGCCAAGATTTCGCAGATATCCTGCATGCAAGGTCTGCATTGCATCTCGTTAGAAAGCCTACTGGTAGCTCTTATCGTCCTTGAAAATCGACGACAAACAGCAGCGTAGCTGGACCAGATGATTTTTTGTGAACAGGGTCTCGACTGGGTTAAAGTTATCGCAAGTACTTAATGGTGGTTGCCTATTAAAAAAAAGGCATTTTTTCTTGGACAAAGGACAAATGACAAAGCTTTCTCGGCATTGCGCAATCCCTGAGGGATGCGCCATGTATTCATCTTCATTAAGGACCGTTGGCGGTGACTGAATGCACATCTGGCCTTTACAATGACTCGCAGTGGCTTATCAATGTATCGAGTCAGTGTTTTTACCAACTGAGACATGTTTGACATCAATTTGCTGACCCCGGAGGATGGAGGGCTTGGAGGACCTGGGGGCGCTGAGATCGATCTCCTGTTTCTCACAGGGAGTTTCTGATCACTAGCTACACGCGCCCAGTTTTCTAGGAAATCTTGTAAATGTAAGGCGAATTCTTGGACTAACCTATAATCCAGCTGGATCACGTTAATCCAATAACTATGAAGGCATTCCAGTTGACTGCTTTTTTCGGAGAACTGGAACATTTTTTGACGATCTGAGTTTATGTGGTTCAATATTTTTTTCAGGCATTTTTGGCGAGTATACGTTATCAGTTATGGATCGTTTTAGGCATAGCTGTTCTTCACCAAGAAAACAGTTAGACGAGAAAAGCTTTCTTGTTATTATAATTGACACAAGCTCTTATTAGGACGAATTCCTCCGTCTCAGTGAGTTCCGTGACAATTCCCTTGTTTGATGCATGGACAAAGTTTCTCTGCAGGCATGAATTCATGAGAACTAGGCGACTCCTTCATTATTGTACAAATAAAGAAACACAAAAAGGCTGTTGTTGATGAGGAGGACAATTGGCTTCTCGGCCCTGGGTAAAAACGATGGTCGATATGACTCATATATGACCCTTGCTGCACTCTGAGAAAAAGTAGGAGGCAGTCAGACAAGTGCAGAGCGTTTGTGAAGCACTCATCTGGCAACGTGAAGAGCCTAACGATTTCACGACGCTTACTAAACTTCAAGTTTTAAACACTGGAAACAATTTTTTTTCCAGTAAAACGGAGTATTCGCAATCTTTGACGTTTTTAATCTTATTGCCTTATGGTTTTATGAGTGTGAATTGTTTTGGATGCAAATATGCAATTGTGCGCTTATTCAAATGCACTCGTTTGCCGTGTACGAACTCCCAAGTGCATGGAAACGTGGATACCAAGCTAGCTGAAAATGTGCTTCATTTTGTGTAGTACTTCTCCGGACAATGCCAAAGGATCTCTACGGAAACAACGGGTGCCCACAGTTACATCATAAAAATCACGTAATAACTTTCCCAATTAGCTAATTTGTCAGTAAAAGATATAACTGCACACTAGGTAGAAAAGAAGAATCGTTTAATAACTATATTATTATGCGCTATAAACCATTGTCTGTTCAGGATTTTCTTGGTCATTCCCAGCTTGTTTTAATGTTCTGATGGGCTGTTGCGTTTCATCGGAAGGAAGTGCAGATTCTGAGCAGCGGCGTAAACAACAACGACAGTCGTAAGTGTTAACAGTTTTAGACTCACACGAGCACTTAGGACGCTTTTGGATCTCACTCATGTTCTCAATGCGTAACCTATGCGTATTCATATTATATCTTGTTTTCCACTATTCTTTAAAGTTTTTCTATGCAGTGTGACGAAAAAACTCTTGCCCCTACTCAACTGAGTCAGTGTCAGCACTTGGAAATCGGTTTCACAAGACAAACGAACTTTTTGTCACCATTTCTCAAGCGAATGCATGGTGAATGGAAATAAGTTTACAAACAACTACTTGTAAACATCCATTTTTACGTCCATGACACAGAGTGGATGACAATGACTTCTCGAAAACTCCCTTTGATTCTCGGATGCCTAAGCTACTTGATGAGTCGGAGATTTGGTCGAGTTTTAGAACAATTATGGGACAAACCTTGCTCTATCGTTCTAAAGCTGCATACTTTCAGATTATCCCTTAATTTTTAGTTTCTTTTTTTTAGATTCTTTGGCACGCAAATTCCAAAAATGAAGACGATTTCCAGCTTCGAAAGATTTAAAACAAGTGCGCATTCATAAAAAATCAGCGGTATGTTGTAGCAGAAAATGGTATCCCGTAGAAGAAATTTCCCTTGTTCAACCGCTCTGCAGCTCGAATTACGAGCATCCAGGGAAAAAATTGCGTTTTAGCTCCAGAAGAAAAAAGGTTCTCATCTTGGTGGAATAAAAAAAAGTTGTGCCTGCAAAATAAACATAGGCTCCATCGATTTTCCTTCTAATAAGTCCATTAGAAGCTGGAAAATATTTTTTTCAAATCTAAAAAAATAGTTGTTTCCGAACATGTGGAAACAGTTCGATCATGAGGAGGTAAAACATTGTTGCAACTTTTCGTTGTGATTGCAAATGAAGGAAGAAACAATAAGTACGAAGTTGGAATCTCTGTAAAGGGGAGCTATAGGATAAGAACCAAGGAAAGCACAGAACCTCTTCCATGACTCGAACAATACTCTACAAATTCCGCGTCAGTGATATGCTGTATAAAGCTTTCTTCAAAAGCGTTTACTCTTTCATTGCTGATCAGCTGTTCGCATTTGCTTCCTAGCTTTCCATCTATCTTACCCAGGTTTATACCGACGTGACTGAATGTATACAAGCCTTCATATCCTGAGAACTTCTTGCTCAGCTTTTTCTCGCAGTAAAGCCCTTACCTTTGTCATTTTTTGAGTAATCGAGAATAGAACTATGTCAATAGGTGAAAAGCTGGAATTCGATCGATTCCTCAATGAGAGCAATTACCAAGATGTTGACATCGACTATGCTGAGGATGAGGCAACTCCTGTAATCTCAGCATCTGGATATTTGGGAACTGAAATTGGGAATGAGGTAGAAGTTGTTGATGACGGCGTGAATGCGACGTGGTAATATTAGTTAGTACTTCACAGCAGCTGACTTTTCAAAACACCGTCTCCACTGTAGCACTAGACTGTGGTTTTTTGTGGACATAAGAAACAGGGTACATCAGACCGATATAATAAATATATTCTTCTAATTAGTTACGCAAATTCGTTTGGTAAATTCACGGAAGGTCTACTATGAGAATGTCCCAAAAATGTCAGTAAATAAATTCAAGATCGAAACTTATTTATATCCAATTCCGGATGATGGAAGAAGAACCTCTAAAAAACCAGCGCAATTCTGTTCACTATTACAAGCACTAAGAAAAATTTATAAATCAAAATCTGCTTGAAAGCGTTCCAAGTAGGTAAACACTAAATACAGTTTTTTGACTTATTATTTACTGCCTACTCTTTTTAGCGGCAGGGTATATATTGTGAAATATAACTTTAATGATGCAGAGATATTTGCAAAACTCCGGACCGCAGGTGTCTACGGTGGGGAATGAACACGCTATTGTCCTTTCCGGGGAGTAGCGCGCTCACCACCACATCATGCGGGTCCTTCGTTTCGCCTGTCTCTCAGCTAGCTCAGTCTATGCAACAAATATTTCTGCCTACATCCCATCAATAGTACCCTCAAAAATGTTAAAACAAGTCTTTTTTGAGCACGATATTTACTACGTCAAGAGAATGTAATGAGACTTTGATTACTGGTCGTCGAAACATGTCAGAGTTAAGGGATCTCCTCTCTCGCTTTCGTGACACGAGGTATTCCTAGCACCGCCTTTTGACTACGCGTTCTACCACACTGAATGATCCTTCACCCCACTTATGTGGCAACCAGATTTCTGACGCGTTCATTAAGGCAAGCCGAATCGTAGAGTCGAAAAATCAGGCATGAAATAGGGTGTTCTTTGCTCTCCACTGCATCATCGATCTTGAAAGCTCCCCGAAACCACAGAAGCCATTAGCTTCCACTGGTCAGCGCTGGAGCTCAGTTACTCAATATGTTGACTTCCCGACCTAGACAGACGTAGCTGGAGTACTCAGGAATATTCATTCCATTGATCGTAAATAAGGCATATGAAAGCAGTTCCTTTATCAATTTTTTTAAATTTAGCCTAAGGTCAATCTTCCCACAAGTGTTATCAAACTCGACAAGCATTTGTTCCGTCATCTAATTCTTGTTCTTGGTGTTAGAAGAACGATGTCATCAGCATGGCCAAGGTGGTGTAATTGTCAACCATCTATTTTCACTCCCACGTAATCCAATACTAACGTTCTCGAGAGTAACGAAGGGACTCCCTGACTGTCTAGGGCTTCCATGAATACTACTATCCCAATTGAGTCAAAGACCTTCCTTGAATCAATAAAAGTGAGACGGAGCGGTCTCTTGTACTCTCGCAATACCTCAATGAGTCCTGTTATAGTGGATGGTCTATAGTGCTGAATCCTTTTCGAAACCCTGCTTTCTCACATGGCTATCCTATGTCCAGTATTATGTCAATGTTTAAGACGACTCGACTGAATAGTTTGTAGACGACAGACAATACGGAGACTAGGCGATTGCAGACAGCACGGATGCCACACTTTTCGAGCAATAGCACAGTCTTGCTAGTCTTTCACTGATTAGATACCTTGCATTCAGGCAGGTCACGTGTGAAAAGTGATCAAGTCTTCTATCGAGCACTTAGATGCAGGAGTGGGTGCATTGTAGGTACAGATCGTCACCTTATTCCTTCGAAATTTAGGCAGTCTAGGACGGCCGTGAGATTTTGGCAGCCTCTCCATACTTGTCCTACCAACGCTGTCATACTGAGAGCCCTTCCAGGGTCACTGGAATGAGGCCCACTTATTTCATGGTGTTTAGTGTTTGATACCCATCACAGCTTGCTGAACCAACTAATTGGGCTAGATATACTCATGGGTAGTTTGCTAGTGTCTTCCGGAGTAGAAGCGGGACTTTATTTATTGGTGGCAACTCCTAACCACCTCCTATGAACTTCACAGTCCTTGATTGCAGGCTTTTTGGCCCAGTTGACTTGTGCGATACAGTTCGCCTAAACTAGAGAACATCCACGCACATATCCATGAATACGTCATGCTAAGCACAGAAGGTACATGCCTATTAGCGCAACAGAATCACAGAGCTCATCCCGTGTATCCACCTACTTCTCACGGAAGCATAAAGTCGCTTTTGGACCGGGATTAACCTCCCTATCGGCCATCTGGGGAGGCTCTACGTTGCCAAGAGACTAACCTGCAGGAGATCCCTCCGTGAAAGAGAAGCGTGGCTGATCCTCATGTATGATAATAAATCTCTCACGTCAGACACCGAGCTTTGAACACCAAACCAAATTGTACAGGTGCAGTAGAAATATCTTAACACATTCACTTTTAATTCTCTCAATGTAGAGAACAAATTCGTCTGAAACAATGTTTGTTGCAAATTACTAAGCTCAAGGTAAGTGGGGAAAAAGCGGAACGGTTTTCCCAATACTATCCCCGAAGGAACATCTCTAAGAGGATGCTGTCGGCTGAATAAGTCTAGGAAGTGAACTGTGTGCGGAAAAGAAACAGCCAGGAAGAATATAAATCATATCTGCTTCGCATCATTTACTCTGCATACGAAGAACTTTTTAGGCAATCTATAAACAGATATGACATAGTAAACATTTCGCTCCCTTTGGAGAAGCTAGGGGGAAAGTGTTTTTAAGATTTCGGCTGCTTAGAACTTCATAATCTAGTATGTTGGAAACTCAGGCACTCAAGGAGCAAATACAAAGTGGACGTCCTTCTTAGAACAGAAAGTTAAACATACCGCTAAGTTCAACTCTATCCATCAATCTGTAACAATTTCAATCAATACATTTTTTCACAACATCGCAGAGGCTTTGATGTTTCATATTCATAAAAAATCTCCCATTCTGAAACGTCGCCAAAATCTCTTCGATCGCCCCGTAATTCCCCAGATGACTGAATAAGTTACAATTCATTAGTGATAGGCTTCGTAAGTAAAGAGTAGGATCGAGTTTCATGCGCAAAGTAGTTCAGGATCTCGATCATCTTTTACGTGTACGAAAGCGTCCCTTTTCCTTGCACCGGAACCGGCGCTTCGCGTTAACTAAAAAACCAATTTCACATCAACTTCTGGAACACTGCTTCGATATATCCACATTACTCTTTTGCAGTCACAGTTTGTCCACGTTAAAAAGTTATAGTGTATAACGTGCGGTGTATGCAGAGTATTCTACAAAAAACTACCTAGACGTCTGTCGTAAAGCTCTAAATAATACCTTGAAGTGAACGTTTTTCCATTGGGTACAATGTGCAAGTTTCAATACAAATGATTATTTCATTCAAAAGCAGTTCTCCATTATTTCAACTAGACAACGAATTGTAGGTTCATCATTTTTTTTAGCTCTCCTCTAGGTCGCATTGAAAACGTTTATCCAGCTTTTTGACGTTCTCGAGCAATTTAAGATACTAGGAAGTCATCTTAACGCATATCCTCAATTTTACCGCTGTCGAACAATTTCCCGTATGACCGTTTCAACCAGACCCTTAAATCCCTTCAGACTTGATATTCTGATTTAATGGAACCAACGATGGCCACGCTTTGTTTCTTGTTTTTCGCTCCCTAATGTTCATACTCTATATATCCCTTATGTTCTTTGTATCTTTCTATGTTTTTTGAAACAGTTCTAACTCATGCGTTGCGAAAAAAAACCTTGTTTATAGTTCATCAATGACACTATCGACCTTTGGTAGTCGGTCTAGTCGGTCTCACAACATGGTTTCAGCTTCACACACTTCGGCATTTTCATATCCTTTCTATTCACACATGCTTGAGAACAACGAAACTGAGCCCTTGTAATGCTGCAAAAACAACTGTGTTGAAGTACACTGATAAGCACGCATTCTTTGCACTTTTGGCGGAATAGCTCAGTACCCATTTCAGTAGCAAAAGTCCCGAAGAGGGTGCGAACAAACTCGCACGAAAACGGTCGAATGATTGGTCAGATCAGCATTCTAGCGGCCATGCCAAACAGAAAAACTGCAGCAGAAATCTAAGGATCTAAAACAAAACGCATAGCAAAAAACTACTTGTGGCAAAAGAAACAACCAGGATGAAACTGCATTAAAAGCAACGTATACGGTACTAAGCGGAACCGAACATGCATTAGGGCTAATAATATACTATACTTGCTTGGATCCTTGGATGTTGCGTTTTCACCGGTAGTACGGACCTCAACAAAATTCCCATATCTTTCCTTCTCGTGCATCCATGGAGATGGCCTGCTTGGAACAAATTGCATTCTCTTAGAGTCCATCACGCAGATTTTTTTTGCTGAGCCGACATCCGATCTGTGTTCTTGTTATTTACGTGACCAGTCCATCCGTCTTTCGTTATCGATGTATATTCTCTAGGATCTCGAGGAAGGAATAGGTCTCTAAGATTTGAACTGGGCATTCAGAATAGGCGTTGTGGATGCCAGTTAAATTTTATAAAAGATAGTTCAATTTCTCTGTAAGTAGTGTGCAGTACTCTTGGCATAGTTGAGGTATCAACCCACATCTCTGCAGCATAACACAGCGCTAGGGAGGGCCGTTGAATCGAAGAGGTGAGCACGGACTTTCGGATCATTTAGTTGGGCGGTGATCCCTTTGAGAGGCTCGAATGAGGCCATGGTGCCCTCCTTCTTATCCTAATTCCCTTTTCATTCTGCTCTTCGTGTTCATTGTTCTCCCAAAGTACACGCACTTCGACTTGTTCACCTTTGCACCAAGGGGGACTTTTCCTAGTTGACATGCAATCCAATCCTATTTTCTCCCAATTCGTGGAGCTCATTAGAATCTACTTCACTCGCATTCCTCGAAAAGACGACGATTTGATAAAAATTTTCCACCAATACGCATACCTTTCACGTCCCAATCGAGTGACTTCATTATCCAATGCAGCGCAGCAGTAAGAAGCTTTAGCAATTTGGGATCGCTTTTTCGAACCCATTTTCCCATGGCTGTGGTGACGGGTCGATGAAAAAGCTATGTATTTGTGCTGCTGTTCCGATAACAGTCTGCGACTATTCCTTTGTAGTACGGGTCCACTCCTTGCTCGACTAGGGATGGTAGCACTGCATTCGTTTCGACGCTTTAAAATATTTTTCGCAATCGATACAGGTCAGGACAAGAAATAAATGGTACTCCTGACAGATTCTGTAGATCCGTGATACGGTTTAGATGTGATCTAATACCTTATGTGCATAGGATACCATATAGCTGACACCAAAAAGCCTATTCACTGTGAGAGCTAGCAATGAAAACACTCAATCTTTGCTCAAAATTAAGAAATTTTCACATCATCAGTTTGTGTTTCAGATCAGTTGGAGTTGGAATGGGTGTGGCGATAATGATACAACAAGCCGGTGCTTTAGTAGGAGCCCCTAGCCCCGTACCGGACCTTTCTTCCATAAGCGCGCAGATACGCAAGGCCAAGGTAACAGTCCTTCAGATTAAGCAAATCAGGTGATTAAGCACTAATTTGTTTGATATCGCGTTAAAACGCGATTGGAAACAAATAAAATCTTTCAAATGAGTCCACCATACGTTTCTCTCGAGATTTCCTTTTTTTCTCTGTAACATAGACACCAATTACAGGCGGAAGGGCGGACAGTGACAATGGTGAATGGCGCGCTATACTTTGATTATCAACTTGTGGCTAGGATTCCTCCGCACATTGATATCCATGTTTAGTACAACCCACAGTACTCAATATCAATGATGTCAGTGTCAGATGACACATAGATCTGTGATAAGAATTCTGCATTCCTTAACTTGGACGACGGTATGGATTAATTTGCGTTGCATTGATCTACTATTTATTAGTACCCATAGTTCCACCTTTGAATTGTACAACCTAAGGGCGCGATAGTGAAGGCGTGTAATAAGAGCCTTTCTCACAGGACTCACGTTTTAGATGTAACGCAAACAACGTGAAATAGCACCATCTCCTTTGTTAATCGCAACTACCAGATTCAAATGCCTCATCGCATATAGATGCTCCAGTTTCTTTGCTGTTTCACTATTTATCTCATATCTCCCTTTGAACCACTCAATACACTATATTTAGCTGGTTGAAATTGTGGCACCAGGTCTAGAAAAAGCCAGCGCTCTAAAAACTCAATGCCATCCATTTCGTAATCATTTTTCATATGTAGGGATATTGGAAAGGTTAAAAAACTGGACGCGTATTGTCGTTAATGTTCAAAGGAAATTGTGTTATATATTTGCATATGTCCGACAATTGCTTCCTAAGCAAATAACAAAGTTTGGAGGGTCCCAGTAAGCAGGGAAGGATATCAGAAGATATTTAGCAAGAATTTCTCTATCATGTTGTCAAGTAGTTCTCAGTCCATGACACCCATAATGAAAATTTTATGTAAGATAATAAAGTGATTGACGTTAATCTATTCGTCAGGGATACACTATGCATTGGACTTAACTGGGCATCGTGAAGGTGCTCGAATGCACATATGATGGCCAATTGAATAACTTGCAAGGATCTACTTAGCGTCCTCCATTCTCTAGAAGTCTGGTACAAATTTAGAGAACCCGAACGGAAAGGGAACTGAGTTAACCCGGGGCGTCGCATGAATCTAACTACCCTATGCATTACACTTGGATATAACATTACTTCACATGATATCACCCTCTTAAAACGACAAAAATTTCATGTTTTAAAAATGTGTTCAATGATTTCTTCAACACTTGACGTTTTCTTGCGCGCTATATGTGGTCCAAGCGATACAAGGGATATTTGTTGAAACTCAGAAAATGGAAGTCTACAAAACAAAGCTGGAGAATTATGGTCGTCTGGAATGTTTGCAGAATTACCAAATACATCAAATGAAACATTACATGAAATGTGGACTTAAAACGACAATCACAAAGGTTCAATCCGTTCCTTTCTTCGAGAGACGCTACTTAGAGAACTAATTTGAATAAATACTCCATATCGCTCTTTCCATTTCTTTTCATTTCAAATCACCTCTCATGTCAACTTCTTATCTTTAACTTCGGTATGACTAACTAACATAGATCCTTTAATTGATAAGCTAACGCTAACTTGACAAGAAAAAAACACTAATCGGCTAACATTTCGGCTTCTTCGCCATTCTCAGAGCAGCATCTGAACTGATCAGAACAGCCGAGCCTGATTGGAAGAAGTGTGGACAATCGATTCGGATCATTCCGGCTCTGATGAAGGCGAAGACGCCGAAACGATGGCCGAGCAAAGTTTTTCTTTATCAACCTTGTGTTAGCTTGTCAGTGGAAGAAGACATATCTGAATTCGTTTTTAACACATTAACAAGATTTACTATTCTTAACACATCGATGAGCTTCGCAAGCATCTTCTCTACGAAACTCGTAGTTCTCAATTAAATGATTTCCCCGGCCAAACATAGCTACCCTAACGTTGAGCACCTATGCCTCTAGTTAAATTACAAACCAATAACAACATAGCGAGATTAACTGTAAAGCGAGAAAAACGAGAACAGAAATACATCAATGCTTCAATGGTGCGGCATGATGAGTTGGATGACTACAGCTGGGATTAATCGACCTATAAGCTGAAAGAAACAAACAGGAAAGCCCGGCGATTTAAGAAATAAATGGTAACTCTTATACATTGTGTGAAGTAGGCAGATGTTACATTGCTATAACTCAGCTAGTTGTTCTCCTGTTTTGAGGTTATCGTACAGACACTACAGGGAGGTTTCACCTTCTAGATACGTAAAATAGCCGCTATTTGATACTTGGTACTCGAACTGCCCGTCCTCTCTGGTTGTACGGAGCTCAGCATAACCATCATTTTTCGGAGATCTGCTGGTTAGGTCATCGTGGTTCCTTGGAATCCCGAGGTCAACCTGGCCAAAGTCTGCCCCAGGTCTTCACCTCACGGGCAGCCTCAGCCCTCGTTGATCAGAGAGATTTGCCAGCATGCGACTTTGATAGCAGGACGGTGGGCGATCCTGGTACTAGTTTACTGTTAACTAGGCTTCCTGATGGAAACGCCGGACTTCTTCTCAGCGTGGGAGGCTCTGATAGGGGGATGAATTCCCCGCTGTATATCGCAGTCCCACACCCAGAACACCTCCCAACCACGATTAGGCGGTAAATCGTTGGAAGGATAGTCGTTTATAACCATTTTAGAACTAGTACAAGTGTATGCGAAGATAAAGAGCCCGTTCTTCATCCACTGCAGCTTAGCTGTGCACAGATTTAAAGATGAAAGGATGAAGCTCTCGGCGTTGATCAATACCTTAGCGACGCACCATACATTCGACTTTACCAAACATCGTTAGAGGGAGACTGAATGCACATCTGGCCTTTACAATGACTCGCGGTGGCCTACCGATGTATCGGCCCAGTGTGGCTATCCCTTCAGACAAACCTGGTACCAATCTGCCGACCTTGGAGGGGTAGGGCGCTTGGTGAGCCTGGAGCGTGGAGATCGACCCCATGTGCATTGCAGGGCGCCTCCAACCAATGCGCCACACGTGCCATCGTAAAAAAGACTTGGCAGAATAGTATCAACTGGACGCAGCTTTCTAAAGGAATTGTTGGAGGACGATGGAAGCTACATAGCCATAGAGAATTTGCAATAATAATCGCTGGATTTCTCATCCGCTCAGGGCATGATCTTCACCTGACAGGAATTGCTCGCACAGGTCTTGTTTCCATCCTCACAATCTGTTAATTTCAAAAAAAAGGGTTACGACAAGCGGCCACTGATGATTTCTAGATTGCTGCGCTTCTAGTTACAAAATCATGGTTCATACAATAAAAGATCTGTACAAATCTTCGTACGTTACCTACGGTCCCCCTTCCTACGTTACCTACGGTGCATATTATATCCAATAATATGAATACAACATTCAGAGTACTTGTGAACAGCTCATAAAGAGCAGTTTAAACAAACGCAAGTGAGAGGTACCAAAAGAACGTTTTTTCATCAAGACGTCCGCTATGCCTGTATATCACTGTTTTTTGAAAGACATCACCATGTCGAGAGGTACATCTACTACGCGATTTTCGAGGTGTACGAAATTGTATACGGAATTAAGTTCTCGGAAAACAAAAAAGTTGTCTAGTGAGACTACCCTCTATCTCGAAGAGAGTACTTCCTTTATCTTAATATAACAGTATATCAATGCATGTATCGAAGAATACATTTTTATTTCTAAACTTCCCTAGACAGATAATATCATGACATCTTCACACTCTTCCACTTTTCAAACGTATAGGAGATGCCCGATGAAAAATTCTGCCAGGGCCCAGAATGCGCTCTTCTATAACTGGATCCGGATAATACGAAATTCGACTTTTGGCCGAAACAATCTGTAAAGACAGACTTTTCACCTCAATTAAAATATAGCCATTTAGACTCAAACGTGCAGAAGTTCTACGTTTCTACAGCACTTCTGCTTTGTAACGTTACCTTTAAAATCATCAAATCAAAAGGTAAATGCATGTTACTTCCTTTGACAGAAGCGTTTAGAGAAAAGAAATCACTGTTGGTACAACTGTCGTTTCAAATGCAGAATGTATGAAATGGCACGGTAACAACGTACGAAATTAAGGATGTTACATAAGAATCACTAAAGTAACATGTTATGAGCAACAGGTTACGTCATAAATTGTCAACGGACGTGCTTAAGAAAGACTCGTCATGAATTGAGGCATCGTCTTAGGCTTCGAAATATTCTAGTAGTTGTATACAGTTTAAAAAGATGAATAAGACAATTATTATTCCACTTAGGCATTTAACGAAGTAAGTTTAACAAATCAAGTTTCATAGCGCCGTGAAAGTAAAAAAGAAAAATTTACATTTAAAGACGTCAATAGGTGACATAATAAATGAGTAATCCTCAACTTTTAAAGTTTTTGTCTATCCTAACCTTTTGTCCACATCAATGAATTAAACAATGTCACTCCACTAAAATGGCTAAAAATTGAACTATTTAAATAATCTTAAGAGACCTAACCTTCCCACTAGTGTACATCACTCGACCTGGATTTACGGGATCTACCAGTTCTGAGAGAGAATCTGCCTGAAAAATGAACAAAAAGCATTCTAAAATTATTTATTGTTTTCGCATTTAAAATAAAAACCAAGGAGTCGGAAAGAAGCTTCCCTATAGGGCAGCGGCCTTGGAAGAAGAGAGAATATAGTTCAATTACTTAAGTCCGACAGATATGGACCACCATTCTTGTACTTCCCCTTCGAAATTATAACGAACTCGAAGTTAACGAACCTGCTCCTTCGTCATACAAGGATTACGGTTTGAATTGACGACTCCCTCTGGAGCACGATGTAATTTCTCGCAATATCCTTCCATTAAGTGCACCCTCAAATCCGTACAGAAAAATGAACCTGCACCACATAAGGAACAACGTAGACGCATCACTCGAATATGGGTTACCATGTGTCGTCGGCCTTCCTTCAGAGTAAAAAAGATCTATGAAATTCGAATAAATGTATAACTAACATGGATCACGTGGTACTTTCCTAACATTAAACTAAAGCAGTGAAAACGATAGTTAAGCAAAAATTCCATGGTTATTTTTAAGAACAACAAACATTTAATCTCAGAGTAAACAATTAAAATGGTGTTCTA
This sequence comes from Angiostrongylus vasorum, assembly GCA_018806985.1. Taxonomy (NCBI): domain Eukaryota; kingdom Metazoa; phylum Nematoda; class Chromadorea; order Rhabditida; family Metastrongylidae; genus Angiostrongylus; species Angiostrongylus vasorum. The sequence continues at coordinate 212,327 of JADANN010000392.1, forward strand.
CCGGTAAGTCATCAAACCTTAAGAAAATAGACCTAGAAACAGACTTTACAGTAACAAGGAGACCGACGTCAAAGACCGTGATCTACTTTCGAATGTGGATGAATCCCACGAGCGAAACAAAATGCGGTTACTGGTTTGTATTCTTAGTTTGGAAAATAGCGAAATAAAAATTTTGGCAATCTTCTTCACTACCTCAACAGCTTAAGCTATTCAAAACAGTGAAATACAAAACACATAAAGCTACAGCATTGCTGAGATATTTGCAAAACTCCGGACCGAAGATGTCTGCGGTGGGGAACGAACGCGCTATTACCCTTTCCGGGGGCTAACGCGTTCAGTACCACACCATGCAGGTCCTTCATTTCGCCTGTCTCTCAGCTAGTTCTATCAATCAATGCCATCAGCAGTCACTCGTCAACGGGATTGATCTGGGGAACCCACAACGGCAGTGAACCCAGATAAGCTGAGGTTGCAGATGAAATCACTTTACTTTACTTTTTCTTCTACTTTTTATTTTTCTGCATATTACAATTTTTCACAGCAGGTTATCAAGCGAGACACTAACAACACTGGATGGTTCGTTCACGCTTTCTCTGCACTCATACCTCGTTAGTGTTTCACACCGTTTGCGCTGCATTGAGGCTGAATTCATTGAAGAAGATTTGTTGAAATCGCTGCTCTACTTACTTGAGACTTGATAACTGAATGGCCCTCCCTCACTGATTGTGCGGGCCTCAGCATAACTCCCATTTTTTCGGAGTTTTGCTGGCTTAGCCATCGTGGTTCTCTGGAGTTCTGAGGAGAGCCAAGTCAAAGTCTGCCTCAGGTCGTCACCACCACAGGAAGTGGCAGCCATTGTGGATCAAAGACAGATTTGCCACTTTGAGTGTAGTTCGATACCAGGACGGTGGTAGACCTTGCTATTGGTTTACTCTTAGGTGGGCTTCCTGATGGGAAAGCCGGACTCGTTCTCAGCTTGAGAAACCCTGTCGGGAGATGAATCGCCTCGGTGTTCATCGCAGCCTGACACCCAGAAACACCTCCCAGCCATCATGAGGCGGTAAACCGTTAGGAGGAAATTGTAGTAACAAAGAATGAAACCCAAAATAACGTTGTCTTGTGAGAACTAGAGGGAAAAAAGTTTACAAGTAATAACTGTGTAAAGAAAATCAAGGACTTACTTTAAGATTGGGGACCACTTCATTACATTGCGAACAAACATGTTTTCCGTCAGGTTCATTGGGATCAAGTTGCTTCAGCGATGAAAAGAACAAATGTTTTTGCGCGCCGGAGAGATACACTGGAACCATGGCTAAATCGTTAACTTTTCCTGGCCTTCCATTCTTCGAAACGATCTAAAACACAACGACAATTCTAACAAATGCATTTTCGTGCTTAAATAAAGAAAAGCAATTACTTGTCTTTAACACTCTTGTGATAAGTGACACCTATTGGTGACATAATGGTTCTACGGAAGTGGCCAGTAAACCACCTACATAATTCATTTTCCTTCCAGTACTTCATTTTAACAGATAGGACTATTTCCCTATACTTTTTGTTACCACAAACCGCTTATAGAATACAGATGTTGTGTTGGGCGCTGGATGGGCAAAGCTCTATTCTGCACTTGTAAATATACAAGAAACTGTTTTGTGAACGACTTCATCAACCTGAAATTTGGGTACTAGTAGAGTATTATTACAATTCTAATTGCTATAGTCACCGTATAGAAAATCCGGACATCAGAAATAACGAAATACAGATCCACAAGTTGCAAAACATTTCCAAATGCTAACAATAATGCGCTTGTATGATGGACCACAATAAAATACAGTAAGTGGCACCACATCACAACGAAGTCCTCTAGCTATCGAGAAGCTATTCTTTATTTTATTTTCAAAAAACCAGGCAGCCCACAAAGGATAAAGGATAGACGTCTCGGCGTTGATCAATCCCTTAGGGATGCACCATGCATTCGACTTCATTCAGCATCGTTTGGATGTGAATGAATGCATATCTGTCCTTTACAATGACTCGTGGTGGCCTACCGATGCATCGGGCCAGTGCTGCTATTCTCCTGGACAAGTCTGGTACCAATTCGCCGACCTCGGAGTGGTCGAAGGCTTGGTGGGCTAGGAGCGCGGGAATAGATCCCATGTGTATTGCAAGGCGCCCCCGACTCCTGCACAACACGCGCCCAGTTAGGCCATGAAGAGTGAAGATTAGGCGTCATCTAGTAGTCCGCATCAAACACGACAAGAGGCGTCGTCTCCACAGTGTTAAGAAATTTCCGAACGAATCAACCATGTACCGTTACGCTATCCTCTGCGTCATCACTAAGTGCGTTCAGATTTTGCTTGCGTCGTCTGGATGGAGTGCCTGAGAGATCCATCGAATTTGGCGTTGATCGCCGCGTATGAGTTGACACATTCCTGAAAGAAACGTATTTCTAGAGCTTTCTTCTATCCATGCAATTAAATCGCAGATATGATTGAATAAACCACGTACTCCGTTCACGGTTTACATGGTACAGAACCTATAAGAATTTATCAGCAAAGTGAGATATGAGGTCCTGAATTTCCACTCAAATAATTAAAGCCGTCTGTCTAGGGTTTTCACTCAATAATATTCCCATTCGTAATAGTTAAACTTTCAAATCAGCTTCAACTGTAACTCAACAGATATACTATTCGCCTTCATATATCTACTTGATATGAGCAATCAAGACAAACCGTCGCAAGTTCTGTAGTATCCCAATATGTGTCGTACAAGGGATTGAACCTAACGTAACGTGACAACCTACCTGCATTGGATCCGGTAATAAAGGATAAAGGATAAAGCTCTCGGCGTTGATCAATACCTTAGGGATGCGCCATGCATTGGACTTCACTAAGCATCATATGGATGTTACTGAATGCATATTTGGCCTTCAGAATGAAGAATGACTCCCGGTGGCCTACCGATGTATCAAACCAGTGCTACTATCCTCCCAGACAAGTCTGTAACCAATTTGCCGATCCCGGAGGGATGGAAGGCTTGGTGGGGCAGGGACGCGAGAATCGATTCCATGTGTATTGCAGGGTACCTACGGCCACTGCCCCATACGCACCCATCGGATTCAGTAATGGGTCCTTTATTTCTGCTGCACTGCCGACTCACAGATTTCGTACACCATTAAGCATACGAATGCATACGTGCAAGACGGTGTTGTGACCTGTGGATCCGGGAACAATTCGAAATTTACACGCTACACAGAACTCGGTCGGTCGATCAACTAGTCGCAAGGATGACTGCTGTCCAGACAAAACACTACTGAGCAGTCAGACAAGTCTGGCTTAGTCTTTTTTGGAATTAAGTTATAAAACACAATGCCGAGCCAGCAGCATAACCATCAAATGGAAGTTGCGCTTAGCCCCCATGCTATTCTTTGCCAAAATAAACAATCAATCACCATGAAAGGATCAAGAAACCATATCTTGAATAAAACTTCCTAGTCCACAAGGACCTACACAGAAATGTAGCAATTTATCATGGTTAAATTAATATAAGCATCTGTCAAAGATTATTCACTTGATTCTCGTTACGCGATTGTGCCTCTTAAAGTTCGCAGTCAACAAAAGTTTAATAGCGCCCCGGAATATCGCTAAGTGTCGGAGCTTGATGTCAAATGGGAAGCTCAACCTTAGTAGGTCTACCTAGAGTTGAAAGGCAGCAAACATTCCTAAAGCACAAAACGGTCTGTGAGCAGCAGTGCTTGGGTATGGGTAAATTACGATTCACACGGACACATTTGGATTGTAAGCTCAAAAAAAAAGCAGTTCATCATTTTCAACATAATTGTTATCTACAACGTATGGCCGTGAGGAAATCGCTGAGGACAAAATTTCGTGTTTCAGAAGACATTACGGAGATCATAACGAAGTAAACACCTTCATAACACGTTAATGCTTCTTGCTCACGACTTGTGATAGCAAATACCACAGCAGTCTCTTCCGATCTCACTCTTTAAGCTCTTCTAAAAGCAACATAGAACAAAAAAGCTGCAAGAGATAGCCTTTCAACATGCCAAAGAGTGGTTGTACCACAGAAGTCTGCTGATGTGTTTGAAGATTTGACAACCGTAAAATATGCAGAAAAAAAAACATGGCTCTACGACCGTCTGCCTCCACCACTCTAGGGAACATGGTACAACTGGGTTACAGCATCTCGCTAAAGCTGTTCACTGAGTCATTACAGTGCATAACGAAGTCACACACATGAAGTATAGTGCATATGTAAAATCCCTACTAAACCGTCAAGACACAATACTTACGAGAAGCATGAATGATGCATATCGAAGAGGGAAACTGCGCATAAGAAGAAAAATCACACAGATCAGGAAAAACGGTTCTTTTGTTTCCTGACAATCACACGATAGATCTGTGAACTCAGACCGTGCAACTATTACGGAAAATAATGAAAAAGAAAAAGAATTGTGCAGAAAAAGGTGGCGGAATCTGTCGCACAAAGATCTGATCAAATGATTGACAGCTGCACACATACAGAGCTTTAGTGAAACATAAATGGCATTCCCTCCCAACAGTTTGCCACCTCATCGTGGTTGGGAGCTACTCTTGGGTGCCCAGCTGCGATGTGCAGCAAGGGGATTCATCACTCCAGCAGAATTTCCCCAGCTGAGGAGTCCCTGCATTTCTATCAGGTAACCTAGCTGAGAGTAAACCAATACCAGGATCCACCACCGTCCTGGTAATAAACTGGTTGCATGGTGGCAAATCTCCCTCTGATCTACAACGGCGGCGAAAGCCTGTGGCAGTGACGACTAAATCACCAAAATTCCGAGAAAGTGGAAATTATGCCGGGGCCAGAACAACCAATGAAGACGGGCCATCCAAGTATCCAACTAAGTAAGTGGTACACAAAATATGAACGTGGACTAAGTAGCTGAGAAAGCCAAAAAAAACTCCCATCTTCTCAATCCGAAGATATATATGAAAACGCAGGCTGGTCGGTCATGAGGTCACAGTTAACAACAGATGGACAAAAGGAACTGTAGATTGCAATTCGAAGTATTAAGCGATCTTTAGGTCGACTATCCACATAGGACGAGCGAAAATGATTATAATTCAGTTAATCAGCTGTGTCAGTAGCTGGGAACGCCTTATGGATCACATATGGGTAGGATCATGGATAGGGTGCACTTCTCCATGCTCAAAATAAAAAACTCTTAAACAATAAATGGGAAGAAACGAAATTAGAAAGAAATGTGCTGAAACTTACATGACTCGTGAAGACGAGTCATCCCATGTTTGAAGACGTAGAGTTACACTGTCAAGAAGTGGCCATCACTTTTGGCACTACACTTGCCACCATTCTGATCTTGGTAGAATTGGCAATATCAAAAAAAATGTGGAATTTGCACTGGTATTTGCATAGGGTCCAGATAGAATATTTCCCAGAAACATCTTCCAGAATTTGTTATTCTTACGCTAATAGAAGTAGGTCCATAGCCTTTGAGGGTAAATCTTAATTAGAGGCAAGAAAAAAAAATGCATCGACATCAGTGTCGTGGGGAGAGGGACAATAAGTGTCGGGTTCAGCTCAACAGCCTGCGCTCCCATTTAAAACACACTATAGCATTTGATGAAGCTCTAGACAAATAGAGCATTGAAGCTTAGTGTTCAAATGTTTGATAAATATCTACCGACTATAAAAAGTCAAACAAGTATCGGACTATCACTGTAGCGATGCACTGTTAAAAAAGGCCTAGTTATTGAATAATTCTTGTAGGAAGAGATCTGCTCTAGTCAACCACAAAAACAGTCCTAAAATAAGATAACATCGAAATCCACAATTTCATAAGGTCAAGAGCTCCCTCAACTCAAAATGGAAAGTTTTTCTTCTTCTAAACTCCAACTCCGATGTTGCACTATTGGAATACCACACCTATCCAAAAGTTCCTTAAGGAAGAATACCTGAGCACTATCAAAAAATGGATATACTTACGTCCAGAAAAGATGAGCACACTGTTAACTGAATGTTAGTAAATTTTCGGTTTAGTGTGTCATAAACTCCATGGAAAATCTATTCACAATTCCATGTCATCTAAACAAAGTCTCAACTTCTGCACAAGAAAAAAAACTCTGATTAGTCAAGCTCGACTGAATGAACACTGGAAAGAGTTGATGAATGTAAATGTAAAGGCCCAGTCCTAATAAATAAACATGTGCCCCCTACTTCAAAAACGTAGATCGCTTGTAACCCCTTTCTCCGAAATGGCTTCAAGACCAGTGAAATAACTTTAAGAGCACTAAGACAAAAAAAATGGGCAAGATTAACCGACACTTACCTACTCTATAAGTCATCACATAAGAGGCATCAAAAAATACTTACTGGTTTCGGCTTGTAAGATCTGATGAACTACAATGGCTTGCTGATGACGGCTCGACTTTAGGACTAAAAAGACAATAAACAAGGTGTTTTAAAACGTCTAAACCTAGTGATCGATGTTTGATTCGGAACGACAGCAAAGGAAGAAAAGTCTAGTTAATCTTACTAAACTAAATAAAGGAAAAAATCTCTGAACTCATTCATAATTTATATATATATATATATATATATATATATATATATATATATATGTATACATATATATTATGGCTAACTTACTTTTCAATAAATAGACAAAAAACACATAGACAATAGAAAGCATTCAATGAAACCCAAAAAAAAGATAAACAGGAAAAACTAAAGTTAGACTTTCCTTACTTTCAGAACACTAAAAGCACTTACAGAGAATTAGAAGACATGGAATCTCCTTGATTAAAAACAGGTAAAATTGAAGTCTCATTGGTCCCGTCACGACGATACTGAAAGCCAAAAACTGTTTAGAACAACAAGCGAAGACTAATAGTACGAAGATAGAAGTAGCCCAACCATGCTCAGTACAGGGAACTATTTCTTAGCCAAAACGAGCAGTGAAAAGAATGGAAGTTTACAGATGGTGAGGAAGAAAACTTCCGTTTTTTTTTCTTCGTTCCTCAGTAAAAATTCCCTCGCTGATAAAAAATTAACAAATGGAACGTAAGGAATGAATGTTACATACCATCTTTTATACACCAGACTCATGGTATTTAGTAAGTCAATGCTCGTTTCCAACCACCGAAACTCATCCCACGTAGCTAACACTTCCAGAAATCCCCCAAATGTGCATTGCACTCACAAAAATCCCACGCAAATTGCAATATATTGATACTTACTCTTATTCAAAGAGCGCGGGTAGCGCAGTGATTGGAAGAGCCCTGCAATACTCATGAATTCATCCCCGCGCCTCTGCCCCACCAAGCCCTCCACCACACTTGGGTTGTTACTAGATAGGGCTGGAAAGATAGCAGCACTGGTTCGATAGATCGGAAGGCTACCGCGAGCCATCGCAAAGGGCAGATATGCATTCTATCACCACCAACGATGCTAAATGAAGTCGAATGCACAGCGCATCCCGCAGACATTGATCAACGCCGAGAGCTCTATCCTTTTTTTATTCTTTTTACTATTATTTATGCACCGCAATTTTCACACGTACAAAAAGTATCATAATGTCCACTAAAAAAGACCTTGCGATCATCAACAATGAAGAAGTCCTCATTATCCATCCAATCAGGTCTCTTCCGTAAACGAGAAGACCTTGAGCGAACATTTGTGACAAGCGTACCAGAAATATTCTGAAATGATACTTGATCAGGAACTCGTGGATATTTTAGCTTTAAATATAGTACATTATACTTCTGACCTAACAACTATTGAAAAAAGGAAGTCTGTTCAAACGTTACTCTAGGAGATAAGGGATACAGAAGGTGTGAAGTATGCAACAGAATATGTAACAGTGGTCCATCTAAGGACCAAAGTTTGAACATAACAATAGGTATTCTCAACAGTGCAGGTCTTAATAGATATCAAGAGCTTTTTACGAACATAGTAGCAGGATTATCGCAGCTAATATGATAAGGAATTATATTAACAGTCACAAGAATTATCTTAATAAGTTATCAATAAGAGTCCACGTATGTGTAAAAACCTTTCGGCTTGTTCACCAACAGAAAACTGATCAATACTATCTTGCGATCTGCTCTTGATTAAGCTAGCGTGAGGTAGCGAACCTTAACATTCATCGCTAATAGTGTGTGAACAACATATGATTGAACTTAATCCATTCAAGAAGTTTTTCTTCTTGTGAGCTTTCCTTAACCCATAACGCCTGGTATGGACACTATCATGTTCACACGCGCTTGGATCAGGGAGACAGGATTGACACTACAGCGTCCATTCTCAGTTTAGTACATTAGTACACACCAGAAAAATTTTTACCCTGCTATATGCATATTCGTTTGACAGTTAATGAAAAGAATCAAAGTATAAGAAAGAGTAGAAATGCCATCCTCCTGATTTAAAACCTGCTTAAACTGACGAAAAAAACTAGAAATGGGATCCACATTTTCAAAATTCTTAACCCAAGTACGGTTACCGTAAGCAAAACGTTAAATTGAAGAACATCAAAGGCTGCTGTTCTACCAAACGACCATTCACTCAACTCGACACTTGAACTACGAGCTTCCAGGAAAAGAAACGATTTGTGAGCCACAAATGACCAGAACATCGTGAGATTAGAACAAAAAAAAACACTATTCTATTGCTATATATGTGTATATATATATATATGTATATATATATATATGTATATATATATATATATATATATATATAAATGTTGATCGTTTCTATTTCAACTAATAAAATTCACTGTAGTTTAGGATTTCACTAGTGAATTCTTTTCCTGCCACTGGTTCCGCTATGAATACTTTGGAAAAGATTGCAACGAAAACATAATAAAAAGGAACACATGAATTAAAGAAAAAACGATGCATATGGTTAAAAAGTTCGTGATGGTGTTCTGCTCAGTATTACATTACTACTATCATGTCACAATTATTTATTATATCATTGTTGTCATATTATTATTTATACTAGCTCCAGGAACAACACTAGCCGACCCAATATAATCCACCTTTTAGACACAAGGTTCTTGTAGCAATAAGTTTGGATAGCGCCAACCTTTTTTGGAGGGATTAAACAAAACACCCGCATAATATAACCAATTAATTGATTAACACAGTAGTGTTAAATGAACAGATTTATCCTCCTTCTCAAAAAACTCTAAGTGATGAAGTTCACCTCACCTCTTGGTATGTCTCTGCAACAGTACAAACTAACAACCGCATAACCTGAAATACACATGGTTAGAATGAGGAATAAGCAATAAATCTGACCAGCGGGAACCACTAGCCCAATGAAACTCAATGACAACCAGTGGGAAGCAAAACATTTTTCAATAGCTCAAAAAACTAACCCTGGGCTATCACTAAAAATCAGATGTGTGAAGAACTCAAAAACGGTAAACCAAGGAATTCTCTGAAAAATCCTAAAACGTACTGCTGTAACATCTTTAAGAATCGAATTTTCACAAGCCATGGCTGCCGATGAACTCGTTTCTTGTGAAGCACAAATAGATTCAGAACAATCTCTCGTTTTTACAAACATCTGAAAATTGGAGACAAATTTCAACCTTCTTTGCTAGTGAAACTCATCTCAGCCTAACATGAAACTTTTTGGCTGAGGCTAAAGACCACTAGGAGATACAAACAAATAATTTCTAAACCAATACGAATTAATTCACAGACAGGATTAAAAAAAACACTCGGCGCTGATCAATCCCTAAGCGACGCGCCATGCATTCGATTTCATAAGCAGTATCATAAGTAGAATGTATATCCCGCCTTTACAATGACTCGCGGTAGCCTACCGATGTATCGAGCCAGTGCTGCGATCCTCCCAGACAAGTCTGGTACCAATTTGCAGACCCCGGAGGGATAGCGGGCTTGGTGAGCCTGGGGCGCGGGAATCGATCTCGTGTGTACGGCAGGGCGTCTCCGACCACTGCGCCGCACGCGCCCTATTCACAAACAGATAATCTGTAAAACAATATGAAATAATTCTCAATGAGAGAAACGTACTTCGTCTTTAACAGATGATGTGTCGTCATCTCTATAACGAGCCGGAATTTTTCGTTTCCTACGTTCCTGAAAATAGATTTTGATTCATAACCATCCAAATATGAACGCTACAACATACATTAATTGTATGGATGCTTTTAAGGCAACATAGATCATGGTTCATTTCTCAAGAGTCAAAAAAAAATCCAACTGCCTCACAATAAAAGAGATTAGGATGAAAAATACCCGTGAATTCGTCATAGATTGTTGCTGATCATCTCCTTCTGAACGAATCAGAGAATGTCGAATTCTTCGACACTTCAGCTGTCGATGGACATGTTCCCCAGATGAGCTGCCGTCATTCGAAGTCCGAATATTGCAGCACTCAACACTGTCGGTGGAAATTAAATTCACGTTCACGTTCGGCTTTTCATCACTATCTTTACCCTCCACTGATACATTCAAATTGTCAACCTCTTGCGTATCCACCTGGAACAACTAAAGTTAGCCGTCTGGAGGAATAAAAATGAACCACAAGCCAAAAAGAAGCAATACCACTCACTTTTTGTTGGTCTCCAACAACTCTATCAGGCTCAGGACTTAAACTTCGACAACGAATAACTCCATTAGTGCTTCTAGGTATCTGAAGAACACTATTTTTTAAACACTCACTTCCTTTCCGTCCGAAACAAAAAAAAGGAAGAAAGAATTTGCAAAACAAACGTAGTCCCTTCTTATTACATTTGTTTCTTCCTAATTCACAAGGCACTGTATAGAAGTGACTTACCATCCTGACTTTTTTTGCCTTCTTCTTATTGATAACCTCATCTGCTTCCTTTCTACGTTGAGAAAGATGGTCCAACTTTATCTGTTTATGTTTTCTGTTCAGATGCGAACAGAAAAATCCCCACCTAGGAATTTAGAGAATTGAGAACTTCCCATAGCAAATGAAAGAACAATCAAAAAGATTTTATAACCTACGTAGTAAACTTTTTGGAGCACATCAGACATGGTATCGCATTTGTGCTTTCTTCCTTTTGGGAGTGCTTTACGGACATATGGTAAGCTAACGCCCAAACACTTCCAAACGGTGATATATCAGAGCACGAACTGTACAGACACCGTCCTAGTGCCGGTTCTACGTCGTCGTGAAAATATGTCAACAAACGTTCCACGCATTCGACCTAGATGAATAAAAAGAATTTTCATCCAGAAAATTGGGTTTTAAGAAGGATGGCTCGTTTGATGACGCCCACACGTCTAGATTACATAACCGCAATAACAACTGCTTTTTTTCTTTCGTTAAAAGTTGTTAGATACTTCAAAAAGGATTTGAAGCAATAAAGTAGAACAAGTCTACAGAATGCTAAGACCTTCCCATGCTAAGCATTTATCAAGAAGGTTAACCGTAGATGAACACGAGTAGCATACCTCTTCTTTCGAAATAACTCTCGTATTATCACCTTTCAAACGCATGCGAAGGCTCATTCCACGATACCTGGAACTCTTCATTGTACGGGTGAGCATAGTTTACACTGTACCGAGCTAACAAAGCAGAATTCTAAGAAGTATTGTCGTACCTACTAGGATACGCTTGTGGTTGCAACAGAAGAACTCTGTCCGGTGGTAGTTTCTCAGCGATATTATCGCTTGGTGGGATATGAATCTGTAGACGAACGAACAATAGAGAAAAAACACAACGTCAAGGTGAAACTTTTCCAAGCCATGAAACATCACCACACAAATAATTCTATGTGAAATAAGTAGAAAACAACTACCTAAAGCCACGAGAATATTTTCAAGTAAAATGTAGTGATGGTGTTTGATTAAGTGACCAGCAACACGGAGTTCTTACATTATATAAGTCAACAGAACTCTGGATTTCAAAACAGTCTGGTACATTTTCAATGGAAAGCGTCTTTAAATAAGGGACTAAACAAGAATCTTACTTGAGTCAATCCATCCGGACCCACTATTGCCACCACATTCCTTCGAGAATTGGGCAACGTATGGACGAAAGCACTCACTTGGTTCTAAAACAATGAGAAAATCTCGAGCCAGAAAACATCAAATACCTAAACATTTGAAATAAAGACTTGAAAAAAAAGCCAGCCCAAATCCTAACCGTTTTTCAAAACTTCAAGAAGTAGTAATACTAGTACGAACTTTCTCAAATAATAGCAGATATGTATTTAAATTGTTGAGCTCACTTTAGTTTACTTAATTTTTTATAGGATAGTACGACATTTTACAGGGTAATTTATAGGATATCCTTTTTTATAGGACATAGTTTTAATTACAAGAACCTCCTCAATTAGTAGCAAATAATTTGAAAGAAGTTCAGGCTTAAGTTCTAGGCTTTTCCAGTCGTTAATGAAGTGGAAAGAAAGAAACTACTTCCCATAGAACAAAAAGAAACACCAGATGAATAAATTTGCATGAAACGAAAACGGTTTGTAAAACAATTGACGCATTGCTTAACTCATGTTTTTTTCCTCTTTAATTAATAGAAACTTAACGCTAGTTAATATAAGTGTATGTTGAAAATAAGTGGAGCAGAAGAAAGCAAACCGAATCCCAAGTTACGGTTTTAAATAGAACTTGTCATAGCAGCGTTAGCGAGAAATTTGCGTAGTAAAGCTTTACATTAATTTCGCAATACAAAAAGATTAAAAAAAAACATACGAAAACAAAAAAAAGAAAAGAAAAGAATATAGTGAGATCGAAAAAATTTTTGCATTACGAGCTGAGAAGAAACCAGAAAACCCTCAATCAGTAGATGTGTTGTATATCTAATGCGGTAAGTACAGGAAAAGTTTGAGCCTCATACCCGCATTGCGTAATACATACTAACATGGCTAAAAGAATATAGAAAAGAAAAACTGTTCCCTATCAGCCATAATGCTGCTGAGATGCTTGCCAAACTCCTGGCGGCAAATATCTGCGGTGCGGATCGAAAACGTTATTACCCTTTCCAAGGACTAATACGTTCACCACCACACCATGCGCGTACTTCGTTTCGCCTTTCTCTCAGCCAGTTTTCTTCTACCAGTCCCATCAGCAATCACCCGTCAACGGGATTGATCTGGGAGCCCAAGTCGGCATTGAACCCAAGTAAGATGAAGCTGCATTTGAAATCACAACGTTAAATTTTTTTATTTGCTGCTTACTACAATCTCCGCGGCAGGGGTTTTGCGATGTTTATGATATGAAAGATGTATAAAACAGCAAGTCCGATCAACACAAAACTCACGTCCTCAGCACAAACTGGTATCTCGGAAACATCCGCCTTTCTGGACACGTGCTTAGTCAAATTCGTTCGCCTCAAACCGGCCACTTTCTTGGGAGAGATACAATCACCCGAATTCCCGGCATTGATGTCCAAAATCTCGTGCGCTTCAGCTCGACAAAAAGTCCTTTTGTGAGAACAGAAGTTCATGAAACTACGAAAAATACTTTTGCAGGCTCTGAAACTACAAAATGTCAAGGAGGAAAAAAACTTCCAGCATTACGAAAAAAAAGCCAAACCACCTGCATTCCAGCAGAATCGAGCACTCCCTCTCGAAGAGCTGTCTATCCTCTTCCGTGCACGAGCTTAAGTAAGCCACCAAATCAGCAATACCTGTAATAGAGGCTCGTGCAGTCCAAAACAAGCATAAAGTCAGCCGATCATATTAAAACTATGGTTTCAAATGTAATCAATAGTTACAAAACAAACTCGGTTGTCGAATTTGCGACATTTCCCATCAAGACAAGCGAGACAAGTCGGATCCTAAGCGAATGGACAGCATTTCGTGGATAGAAGAAATGGTGGTTGAGACATTCTGCTAAAATGTGCAGATGACAAACTGTTAAGGTAATCCTACAACTATTGATCACTACTGGAAATGCAGAATTATTCAAAATTGGGCCCAAAATTGCTAGAGGAACAAACCGAAACACAACCAAGGGATAATTTTCGATGCAAAGTATGAACTAATAAGAGAAGATGGAAGGAGTAAGTAAACCACTGAAACATGGAAAACCCATGGAATCATACAGAGAACTCCTACTTGACAATAACTATCAAGTAGAACTACACATCAGCCATACGGTAACATCAACTGTGTGCATTTTCAAGGCTACTGCCGATTTTTCAACGGTCTCTCCCTTCTGAACGTTTACATTACCCTTTTAAAACTTGTAAAAGGAACATACAAGTTTAGTTCATCATGATCTTCATGCGAAGTCCCCTTAACAAAATGCCTTTCTACAGCATGCCCAATTACGAGGCAACTATCAATATGGCTACCACTAGAAAGGGCTCCCTCATCGAGCATTCATACGATTTCCCAGGGTGGTACGAGTCTCAACGTACGCTGAAAACAATGACTAACTATGAGTTTATGAGGATTTAATAACAAGCAGGCCAAAACGACTAGTACTGAGTGGTAGTGAAATAGGAGATGAAGGTGTCTGAGGTACGCAAATCCGTAAAGAGTAGACCGGGTCAAGCCTCCGCCACGAGAACAGAGTGGACTCAGACATGGAAAAAACGAAGTTTCATTCTCTATACATTTCCATAACCAGGATAGAGACGATGCCATCGAAAATCTCAACTCTCCGGTATATTTTCTCTTCATTTGAATCGTCATAGCAACTATTAGGTTACTCGGAAATAAATGCCCCACTCACAGTTTCATTTTTCTTCTGTCTTTGGAAATAGTTTCCTCTCGATCCTTGTATTATTGCATATGAACGGGAAACTCATTGCATGCACTTCCGCTCTGATTAGTTGAATTGCAATATAACCTGTATTTTTTGGCACCTGAGATATTAAAACAGCATCTTTGACCAACCTACTCCTACGAATTCAAACGCGGATCTACATACCTACAAACGGCTCGGAGCATTAACAAAGTATGCAACCAAGGAAGTGTTAACTAGCGCACAGTGTAAAGCTGCTACCAAAAATGTCGTCCTATACCATGAAAATGTTGGCGATCACGGACGTCCTCCTGCTATCCACGACGATGAATTGAAGATTTTGCTGAAAGCAAATATATGTACACCTGTTTCAAAACTTGCAGAAGAACTCGATGAAGCATCTTAATTTTTCCCAAGCATCTAAGAAAGTTGGAATGACAAAGAAGTTTGATCAATGGATGACATACGAATGGAATGACCTTCTCCATGATAACGCACGGCCGCATCTCGCACCACCAGCAAAAGTTGAACAAGCCGGGCTTCGAAACTCTGCCTCATCTACCATACGGGCCAAACCTCTTGCATACCGACTACCACTTCTTCAAGCATCTCGACAACCTCATCTGCAAGCAGTACTTCATAAGCCGAACAAGATCGGAGCTTCCCTTTCTACGATTTAATCACTACTAGAAGTCTAGAATTTTATGCAACTGGTGCAAATTAACTTCTTTGTCGTTAGAAAAGAAATGAGTAGATTTTAACGAATTTATTTCGATTAACGAAGTCTATCCTAAGGTGAGATATTCTACTTTGAAAATACTGGTGACATCAGACGTTAACTTCCGGAAAACCTATTGTATTAAGTTACAGACGTTTGAGATAGATATGATTTCCAACTCTAAAGTTTTGCATTTCAAAAATCTTCGGTGACATCGCATTGTGATTTGGCAGGTCACGTTATTACCGAACCGTTAATCGACTTTTGATCCCTTTTATTTCCATATTTATATTCGACTTAATACAAAGCTGTTTTCGTAAAACATTCCTGTCTCGACGCACAGACCCCCTCAAGAGAAAGAGTCCCAGATTCTTCACCATGAAAGCTATGTTTAGGTTTAAGATATGAGAAAATGCAGAGCTCGAGGAGTCCATAACAAACACAGCCGACTTCGAGTTCGAACCCATATACTGTATGCACTTTTCATAGTAAATAATAAGAACCTACTTTCAAAACGAATGGATTCCAGAACAGTCCGGCCAGTGGAGGATCTCACGTACGGTCATCCAACTAACGAAGGGTGAAAGCTTCCTTTATGTCGATAAAAGTGAAACAGAGCGATCTCACGCGACATTTCAATGAGTCCTACTATCGTGTGAATATGTGCCACCGTACTGAATTTTTTTTCAATGTCCTGTTGGCTCGCGTGGCTGTCCTTCGTCTACTGTTCTGTCATTCCTGTTGAGGATGAATCGAATGAAGGGTTTATAGATGACTGATAGCAAGCAGACTGAGTGATGGTTGTCGATGTCATGGAGATCTTCCCTTTTTGTGCAAAAACACTGTTCTTGGTTTTATATCGATTAAGAACCTTGCACTCTGATGGGCAATGCGTGAAGAGCAGAAACAGGATGTTGATGACCATTGGTGAAGGGTTTTGCAAATATTTGAGTCTCATTCAGTCTAGACAGGGGGGTTATATGATTCTTTGCCCACGAAATATCGTATCGGACTTCCGGAAGTAAAACCAGTGGAACTGCGTATTCAACCTCCTTGATTTCATCTGAGGAGAGGACGCGGGTATTGAAGAAATCAGGGTAGTAGTCGCGAATAATTTTCTCTACTGCTTTTCTGGAACTTTTAACTGCTCCTTCTGGGCCTCGGAGTGCGATCATTTTGGTCTTATAATTGGCGAGGTTTCGGTGGGCGTTACGAGTGCTCTTTACAACCTCAAAGGCTGCAGCGTTTATCGCTGCTCTTCTCTCCTTAAGGAGTTCTTTTTATCTCCTTTATACGCAGCTTTGTAAATTCGGAAGTGGATTTTCGAGCACTACGTTTGCGCGATCCCACTTTGGCGTATCGCCTCTAGTGTTATTGGAGACAGGTTTTCTCCAGGCTCTTTGTGGCTTTCGAACTCTCAGCTTTCATAGCGCCAACGTGAAATTCTTCGACAAACCAGTTACATTCTCCATTGATGTGGTTGATAACAGTACCTTCCCAAAAGCTGACTAGAGATTTAAATAAATCCTAGTCTACTGTGGTTTTTTGCCACTTTTTGAGCTTAGCGGCTTTTCCTTCTTTCTGTGGAAAACGAAACCTTGCACGAAGGAGGCAAATGTCTTATCTTGTCTAGAATTTTGGAACAACAGCGATATCGTTTGGTCAAAACCTTCGATTTATTACTCTTTGGTCTATTTTGTTTTGGTACTTTCCAATGGGAGATTCCTAAGTTGAGAGTTACGCTTCTGCAATTGGAATTTATCATTAATGGTCTTGATCGTCATGAAAAACTCAGGCAGCCGCCTCACTCTGCTGGTTCTATTCTAGTCCGTGGGTCCCAATGTGAAATTCTTCAGACGTTCCTCTGGGTCCAATCTTAGCATTAAAATATGCAGTGATGACCTCAAGGAATGTATGGTCCACTTTGTAGAACTTCTCCAATTCCATATAGAATGGTTCTACATCGTCTACGTCACACCTTAATGACGGTGCGCAGACGACGAAAATTGTCAAAGACGGTATTGCTCCACATCACTTCAGCCGTATACGTCTGAACTAGGTTGTTATTTGTTCTAAGGAACTGATTTGCATGGCGAAACTCGTGTTGACGAAGACTCCATCGTTGCCTATTCCTCCAATGCCGCTTATTTCAAGGAACAATTCTTCTCCGATATTATAGACGGCATTAAATTGGAAACTTAGAATGGCACTAAGGGTTCAACACATCCTCCACGATCGCCCTAGCCAACGCTGCAATATCGGAGGCACTTTCGGAATCACAGAATAAAACCCATTTATTTTACTGTGTTAGTTATTACCCACACGTGGCTTTATATCTCAACGTAGGGGTTTATATACTTACGGGTAGCTTTTTAATCTCCTCAAGAGTAGGCAAGGAGCTGATTTGTTAGAGAGACCCTAATCACCTATATTCTTCTCTTTCACTTGAACATATGGTTTTTACCCGAATCAACTTTAGAATACAATCTATACATGCGCTAAAACTCCTACGCACGCATCCATGAACATGTCTACCTAAAAACCGAAGGTATGTGCTGAATCAGAGCAGGAGAAACAGGAAGACCATCCCACGGATCCTCGTTTAGCCCCCCATTCGCCACTTTCGGACGCGTTAGACAGCCTCATAACTAACCGGCTGGAGAAACCTCAGGAAGAGAGGTCCGTGGACTCCTATTGATACGGTGATAATTACGAGGTGTTTCTAGCAAACACAGCAGACACCTCTACTTCTGATATTTATTACTTGTATTTACCTTGTCCATAACTAATGATGAAACCTATGACATGAACAGTGGACTAAGGCACGATATTTACAAGAAAGGTTACCTGCTTGTAGAGTTCCCCGCGAGTGTTAACTCAACTGCTTCTCGAATTTGTTGTTTCTGCATGTCAAGCACTTTCATATGAGACATTCGGTCTTTCATATGGACGAAGCATCTAAGTCAAATGTGTGGTAACATGTGTAGCTTCATAGAAGAAAATAGTATAGAAGACGTGCTAATATGAGATAGTAAATAAAGGACTTAACTTTCATTCTGCTGCTGTTTCCCTTAAGAATGGCAAGAGAAGAAATGTTTAAGAAATTAATAAACATAACAATTCTATTATACTTCAGTGATCCGATAAGACAAGCGCTCTTGTACTTCCACACACTTGTATTGAACTGTCTGCTTCATGCGTTAAGATATCAACAAGTGCATTGGAAAACATGTGGAAAACAACCATACCACTTGGTTTCAAATGTCGGTGATCTACGACTGACAGAACGCAAACGCAACAGTATGAACCTGAAAATCAGAAAACAAATTAATATTTCCCTACAAATAGTATGATTAATCTATATCATACATACCTGGACACTTACTTATTTGGATGGACCGTCCTGACTGGTTGTGTGGTGCCCAGCATAATTTCCGTTTATTCCGAGTTTTACTAGTTTAGCCATCGTCGTCCCCTGGAGTACCGAGGTCAGCCAGGCCAAAGTCTCCCCCAGTTCGTCAGCACCAGGGGCAATAGGCACCCTTGTGGGTCACAGGGGAATTTGCCATCACGTAACTAGTTTGACACCAGAGCGGTGACGGATCCTGGCATCAGTTTACTCTTAGCTATTTCCTGGTGGAAAAACATATCACACATATAGGAGAGAAGAATGAGAAGTTTCTATACATCACTAAGAAAACTGCTTTAATAGTATGTTTTAAGTCACGGAATACGGTGCATTAATTCCCTTGAACAACCGAGGAGATATCTCACCAGTGGTGCTGACAACAACAGTTACGATTCTGATCTACAGCTTCCAAAGATTGGCCAGTGACTAACGGTAGTAACTGTATACGTTTGACCTGCTTGACAAACGAAGAATAACAACTGTTCACCGTTGAAATATTTGAGGGAAAGCCTTTAGAGCTTAGGTTTTTAGGCCAACTTGTCATGTCCAGAAGCATTATTGTGACAAGCAGACGTACTTATCACTTAGAGACCCACGTATAATATTCCGCTGCACGCATGTAGAAATGAAATCGAATCATATAGTCGAATCCACGTTTGAGTCACATGAACCGATCTCCTTGTCAACAGTCTTTCCCGCTTCCTCCATACAAAAGGCAATCAATTGCCGCAGCGAGCTACCTTACTACGACTCCCGTCTTTCGCAATCTTTATATCCTCCTTACAAACAATACCTCTTGCGGCTGAAGGAACAAAATCGTCAGAAAAACAGCTTTTTTCAGATTTATAGGTGTAGAGAAGAGTTCCTCAAGCGATACGTCCCCATTGGATAAACTACTGATCAAATACAGAAAATATAGAATGAATTCCATGTCTTTCTTGATGTGGAAACCTTACACTGTTATTATAGCATATATTCATTCAAAATAGCTGACGTTCCGGCGGTATCGCGTTCTTCAGACCTTGGAAAGATCAAACTGGCATGCAATCTAGTTAGCCAAACGCTTTCATAACCCTAACAGATAAGACATAACACATAAATTTGCATTGGCATAACAAAGAGCTTCTTTTAAACACTTACCGTTTTGTTCCTTGCAAGTCTTACAGGTAATTGGTGAATATCAGCCGCACAGGGTATGACATGGGCGAGGAATGTGCGTAGCGCGAGTCGGAGAGCTAGCCTGAGGTATGGCGAAGGATCGCACGTGATCTAGACACGCCTCCTTGCGGTTCATTTTTGGATATTTGGAATTGATCCGGAACGCTTCAAGAGATTTTTCGCATTAATGCTTTGGATACCACTGTTTTTCTTTGGTAAGCAAACACGAGGCTGATATTATAGAATTTATTAGTATACCATGGCTGAAATTTCGGCGGTTTCGCTTTCTTCGGAGCCTGGAAAGGTCAAATTGACATGACGTTTCGAATACCTGTGCGGGAATAGTGACCTTTACTCCAAAATCTTCTCAGTTATGTTTAGAAATCTCAAGGTGGCAAAATATAGGCCTGGAAAGGAAATGGTTTGATGTCAATCTATGTTGGCCGATCTATCCCCACGTATCAGGGAAATCAACTTGCGTTGGACTCCAAGCCTAATAAAGCAATAAACAGACGGTGCCCTAAGAATGCGAGAAATGTCAACCCTGCAGGACTTGAATAAGTGGAAGATCAAAGATCTTCATCTGTCGCATTCGCATGTTCGGGGAAACGAGGTTTGCGGCCCTGCCTGTTGCCTTACCTCCTAATTTTCAGTCGTTACAGTTGCGCTGGTATTCGCTGAAAAGAGAAAATAGTTTTTCGCCAAATAATGGACTTGAAGGTTCGAAATATTACAGCAACAAGTGACATATGGAAATGGATCAGGGGAAGAGCTAAGGGCAAATTGTCGGGTCGAAGAGACAAGGAGAAATTCTTCTGTAGCTGAGAAGCGCAACCGTTTTGAATGTCACGTATGGATACTTCTTAACATCTTGTGAACTTGAGCTAACAAATGTTCGCAACTATTTAGAATCAACGTGAAAGTGCATAATACTATGAATAGAGGGAGAATATTGTGTTTTTTTTAAATTTTGCACCAAGCAATATCACATATTGTGCGATTCAGGACACTTCTTGGGTTCGATTCCTTTCCTCGCAACCATCGTCCACATAGCACTTCAGATTTTGTTTGTGCTTTTCTTGCTGACTGCTTGGTAAACAGCTTTTGTGGATTGGATGAAGCCAGCCGAACCCAAACAGGTCTGCTACTAAATTGTCAGCACCTAAGGGTAGATGGGCTTGGCTGACTAGTGTGCGATCGGACCAGGGCTTTGGGCGCATTGAACCTCACTACTGGTGTAGCACTACCCGCGAGAGAACAAATAGTGTATTCTGCACCATATGCAATGTTATTTATAGTGTAGAATATATTCCCTGTACACGCTATTGAATCACCAATGTACTCCACCGGTGCTTGGAAGACTACTTGGATACTTGGACGGCGCGTCCTCACTGGTTGTGTAGGGCCCCTGCACAATATCCATCTTTTGGAGTTTTGCTGGTTTAGCCATTATGGTTCACTGGAATCCCAATGTCAGTCAGGCCAAAGCCTGCCCCAGGTCGTCACCACCATAGGCAATCGCCGTACCTGTGAATCAGAGGGGATTTGCCACCATACGTGTACTTTAGTACCAGGACCGTGACGGTTTCTGGTATTGGTTTACTCTTTGCTAGGATTCCTGATGGAAACGCCGGACTCCTTCTCTGTTTGGGGACCCTGCCAAGAGGACGAGTCAACCCACTATGCAACGCAGCCCGATACCCAGGAATACATCCAGGTCACGACGAGACGCTAAACCGTTGGGAGCGGCTCGGAAGATTGTGAAAAAGAAAAGTCCGCATCCTCAACATATTCTTATAACAGATTTTTGGCATTGTCATAACCAACACAACATTTATATGAGGTTGCCTTTTTAAACATCACTTAACTCACTACCGTTTTTGACTGCGTCGATGAACGAGCTCAGTTTGAGTGTGATCAATGTCCACCCTTTTCCTCGGACAATAGTGTCAGCGCAATTCACTCAGCGACTGGCAGGTTAAACCATCGGCGGCAACCGTGCTTGCGAAGATGAAGCTCCAAATTATGCGAGTCCTTCATTTCGCCTGTCTCTCAGCCGTGTTATTGAAATTTCGATTTACTTTTCTAATACCTAAGTAGAGAATGACGTGAACACCTTCTTGCCGCGCTCTCGCAACACTACATTTTTTTTCAGTTGTTATACACTAAGCGTCCTACATTTGTGCTAAGGCGTTGTAATATGCCAGATATGTCACTTAAGAATTAGGCGTGCACTTATCTTAAGGCAATACAATGCATTAAATTTTCCCATCGTTAGAACAACGTTAAAGCTAAGTTTCTGGAACGAGGAGGCGACTATTTCAATCCAAAACTCAACGTTTTAGTGGTGTAAGAAGAATTTTCGTACATACTGGAACACATGCTGTAGGGAATTGTATTTGTTTAGTGATGTGCTAAGGTTAAACAAGCCCATGGCGTATAAAGAAATTTCATACTTATTTGAACCACTGCTGTAGTTGAGCATAACGTTATTCTCCCACCAGTAGTTCGTTATTCTCCCACCCTTCGAGTGAAGATTGTGCTCAGCGGCAATATATCTCTGTTACAACAGAACAGTATCTCTAGAGTGAATATGCACATTTGAAATGATCTGAGGTGTTTCAGAACAAGTTTGTTCGCCTGCCAACCGTGGTCCAGTACTGGTGTAAGGTATTTTTAGCTCTTCGCTTTGCATGGGAGTGATCGCCTTGAAAGAATGCCCTCCTAACCTTTCGACTACTTCGTGTTATTTTCACGCAGCAACAGATCCCATTTTCGCGTGTATTTGAAATAATTAACAGTGCAAAGGGATCTTATCACTTTGGAGATTCAAGGCTCTAGAAAACACACGAAAGAGACACACTGCTCATATGGTGTCTGGTTATAATGCACATCAATGAGGCCAGATTCTGTTCGAATCTCTGCATCTAATGTTTATATTCCGCTTTCGAAAAAACCTCATGTGATATTGTAAATAATTTCGCACTTTGAACAACGTGCTATGTTATTGACTCGTCGAATTAGCATTTCTTTCCAATCTAGGACTTATTTTTTATTGTATCATTACAAAATGTTGTGGAGAAACGTTGAGGTACCACACGTAGCGTTTCACGTGCTCTATGTTTGAACTATAGCGGCTACACAACTGTTTCAAAGGTTATGGCATGTTGTCTCTAACCTGCTCAATTTTTTTGGAGTTAACGGTGGTTTGATGAAAATACTCTCGACGGTCGATCATCGTCTTCTTGACCATCCTCTTCTACTCACTTTTAAGTATAATACAGTTAGAGGATACCTTTTACCCTTTTCCAAGGTCTGACTACAGACGTAGGTAGTTTGCAAGAGCCTAGTGGGGGGCGAGTAAGCCGAATTCTGTGTGGCGAGAGCTTGGGATTCACAATCGTCCGCAGCACGTGGTGGTCAACGATGCACACGGTCCACTTTGCCCTCCTGTCTTCGATAGTTGGATGGTTTAAGAATTCATAATACACATTATCTTTAACGGAAGATGACCCACTTCTTAACATAATCAAGTTTCGGCCTTACAAAGGCCTAGTGGTTACAGGCGTACTGCAATAGAAGCGTTAAATCTGGTTCGATCCAAAAATAGGGCCAACTAAGAATGTCACGATCTACTAGAACAGTTCAAGAATTCCATGAATGTGCAAAGAAACAAATCTAACGAAGGGATTGCCGAAATTTGCATAACAGATGAAAAGTCGGATTTTATTCATGAAAATAAAACTGGCCTTCCTATTAGTATTAGTATTAGTAGCCAGTTTCTTCTGCATAACTAGACCTTTTCTACTACTTTCACTAGAAGCGATTTCATTAAAAAAGAAGGATGAAGCTCTCGGCATTGATCAATCCTTGACGGATGCGTCATGCATTCGACTTCATTAAGCATCGTTTGGAGGTGATTGAATGCATATCTGGCCTTTACAATGACTCGCAATGGGCTACCGATGTATCGAGCCAGTGCTGCTATCTTCCCAGACAAGTCTGGTACCAATTCGCCGAACCCGGAGGGATGGACGGCTTGGTGGACCATGTGCGCGTGGACCACGTGTGTGGGCGTGTGTGCATTGAAGGGAACCTCCGGCCACTACGCTTCTTTGTACTTGTATACATATATAGATATGTATATAAGTACATATCCTGCCTGTTCACATATTTCCTTTAGGAATGGACTTTCATTTAACTTCCACAAGAACTATCAGTATAGTGTTCCACATACGAGCTTACACAAGATGAGGCAGCCATATCTCATATGTCTTCTGTAATATATTATGTATTAAATCGTATATATCCTCACGGTTTTTATCTAATTAGGTGTTGGTTTAAATTTGAGAGACCAAATTATTCCCAATTACGTTTTCACTCAAATCCGTAAGTCACTGCTGAATGCGTCAAATATTTCTTTTGGCAATTTGTTACTCTGTCGAAAAAACTCTTCAAAGAATTATCTAGGAGTTTGTGAAGAAAAGAATTTTTTTAGAAGCGTATAAGTGGGGAAATGAGAAAAAGCAGAAGCAGACATATTATGCTTACAGGGAAGTTGTTCGTATTGCTGATGAGTCCAACCTGTCATCGCTTGGAGACACCACTTTTCGTCTTCAACGAAGTGATTGTAGGAAAACGTTGTCTGACACGCACTGAAAAGTTTGCTAGTCTAAGTGAGCTACGCATTTTCTTTTGGCGGAATGCCCTCGAGACCATTTCTTATTACTCATTCATTCCCCACCTCTCCGAATGGATGGCATGTTCTAATTTCACATGTCCAGGTGGCTCTCGAAGTGCAGCGGTATACCTAGGAGCTTCCGACCCGTCATCTGCTTCCGGCTAACGTCGTCCTCCACTCACACCATTTCGAGTAAATTCTTTTCTGCACTGTTTATTTTACCTTTCCTCACTGCCATTTCCTAGCAAGAATCTAAGACTCTGGATCCGATGGCGTGCAAAGCACGGAGGTTGACACTGGATGCAGCCAATGCAAAAAAATGTCTCTGTTTAGGTAGTTACAATAATACTCATATGTAGTGAAAGTACGCAGTGATTTTTAAGGCAAGTAAAATGAAATGTGCACTTGTAATCGTTGAGCGTTGTAGTGACTTTGAGTTATATGTTAAATGTGTTAGTTCTTGAGGTGTAAGATAGTAAGTAGAACAGATAGCTAATAAAATTTATTGGCTGTAAGAAGTGCTGGTTATATAGGCGGTAAATGGTACGCGAAAAGTGCTGATTTAAACGTACTATGTGGACACCTTTCGGCTACACAACTATTCACAACTCTCAACGAACTTGTTGATTGCGGCAAGGAAATACAAGTAATGCTAAATATTTTGTAGTCTGTCCTAATGTAATTATGATAAAAAAAAAGAGAAAACACCTATTGTAAGTACTGGACAGTGTGAAATTTGCATGTAAGACATTGAAATTGCATGCATACACATATAAATATTAAATTCTAGGTTGTTCACTAAATATTTTCGACAACGAATTTCAACATATCAGTTATGGTCAAAGTAGAAACCCTTCACAGCTGCTCAGAAGGACAAGCTCTGTTGAAGCAATTCTCCATGTTTTTGTTGAGCAACACGAGGCGTCCTTCATCGGTTTAGCTCCTCATTGTAGCTGAAAGGTGTTCCTGGGTGTCGGGCTGCGATGTACACCGAGGAGATTCATCCCCATGCAGGACCTCCCAAGCTGAGAAGGATTCTGGCTTTTCCAAGCCCAGCTAAGAGTAAACCAATACCAGGATCTACCACCGTCTTGGTACCAAAGTAGTCGTACGGTGGCAAATCTCCCTCTGATCCACGAGGGCGGCGACTCCCTGGGGTGGTGGCGACCTAATGAAGGTTCGGCTGGACTGACCTCGGAAATCCTGCGAACCGCAATTGCTTAACCAGCAAAACTCTGAAAAAGTGGAAATTATGCTGTGGCCGCATAACCGGTGAGGACGGGTGATCCAAATAAGTAAATAAG
Organism: Angiostrongylus vasorum; assembly: GCA_018806985.1. NCBI lineage: Eukaryota > Metazoa > Nematoda > Chromadorea > Rhabditida > Metastrongylidae > Angiostrongylus > Angiostrongylus vasorum. The sequence goes on from JADANN010000392.1 coordinate 238,326, forward strand.
TAGGCAAGTAATTAAACACGAGGTGTTACTTTAATCTTTATCACGGTATCTCGGTGGATTTCGCCATCTTCACAGCCTGGAATTGTGAAGTTAATTGCAAACTACCCAAAGAAACGCCTCCATAAACACACAGAGAAAATACTAAATGAAGATTTCAATCGCATTAGAAACAAAACAATTTCTTCTCACACTAACAGCTTTCTATAAGTGATTCAATGAGTACTTCAGGTGGAGACCGACCGCACAGTGTTCATGTGGAAGCGTAGTGAGCGTCTCACATTAAAATATCAGTATCAAGTGCTGTGTGAGGTCATGGGTGATTACGAGCCACTCCTTCTCTTGGTTCATTTCCGGATTCATGGAATTTATCCAGAATCCTTCGATGGCTTTGTGTTAATGTTTCGCGATTCCTTTGAAATACGCTAATGGATGTATACTCTGCAAACACCTAGCTACTCTCAAGAAGTATTCTCGCTGATTTATCGCCATATCCCAGAGAAGAGTTCTCCCTAAGTGTCAAACCCCAGTGCACACGAGGAGGCATTTCGGCGCCTTCTCAATAGTCATACTCTGCATTCAGCACTCTCATCAACAGCAATGTTATCTCCCCTAAAAAGTTAAGTGGTCCAAAAAGGCGCTATTTGTGAATCATTCGGTAAGAAGTTATTAATAAGATACCCTTCCATGGACAACGTCGACCACAACACCTTCGTTGAATAAGCTAGTGATTGATTACAAGAAGTCTAGGAAAAAACTTCTGTGCAATAAAATAAACCATCAAAAAGAATTCGACATCTATAGCTGTCATATTGGCCACCTCCGAAAACCAATTATGACAACGATAGGTGTCATTCGTTAAGATAATGTTAACCGTGCTAGTGAACCTGAAGGAAATCGGCTATTGTGAGGAGATGCAAACCGTGCTACTAGTATACGGGCGAATGGCGTGACGCTATCCCGCACATGCTTGGAGGGGGGCGGAGAAGGTCACAGTGCCGTGCCAACAGGCGATCTTCCTTGCTCGGTAGTTATGGAGAGGTGTCGAGGTAGGACAATCACGGAGGCCTTCTGTCGAATAATTATATATGAGATATGAACGATAAAATGAAGCCTATTTTCTAGAGGGTTGACAAAAGTTTCTATCACTAGTGTTGTTAAACATGGTTCCATGAATTAGTGTCAGCATTCTGAATTTGAACGCCTTCAGGTTTTCGATCGTCGACGATTACGATTTCACCGCAGTTCATTGTATAAGACTGCACTTTATCAGCGAATCGCTAACACGTCATAATTAAAAGAGTCGGTAACAGTGAAAAACAGCAAAATTTCGCACAAGTCCATGCAGAAAATTACTAACCTATTTTATGAACCAATCTAATCAGAGAACACCTTATGAGAAAGTAAATTTTGAGGAGCTATCACAAGGACATTTCTAATGTTCAGTGATCGAAGGTAGAACTTAGACAGCAGAATTATTGTATTACGTGCACATGCAGTTGGCAACCATTTGCATCAAGTCGAGTCACTCTACGACAGAAATGCTGAATTCAGTATCTCTGATGTAGTGGACATCAATAAAATTTCCATTCGTCAGTATTATGCCTTGGCGAACATGAACAACATTACATTTCTGTAAAACTAAACTGCATTAAACCGCCTGTATATTTCTTACTATTTGTTTAGGAGGATGATGTAATGGAGTAACTCGCCAGCCTATCTCGGTGGGTTGTTCGATTACTATTTTCTTGTCATGAATGATAAGTTAGAAAAGGGTTTTGTTCGTTTCGCGCAGACATTCCGAAAAGGAAATGTTGAACTGCTTCTCAACATAGGTGACCTCGAACAATGGAACGTTGGTGGATTTCCTCTAAGAGCACGCGATGATGCCACCAGTCCTTTCCTTGTTCATGTTCAGTGCTCCGTCAGGAAATTTAAACATCTCTTTATTGCGTTAAGAAATTTTAAGCATTTGAATTTTAATCAGGTCTTATACAGAAGCGAAATGTCTGTGATGAAAAGAATCCTGGGATTGCCGTGAAAATTAGTTTGACTTAATGTAACCACTTTTTATTTACTTGCTATTCTTTTTTCACGCCAGAGTACGACATGAAATGCAACTACCACGATGCTGAGATATTTGCAAAACTCCGGACCGTAGGTGTTTGCGACGAGGATCGGACCTCATTATTACCCTTTTAGGGGGCTAACGTGTTCGCTATCATACCGTGCCCGTCTTTCGTTTCGTTTTCCTCTCATCGTGTTTTATAGGCGCTACCAGCAACCACCTGTCTACGGAAAACGAAGGACCCGCACGATGTCGTGGTGAAAACGTTAGCCTCCGGAAAGAGGTAATACCGACGTTCGATCGCCGGCGCAAGCACCTGCAGTCCGGAGTTTTGTAAATATCTCAGCATCATTCTAATTTGACTTATTGAACAACATTCATGAGCACAGCATTCTCAACGACAAACCCAACCCATACACAAATCCGAAGATCTTCGTGGACAACAACGATTCCAAGTAACGAAAGGAATTCTGGGAGTGCTGGAATCCGCACACTTTAAATGAACAGCGAACGCATAAATATTTAGGAAGGTCTGTAATAATGAGCTAGCGGAAGAATTTAATATAACGTTCGCCGAGTTTTCTTACTATAATACAGGGATGTGCGCTATTGTAACGTTTCTAGGGAATAAGGAACCAATCTATAAAGTTCGTTTAGTAAATCTCCTGATTTCCATAATCCATTGAAAATATCGTTAGCAAAAAGGTAAAGTCAGTTGTTAATGCGTATTTTAAGCTCTGAAGTCCAGAACTCCAAAACGTTTTGCATTTCTTAACATTTCTTCGCACAAATATCGAAGACACTTTAAATGATTTCCAGAAGAGTACATACAAATGAATTAGTCATTGCCGCAGTGGATAGAGGTGCTGCTTGGTGAATATAGCCTTTGGTTTGATCCCCCATCGTAGCCTATTCAACCGTACCATCTCCGTGAGGTCTGCAAAGTGACGCTGGAGTTCTGTTGGATGATTAAGTCGACGTCGACGACTTGATGCATTGGTAGGCCACAGACATTCGTTGCAAAAAGCGAGAACATGCATGTGGCCTCTAACAGATAGATAAACGCCGATTGTTTGTCATCTTTCATCGTTCAAAAACCATCACAGTCCTGTTCACTTTTATTCACAAGCCGTAATTCCGGCTAGGTAAGATAGTGGAGCATAAATAGAGTGGGAGTTTTCGTTCCTATTCGAGGAACACAACATTCGATTGGATTTCGAAGCCTCCTGAATCACTCTGAGTGCGGCGTTACCGTAATGCATTAAGTTGTTCGGTTTCGGCCAGTCAAAACCACTCAGTTTCTGTTGCATTCCGGCTGTTCTACACCTTATTAAAACGTCTTGAATAGTCGCCATCGTGATTTGAAAACTTCATTGTTATGAATGGTTGGCGTGTTTTCATATCGTCTGAAACCTGCTCTGAAATATCTTCAAGTGAAGTCGGAGCGACAAGGCGCATCTGGCATGAGGAATCATATTCTCCTAAAATTGAAAAGTGTCTACACAAAGTCCCATTCTTCTAACAAACATGTAAAGAATTCCAGGTAACGCAAGCAACCACTTGCGAAAATATGTAATAAGACGAAATCCAAATGACGGATAGTGAAATGTCGACTAATCAGCACAACCTTCTAGAATATTTCGAAAGATTTCTACTAGAATTAAAAAAAATGTGTGCTATTCAGGAGATTTGCTACGATCGCCTTCAACATGGTGGAGTCAGTGGTGTGAACTACTGCTCATTTTCTAAAACGCCTTTTCAGATTGAAGACGACAATACTTTCCAAGTAATGATATTGTGGTCGCTAATATAATTTTCAAATGCGATCGATATCCTCTTGCTGTCAACAACGCTGGCTTCTTTTTTTTCGTCATCTTTCGCGCTACCATCCTGCGATCGATATCTTCTTATTGCTTGCGACGCTGGTTTTTGATTCGCCATCTTTCACGCTACCACTCTTCCCGTTCTTTGAAGGTCTGCTATTTTTTGAAACGCCATTTTACTCTCTGTGTAAGTGATATCATCATCAGTATCTATCATCTTCAATGTAGGTCGGGAAATCGACATGGCGAACGACTTAGCTCCAGAGTTGAACAGAAGGAAACGAGCGGCTTAGGGAGCTTTCAAGAGCATCGAGGATGGAGCAGAACAAAAACATCCGACTTCGTGTCCATCTTTTCGACTCAACGGTACTTCCTGCCCTAATATATGCGTGAGAAACTTGTTGCTGCGTAAACAAGATGAAAAAATCACTCAGCGTTATTGAAAGTGCAGTCGAAAGGACGATAGTAGAAGTACCCCCCAATCACGCAAGTAAAGGAAGCGTTCCGAAGCTCCGACGTGCGTCAACGATCAAATATCAAAGATGTCGTTCTGTACGCCAAACAGTCGAAGATAAAGTGGGCCGGACACGTAATGCGTATAAATGACAACCGACGGACAAGAGCCGTTAGTGACTGGATTCTTCGGGATGTCAAACGTACTGCAGGAAGACCACCGACCCGATGGTCAGAGTTCTTCACGAAAAGCCTAGAAGAAAGATATTATGCTCAACGAGTCCCTAGAGCGAGCAGAACCCACTGGGCTTCTCTTGCACTCCACATGGGGAAATGGAAGGTTTACTGGCGCCCGCTCGAGTCACTCGACGATCAACGGAACTACAGGTGATACATGTGGTACCCTAACCTTGCTAAGTAACAAAAGAAAGAGCTTGTGTCGAGTGTATGTTGTAAGCTGTGCGTTGGAGCAAATTTCCATGATTTCTAAAGCAATAAAGTGAACGGATGAGGGGTTGGAAAGTAGGACTTCACATTGAATCAGTTGCACAAGGTCTCCCTAAGAGAATGACGAAAGGTGAACACTTTACCCTTTTACCACCCGAAAAAAGAAAGATTGTGATGACGCTGAGGTCGAAGTTGAAGTAAAAAGAAGCGAATGGAAAATGAATCATACAAGAAAAAAGCCACCGGCAATGCTTAGGCATTCGCCTATGGTGTAGTGATCCATTGTAGAACCGCTTCTCACCTCACCAGTATTAAAAATGAGGACTACTCGTTGGTTGGTTTAGCCGCGTTTTCTGCAACGCAACTTTAACTTGATAACGATAAGGCTACATGTAACATTGGACGAATGATATGGGAAATCAATAGTTGATATGCACAGCAGATACTCCCGTTGATGACTATCCGATCACCGTGGCTAAGCGGTGTTCCACACCATTATCGTGGACCACTGCTGCAGTTCTGATAGCTGATAGGATTGCATTCATTTCGACACTGTCAAACGCTTTTTCATAGTCAACAAAGTTTAGGACTAGAGGCAAGTGGTATTCCCAACAAACTTCGATGACCCTGAACACAGTTTAGATGCGGTCCATGCAGCAAAATCCTTTTCGAAATCCTGCTTGCTCGACTGGTTGCTCCTCATCCAGTGTCCTTGATATGCGCAAGAGGATAATCTTCGTGGTTATGGGACGATAGTTACGATGATCCCTTCGGTCTCCTTTCTTGGTTAGGATGACCGTATACGATGCCCTCCACTGGTCTAGGATTTTTTCCTTTTGAAGGTAGGCTGTCATATGATTTGCAAGAAGTACATGTGAATTGTGGCTTCCACCTCTAAGTCGGCGATAATGTTATCGGGTCCTGGAGCTGTGCCTCTTTTCATGGTTTCTATCGCAACTCGAACCTCCGACGGAAGAATTCCAGGTGGTTTTCCTCCAGCAGGGATGTTAGGGTCCGGGACGGGGATGGTGAAACGGAAAAGGTCGGTGTAGAACGTTTCCACTATTAATTCCATATCATGGTGGGATGCTTGCACGATCTCATCTTCGTTCATCAGGGCTGATGGAGGAACATAATCACACAAGTCCCAACGGCATTTCTTCAGACTGCTCTCTTGCTTCCAGTAGTTTCTTCTGCTTGTAAAGATGTAGATCTTCCTGCAAAGCTTTTCTGCAACTGGCATTTATTACTAGCCATGTCAAACGGGTTGAGGTAGGATCAAGCTTCAGTTTCCTTCTCTTTTCGAGCAACTCCTTAGTAGTGACGGAGATGCGATCCGATTTTCTTGCTTGAGGAACTGAGGCGAATTCGGCACAGGTTTTCAGTCCTTCAACAAGCAGCTCGTAGTCTTCGGTCTGGTCTTCTTTAATCTGCCGGTGGCTTGGATAGGGTTCGTTCAGAATGTTCTCGTCGTATAGCTAGAATTCTTCCTCGTGGTATAGATAGCTTCTCTCTGGGAAAGTTCTCTATCTTTCTAAACAACAACATTTGATGTCCATATATGGCCGCCTCACAGTCGCACATCAAACACCGCAATGTAACCTTTATAATCTATTCGGTCAATTATGCTCAGTGTTTCAGGCACAGTAGCGATTCAGGTTTGACTTCAGTAGCACACCAACGATTGCTTGTCCGAAGGAGGAGGAGTAACAGTGGAACAGTTTACTGCTTCCTTGCGAAACAGTGAAACCAATGACGTTGATATGTTCGGGATCAACAATCCAGATTAACCGCGGTTGCATACGCACGCGACTCCCGCAGCCGATATAAGCCAGGTGCCTTCGACGGCGGAGACATACCATCACTCATCTCACCCCCGATGGGTAGCGCGGATAATCCGCTTCTCACAACATCATTCGTTGTCATCCTCAATCACCACAATTCATTCACAGTCATACTCACTCATTCTTGTTCATTCACATTCATCTTTCAGTAATCAGGAGATTATTGTATCTAGTTTCTTAGCTTGTCCACGGTGCAATGTCAGTAGTGGCGGGTGTTTCCAAATGCGTTATGCTTGCAACGCCATCGGTGGCATTTACCATTCCTCCCACAATGTACGCTATGCGTACAAGGCCGCTGAGCGGCCAACTTATGCTGTGTATTCTGTTAAGCCGCTATAGGCTTATCAGTTTCCAGCCATTATCATACTGGCCCTTGACTGTTAGGCAATGGTGGCACCCATCGATGCTCAGACTTCACGTTGCTGACATAGCGTTACCCACGACCAGCCGCCTGACTGTGTTCCGTAGATGACTCATCACTTACTGCCCTCATTAATCCACTAAAATGCACCTCATCGTTATAATGTTGAAATCATAGCTCAGCCGAAAATACGGCCCGTCTGTATCCCTCTCCGCCTCAGCATGCGCCCTCCCTTAGCCGCCGCGCTGGCCGCGGATGGACGCGACGGCGCGTCGCTCACAGCTAACCAACTGTTACTTCTTGGTAATTATTCATTATTACTATTAATGTAATTTGTTAATTACTTATTAATGGTATAGTAATATTCGAATGCCATCATCTCGTTGTTAGCGTCACTTCACTACTAGCCTTAGCACCTCATAGCTTTAACTCACGTCTTTCCTCTACCATTACTTCTCCAACGTTACTATTACTTTATTAATGTTATATTCGCGTATTAAACGGTTTATTTACCCAAGTTTGAGGCTGGTAGATCAATACATCGACTAAAAGACACGCGTGGCTAATACTCTACACAAACTGAACCGATAGTAGCCGCCGCTAACTAGCCGTTACGTGGTGCATTGGCCTGGAATCGAACCCGGGTCGCCCGCGTGGCAGACGAGTCTTTAAACGTTTAGAATCAGTCATATATAAAAAACAGCACACGTTAGTTTTTTGCGTTCCCACGATTTTAGTTTCCTGCTGATATGAACAGGGGGTGGCGCAGACAAATCAATTTATCAGTTTCATCAATCAATATCATATCAATAGTACCAATGAAATTTATCAATTTGGTGATCAAGAACGAAGGGGACGTCCAGCTGACTCAGTGTGGATTCGTGTTAGTGGCCACGCGTGTTATTATGTGGCATGGGTAGCCATTGCGCTTCACACGCAACTAGAATTTACCCATTAGATGCTTGCCTATTTCTCCTCTTATGCTAGTTTTTCTTAATGAACATTGACCTATCATTGTTCGTTTCAATGTTAGTTAGTGAATGCGTCGTTTTCTTGTTCAGCAATCGCGAGGTTGTTAAACAGCATTCATTTACTTCCATAGAAAAACACAATACAATACAACAGTAGCTGACGTTTCGGCAGTATCGCCTTCTTCAGAGCCTGGAAGGGTATACTGACATACAATTTACTAGGCCAAACGTTTCAATGACACTTACAAAAAGACGAAAAACTCTCTGGTAATTACATGGTCAACAGCTTCTCGAAAAAAATCACCGCTTTTTTTACGTGCCTTCCCATGAGGGAGATTAGAACAGCTGATTATGGTCGCATAAGGTTGATGACTGCACCATCCCACATCAGAAATTGATGCGAACATACGGGGTCAGGTCGCGTATGACCTCTGGGCATTCATCCCTGCTATTCATTGTAGGGTTTTTGGCATTTATCCAAAAAGGCCTCAAGAAGTTTTCGCGCTGGTGTTCTAGTCTCCTGCGCAAGGATATTGACTTTTACTTCAAAAATCGTCCCCGCTGTGCTTTTTGTATCCTATGCGTGCCTAGTGGGGTACTTTGTCTTAGTTTTCGTTTGCCATCTAGGTGTTCTTTTATACGGATACACAAAGGTCTGCCCGTTTCGCCAATATATTCATCTCCGCAATTATTACAAGAGATCAGGTATATCGTACCTGAACTCATGCAATCACCGTCCCTGCCGTAAGGGCAGATTACGCAATTTGTGGTTTCGCATAGACGGTCATACAGGCGGTTACGAACTAACTGACGACGTAGAGTAGCCGGTGGTATTTCAACTATCGCTACCGATTCCTCTAGACCTGCCCTTCTTAAGCATCGTTTAATCGCTACGCTTACTTCATCGCTAATAAAGGGCAGCATAAACGGGACTTTCTTTTGGCCAAGTGTTTCGCTTGGGCGCGTCGCTCTCCTTCTAAACTTATCTCGTGGGGGTTACTATTTCGTAGCCATTGGAGATGGCTATTTGCCGAGCCAAGTCGCGCGATTCTTCCTTTAGTTCCCCGGTTGTGCACACAGAGGTGGCTGTTCGAAACATGTTTCTCACAAGCGCCCTCTTTGTGTGTGAAGGGTGGGAAGAAAGGAAGTGAACGAGGATGTTCTTGTTACTTGGCTTTCGGTACCACTTTGTCAGGTAACCGCTACTTGATAGGCTTATTTGGACGTTTAAAAACGGAAGCCAGTCTTTTTCTCGGTTTCTCCCGGGTGAACTTAATGTACTCAGACTGCTCGTTCAATAATTCAAAGCATTTGTCCATCTCCTCCTGCGTAGAGAAGATGACAAAACAATCATCTACATATCTGCAGTAGAGTAGTGCCCGGAGATCGAGAGCAGGGGCTTCTATCTTAGACATGAATACAATGGCAAGGCTTGGTGCCAGTCGCTGTCCCATAGCCAACCCCCCTTATTTGCGCGAAATATTTCCCAGACCGTCTGAAAATCGAGCAGTTTAGGCACTCCTTTAGGGAGAGCCATTAGCTGCTGAATGGACAAGCCATGCATATTTATTCTTCCTTCATGTTTGACAAGAAGTTCGAAGATGGCTTGCATTGCAGAGTCATTCGATACGTTGGTGTACAACGCAGTAACGTCGAAGGACTCCATCACGTACGCGTTATTAGGAGACGCGTTACGTAGACGTTCTAGGAACATTTGCGTGTTTGTGAGGTGAGCTGGAATGTGATTAGGCAACTGGGTAAGTATTAGGCTTAAAAAGCAGGTTATTCTATCTGTTGGCCTTTCTACACAGCTGATGATGGGTCTGACCTTAAATGATGACGGATTGGTTGAGGCAAGATCATCAGGTGATACCAACTTATGTGTTTTAATAAGTAGGTATAGGACAGGACATTTTCTCGCATGCCACATTTTTTGTGCGGCTGTAAGGTTAGAGATAAACTTTCTATCGCGGTAATGATTAAGGGTCTTGAGAACGCCGTCCGAAAACATGCGGAATTTTATGTCAACTCCATCGTTAGGGTCCTGCTGTCTAAAAAACGTCTTTGGGAAAGGAGATGGTGGTAGTGACGCCGTCTCTTGATTTTTATCTCTGTTTGATGTTTCTTGCTTGCCCTGATAGCGGAGTCGATCTTGAAGCTCATAAAGGTTACATGCTATCCTACGCAGGGTCGTTTTAGAAATGGGCTGTGATGGTGCAAAGCTTGGACCCAATTCTAATAGCGAGCGCGTACTCTCAGGTATTGTTATGCCCCCCAATCACGGTGACCCTAGATTTTACTGGTGCATTATCAACCCTATTTGACTATTATCAGAACCGTGATGAATTTGTTTGCGGTAGAATTTTCTTGAAGCTGAGACATGTGAATTACCCAAAAGATTTTTTTCTTTAGGATAGCATGTAACCTTTATGAGCTTCAAGATCGACTCCGCTATCAGGCCAAGCAAGAAACATCAAACAGAGATAAAAAATCAAGAGGCGGCGTCACTACCACCATCTCCTTTGCCAAAGACGTTTTTTAGACAGCAGGACCCTAACGATGGAGTTGACATAAAATTCCGCATGTTTTCGGACGGCGTTCTCAAGACCCTTAATCACTACCGCGATAGAAAGTTTATCTCTAACCTTACAGCCGCACAAAAATGTGGCATGCGAGAAATTAGAGAATTAATAAACTCGAAAAACAATAAGATTGTCTGTTAGTGATAAGGGGGGAGAGTTCGTAGTTATTCCTCGCGAGCTGGATGTTGAGATAACAGAGGAACATCTTAGTGATGCTACCCTCTATCGCCCATCCTCTGAAAAGGAATATAAAACTTAATACCGAAAGCTAAACAATCAATGGCTTAGTGTGAGAAGGGGCTGCAGGTTTAAAATCATCGGTTATTTCGCACTTTAACATCGATAAACCAACATGTCCTGTCCTATACCTACTTATTAAAACACATATGTTGGTATCACCTGATGATCTTGCGTCGACCAATCCGTCATCATTTAAGGTTGGACCCATCATCAGCTGTGTAGACGGGCCAACGGATAGAATAACCTGGTTTTTAAGCCTAATACTTACCCATTTGCTTAACCAAATTCTAGCTCACCTCACAAACACCCAAATATTCCTAGAACGTCTACGTAACGCGTCTCCTAATAACGCGTACGTGATGGAGTCCTTCGACGTTACTGCGTTGTACACCAACGTATCGAATGACTCCGCAATGCAAGCCATCTTCGAACTTCTTGTTAAACATGAAGGAAGAATAAATATGCATGGCTTGTCCATTCAGCAGCTAATGGCTCTCCTAAAGGAGTGCCTAAACTGCTCGATTTTCAGATGGTCTGGGAAATATTTCGCGCAAATAAGGGGGTTGGCTATGGGACAGCGACTGGCACCAAGCCTTGCCATTGTATTCATGTCTAAGATAGAAGCCCCTGCTCTCGATCTCCGGCCACTACTCTACTGCAGATATGTAGATGATTGTTTTGTCATCTTCTCTACGCAGGAGGAGATGGACAAATGCTTTGAATTATTGAACGAGCAGTCTGAGTACATTAAGTTCACCCGGGAGAAACCGAGAAAAAGACTGGCTTCCGTTTTTAAACGTCCAAATAAGCCTATCAAGTAGCGGTTACCTGACAAAGTGGTACCGAAAGCCAAGTAACAAGAACATCCTCGTTCACTTCCTTTCTTCCCACCCTTCACACACAAAGAGGGCGCTTGTGAGAAACATGTTTCGAACAGCCACCTCTGTGTGCACAACCGGGGAACTAAAGGAAGAATCGCGCGACTTGGCTCGGCAAATAGCCATCTCCAATGGCTACGAAATAGTAACCCCACGAGATAAGTTTAGAAGGAGAGCGACGCGCCCAAGCGAAACACTTGGCCAAAAAGAAAGTCCCGTTTATGCTGCCCTTTATTAGCGATGAAGTAAGCGTAGCGATTAAACGATGCTTAAGAAGGGCAGGTCTAGAGGAATCGGTAGCGATAGTTGAAATACCACCGGCTACTCTACGTCGTCAGTTAGTTCGTAACCGCCTGTATGACCGTCTATGCGAAACCACAAATTGCGTAATCTGCCCTTACGGCAGGGACGGTGATTGCATGAGTTCAGGTACGATATACCTGATCTCTTGTAATAATTGCGGAGATGAATATATTGGCGAAACGGGCAGACCTTTGTGTATCCGTATAAAAGAACACCTAGATGGCAAACGAAAACTAAGACAAAGTACCTCACTAGGTACGCATAGGATACAAAAGCACAGCGGGGACGATTTTAAAGTAAAAGTCAATATCCTTGCGCAGGAGACTGGAACATCAGCGCGAAAATTTCTTGAGGCCTTTTGGATAAATGCCAAAAACCCTACAATGAATAGCAGGGATGAATGCCCAGAGGTCATACGCGACCTGACCCCGTATGTTCGCATCAATTTCTGATGTGGGATGGTGCAGTCATCAACCTTTTGCGACCATAATCAGCTGTTCTAATCTTCCTCATGGGAAGGCACGTAAAAAAGCGGTGAGTTTTTTTCGAGAAGCTGTTGACCATGTAATTACCAGAGAGTTTTTCGTCTTTTTGTAAGTGTCATTGAAACGTTTGGCCTAGTGAGTTGTATGTCAGTATACCCTTCCGGGCTCTGGGGAGGGCGATGCTGCCGAAGCGTCGGCTACTGTTGTATTGTGTTGTGTTTTTCTGTGGAGGTGGGTGTATGCTGTTTAACAACCTCGCGATTGCTGAACAAGAAAACGACGCATTCATATTCCAATGCCGAGGTTAATAGAAAGTCGATCCTGGGAACTGTTAGTTAGTGAGGTTAAGATACAGCTAAGTAAGATAACAACGTAAGAGAAGACCTTGAATGCGCAGCTTATTCACTTTATACTTGTTTCCTGTACTTGAATGGTCGGCGCTCACGAAACAAAAGGAGTCGTCCGGTGCTCGGCTAGCTGGACATTTATTCAGCACAAAGATCCAAGCATTCACTACCAACCACTCATCGGTCCTCTTGGATCGGTGAGCCTCTTTAACAAGAGGTCTAGGTTTCTTCCAGAACAGCAGAAGTGATCCACGATAATGGTGTGGAACACGGCTTAGCAACGGTGATCGGATAGTCATCAACGGGAGTATCTGCTGTGCTTATCAACTATTGACTTCCCATATCATTTCGTCCAATGTTACATGTATCGTCATCGTTATCAAGTTAAAATTGCGTTGCAGAAAACGCGGGTAGACCAACCAACGAATAGTCCTCATTTTTAATACTGGTGAAGTAAGAAGCGGTTCTACGATGGATCACTACGCCATACACCAGTAGAGTAAGGCCGAAGCAGTGCAGGTGGCTTTTATCTTATATGTTTAATTTACCATTCAGATCTTCTCACTTCGATCTCATCCCCATTGTTTTCGCAATGCCTTTTTTTTTTGGATGGGAAAAGTCAAAAGTGTTTAGTGTGGGTCAGTCTCTTAGGGAGACCTCATGCATTTGACTCTTTTATTGCATTAGAAATCAGGGAAATTTGCTTCTACGCACAATATGTAACGTGCTCTCGATACGACCGGTGTAAATGAAAACACAAAACAACTAGACGAAAATGATTGCGGTACAGTTTCAGTCACAGAGAAACATTACAGAACTTCGTCAAGCTTAGATAACTAAAGTTAAGGGTCAGTGGACCATCACTGGATCACCGCTCGCATTCTCATGCGAACTATTCGCAAGAACGTGAAAGTTCGCATTCCGAAGAATGATCAAGCGAAAACTCTAAAAGTTTGCGGGGATATGTACCAACCATGTTGTAACTAGTACAACATGTTAAACGAGCTAGTGGACTAAGATTGCAGAACGACTGGAGGGTCACTGAGCTTCTGCATTCGGTGGTGAGCAAGCCACCGTCTCGCTCTCCAGGTAGAACAGAATTTCAAGATCAAATCGACGAATTGATTCGGCGACTCGTGCAAGGGGATAGGCAACATAGATGCATAGACTTATCACTTGCGTCAAAAGTAGAAGCTGTTGCTCTCCGATACCCACATAATATATGGAAAGTTTACAGAATTCCATTGAGGAATGAAAAAATAGGAGCTTCAACCGTGTTCAAAGTTTATGCCTGCATTCGAATTGACAAGCAAATCTCTGCTGGTCTAGAATCCATGGCAACTGCAATCCTAATTGGCGGTGCGAGCGACAAGAGGCTCATGATATGCCAGCAGATGTACACAAATAAAGGGTACTGCACTGGAAACATTAAATTTCTGCGTGTGGTAAGGATATTTGTTCACAAAGCAGATTTTCGACATTAAAATAGGTCGCTTTTCGTCCTTCACATTAATTCAGGTGAGGGATGCCCTTATGGATCGCGTTGCTGAAGAATGGCCACTTCTGAAACATGAAGACAGTGCGCAAATATTCGGAAAGCGCGTCACTGAGGAATGACCACCTTTGAAGCCTGAAGACATTGCACAAATATCCGGAAAAGTGCAACCAGTCATGTACTTGCACGAAGAGGATTGTGAAAATCTTTCAAAGTAAACTGAAAACTAGGACGACAATATGTGCGATGTGGTCACGGTGAGTGCTCTAACCATATAAATCTCCGAAGACGCGTTTCCTTCTCTTTTACTGGCTTCCAAATCTGAACAGACTATGTCAGCAACAATCACTTAAGGCTGTTACATACTTTTTTCACGCAAATGTGTTGTCCAGATGGAAGGATACCACAGTAAGGCAGCTCAAAAATTTTCACCATTTTCTGCTCAAAAAATTTCGCTCATAACATGACAGTTATGAACCTATGGAGATTCTGAACCCCACTGAAAAAATGATTGAAGCATGGAAGATTCGTTGGGAACGGCAGAAGTAAAACTACTGTTTCCAGTCCATGTAAATACCAGTGAAATTCCACGAAAACTTTGTAAAATGTAATAATAGTGGCAGTCAGTAAAATGTCTGTTGGAGTTTTATGCACACGAATATTGTAGAGAAGTGATCTAGAGTATTATCAAATCTCTATAAAACCCAAACAGATTTTTAAAATCACGAAAATTTTCTTGTGAGATGGAAACCACGTCACCCCCTAAGCAAAACAAGCCGCTAAATAAATGAACTGGTGAGTAAAATTTGTAGAAGATCTGGACCGAAGTCTTCGACGAGCTCCAACGGAGTTATTCGTCCTGCTCCAACTACTGCGACATTAGAGAAGAAAGGCTGCGAAATTATTGTGAGCAAGCCTCCAAGGCAAAAAAATTAGTCGAGGTGGGTATACTTTGGAATCTTTGAGAAATAATCTCTGTGTAATTTGTATTCTACCTGATTACATATGAAATAATACATATAAGAACTACCCGATTCTGAGAATACAGACTTTCTGGACCGGTGTGTGAGGACAGTGAAGATTAGACCATACCACATTGTATTTCGCAATCGTCAACTTTCACAGTGGAGGAGTCCATGTAATGGTCCAAACGCGATCGGAAAGAAGAACATCGAAACATCCGAAAACAGGTGATAAAGATCAGCTGCTAACCGATTTTGTAGAAATAGCGTGTATATGTGACCTCAGTGATATCTAAAAACCTCGTTATTACCAAATTGAATCGGTGAACCCGACTGGCTTCACAGCGGTGGAGGAGATCTTGTAAAACGGTCGAATATGCATGTGAAAATTTTAGATTCCTAAAACGAACCACATAGCTGGAGAACTGCAATTCTACGGAAAACAGTGTCACAAAAACGATGTCAGGAACGTTTGCAAACGCGTATGTGTTAATTTCTTTTTAATAACCCCCATTCTTTTTGATCTTAAACGACCCGAAATATAATATAGTGCTGTTCCTAGCACTCTTTGCGTTCGACTTCACTCAGTTCCTCTCTTTCGTAATCCGCGAAATTTTATGGATTTGCTCCAGGATTCGCCTGCATCTTGACGATTTTGGCCTTTTTCATAAACGTCACTGAACGCTAGTTGCGTCGATTCCCCTAGAGCACCTGGAATAGCCGTGCCAACCCGTCGCTGATCGCCACCAAAGACAGGCCCTAGGTCCTAGTCCCGGACGCTATGCACCCGCCTGTAAGAAACCGGCGATGGTGTATGGTTGTACTGCGATCAGGCTTTGCAACATTTCCCAAAGCCGAAATTGCACCAAAATATAATGCCTAATTTCGAGCTATCCTCCTAGAATCTGGCAGCGCCGCGGGTTGCTTTACCTGTTTTGTCGAACATTCGTTTTCTTAACATCATGGTTACAACGTAGGATTTTTTTAGCATCATTTTTTTCACTTTCCTGTGAACAACACATGACAACGGTCGTGAACTAGAATTAAAAATTCTTAAGGAGCAGCTGCAGAGTTAGCGAACAAACGGTTGAACGTTGTAACGTGGAACAACAGAAGGTCTATTCCGCACGAAAATTAATGGTGTTTTTTGTGAAATTTGACGGATGAATCACTGATACGTTTTTTCGAAGCCGTATTTGTCGCCATAGTGACCCATTCATGGTCGAAAAAATTGAACCATTTACTTTCTCTTACATTTCCTGAAATTACGCGACATCACATGTATCAGGTTTTGCGGATTCTAACACTTGCATTTGATTACTTTCCTGTTATCCACGAAGATCTTCGAATTTCCCGCGTGTGGGTTCAGCTGCTGGTTGAGGATTTTCGTCGTCGTCATGACTGTCCTTGGATGCTGATCGAGTCCTTTCTCCGTGGAATCTTGGGCTAATCGTGCCGGGGAGTCCCAACTTGAATTAGGTGGGTGAGCTCTCGCACAAGTCTGGCACTGCCAATTTCCCAACCTTGCAGTGATGGGAGGCTTGGTGAGACTGGTTCGGCTTCGAACCACGGTCTGCCTAAGTTGAGTCTTCCGCGTAATAATCGCATCGCTAGCACAGCGCTGAACACCCCTTGAATCTTTTGTTATGACTTAAATTCTGATGAAACAATTACAATGGTGGTATATTGGCGCGAAATAAAAATGTGCGGCATGGAGACACTGGTCAATGGAAAGCGAAAAAACTGTGTGGCACGACGACGTCAGAACACACTTGGTTTCAACAAGTTCAGTTTTCCTGCAGTGCTCAGCCGTTGCAACGCTTTGATGTGCGTTGCAGAAATTTCATCCATTAAAATCTATTCCCAGATCCTTAACTGTGTTCAAATATATTCATCACTGAGACTTTCCTTGGAGTTGGAAGTCCTTTTTTCTCCTAAAAGCAAAAATTTCACACGGTTGGAGATCCATAACAAGTAGTCGTGCTTGAATTGTAAATTTCTTGTTTAATTTCACTCCTTTTCAATGTGAGTGTACAAACACCTTTGATTGGTGGCTGAAAGACAACATCGTTGATAGTTTTAACCCGCTATTTGCTGCCTATTATTTCATGGGAGGGTATCATGTGAAATCCAACCAAGATGACGCTAAGATATTTTTCAAAACTCTGGACAGCAGGTGTCTGTGGTGGGAACGAACGCGCTATTACACTTTTCGGGGGCTTACGCGTTCACCACCACACTATGCGGATCCTTCGTTTCTCGTGTCTCATTTAGTTCTCTTATCTACCATTGCCATCAGCAATCAGCCCTCAACGACATCTTGGTTGTATAGTTGAGAGTATTCATCAAGCAAGTTTTCAGAGAGCAACAACTAGAACTGAAAGGAATCCGAAGCCAGAAATGCAAGGCTTATTCGCCTGTGGAAAAGTAAGTATCAATGTAGACTTTATTTAGGGATTCCATAATAGATGAGCGCATAAGACAGCTGGAGAACAACGACAAATTGTATATACGTGCTATACAATTGTATAAACAATCGCAAAAAGGAATGGAGTTTGGGATCAAAATGTTGCGCAACGAAGTGGAACATATGAAGTTTTGTTATGAAATTGAAAAAGAAGCGGTTAGTGCCGACTCCAGAGCACTAGGTTTCCAACATATTTTCTGAGGCTATAAAATCTGGACTATAAAATGACGCTTATATGTTGAAAAGTGCTAGTTTTTTAGCAGGTGAAATCTTAGAGAACTGAAGAAAAACAGGTAACGATTAAGACAACTGGTTGTGAAGTAGGACTTGGTGCCAAAGCCAACCTCGACGCTTTCCTGGAAAGGAAATCACGTGAAGCCTACGACCAACGCACGCATTACTGAGTTGTAAGTAACACACTTGGTCATCTTTTCAAGGAATATTTTACTTTATTGATAAGCTCAACAAAATTGTTATGCATGAATTCTGACAACTTCGTATTCGCTTATCAATAAACCATCGCAATGATTATCCATACAGAGGTGGGATGGAAGTCAGTAGTGGAAAAACATTTGAGCAATAGTTGAAAGCTGGATTTAAATCCTGCTTATCGAACACACACCACACAACTGTTTCCCTGTTTCCACCTTACAGTTACTCAGTGACGCAGAGAGTGATCGAGCCCGCCTACGACGAGAAATCGAAAAGCTGAGGAGAAACGCCGAACTGGAACGGGAAGAATATAACGCTTCAATAGTAGACTGGAGGAAACACCGTGAGAAAAATGGTATTATACTATTACAATGATTACTGACAAGCTTCTGTTTGTGAAGTGCGCCGCGCTCTACCACTCTTTGTCGATTTCCCAGGAAGCGGAAAATCTTGCAGCATGTGTTGCCGTCGTGAAAAAGAATGCGAGCATTGCGAGAGAAATGCGGGAAAGGCCGAAGAGGTAGTATAAAAAGATAATGGATAAAGCTTTGGGCATTCAACAATGCCCGAGAAAGATGCCACGCACTGGACTTCAATAAACATCATTAGAAGCGATTGAATGCATTTCCGGGTTACACAGTGATTTGCGGTGGTCAACCGATAGATTAGAACAGTGCTGCTATGTTCGTAGACAAATCTCGTACCAGGTTGTCCACCCCAAAACAATGAAAGGTCTGGTGGGCCGGGACGCGGTATTGAACTAAAAACCACGGTGCATCGCACGGTACCTGTAAAGACTGCGCTACACGCTCCGTTACGTTGTAGTATATTGACACCAAAATGTTATTCCTTTCCTAATTTTGGTTGTATTTCTCAGAAGAAAAGGTGTGAGCCTACTGTCCGACGACATTGAGCTGTAGGTGCCGCAGATGCTTTTCTGATGAGAGTATCATTCTTCCATTGCTATATATCGCCCAATGGTCACCTGATGGTGTTCATCGGTCTACCTCTTCGGAAAATTTTAGCACTGAAGCTTCCAGTTACCACTTTACAGAAGATTCGATCTTAATGATTAGAACTATTTTAGTTGGGAATAAAATATTTCGACGTGGTGTCCATTAAAAATATAATGTTAGATAATAACCCTAAACACCAGATTTACGCTATCGACCAGTCCGATAACGCTTAACATATTCTTAGCTTCACAACTTTCGTTGGAAAGTGTTCTATCAGATAAACCCTTATTAATTGTTGATTCGGAGTGCCGACAATTCGATGGGCCGAATTTTTTAAAGCTTTCGGTTTTTCAGAACGGTCCCAGCCTCTCTTTGCACTTGGAGATGAAATTCACTGATGTGCCGAATGAGTGTGGACGTGTTGTAACAGAAGAAGAGAAGAAGTGTGTTTAAGTAATGAATTAGACTTTGTGAACTGGGTACTTTAATTTTCACCGGTTTTTTATAGGCTTTGATTTAACCTGATGCATAATGACAATTGGACGAAAGCAGAGAAAACAATAAGAGTTAGGACTATCACACAAAAGGTGGGGCTATAATCCAGACTTTTTTCTCCAAAAAGGTATTGATCATTAATGCCGAGGTTAAAAGACGGTCGTTTTGAGAAATACTGATTCGCTATGTGCTGGGTAATATAACACCGACTATTGCAGGATGCATTGCCACCCAAAGTAAAAGATCTTGGATGGCGGCATTCGACCAACACCCGCCGTGTATAAGAGGACAGCGCTGGGTGAAATCAGTCATTCGAGCGGTGCTCTCTCCACTGGATTTAACTCGATGCGACAATGAATGACAACAACGTAACAGCGACCAGATTTCGATCATCGGCTTAGATCAGTCCGGCTGTGAGGAAGACAATAACGTCGAAACGTTAGTCGAATAAACCGTTTTACCCACCTCGTGTTAGCTTAATAATCCCAGAAGGTATTTACCAGACTGCTGGTCTCATCTTGTCCAATAAGACTGTTCAGAAGATTGGGTTTTTACGTTAGGTTAGAGTTTCTAACATGAATGACTCTGTTTGTTTATCTACCCACTCACTCGATGCACTGCAAATCACTAGACACAAGTCCTCTTGTTGCAAATTTAACGTTCTTCGCTACGGTTGCTCACCACGAATATAATCTTTGCGTTTCGAAAATACCACAACTCACTTTTTCCCAAGCAAAACTTTGACAGAACTCAATTTTTAGCCTATCAGTTGCGATATCGTCTTTTCACCAAACAACGAATGCTTTCTTTCACTAAAACAGGCAGTAGTTGAAAAACTATAGAATGAGTGGTACCTTAGCTAACCAAACATCTATATCATATCGTCTTCGTCAGCTTCATTTCCACTGCCTCTTCCTTATTTCGGCAAGTTCAGTACGTCTAGAATTTATTGTTGGGCATTGTGTGACAACCCCTGTCAACCGCAGAAGTGAGAATTTTGCACCAGCTTTGCCGAATGTATTAAGTATGGAAAATATATCGTATTTCCACTAGACGCAAAATATGTCATGAAAATATCTGCAGCAAATTTTTTCACATCGACCACAAAAACGTACAAATCTGCCGGCTCTTGAACGGATCATGTTTTGTCTATTGTGAGGGAATTGGTAGAGTGAATTTTTTTTACGTAGCTGCTGCAATAATACACTCGTCTTTTTGTCGTATTTGTAGAACTGCAATAATATCTGTGTGATCGAAATCTTCAAGGTGTAATAGAGCGTCGTGAATCAACCTAACACTTTGTCTACCGCCGGGTTTGAAATATAGGAAACTGAAAAACCTGCTAACGTTGCCACATGATGGGATGCTTGAACATTATTGAATATTGTATTAGTCGGTGCAGTCGATTATTAGAATAGTAGCGTCGATCAGTTTGGCCAATGCATAAAATGTATTAGTTGGTCGGTGGAATACACGTCTTCGAGTCGGTCTTCTACACCGAATAATTACTAGCTCGAAGTAGGATGCACGACATTGTGTGAATTTGCCACGCGGCACTTTTAAACGTTGCCCGAGAGCACAATCTTAAGTGTGGGTTATAAACATTTGTATGAATAGTAGCAATACAATATTAGCAATATGACGATATCCAGAAGAGTATGGAATTCAAGTTGAGCACACACACTAACTGTACCAACGAGTTAACGAAACTGAGCGAAGACTGAGTAAAAACTGAACGAAACTGGCTGAGACGACCTATGATGCTTGTCATATTCCTTCTACAGTAGGCGGCATTTACAGAAGAATTAGAGTTAATGCTCATAGGGAGGGTTCTAGAAAGCCCCTCATTTGCACAATCTGATAGAGCTGTTTGCAAAAGGAGTGCATGAAAACTGTAGAATAGCTTATATTTACTTGCTTGATAGTTGAGTGGCCCGTCCTCACTGATAGTTCGGGCCCCATCATAATCTCCATTTTTCGGAGATTTGCTGGATAAGCCACTGTGGCTCCCTGGAATCCCAGGGGTCAACCTTCAAAGTCTGCCCAGGTCTTCACCACCACAGGCAGGCGCAGCCCTTGCGGATCAGAGGAGGACAACACCATACGACTTTGATACCAGGACGGTGGTGGATCCTGGTATTCGTTTAGTCTTAGCTAGGCTTAATGATGGAAACGCGGGAGCCCTCCCCATTCTCGTTTGGGAGACCCTGCCAGGGGGATGAATTCCTCGCTGTAGATCGCAGCCTGACACCCAGGAACACCTCCCAGCCACGATGAGGTGGTAAACCGTTCGGATGAGAATAGTTTATACAAAAAAATATATGTGAAATCGTGCAGCCGCTTGTGAGGAGATTTCATCTGAAAGCGACACGAAAGTCTATAGAGAACACTAATGTGAGAGCCATGTGATAGCGTGCACGAAATGTTCATTTAGAAATGATACAAGGCAAGAGTAAATGTGGCTAGCAGCAAACACGGTTAAAATGAGAAACGTACGATAATATATGAAGTAGGAACTAATTGGGGAATAGTTACCACGTCTATGTCTGTTGTACTAGAACGACACATACACTATAGAGGGCATGTATGGCGGAGCAAATTGACGACATGAGCACTGGAAGTGTCCACTACTAGCGCAGTGGGTCAGAGAAGTTTTTCTTACTGCTAAACGACAAAGGACAAAGCTCTCTGTATTGATCCATTCCTGAGGTATACGCCATGTATTTGTCTTCTTTAGACATCGTTAGAGATGAACGAATGCATATCTGGCCTCTACTGTGACTCAAGGTGGCCTTCACGTTAGTGCTCTGTCTCTCCAGGAAAATCTGGCACCAGTTTCTCCATCCCGGAGGAATGTGAGTTTTGGTGAACCTAGGACACGCAATCGATCCCACGTGTTTTGCAAGACGTCTGTAACCACTGTGCTACATGCGCCCCCTTCATTGCACTGTATCACGTCCTGTTAATCGTCGAGTGACTCGAGCGCGCACCAGTAAATCTTCCATTTTTCCCTGTCGCAAGAGTACCCAGTGGGTCTTCTAGGCTCTCCGTGAAGAACTCTGACCATTGGGTCGGTGGTCTTCCTGCAGTACGTTTGACATCCCGAGTAATCCAGTCATTAACGGCTCTTGTCCATCGGTTACCATTCATGCACACTACGTGTCTCGCCCACCTTGCCTTCGACTGTTTGGCGCACAGAACGGCATCTTTGATTTTTCGATCGTTGACGCAGGTCGGACCTTCGGATCTTGTGTGAAACGGGATACTCCTAGCATCGTCCTTTAGACTGTGCGTTCCATAACGCTGAGTGACCTTTTATCCTGCTTACGCAGCGACCAAGTTTCTGACGCATACAGGAAGTACCGTTGAGTCGAAAAGGTGGGGGACAGAGTCGGGTGTTCCTTGTTCTCTTCACTACATCCTCGATGCTCTTGAAAGCACCCCAAGCCGCTCGTTCCTTCTGCTCAGCTCTGGAGCTGGGTCGTTCATCATATTGATTTCCCGACCTAGATAGATATAACTGGAGCATTCGGAGATATTCGTTCCGTTGAGCATGAATGGGGCATGCGAAACCAATCCGTTCATCATGAATACCGTTTTTGTGAGAATTAGGCGAAGACCAATCTTTCCACAGGCTCTGTCGAAGTTGGTAAGCATACGTTCCGCTTGGCTAATGTTTGGTGTTATAAGGACGATGTCATCAGCAAAGCAAAGATGGTGTAACTGCCGACCATCCATTTTCACTTTCATATTATCTCAGTCCAGTGTTCGCATGACGTTCTGGAGGGTGGCGGTAAATAATTCTGGCGAGATGGTATCGCCTTGCCTAACTCCTATTTTTGACGTCAATGATAATATCGTCGTATAACGGTGATACCTTGGTTGTGAAATTTTTTGTGCAGCTCACGAGGAATCTTGACGTACTGAGTAGGGACTCCTTGACTATACAGGGGTTCCAAGACTGCTTCTATCTCGACTGAATCAAAAACCTTTTGTAAATCGATGAAGGTGAGACAGAGCGGACTTTTGTACTCTCGCGATACTTCAATGAGCCTTGTTACCGTGTGGATGTGGTCCATCGTACTAAATCCTTTTCGAAACCCTGCTTGCTCAAATGGCTGCCTTTCGTCCAGTGTTCTGTCAATCCTGTTTAGGATGACTCGAGTGAAAAACTTTGTAGACGATAGACAGACAGCAGATTGCGCGATCGTTGTCGATATCGTGTAGCTCACCCTTCTTGAACAATTGCACGGTCTTGTCGGTCTTCCGCTGAGTTGGGACCTCGCATTCAGACATCTGACGTGTGAACAGCCGAGCCAGTGTGTTTACGAGGATTGACGGAAGGTTCTGCAGATGCACTGATCTTATCCTCTCCGGACCTAGTGCTGTTCGATTTTTCACCTAGGATTGTCGGATTTCGGAAGGGAGGACCGGTGGTACAACATATCCATCCTCCCTTTATTTCATATGACGGAAGGTGGACGTGGCTATAGAAGAGATCCCAGTAGTATTCGTGAATAATTTTTCTCCATTGCCTTTCTGGACGCTGTAATTGTTCCGTCTGGGCGCAGGAATGCAATCATTTTAGTCTTGTAATTGGCGAAGCTTCGGTGGGCTTTGCGAATACTTTTTCCAGCCTCTGCAGCTTCGACCATTACTGCTGCTCTTCTCTCTTTAAGACCTTCTTTTATCGCCTGTCTGCACTGTTTTGCAAGTTCGTACTTTAGTTCGCGGTTACTTGCAACTCGTGCGATTCCACGCTGGCGTATTAGCTCGAGTGTTCCTAGAGGCAAACGTCTCTTGGTGACCTTCGGACTCTCAGCTTTCATGGCGCTAACGTGAAGATGTTGAATGAGCCGATCGTATTCTTCGTCGATGTTATTGACAACGGCGTCTTCCCAACAGCCGACTAATGAATTGAATTATTGCCAGTTTGTTGTGGTTCTGGGACTTCGGTTTTTGAATTTAGCGGCTTTTTTCTCCTTTGCGCGAGAAATAGAATCTTGCACGAAGGAGGCGGTGGTCTGATCCCGTGTAGAATTTTGGGACAACAGCACCATCGGTTAGGCAAAACC
Source organism: Angiostrongylus vasorum (assembly GCA_018806985.1). Taxonomy (NCBI): domain Eukaryota; kingdom Metazoa; phylum Nematoda; class Chromadorea; order Rhabditida; family Metastrongylidae; genus Angiostrongylus; species Angiostrongylus vasorum. The sequence continues at coordinate 263,007 of JADANN010000392.1, forward strand.
TTCTATTTACTACGATGTGGTCTACTTCGTTATGGCACTCTCCATTGGGAGACTTCCACGTCCAGCGTTGAGGGTGGGGCTTCTGGAATTGTGAGTTATCATGGATTGTATTGGTCGCCATGATAAACTCAGACAGCCGCTCACCCTGTTCGTTCCATTCTAATCCGTGTGTCCCAATGTGACGTTCTTCAGACGTTCTTCTTTGTCCAATCTTGGCGTTGAAATCTTGCAGTGATGACCTTGAAGAATGTGTGGTCTTCTCTGTAGAACTTCTCCAAGTCAATATAGAATGCTTCGACTTCTTCTTCGTCAGAGTTTGATTTCGGCGCGTAAACGACGAACATTGTCAAAGCCGGAATTGATCCACATTTTGTTAATCGTAGACGTCCGATTCAGGTTGTTAGTTGTTCGAATGAATCGATGTTCATGAACAAACTCTTGTTGACGAGAACGCCAACGCCGCCAACTCCTCTACTGTCGCATGTTCCGAGGAACAGTTCTTCTCCGGTGTCACAGACGGCGTTGAAAGGCTGGCGTTTTCTCGTCTCCACAAAGCCGATGACGTCGTACTTTATCCTACTTGCTTGCATGATGAAGTCTTCTATCGAGGACTCGGATGCAAGTGTACGTGCATTCTATGTACAGATCGTCACCATAGTTCTTTGAAATCCAGGCAGCTTCCATTGGCCCTGAGATTTTAGCAGCCTCTCCGTACTCGTCCTACCCAACGCTGCGAAATTGGGGGGCTCTTTCGGGGTCAGGGGAATGAGGCCCGTTTCTTTTTACTATGTTTAGCATTTTGACACCCACGTATAGCTTACTGGGCTCTGAACGTGGGGGGCTGGGTATACTCACGGGTAGCTTGCCAGGCTTTCCCAAAGTGGACATGGAGCTTATTTGTTAGAGGCGACTCTTAACCGCTTCCCATATACTTCCCTGTTACTTAATTGCAGGCTTTTTGGCCGAATTGACTCGTAGAATACAATTCGCATGAGCGAGAACGCACCCACACACGCGTGCACGAATACGCCCAGTAAATACAGAAAGTATGTGCCAAATCGGCACAGCAGAAACAGGGTGTACATACACTGGATCCATCTGCGTCTAAGGGAAGCAAAGGTCCCTTTTGGTCCGCGATTAACCCCCTATCCGCCACCTGGGAACGCGCCACGTAGCTTCGCGACTAACCGCCTCGAGATCCCTCATATGAGGAAGATCCGTGATGAAGTTTTAGCATTACGATTATTAACATACTTCAGGCTGGTTTTATAGAGTTATGGATCAGTTTCTTGCTGTTAAAATGTGCTCAATGAAAGGGTTCGAATAGGAACTGGACTGCTAAATGAACATAAAGGTGACAAATGAGGGAAGAACAATTGCTGCGATTTTGGCAAGAAGAAAAAAAAGAAGAAAGATGAAGAAAACGAAGACAGATGGCGGTGCAGAAAAAGAACAGAGTATCAAAGAAAAAGGCAGAATGGTGAAGGGAAAGCGAAAAAAAAGAAAAAAGGTAACGGGGAAAGAACGGAAGAAGAAGAACTATAAGAAACAAAAAATTCAGAGTGTGTCATCTAACCAGCAAAAAATTGTATATGAATGATCCTGACTTTCCTTTCATAAAAATTTCTAAACCACATGACCACTTCGACATTCTTCGATCGCAGACAGTAGTGATAATCCTATTGATCTTTGACTAAAGCCAACACTGTTAGCAGTATGAAGGCTTCCATCACCTACATTACCCGTTGTTCCGGTTGTGCTCAAGTTACTCGAGCGGGCGCCAGTAAATCTTTCATTTCTCCCTGTCGCGTGCAGGAGTAGCCCATTTGGTTCTGCTTCCTCTGGGAATCATATCTTTCTTCTAGGATTTTCGTGAAGAACACTGACCATCGAAGCGATGGTCATCCTTCTGTGCGTTTGATATCCCGAGGAATCCAGTCACTAACGATCCTTCTCCATCGGTTGTTTTTAATACGCCTTACTTGTTCGGCACAACTCATGACAAATTGCAGTATTTAACGAAGTCGTTAATTTTTGATCGTTGGCGTAGGTTGGAGCTTTAATCCCCTCTCTCACTTTCGTAAACCGAGATACTTTAGCAACATCCTTTCACCACACCTGCAATAATGCAGAGTGATTTTTGCAACCTGCATTCATGGCAATCAGGTTTTCAATGGATGCTTTAAGGGAACGTGAATCACAGAGTGGGGAAAGGAGGGCACGGATTCGGATCTTCGATCATTACATCCTCGATGCACTTGAATGCTACCTGAGGCACCCGCTTTTCCCTGCTCAGCTCTGAAGCTATGCCTCTGATTTGATTTGATTTCCTGACCTAGATGATAGACACAGCTGGAGCATTAAGAGATATTCGTTTCCTACAGCGTGAATGGGGCATAAGAAACTAACCCGTTCCCCCACGAACACCGTCTTTGTGAGATATTCTTGAAGGAGAATCTTTCCACAGGGTTTATCAATGTCGGAAAGCATTCGTTCTGCTTGGCTAATGCTTGGTGTTAAAAGAACGATGTCATTAGCAAAGGTATGATGGTACAATTGCCGACCATAGGTTTTCAGTCCCATGTTGTCCTATTCTAGCGTTCGCATGACGTTCTTGAGGGAGACGGTAAATGATTTCGGCAAGATGATATCGCTTTCCCTAACAGCAAACTTTACGTCGATTTTATATCGTAGCAGAATGATGATATTTTGGTTGTGAAATTTTTGTACTATTCACGAAGAATCTTTACATACTGAGTAAGGAGTCCTTACTGCCTAGGGCTGCCGTGATTACTTCTATTTCAAACAAGTCAAAAGCCTTGTTTAAATCGATGAAAGAGAGACACACCGGTCTTTTGCGCTTTCTCTACTCTTCAATAAGTCTTGCCCTAGCCTGCCTGCTCATTTGGTTGTCCTTCGTTCAGTGTTCTGTCATTTCTGTTTACTCGAATGAAAAAGCTTATAGACGACAGGCCATAATCAGATTGGGCGATAGTTGCCGATATTGTGGAAGTCAACCTCCTTAACAATAGCGCGGCCTTGCTGGTCGCTCCATTGAATAGAGACATTGCATTTAGATAGGAAACGTGTGAAGAGCCGAGCCAGTCCGCTTACGAGAACTGGCGAAAATTTCTTCAGTTGTTCAGATGTAATCTTCTCCAGACCTGGTGTTGTTCGATACCCCTCCCAAGAAATAGCACATTGGATTTTAAAGTGGAAAACAGGTGGCACGATGTATCCATACTCTTTTATTTCATATAGAGATAAAAAATATGGGGTTGTCGAAGAGGTCAGAGTAGTGATTTTGGAAGAATTTCTGGATTGCCTTTCTGCAAGGTGTAACTGCTCCGCCTGGCGTCGCACTGCGATCATCTTGGTTTTGCAGTTTACGGAGCTTCAGTGGGCTTTGCGAATGCTTTATCGCCTCTGGAGCTTCGACCATTCTTGCTGCTTTTCTTTCATTAAGATCTTCTTTTACCATCTGTATGCATTGTTTTGGGCCTGTCACATAATGAGAAGAGTAGACGTTTTGCAGTTCGTGGCATGAAAATCGCACGCGCCACCATGCTCTAATAAAGCGATAATATGGACGACCATTGCGTGAGAAAGAATGGAATAGCTAATGCACTGTGGCCCTCACATCTCGTGAAGGCAGACCGTCCAAGTATCCAAGAAGTAAGTGTACATTTTTCTTAGGCTAAGTGGTTACTTTTTAGCGAGGTTAGATGATGGTAGGTTCCAAAATTATTTTTTTGCTACTAGCCGTTTGCTAGCTATCGAAATACCGACTGCTGCAGGGTGAATTATTGGTTGAAGAACAAATTATCATCAACTGATGGTCATGTCAGCAACAACCGCCTTGAATAAAAGAGCGTCGCCGGGTGAGTATGGCTCATTCAAGATGTTCAACTGAGAAAGATCCGGTTCGATGCGAGACGAAGACGCTACATCGAGAAGAGGAACAACTGTGGACCATCCACAAGGATCGCCGGCTCTGATGAAGACTAAGACGCGGAAACGTTGGCCAAATAAACGTCTCATATCAACCTCGTGTAAGCTCAACAATATAAACAAATAAGTATATACTGTCTTGCCACTTGGGACGTGGATTGGCGGTTCTCGGCAACTCTTGAGATTCCGCTCTTGCGTATTAGCTCCAGTGTTTCTAGATGTAGATGTATACTGGTGACCTTCGAACACTTAGCTTTCATAGCGCTAAAGTGAAGATGTTGAAAGAGCCCATCGTATTCCTTGCTGGTGTTATCAATAACGAAATCTTCCAAAGAATCGACTAACGAGCTAAATGAATCGTTGTTTATCGTGGTTGTGGGACTTCGCCTTTTGGAATTCGGCTCCTTTTTCTCCTCTCCACGGCAAACGAAATTTTGGACGAGCCGGTTGGCTGATCCCACGCAGAATTTTGGGAAGACAGCAAAGTCGGTTAGCTTTCGATTTACTGTGATCTGGTCTATTTCATTATGGCACTGGTTTATTACCACGGCCAGCGCTAAGCGTGAGGATTCTGGAATTGAGAATTACCATGAATGGTCTTGTTCGTCGTGATAAACTCAGACAGCCGCTCACCCTGCTCGTTCCATTCCAATTCGCGGGTCCCAATATGACGTTCTTTAGACGTTCTTCTTGGTCCATTCATGGCATTAAAATCTCCAATGATGACCTTCAAGAATGTATGGTCTTCTCTGTAGAAATTCTCCAAGTTTATATAGAACGCTTCAAATTCTTCCTCGTCATAGTTTGATGTCGGCGCGTGAACGACGAAGATTGTGAAAGCCGGTACTGATCCGCATCTCTTCAACCATAAACGTTCGATTCCTGTAGCTAATTGTTCGAATGAATTGATGTTCATGGGGAAACTCGTGTCGCCGAGAACACCGACAACCCCAGCTGTATCGTCACATGATCTGACGAGCAGCAGGTGTCGTCTCGTCTTAACCAGTCCGATGACGTCGTACTTTTTCCTTCTTGACCGCATGTTCTGCTTGTTCAAGTCTTCAATCGAATACTCAGCTGCAAGCGAGCGTGCATTAGACACAGATCGTCACCTTAGTCCTTTGCGATATCGGCAGCCTAGAATGGCGCTGAGATTTAACACTATTTCCATACTCGTCCTGCCTAACACTGCCGTATCGGTGGCTCTTGCGGTGTCAGAGGAATGAAACTCGTTTATTTTGCAGTGGTTACTGTTTGATACCAGCGTACAGATTGCTGAGCTCTGAGCGTGGGGCTTGTTTATATTTACGGGTGGTCTGCCAGTTTTTCACGGACTATGTGGGGAAGTTATATGTTGGAGGTAACTCCTGATCGGCTCCGACGTACTTACTACTCACTTAATTGCAGGCATTTTACCGATTTGACTTGTCGAATACAAGCCACATAAACGAGTATACACCCTCGCACTCATGCATGGATGTTTTTTGTATACACAGAAGGTATGCATCAATTGGACGCAGCTGAAAAAGGGATCATATGCCCTGGAACCATCTGCGTCTTAACGAAACAAAGGTCGGTTTTGTCCGGGATTAAATCGCTATTCGCTACCTGGTGACGCAACATGTTATCTCCAGATTACACGGCTTGATAATGAACGATATTCGTGGTAGACCAGATAACGTGTAGATAACTTAAAAGACCGACCTGCTATGAACCTCCTCAGTAATAATTAAAATATGTAATTGTCACAAACTGGCCTCGTTGAACCGACGAAAGGTTGTCATGTGTTGTAATTCGAGAGCTGACCTCTCTACGATTTCCCCTTTTTTCAGAGCCATTGACTATTTTGACTAAGTTGTTAAGGCGTGAAGGTGCTGACAACGCTTCAGTTTCCACACTTCTTCCCGCTTTAAATGGTATTGAGGATCCTAGATTCTAGCGCATGATTATCATTTCCAGATAAGGGGACATAAATGAGCCGTTCCTGACAAAGTTCCGGTGTAAACATTGTCAGTATACACGAATCTTCGTCATTTTGAAAGCTGTAGTTTATGTTGTTTACCCACATTTTTCTTCAAAATATAACGAAGGGTTGCGGAAAAAAGGTAGACTGAATTGGTTCAGGAGGTCAAAAAATGCCGAAAGAGATAGCATCCAATAGATGTTCATTGTCGTTGCATTACATGCACTTGAGTGCTGGGAATCAATTGCTTTATTCCAATTTGACTTGGTCAAAAATCTACAGATGATTGGAAAGTGGATGGAATATCATTTTGAATCGCTGCGAGCGACTAACCTTCGTCTGCTTTGGAAAAAGGGAACGACAAGCTACTTTTTAGCAAAAACAAGCACAAACAACAGAGTTCATCAAGCATATTAATGAGGGATGTATTCCTACAACCCAATAGAACTCCGATATGGCACCCTTGAACAGGAAAATGCTGAAATTGTCCCTAATTTGCCCGCTTGGGTACTTGGTTAGCCCGTTTTCACTGACTGTGAGAACTCCAACACAATTTCCAGTTTTTCGGAGCTTCGCTTTTTAGTTATTGTAGTTCTGTGGAGTCTCAAGTTCAGCCTAACTAATGTCTCCCCAGGTCATCACAACCAGAGGCAGTCACCGCACTTGTCGATCAGAGCGGAATTTGCCACCATGAGACTAGCTTGATACCAGGACGGTGGTGAATCTTGGTATTGCTTTACTCTTAGCTGGGCTTCCTGATCAAAACGCCGGACTCCTTCTCAGCTTGATAGACCTTGCCGAGGGGATGGACCCCGCGCTGTACATCGCAGCCCCACGGCCAGAAACCCCTCCCCACCATAATGACGCTGTAAACCGTTGGAAGAAATGCCAAGCTGGCGAAAAGCCAGTGCTTGTTGTCAGTAAGCGAGTGGTGCGAGTTCTATTGTTCTAATCTAGCCATTTATAATCTGACAAAAATCTTTGAAAGAACTGTGGATCTTCGAAGAACTATTGGTCTTTAATGAAAACGACGTCGTTGGACTGGAAAGGACGCTGCACTTTAAATACAGTGGATGTTAGTGGAGAAGAACAGTTCATCGAAACGTGCGATAGAAGTAGAGATGGTTGAGTTGGTGTTTTCGTCCAGCGCAACTTCATAGGTGAACTTCGTTTCTATTATACAGTCAACAAACCGAATCGAGCAGTTGAGATTGATAACACTGTTCAGTGCTGACGAAGCCACGATGAAATTGTGATCGAGTTGCTTTCTTAGAGAAATTTGAAGAATTTAACATTAGCAGCAACAAAGCTAAATACATCGAACAGGTGAACGGTTACCTGAGTACACCAAAGCGGCTTGTTTATCACGAAGTACAATGCAATTCCGGAAGCCCTTTCACATTGTCAGAGGTGGAAGTAATCAGTAATAGCATCTTTGATAAAATAAACACCTCACTGTGGCTGGAAAAGCTTGTTTAACGGATGTGGCTCCTCTATCAAAGCTCAACATCGATGGGACCGCCAACTCATTCGTGCAGAATTCTCTATTTTGCAGAAAGGAGTGACGGCCTCAAAATTTGAAGAAAAGAAATTTTAAAGCTATATCTTTAACCTTTATTTGAAATTCCTTTAAGAACGAGTTTTATTATGGCAACGCGAAAAAATCTACAAGCTTGAATATCACGAAGAAACGCGTGTTTCCCTTGCAGAGAGAAGCGCTCTAGGCGATAGGCGAACGTGGAACTACGCAGCAATGAGTAACAACTAATTTACTTCCGAGTTTGCGAACTGTTGTGGCAAATCGATGAAGAGAACCTTAAGCCGAAATGTTCACGAAGTTTTCCAGCGATTTAGGAGACTTTCATTCTGCAGACTTGTCAAATATGTGCTTCGATAATTGTGGGTACTTACTGACCTGAAACTTTTAGCTAAATCTGGTGGTGTTGTCTGGTCTACGAGCCGCTGTGATCTTCATGATCTTTATCGCTAATCGAATGCCAGGGACGTTTATTCGAATCTGGCACATGATCCAAGTTTTACAAATATCTCAGTTTCACTGTGGTTGTATCTCACACAATAGCCCGCAGTAAAAGAAATAATCGGCAGTAAGTAAAAAGTTGAAGATCGTAGTGTTCTTTGTTTCCCTTGCTTTCTCGCTTGACGACTCTGCGTTTACAAGTGCGTGTGGGTAAACCAAGAAAAAAGAAGTGTGGAGGAATTCGCTCAAATCGTTTTAGATGAGGAAGTGCCATTATTAGTGCTTTGTAATGTAAATGACGTCAAAGTGCACTTTTTAGGTTTTTTTTAGGGTCATATGGTCTTTAATGTCTTCCATGATGCAAAAATTAAATTCGTCGTGCTTCAGAAATATCGGTGATTTTTTTTGCGCCGGCGCATTTCGGAGATGTGGACATGACATACTCCACGATGGAAACGCGGAATGACCCCTCATCTTCCCACCGTGTCGAAGCAACCGGTCCGAATTTGGCTCATTTCTCTGAGACTTTCGTGCCTTTCATTTCATTAGGTTTTAAATTCTTGCGAAATGATCACGGCGATTACCTTAAATCAATTGAATTTGTTAGTCCTTATTGTAAATTTAACATGACTATTCTCTAAGGCCTTTTCGCGCAAAATCGCTAGTTTTTCTTTCGTGGTCAAAGAGCGTTCTTTTCCAAAGAATTCTGCTAGTGAGATTTGTGCTGGAAATTGTAAGCCATGCGATGATGAAGCGTGCACGCCTCAACCTTATCCACTTCTCTGTGGATCTCAATGCGAATGTGTCAAATATTTCTTTTGGGATTTTGTTACTGGGCTGGAAAATTCTTCAAAGTATTATTTAGGAGTCGACGATGGAACATTTCTTTTTCAGGAGCGCAAAAGCAAGAATAAACGAGCAGAAGTAAGAGCAGATGCATAATGCTTGCAGTGAGATCTTCCGTATTGTTGCTGAGGTCAACTTTTTCATCGCTTCGAGACAGCACTCCTGCACTTCCACCAGGTGATCATAGGCAAGTGTTCTCTGACACGTACTCTTAAGTCTATAAACTTTTTAGCTGGAAGTGCGCACTATTTTTAAATGTGCTGCGCATTTTTTCTTCAGGTAAACGCCTTTAGGACTATTTCTTGCGACTCGCTCAGTTGCTACTTCTCAAAATGGATGTGAAACCTCGACGTTACCCCGTTCAGGTGGTTTTAGAGTTCCACTAGTATATTTCAAGTCTCGGGGTCCTTCACTTGCTTCAGCCGGATATTCTCCTCCGCTTACGCCATTTTTGACCAAATTCTCTTTTGCATGGGTTATTCTACTTTTTTTCCCAGCAACAATTTAGGACTCTAATTCCGAGGGCGTGCAGATGACGGTGGCCGACACTACACACATCCAATGAAACAAGTGTTCTCTTCAGATGGTCCCAATAATGCTCACATGAATTGAAATGCGGGGTGATTTCAGTGATTACAGGCAGTATGTGAAATGTGTCATTGTATATATTGAAAGTTCTAATGATTGTAAATCGTATTTTAGATGGGTTAATTTTCAAGCTGTAGGATAACAAGGAGAACAGTTACCTAATAAACCACATTGGTTGTAAGCACTCCTAGTTGTATGCAAGCTAAATTGTGTGTAAAGTGTGGCAAATCTCATGTACTATGTGGACATACATTGATGAATAGGTAATTCCTTCAGAGATAGAACTTTTGGTTACTACACAACTTCTATGATTCTAAGATGTTTGCAAAACCCCGGACCGCCAATGTCTGGGGTGGGAGACGAACGCGCTGTTATCCTTTCCGAGGGCTAACGCCTTCACCACACCATGCTGGTCATTCGTTTCGCCTGACTTTCAGTTAGTTCTATTGATCACTGCCATCAGCAATCACCCGTCTGCGTGATTGATCTGGGGATCCCAAATCGGCAATGACGGCAGTTAAGTTGAGGCTGCTGTCCAGAGTTTTGCAAATATCTCAGCATCATAGAAGTTATATTTCACCGCCTTCCCTGCCATTAAAAAAGAAGAGGAAGTGAATGAAAAAGTTAAGATTGTGATTACTGCAGAACTATTTCAAGACTGTCATCAATGTTGTTGATATGGAGCGAGGATCGAAGAAAGGCAAAGTGTGAAAAATTAAAGTGCATCACCTTAAAGTTCAGTCACCTTGAACTAACTATTTTCGAAAATATGAGAAAACACCCATTGCGAGCACTGGTGTTTGTATGTAAAGAATGATATTTGTAGGAGGAGTACTGAGGTTGCATCTGTACATAAATGCATTATAGACTTTAGAATCACTTGTAGTTGTAATATTAAGGCTTCACAGCCGTTTATAAAAAGAAACTTTGCTGAAGCACACTAATGAATGCATACTCAGCGAGTATCTAGCCACTCTGAAGAACTGTACTCAATGATTCATCATATTCTGTTAGCGAAATTCTCTTTCCAAATGTTGAATCCTACTGCACATGTGGAGGCGTTTCTGCGCTTCACTAATGGTCACACTGTCTGTGCTGAACACTTTCTTCAACAGCAATAGTATCTCGCCTAGTAAATGAAGCCGTCCAAAAAAGAGGTTCTTTGTGAATTATTAGGTAAGAAATTATTAACGAGTTTTCCTCCCATGGGCAATGCCCACTACACCATCTCCATTAGATAAGCTACCAATTGCAGGAAGCCTGAGAAAAAACTTCAAAGCACCAAAGTAAACCACCGGAATCAAAAAGACACCTACAGATGTCGTACCGTCCACTGCCGAAAACCATTATGAAACCAATAAGTGTCAATTGTTGCCAGAGAGTTAATGAGTGTTAATGAGGACCTGCAGAAGGTTGCTCAGCTGCTCTGGTCTTATCCTATCTGGATCTGGTGTTGTTTCGTTCTTCAGCGATGAGATAGCATGTCGGATGTCGGAAGCGAGAACCAGTGAAACGACATATTCATCCTTCATGATTTCGTATGGAGGCACGATAACGCAGGTGTTGAAGAGATCCCAGTAGTAGTCGCTGTGCTAGTTAGCCAGTGGATTAGGGAGTTGGTCGGATTTGTCTTTTGTCCACCAACTGTACGTAGAATGCTCGACTTTATATGAATTCGTCACACGGGACTTTTTTTCCGTAACTGCTATGAACAACCTCGAGTTTGGGTTATAATAGTTTATAGCTACAACAACGATACAATAATAATATGTGATATTTGACGATATGTAAGCCTGGGTGTATACGAGCGAGACTGAAATGAGAACACGTGAAACATTTGAAGGAAGCTAGGCGGAAACTGGAGTTGGAGCACTGAGGAATTGAGGGACTTGAAGACGAACACTGGAAGATTGGAAGACAGACACTGGTGGATTGGAGGACAGGCACTAATTTTGGTGACTAATGGTGCTCCTTATATTCTGTCTGTAATGGGTGGGGTTTTACAGAGGGGATCAGAGGTAGTGCTCAAAGAGAGGTTATGTACTTTTTTCAGCTAGTACAATTTCTTCTACAAAGAGTTCGTGAAAGGCATACAAAGGATTACACAGAAAGTGCATGGGAACTGCCGATTTCTTGAAAGTACGTGCAGCTGGCGGCGGCTTACAAAGAAGTGATAGTATCCTTTCTAGCCCAGTTGCGAGGCAAATGTTTGAAACGGTCGTTGAGAGACAATTCGCAGAATATGCGAGAATAGATGTATAACGATTACAAATAAAACAGTTATTGTAGAAGACATAAGGTAACATAGAAATAGGAACTATCTAAGGAATAGTTACTGTAATAGAACTCATAAATGTTTCGTTTTCTTTTTCAGCAATCGCGAAGTTGTTAAACAGCATACGTTTACTTCCATTCAGTAACACACATACAACGCAATCGTAGCTGACGTTTCGGCAGTATCGCCTTCTTCAGAGCCGTCTTCGTCAACCATATGCGACTGTGAGCGGCTGTTCTTCCTCGGTGGAAGACAGGTGAAAAAGGGCTCTAAAGAAGGCGATACTGCCGAAACGTCAGCTACGATTGTGTTGTAGGTGTGTTACTGCATGGAAGTAAACGTATGCTGTTTGAAAACCTCGCGAATGCTGAAAAAGAAAACGAAACATTTATAATCCAATACCGAGGCTAATAGAAAGTCGATTTTGGGAACTGTGGTAAAACTTATTCTGTACACTTCAAAGACATTTGATTAAAACGCGCATTTCCTTCTGAACGAAGTATTTTCAAGAGGTACCCTAAGGAAGATTCAATGGTCATCGTATGTAAGAAGCCACATATGGGTGACCTTACTCTTTTTGAGGAAGAAAACAGTGAACTTTTTTTTGGTTGGCGGATTTTTTAGCTTAGCTTGTGAAATAAGATTTCATTAAAGCTGATGAATATTAGCTGAAGAGTGGAATATGGGCGTATAACACTTCTAAGATTTAAACAGGACAAAATAGACAGGACATCAGCCATCATATTTCAAGAAAAAGTGCTAATAACCTCAGGTTAGCTTAGAAAAGGAGAGTTCGTAATAGCACGTGTGTGTTCCAGTACACCTCTAACTATTGTGCTACAGGCATTACAAAGCTTAGTATGCAAAAAACGAACAATCTTTCCTTGCTACAGTTAGTCATCCATCTCGAAGTAACGTTCCAATAAAACGAATGCTTTCAGGATATCATCACTTAATGTCTTAAATTGACGTTATTGCGACATTACCGTGTCGCTTACTGTAGTTCAGTGATCGCAAGTTCTATCACAATATGTTATACTGATCTGTTGGCTTTTAATTTCATCGAACTTATGAAGGAGTTAATTGATTGGATCCAGAATAACTGCGTAGTGCCGTAGTTTAGCTTTGCCGGAGGCAGTTGCCGCGGCGAAAGTGTTTGACAAACTCTAGGACTTCTCTAAGAAGAACAAGAAATTGGAGAGTTCGCCGTCTTTTTTTCTTTCCACTAACTGTGTTTTTATTCTTTTTTTCCTTGTTTTGAAGCACTGATATGCTTTTCTAGCTTGTCTACACTGTTGACGGCAACTGTCGAACATATCACCATCATCATCACACAACCTCTTATACCATTTCACAAAAAACTACAAAAAACGACAGTTTTGTGGTTAGAAGTCATACAAATATCCGATACGTTGTTTAGCTTCATTGACCAGCAGTCACATGGTTGTTGATCCGTTCAGAGAAAAATGGTTATGTTCTCCCACCTGCTTTTCCTTACGGAATTCCACATGCTGTTTCATCTGTGAAGGATCTAACACAACACTAGATCTAGACAGAATAATATCTGAGCACCTGACGAACCTTTCACTAATCCTCATAAACACACTGGCTCTGCTCTTCATGCGTTACCTGTCGGAATGCAAGGTTCCTATTCAGTGAAAGACCAGCCCGACTGTGCTATTGTTCAACAAGAGCGAATTTCTCTACCTCAGCAACTATCGCGCAATGTGTTTGTCGTCTATAAAATCTTCATTCGACTGATCCTGAACAGGATTAACGGAATATGTGACGAAGGACGGCTATATGGGCGAGTGGGACTTTTAAAGTGATTTATTACGATGGCTACATCCACACAATGAAAGATGAAGCTCTCGGCGTTGATCAATCCCTGAGGGATGCTCCATGCATTCGACTTCATTAAGCACCGTTTGGATGTGATTGAATGCATATCAGCCCCTTTACAATGACTTGCGGTGGCCTTCCGATGCATTAAGCAGTGCGCTGCTATCCTGTTAGAAAAGTGTGGTACCATTCTGCCGACCCTGGAAGCATGGAAGACTTGGTGAGCCTGAGGCGCAGGGATCGTTCTCAAGTGTACCACAAGAGGCTCCCCGACAACTGCGCCACGCCCACCCACAGAATATATATCTAATATAAGTATTTCATATAGATGTGTGATAATTACCTCACGCTTCGTTAACGTATAGAGAAAAAATCTCTTGTATCCAGACCTCAGGACCAGTTCATGGTGAACTACGGAGTTTGCTGAGGGCCATGTTACACTTTTAACATTACAGGACACCACACAGCACTACACGACATCATATGTTGTGCGGATTCCAGTCCTCCTTCACTCGAATCATTTCCTTGTAACCATCATTCACAAATGTCTTCAGATTCGCTTGTGGTTTCGGTTTCTGATTGAGGGATTCTAGTATTCTTTATGAATGTCGTTGAGTGCTTTTCGAGTATATTCTCCCTGGAATCCTTGGATGGCTGTGGCAGCGCGTTCTCGGGTTTTCACTACAAGCAGTCGCTAGTTTTTGTTGACGGGTGAGAGCTTCTTAAATAAGTCCCGGTTGTGAGTCTCGAACCTCGAAGGGGTGGGAAGATTGGTTGGCCAAGAGTGGGGTGAAATCAGGCAATCGCGTGCATTACTGGACGGCATCTTTACCACAACGCTACTGCATATTGAAAATATTGGAAAATTATGGAAATTATCCAAATAAGCTGACAGAGTCAACTACGGCTTCACCACTCTGTAATGATATCGAGGTGAAGAACAGGATTTGACAAGGTAAGATTGATTGACTGATTGATTTGAAAAGACATTTCGCTAACATTATTTACAGCTACCCCTCGAGAATGTAATGCGCTAGAGCATGTCGGTGGGATTTTATAAATCACTCTGTATTTCAACCTTTTGTTTATTGTGCTGTACTCAGGAAGTCGATGTGGAATATGCGAGTAGAAGAACCATATTTATTTGTATGACCTTGTAAACTGATCTTTTTTAGCTGATGCGAGGTTGGTATAGGTCTTCGTTGTCGTTGTCGTTGTTGTTGGTGTTGTTGGTCGATGGCTGACGTTTCGGCGATTTCGCCTTCATCAGAGCTTGGACGTATTTTATATTAGAATACTTTAATTATTCGCTGGAAAAGGCTAAAGTGTTAATGAAGATCAAAGTTTTAAATAGATGGTGAGTTAGGATGCTACGGTCAAACTGAAAGGCTACTCACCGTGATGTAACGAGTGGGACTGGCCCACGCGTTGTTCACATGGGGTCGCGAGCACGACACACCCCGGGGTCAAAATATCATTTTGAAATAGGGCGCCAGGTCACGTCTGATAGTGAGGCATTCGTCTTTCCGGTTCATCTTTGGATTTTTGAAATTTATCCAAAACGCTTCAAGAGTTTTGCGCGTTGATGTTTTAGACCTATACCAACCTCGCATCAGCTAAAGAAGATCAGTTTATAAGATCATACAAGTAAATATATCAACTATCTATGCCGAGGCTTATAGAAAGTCGGTCTTTTGAGTTATTAAGAAGAATCATAGTTGGATGGTCCAGAGTTTTTGATTCATTATATCATCTAGTAAATCTAACTTCCCAGTTACATCGAACAACCCCTGGTGTTAGATAGCACGGCTGGCTAGTCGTGATTTATACTCTGCGTCTAATCAGGAGCACCATACGAAGATTTCTTTGTAGGTTAAAACAAAACGATAAAGTTCTTGGAGTTGATCAATCCCTGAGGGATACGCCATGCATTCGACTTCACTAAGGATCGTTTGGAGGTGATTTAATGCATATCTGGGCTTTACAATGACTCGCGGTGAGCTGCCGATGTATCGAGCTTGTGCTTCTATCCTCCAAGACAAGTCTGGTACCAATTTGCTCGGAGAATTGGAAGGCTTGGTGGGTCATGGGCGCGAAGATCGATTCCACGTGTGTTGCAGAGCACCTCCAACCACTGCGCCACGCACGCCCTCACCTATCTAAGAGGTGTGAATTGTCTGCTTATTTTCACTTCATTCTTAAATTTATTCTGGCAACTCGAAATCGGAAGAAATTTACATTTATCTGATTGGTTTTACATCAACACATAATTTATTTAGTTATTTAGTGCCAACAAGTGGGCAAAAAAAATTTTTGTGTGGGCGATCCATCTTGAGCCTGATACAGCTTGTGAGCACATTACTGGACGTCGCCTGCTCCTGTCGATGGCGGACAGTGGCTATGTCAACTAGGTTTTTCTAGCATCATTTTGTCTTGATATTTCTGTGTCTTGGTTTACTAGTAAGTCTTTAGTTATTGTCTTAAAGTTGTTAGTTGAAATTTCTTCGATGTCGTTTTTATACAGAAGAAGTCAGGCTATTGTCAACATCGGTACCAATCACTGCCTTTTAAGATAAGTCAGCCGTTCGACAATGCATCCCTCAATTTGTCGGATACATTTGTTGGACTGATATGCTATAGGTGTTAACTGGTCAAATATTGTAAATAAGTTCATGTTTCGTACTTTGCAACATCGTCCTTTCTTCTTCGTCAACCAACACCATGTAGATTACCGTAGTTTCTGCCCTTAAGTTAAGCGATAAGATAGTGTTTTTTGTTAACTGAATTCCGCCATTAACACAGGAATTATTTTGATCAATAGGAATATTAGCAGTGACTGAAGTTGCTATCTGAAGATAACCAAACAAAACCAATAACCTTATGGACCTGACTGCGAGAACAAACTCGTTGCTGTGCTTTCTTGAGCTTGTTGTTCTGTGAATTAAGTCGCATTGCACAGCTTACTCTTGCTTCCTTCGTTCTTATCACCATACTCACCACTTTTCACCAGTATTTATGTATTGTCATTAATAGTAACAAATTCTGCTGGGATGGCTCTATTGATATTGTATTTGCATATTTTGTAGACAAAGGTTCATTCAAATGGATTACTTCGTGCACTTATTATCTGAGTAATCTTGTAAAAACTTAAATCCTAGTAGTAATTAGTATAATTTGTCAGTGTGTACTTGGCAGTGAGTGGAAACGACTGGTCACCTCTCTAGCTTGATATAATATTGTAATGTTTTCACTGCTTTCACCGAGATCGCTAACCGTTGCATTACCTATGGAAATAATAATCTATCTTGCAGCCCTCTTTTGTAAACCCTTGAATGATTTACTAACCGACATATAAACCGGTAGTTCAGGAATTCCTAACACTTCCTCCGTTCTTTCCTTGGAACCGTTTACCATGAGGATGGCCAGGTTCACCAATGCGTTTTAGAGTGGCTAGGGAGATCCGCCGTCTGCTATTCACACAGTAATGGCTGCTTGACACGTGTTTCTCACAACCATCCTTTTTGTGTGTGAAGGGTTGGAGAAGAGGTAATGAACCAGTATGCTTCTATTACTTGGCATTCCATATCACTTTGTGACGTCTTCCGATAGATTAGATTGAATGTTCGAAAATGGAATATACTTTCCTTTAGCTTCCTCTCGGGTAAGTTTTCCTCGGACTGTTCGTTCAACAACTCATTTCATATGATTTGAAGGAAGTGGTCGTCATATTCTTCAACAAATGTGTTACAATGCGCAATCAAAAGGGCTTGCGACTCCTGGCAATTACCCCCGACAAAGTCTTTCCTACCTTTGGACATGAAATACATTATTCTAAAGCCAGCGCTTCCAAGATATCTTGAACGTTCCTAATCACAAAATTTTCATAATGACTTTTTTGCGAGACTATGTATCCCATAAGCTTTCTTTGTTATCACGAGTTCAATGGTTGCAGGTTGTGCGGACGGATATAGTCGTAATTGCATCAAGTAATAAATTGAACATCTCAGGTAAATAGTAGCTTGGAGTGTTCCAACTCAGTGATATATTCACTACATTTACAGTATGCCTGGTATAGCATTTTTTAATAAATACGTCGCGAGCTGCATTGCATTTTATACATATCAGCGGTGTACATTGCTGCACAACGCCTTTTTTACTGCATTTTTTGTATTCATTCGGTAGCTTGTCCTACACAGGTGGTATATTAAGCGCGGCATATAGAAAGTTGTTCTCCTCACCTAACTAGCAGAGAGAGACTATTGTCGTTGAAAAGCGTATGCAGCATAGAGATGCCGCCAGTGAAGAGGCACAGAAACTCTCTTCTTGAACACCACGACTCGAAAGTAAGGTAGAGTCTTTGTCTATGACAAGGTGACGAATCATTGAGGGGGACTTCCACGGATTGGTTCGCCGTTCATAAAGCATGTGCTCATCACTAGGATTTAATACAACTTTTCTTTCAGAGCTCTTATATCTTGTAATCTTAAGAATGTACTCAAGAAGTTCATGCATTTCGAAGAATGAAAACGCACTGAAAGTGCATGAAACATAATGCGAAAATACAACAATTGAGAAATGAACCTAACAAAATGGCATAAAACTTCAAGACCAGTACACATATGGACACATGCCATTAACACATAGAATCTTAAAGAAGCCGCACATACACATAACAACGAATAACACTACCCCTGAGGAAAGAAATGCATCGTAATTCTCTGTATTTATATGAAACGGTTGCGGTAAAAACCTTAGAAAGACTACAAAGGCGTATGTTCCTAGGTGTTCTCAATCTTCGTAAGACAAAACTACAACGAGATTGGCTTGTCTATACAGTGACTAGTGGAATAATGAAGTACAGTAATATATAGTCATACTGCCTCGAAAGACTTTTTTAAAGATTACTGTGCCTCTTGTTTATAATTGTATCAATGTTATCCCTGAGCTTGGAAGTTTTGGATAGCGAGGTTAAGAGCAGGAAATGGTGGTGGTTGGAAAAGCTTCCCAAGTTGTTGTTGTGTTGGTGGAACAGATGGTTCGACTAGCTCTGATTTATCATCGAAGCCGAATTTTTGCTCCTTATCTGCGTTACTCGTTTCTGCAGGCACCTAAAAACACTACCAAGATCACAATGATTATTTTTTTATTTTCTGCCTACTACAACTTTTACCGTAGGGTACTGTGCGAAATACAATCACAACATCACAACGATGCTGAGATATTTGCAAAACTCCGGACCGCAGGTGCCTGCAGTGGAAAACGAAGACGATACTACCCTGTCTGGGAGCTAACGCGTTCACCACCACACCAAGCGGGTCCTTCTGTTTCGCCTTTCTCTCAGCTACTATCGAGATCGTTTTGATTCATAAGTTACTGAGAAGTTTTTGGTCACGTTTGAAACCTTTTCAGCTCATGCTCGATCCTGTTGAAATTATGATGCAAAAAATTTATCGTCACTGCAGCTGAAGTCCTTTGTGGGAAAGCTAATAATTACAGTAAGCTTGGCACTTAAATAAATTATATTCCTCATAGATATTCGTCTATGGAGCGCGTGCGTCGCAGTGGTCAGAGGCACCGTGCAATACACATGAGATCGATCCCCGCGCCCTAGCTCGCCAAGCCTTCCATCCTTCCGGGATCGACAAATTGGTACCAGACTGGTCTGGGAGGATAATAACACCGGCTCGATGCATCGGTAAACCACCGTGTGTCACTGGATCGGCTAGATATGCATTCAGTCACCTCTAACGATGCTAGATGAAGTCGCATACGTCTCTTAGATGTAGATCAACGCCGAGGCTTTATCTTTCTTTATTTTGTTCGGCTGTAGCAAAGTACCATTAAAAATTAGAATATAACTTCGGACCAACTTCTCTACTCGGTCCTCTTCTGGGTTGAATTCGGTAATGATGTCAGAGTAACGTTCACGTCGTATTCCCCGCATATCATTTCTTTGTTAATGGTTGGCCGTTAGGATAGGCCGCAAGTTGGCTTACCCGTTGCAACTGCATGGGGCAGTTCCGTCGAGAAATAGTCCTTTCTTGGATACCCAACTGAGTTGGATCTCAAATTTGCCCTATCCTGAGTAGAGCACTAAACTGGCTGTTTCACATTACTATTTGTTCGCACTGTTTAGATTACAACAGTACCATCAATTCGAGGACATAATACACCGTTCTTTATGTCGAATCCGCATCACTTCTTTTATCAAATAGTCGAATCAATGTAGATTCTGCAGACTTAAGAGGTCTGAACTCACTGAGGTTATCTCACAGAATTAAACTAATTTAATTTTACACAAATCACAATTTGCGAAAATTTCCACTCAACAGAAGAAGTTTGTCGCCATTAGATGGATAAAGAATTCTATGCCTGAAAAAGCGTACCTGTTTATTGACCGGCTGTGTAATAGAGCTGCTTTTGAGTTGTACTGGAGCAAATGGTAGCTGGTGTTGGTATTGTGTTGTTAAAGCAAACGGATTATGTAGTGGCGAGCTCAATTGAGCACTACCCATAGAGAAATGTCGTAACATGAAGGATCAAACATCGACTGATGAAGTTGATATGGCATGAACGGATGTAGTTGTTGAAAAGTAGATGGAGGTGATAGAGGAGTAAGATTTGCTTGTGGAACACCAAATGCTTGAGCTTGTGGTGCGACAGATAATGGTTTCAATTCAGTAGATTGTGGAGTGAATGCAGAAAATATATTCACTTGTGGCAAAGGTGGTAGAGTGGGAAAGATAAGTGGTGTAAATGAATGGAAAGCAAAAAAAAGGAGCAGGTGTCGTCGTGGATGTAACATCGATTTGCAAAACTGGAGGATTTGTACTGGGACTAATAATGAAACGACGAGAATAACGCGTGTATTGATCGCGTTCAGAAACGGGATTAAAGATTGGCGCACCGAAGCTTTCTGGGCGATCATGTTTTTTGAAGTAACGTTCGTTGTTCCTGAAGGTAATTTCTTATGAGTCTTAAAAAATAGTGCTGATTTCTTTTACTTATTCATTCAACAGTTGCTCACAACATGGCACATTGTTCACGATTATGGTGGTAGGAGTGAGTTTTAATCTCTTTTATTGGCATTTGGCACATACTTCCTGCATTTACGGGCCGTATTCATGCACGCATGTGTGGGTGCGTTCTAGTTCATGCAGATTGTGTTCTACGAGTCAACTCGGCCAAAAGCCTGCAGTCAAGTGACACAGAAGTATATGGGAGGCGGTTAGGAGTCGCCTCCAACAAATAAGCTCTATGTCCACTTTGGGAGAGCCTGGCAAGCTACCCGTGAGTATACTCAGCCCCCACGTTCAGAGCCCACCAAGCTATACGTGGGTATCAAAAATGCTAAACACAGCAAAAAAACGGGCCTCATTCCCCTGACCCCGAAAGAGCCCCCAATTTCGCAGCGTTGGGTAGGACGAGTACGGAGAGGCTGCTAAAATCTCAGGGCCAATGGAAGCTGCCTGGATCACGAAGAACTAAGGTGACGACCTGTACGTATAATGCACGTACACTTGCATCCGAGTCCTCGAGAGAAGACTTGCTTATGCAAGCAAGAAGGATAAAGTACGACGTCATCGGCCTGACCGAGACGAGAAGACGCCAGCCTTTCAACGCCGCCTATGGCACCGGAGAAGAACTGCTCCTCGGAATATGCGACAGTAGAGGAGTTGGCGGCGTTGGCGTTCTCGTCAACAAGAGTTTGTCCATGAACATCCATTCATTCGAACAACTTACAACCCGAATCGTACGTCTACGATTAGATGTGGATCAATACCGGCTTTGACAATATTCGTCGTTTACGCGCCGACATCAAACTATGACGAAGAAGAAGTCGAAGCTTTCTATATGGACTTGGAGGAGTTCTATAGAGAAGACCACACATTCCTCAAGGTCATCATTGGAGACTTCAACGCCAAGATTGGACCAAGAAGAACGTCTGAAGAATGTCACATTGGGACTTATGCATTAGAATGGAACGAAGGGTGAGCGGCTTTCTGAGTTTATCATGACGACCAAGATCACCCACGGTAACTCGCAATTCCAGAAGCCCCACCCTCAACGCTGGACGTGGAAGTCTCCCAATGGAGAGTACCATAACGAAATAGACCACATCATAGTAAATAGAAGGTTTTGCCTAACCGATGCCGCTGTTGTCCCAAAATTCTACACAGGAACAGACCACTGTTTCCTTGGTGCAAGATTCTATTTCTCGCGCAAAAGAGAAAAAGCCGCTAAATTCAAAAACCGAAGTCCCAGAACCACAACAAACTGGCAATAATTCAATTCATTAGTCGGCTGTTGGGAAGACGCCGTTGTCAATAACATCGACGAAGAATACGATCGGCTCATTCAACATCTTCACGTTAGCGCCATGAAAGCTGAGAGTCCGAAGGTCACCAAGAGACGTTTGCCTCTAGAAACACTCGAGCTAATACGCCAGCGTGGAATCGCACGAGCTGCAGGTAACCGCGAACTAACGTACGAACTTGCAAAACAGTGCAGACAGGCGATAAAAGAAGATCTTAAAAGAGAAGAGCAGCAGTAATGGTCGAAGCTGCAGAGGCTGGGAAAAGCATTCGCAAAGCCCACCAAAGCTTTCCCAATTACAAGACTAAAATGATTGCACTCCTGCGCCCAGACGGAACAGTTACAGCGTCCAGAAAGTCAATGGAGAAAACTATTCACGAATACTACTGAGATCTCTTCGATAGCCACGTCCACCTTCCGTCATATGAAATAAAGGAGAATGGATATGTTGTACTACCGGTTCTTCCCTTCCGAAATCCGACATGCCATTTCGTCGGTGAAAAATCGAACAACACCAGGTCCGGACAGGATAAGACCAGAACACCTGAAGAACCTTCCGTCAATCTTCGTAAACACACTAGCTCGGCTCTTCACACGTTACCTGTCCGAGTGCAAGGTCCCTACTGAGTGGAGGACGAGCAAGACCGTGTTATTGTTCAAGAAGGGTGACCTACACGATATCGGCAACTATCGCCCAATCTGCTGTCTGTCTATCGTCTACAAAGTTTTCACTCGAGCCATCCTAAACAGGACTGACAGAACACTGGACAAGGAGAGCCATGCGAGCAAGCAGGGTTTCGAAAAGGATTTAGTACGATGGACCACATGCACACGGTAACAAGGCTCATTGAAGTATCGCGAGAGTACAAAAGTCCGCTCTGTCTCACCTTCATCGATTTACAAAAGGCCTTTGATTCAGTCGAGATAGAAGCAGTCTTGGAAGCCTTGGATGGTCAAGGAGTCCCTACTCATTACATAAAGATTCTTCGTGAGTGGTACAGAAATTTCGTAACCAAGGTATCACCATTCTACGATGATATTATCATTGACGTGAAAAAGAGGAGTTAGGCAAAATGATACCATCTCGCCAAAATTATTTACCGCCACCCTCCAGAACGTTATGCGAACATTGGAATGGGATAATATGGGAGTGAAAATCGATGGTCGGCAGTTACACCATCTTTGCTTTGCTGATGACGTCGTCCTTATAACACCAAACATTAGCCAAGCGGAACGTATGCTTACCAACTTTGACAGAGCCTGTGGAAAGATTGGTCTTCAACTAAATCTCACAAAAACGATATTCATGATGAACGGATTGGTTTCGCATGCCCCATTCATGCTCAACGGAACGAATATCTCCGAATGCTCCAGTTATATCTATCTAGGTCGGGAAATCAATATGATGAACGACCCTAGCTCCAGAGCTGAGCAGAAGGGAACGAACGGCTTGGGGGGTGCTTTCAAGAGCATCGAGGATATAGTGAAGAGGACAAGGAAAACCCGACTCCGTGCCCACCCTTTTTCGACTCAACGGTACTTCCTGCCCTAATGTATGCGTCAGAAACTTGGTCGCTGCGTAAGCAGGATGAAAGGTCACTTAGCGTTATCGAACGCGCAGTCGAAAGGGCGATGCAGGAGTATCCCGTTTCACACAAGTAAGGGAAGGGATCCGAAGCTCCGATCTGCGTCGACGATCAAAAATCAAAGATGCCGTTCTGTACGCCAAACAATCGAAGATAAGGTGGGCCGGACACGTAATGCGTATGAATGACAACCGATGGACAAGAGCCGTTAGTGACTGGATTCCTCGGGATGTCAAACGTACTGCAGGAAGACCACCGACCCGATGGTCAGAGTTCTTCAAGAAAAGCGTAGAAGAAAGATGATGCTCGACGAGTCCCTAGAGAGAGCAGTACCCATTGGGCTACTCTTGCACGCGACAGGGAAAAGTGGAAGACTTACTGGCGCCCGCTCGAGTGACTCGACGATCAACGGGACTACAGGTGATACATGTGATTGGCGATGCTGGTGTTGAGTTTTTTAGAATTTATTCCTACCTTTTTTTCTTGTGCACGTCTCATCGTTACAATTCCTGCATTCTTTCTGGGATTTCACAAATGCTGTTAAGTTTGCATAGAAGTTCACTTTCACATCTCGATTCCTACAAATTTCGACCTGCTAAGAGGTCGCGGCCACTTTGTTGCTAATGGTACCAATTTGCCCACCCCTGATGGATGAAAGCTTGGTGAGCCACGGGCGCAGGGGATCGATCCCAAGTGTGTTCCACCTCCGACCTCTGTGCCACATGCGCCCTTATAATAAAAAAATAATGGAGAAAAATTCCCGCTAAAGCATGCAACCTAAATCAGCGCCGGCTATACCCATTTGTGTTTCCTACACCCTAATAACAAGCCAACACAAAAGTGCAGTTGTGTCACTTCTTGTGGATTTGACGTCAGAGACGGTCCGTCTTGTTTTTCTTCCAAGACAATAGGTGTACTTCTACAGCTTATGAGTGAATCGCATCTTTACACGAAGAAGGCGGTGATCGGACCCAGCACAGAATACAGTTACCACTGAAGTGTCAAAGACGCAGCATCTGTTCGTGTGAATATAGTCAATATCCGTGTGAGTTGTGCCTTTAAAAGACTCCTATGACCACTGGTGATTTTTTCGCTTTTCAAAAAGAATTCTAATGTCAGGGACGTTCTGGGCTTAGAAGTTCTACTAGACGGTTTCCATTCTCATTTCTTTCTCCTATTCCTAGCTTCCCTGTCCTGTATTCATTTTTCGTTGGCCGTTCTCAATCTGCCATTGTAGTTTCCAAGAATGAATTTATAGTAGTTTCGTTGTAGATTACTTCCTCCAGCTAGCGGTATAACGCGTCCACTTTACTTTAATCAGCTGTAAAAAACTGGCGAATATGATTAATCTGTTAATGATACGTTCTTTTTGACATAGAAATTACAGAAGAATGGCTAAGCGCTGTGATAGGATTTAGTATTTGATGACTAGATGAGAAATAGATTTTGTGTAAAACAAAGCCAACGCCTCCGCCAATTAGTCACGTAAATTTTCCTCCACGAATGACAAGGCTTTTGTCACCTAAATCGCGTATGTCGGTCTATCTGCTTTTCGTCACCTGTAGTTGGGATTCCATGGAATTTGATACAATTATCAGCTTTAACCTTTTTGCCTACTGCCTACTCTTTTTGATGGCAGGGTATGTTGCGAAATATAACTTCAACGAAGCTGAGATATTTGCAAAATTCTGGACCGCAGGTGCCTATGGTGGGGGAACGAACGCGCTATTGTCCTTTCCGGGGAGTAACGCGTTCACCACCACACCATGCGGGTCCTTCGTTTCGCCTGTCTCTCAGCTAGTTCTATCGATCTTTTTGCCATCAGCAATCACCCGTCAACGGGATTGATCTGGGGAGCCCAAATCGGCATTGAACCCAGTTAAGCTGAGGCTATAGTTATAATCACAATTTTAACCTTTTTGCCTACTGCCTACTCTTTTTGAGTTTCCCCAGATCAATCCCGTTGACGGGTGATTGCTGATGGCAAAAAGATCGATAGAACTAGCTGAGAGACAGGCGAAACGAAGGACCCTGCATGGTGTGGTGGTGAACGCGTTACTCCCCCGAAAGGACAATAGCGTTCGTTCCCCACCATAGGCACCTGCGGTCCAGAGTTTTGCAAATATCTCAGCTTCGTTGAAGTTACAATTAGCAGCCTCAAAAAACAGCGTAAAGGTAGGCACCCGAAGAGACTGTTCTGGCGTTATATGTGAAGATCAAGATGAAGACATATAAGAAGCAGTCTCCAATGCATATCTTAAACGTGTTCGTTTTGTCTGTTTCCAATAACGTCCTGTGCAAACCGACATACATCGTAAACGTGCGTGCCCAGGACTGCTGGAAGCATTCATTAGGTCGTAACGACCACAGGGAGTCGTCGGCCCTTGCTGATAACAGGGAAATTTGTCACCTTGGGGTTGTTTCGATATTACGACAGCGCTGATTGGTGATATTGGTTTACTCTTAACGGGGTTCCGGATAGAAATATCGGACTTCTCCTCAGCTTGGAAGACGTCGTTGAGGGGACGGGATAACCCACCACCTCTTGCATCGCAATCCGACACCGAGGAACGAACCCAGCCACGACGATGCGGTAACCATTTGATAAGTTTCACTATAAATCTTTTATACTGCGTCTCTCCTAGCAATATTTACCCCTGACACGTAGTTTGATTCAAATCACTTGACATAAGACCTTCAATTTCAAGTCCTAAATGGACACTTGTCCATAAACCACTGCTGAGGTCAGAATCGCTTAGATCGACCTTGCGACCTTTACCCCCTCATTTCAAGCACTGAATAGCATCATACCCAGTCGTTTGAACTTTCTCCACAACATCTACATCTTCATCCTTCTTTATCTTAAAAAGACTTCAGTTGTTCAGCTCTGTTCACATAAACAGTATTTGTACAAAACACTTCATACCTCATAAATTTATTGTTGAAGAGTTTACGTCACTGTTACGGCAATTCCTTAACATACTATTTTTGTCTACTGAACCGTGCTACCATGTAATTTGTTGTTTATGTATTTCAGAACTTCGTTGCGTGACCAATATCGTTAAATATTGTGTTGAGAACGATCAAAATTCAACGAAACTCACTAAAGCGAGTCATGCTTTGTTGTACATCGACACATTGTACTGTTCGATGATTGTCATAAATCCAATGATCTCTTTAGCAAGCCGTTGTCACCACGGTAAAGCGAAATCAAAAGGCCGTGCATTTCGTATCAATTACACAAACAAAAAGAAAAGGATAAAGGAGTCGGCAAGATGGTATCCTTACACTAATTGGGTGACAGCTCAAATCTCATCGCTTCATTTGAGTTCAGTTCTTTAATTTCTGCATAAAAATCTAGAAAATCTAAAAATAGTCTAAAAAATCTGTGAAAAATATCACATCACAACGATGAATCGAATCGTAGAACACAGAAGACAAGAAAGGATTCCATAAACAATTGAGTCATAATGACAAATCTATTAATAACAACATCGTATAGTAACAAAAAGTAATCACTACGAGTTTTAATAAACATATCATCCCACTGTTAACAAAATAAAAGGAACGCATATTAATATTAAATACTTATAGAATAATGCACTGGCAAAAACGATAGGCGTAATCAGTTTTCTTGCAAGAACGACAGGGTTAGTTCAATCGGAATGTGGTGAAGTATTCAAGTGCCTCTGGATTCCGCAACGACGAGACATTCACCACCTCAAAAAAAAAGAAATTGTATGTGAAATACAATAACAATGATACTGGGATACTTGCAAAACTTGGATACCAGGCCAGATCGAACCCGGGTCCAAGTCTTCCAAATATCTCACCATCATTGCGATTGCATTTCACGTAATACCCAGCCGTGAAAAAATAAGTGGCAGTAGATAAAATGTTATAAATTTACACATTCTCCAGTGTTAATAGCAACACATAGGGACCGAAGTTGAATTTTCGCACATTACTGATAGTTTTTCCACAACAGTAAGCATAACTCCTCAGAAGTGTTTTAAAAAATCTGTTTACAACTAAAATTCCTAAAAGAAATAGTGGTAAAATTTTAATTGTAAAATCCCAAACAAATCCTGGCACCCACAAGATGGATGTATTTCTAAACATTATCACGCTCTAATGCAAGAAATGTCGTTTGTTCAAATGTCTTCATCTTCCAAATACCAACTTCGACCAAAGGTCACAAGATATTCATCGTTGGCTCATGTACATCAGAACTTGATCACGACATTAGAGGCTTTTCCTGTGGGCAAAACTTATGGACTCTAACACTTTGACTGCAATTAATAAGCTTTACTTCGAGCGTGATATTTGTCGGCATGAAGAGACCGTTACTTTCACGCCATTTGACTGGAAATCAACTCACTTCGGGGCCTAAGTGTTAACGAGTATTCAGAAATTAATATAAGACTTGTAGTTTTACTTTTTCTATATCTTTTAATGATAACTTTTTGGGTGTTGCATTACTATGCACCAATGTAAAACTTGCTCAATGCATCTTCGGTCTGTATAGGATATAAAGTATATTTTCGACAAACTTTACGAGTAGAAACTGAGATGTAAAAAAGCAATTTCGACAAATTCATTTGCACGAATTCAAACTCGGTCGGAGCACCGCCCAAACGACTCAAAACATTAATGAAGCATGGGATCAAGGATGTGTTAACGAATGAGCAGTGAGAGACTTTGGTTTAGAAATTTTCTTGAACGTAAATTCGACTATGAAGATAATGGAGGTCGCAGGCGTCCCTTTGCTATTGATGATGATGAATTCAAGACTTTGAATGAAAAAAACACATGCACAACTAGGCTAAGAGAAGCCAGAGCAATGCACTTAGTGGTGATGTTGCTAACACGTGAGCTCCCGAAATGGGAAATTGCGGGTTCGAATCTAAGCTGGGCTCTGCGTTTTGCAATGTAGTTGTATTCCACATTCACAACTGTTCCGCAACTTTGCGGGCGAACTCGGTGTGAGCAACCGAGCTTCTTCAGAGCATCGAAAGAAAGTTGGAAAATCGAAAATGCTCGGTAAATAATGTAAAACGAATTGAGCGATCCTTTACGAAGATGCGATGCCGCAGGTCGCATTACCGACCCTGCAAAGACTGAACGAGCTGGGCTACTAAACTTGCCTCATCCACCTTAGTCGTCATACCTCTCATCTACCAACTACCACTTCGAGAATCTCGACAAATTGTTGTGCGAGTAATTGAGAAATTAAGGCTATATCGAAACTCCGTTCATACACTTCATCTCCAAAATTCCAGAGCTTTGCATAACCGAAATAAACGAAATTATTCCTCCTAGCAGTCATGTATAAGCCCTAGTGATTCTTTTCCGATTATTAAAGTTCATTCTGAGGTGAAATATGCCAATTAAAATAAACAGTTTGAAACCCTCTATTAAAACCTGAAATAAGGCAATACTACTGTATATTAAATAGAAACAAGCGTCAACATTTTGCACTTCTGAACTGATTGCTGATGGCAAAAGATCAATACAACTAGCTGAGAGACAGGCGAAACGAAGGACCCGCGTGGTGTGGTGGTGAGCGCGCTACTCCCCGGAAAGGACAATAGCGCGTTCGTTCCCCACCATAGGCACCTGCGGTCCAGAGTTTTGCAAATATCTCAGCATCATTAAAGTTATATTTCGCAACGCATAACCTGCCACTAAAAAGAGTAGGCAGTAAATAATAAGTTAAAATTGTGATTATAACTGCAGCCTCAGCTTAACTGGGTTCGTTGCCGATTTGGGCTCCCCAGATCAATCCCGCTCACGGGTGATTGCTGATGGCAAAAGATCAATAGAACTAGCTGAGAGACAGGCGAAACGAAGGACCCGCATGGTGTGGTGGTGAGCGCGCTACTCCCCGGAAAGGACAATAGCGTGTTCGTTCCCCACCATAGGCACCTGCGGTCCAGAGTTTTGCAAATATCTCAGCATCATTAAAGTTATATTTCGCAACGCATAACCTGCCACTAAAAAGAGTAGGCAGTAAATAATAAGTTAAAATTGTGATTATAACTGCAGCCTCAGCTTAACTGGGTTCGTTGCCGATTTGGGCTCCCCAGATCAATCCCGCTCACGGGTGATTGCTGATGGCAAAAGATCAATAGAACTAGCTGAGAGACAGGCGAAACGAAGGACCCGCATGGTGTGGTGGTGAGCGCGCTACTCCCCGGAAAGGACAATAGCGTGTTCGTTCCTCACCATAGGCACCTGCGGTCCAGAGTTTTGCAAATATCTCAGCATCATAAAAAATAGAGCATTTCCTTCATAACAATTAGCATACCTGTTCACCATTAATAAATTGCTTGACAGCTAATTCGACCTTTTTTCCAGAGTTCGTGTACTGAAAAAGAACGCATTAACGCATTCACAGCAATGCTCGATCATTATAGCAGCTGAGGAGTCAATGAGTTCACAATTACAGAGAACATACCTTGCTCAAAAGCCTTTATATAATATTACTAAACTTCTAAATCTCTGGAAGTAAAAATTGCGAAAATTGAGAATGGTGTTTCTAAAATTTTCGCGCAAGCGCAGCAGCTGCGAATACAATATTGAGAAACATTAGTACTCTCCCGGAGGAAATTCCGCTTTTCCAACTACTCCCGTGTTTAAAATACCATAAATTTATATAATAAAATAAAGTCAAAGTGAAAACAAAAAACACTTCTTGAGGGCTTCATAAAATCAAAATTCCTTCTTCGTAAAATAAGACAGCTTATATATGGTTGGTTAGGAGCTGTGGATTTACATGTGTTTCTTCGAATTGCCGAAGTTCACGATGGACTGGTACATGTTGGTTTAAAGTTCAAACTGGCTACTGTTTTCGCGCTGTATGAACCATATATGGCGCATACGATCGATAATGTACCGAATCTTGAGCTAGAGCAGTTGGGGACTTACAGAACACAAAAAAGTGCTTTGCCGCTCCAGAAGTATGAAAAATCGTTTAAAAAATATATTAGCACTTCAAAAAAAAACCAATAAATTCTATAATATTGAAAAAAAACGGATCTAAATTTAAAGGCTTTAGAACATTAACAATACATCAGGGCACACTACAGTGTCCTGTAGAAGGAGATCACTCATGTCTGCTCACTTCGATGTTCAAAATACGAGTCTTGACGAAAAAAAAAGCAGAAAGAATAAGCGAATAAGCCCTGTGGTCTCCGAAAAATGGGAATTCTACTTTGGTGGAGAAAACAAGCAGTTATTTTGCTTTTAAACATATGTAGATTCCAACGGCTTTATTTCTGCAATAAACCCCACTATGAGCTGCCATTTGTTTGAAGATAGAACGTTAAAATATTTGAGATGTGCGCATGGACATCAATTCATACTGTCACGAATGTGTAAAATCGTGCTAAGATATAAAACATAGTGTTTACAGTTCAGTAAAACATACAGGAATATCTTTGACAGCATAGATGGCGTTAGGAACGTGGCGAGGAGACATCATCGTTCGTATTTGAAAGCATATACGAAACTTCAGATCATCGGTTAACCTGTAGTTATCAGCCATTCTCACGAATAAGAGGATCTGCTCGTCGTTATATTCGGGACTAAATAATGTCATATGAGAAATACTGTATGAAAACCAAAGAAAAAAAAAACCAGCACAATCCACTCGTGTTACGTTTCTCCTAAAGTTTCTAAATCAAAGGAACTACAATTGCTGTTTCTTAATTAATTATCAAGGAGGCGGACAGCACAGTGGTAGTGATGCCCGTCATCAGGAGCATGGTGTTAGTTCGATTCCGCTTCGGGCAAACCAAGCCTCTCATCTTTCCGGGGTCGGGAAATTGGTGCCGGACTTTTCTGGGAAAAAAAAAATCATTCTTTGCAATCTAACTGGGAACGCACCAGCCCGGCTATCTCAAGACTCCAGGGAGAATTGCTCGACCAGCATTCTACGACATTCAAGATAAAATGAAAATCCTCAATCAGAAACCGAAGCCACACGTGAAGATGGAAGATCTTCGTGGACAATAGATGTGAGGAAACCGTGAGAAGTGCTGGGATCAGCACAAGACGGGTCAAATAAAATAAAGTTAAAAAAAATTCAGTCCGCCCCGTTGTCCCGGAGTGCCCTCGACCACTGCGCCACACTTCCCCAGCATTTACTGTTTAGCATATACCATACACAAATAAATTTACAATGCAAATGTACGTGCACAGTAACCCTAAATGCTCTCAAAAAATGAGCATGCTTAGCAAAATGCTCATTTTTCGAGGTTTTGCCTTAAAAAAAGGTAAGAGTTTGACACTCCTTATTTCTAGATCGCTCACTTTTATGGAAGTGTGATTTCCTATTGATCATATTGTTTAAAAAGCACACTATACGACCCAAATTGTGCAGAATACGAAAGTCTAAAACCTTCTCTAGATAGAAAAAAGTCGCCACAGAAGCAACATATTGCAACAAACTGTCCGGCCGCGATGCTGTCACTAATCTCAGTAAATGTTTCGACGATAGAGTAAATTTCTGCTGTACCAATCCGTACGCCACCACGATTCAATGTTGCGTCACTTCTTCAAATGTAAAATCCTAATAATTTGACGGCAAGAAATCTCATTCCATAGCAAAACGCCAAAATCATTGACAAAAGCAAGTCGCTCACCGCCCAAGCATGACGACTCCACCAGTACTCGCACTTATTTGACAAAAATCACCATGTGCCCAAACACCTTCAAATCTGTAAAATGAAGGAAAAAATTTTTTTCTAGAAAACACAAAACAGTATGAATAACCACAACGATGATGAGATAGAAACGCAAAGCAGAGACCTCAGTGGTGCAGTGTGTAATATGCGAGCCGCGGGACGGGTGATCGTGGTTCGATCTGGTGCGAATATCTCAGCATCGTTGTGGTTGTATTTCACATCATATCCATCCGTGAAAAGTTATAGTAGGGAGCAAATAAAAGGATAAAAGCATGAATAACCTTTCGAAATACGCCTTTTTGTACCGTATGTTGTTTACGTCACCAACAAAATGAGAAGGCATGGAAGGAAATGGTGTTAAACAGACAAGCTCTCCTTGTTGATCCTCAACTGCTTGGCCTAAAGGCTACGTCATCAGCATAACTACGGTCCACTTGGGAATAAAATGCGTATACGGTGGAACCTGGCCTACGCTTCAACTACGTGAATCGTCATAAACTCCACTTACCATTATGGTCAAATGTCCTCACATTCATCCCAAGATAGAGACATTGACATTCTCCAGCGTAAACTGGCAAGGATAAAGAACAGCCCATAAAACACCCTATTATATCTGTTCCACCAGAGATAGATCCGATGATGGCCTAAAAGTATGACACCAAGAAGGAAAGAGAATACCCAAAAACGATGATCTGGTTTTCAAAGCTCCTGTTACACAGATGTGCTCTGACGAAATAATTTGCACAAGATAAAACTAACTAATGGGTCCTGAAAGCCGACTAAAGGGTTTACTGCCACATCAAACATCCGTTACTATTTTTTAATCTTTGCAGCGTACTTTATGCATTACACATATTCTGAAATGTAGTGTTACATAAAAGGATAAAGGATAAAGCTCTCTGCGTTGATCAATCCCTTAAAGATGTGCCATGCATGCCATTTCATTAAGTATCGATAGTGACTGCATGCATATCTCGCCTTTACATTGACTCGCGGAGGCCTGTCGATGTATCGAGCCAGTACTGCTATCCTACCAGACAAGTCTTGCACCAATTTGCCAACGCCGGAGAAATGGAAGGCTTGGTGGGCCAGGGGAGCGAGGATCGATTCCATTCGTATTGCAGGGCGTCTGCGACCAGTGCGGTACAATACAATAGTGCGTTTTAAAAATTAGACCTAGTGCTGTCACAATAACCAAGAACTATGCAATGGTGTTTACGCAGTGTGACTGGCATACGAGATAACCAATGTGCTTCGCTTGCGAATAGGACCTCTTAACACGACAATACTGTTTCTTAATAACTGCTGTTAATATCCCAACCAGCAGAGTAGTCCAGGGGCTCTAAAAATCGAAATTTCATGCCGCTAGCATAGGAAAACTTGTACTGCATTGACAATGTTCTATGGATTCTACCTGTTGTTTTAATCAGTTCGTTTTGACCCAGACATAGTAACGCAGACTCAAAATAGGCCATTATTTTCGCATGGAATGAATTACGTACATTATTACACAATCATATACATACTAATCATACCCAACTATTCACTTAGTGTGGTAATAAACGAAAAAAATCCTCTAGACTTCCACTATTTAAGATCATTCTGCACTTTCATCTTTAAGTTCCTAACATTCCGAACAATTCCCGACTTATTCCGGTAGCAAACAAATGTTTCCAATGCAGAAAAATGTAATGTGTGGCTTGTACTCATAAGACCCAAAAAAGGTAGCTACCTCTGGAGCAATGTTTCTGTTGATGAATTCAAATGTAGCTGGTTTCAGTGGTGATCCAGTGGAATAAACTAATCGAACACGTCGTAGGTCATAAAGAGACTCTGAAATTACACCAGTATGAAGCTAGCAAATGGTTGGCATAAAAATAAAGAATGCGTTGAAATCAGAGGTGTTAGAAAGTTGGACTTTAGACGTTGTTTTCTTTTCAACTAAGAAATCAGCACAAAAACTCATAGAAATAGTTGAAGAAGGGAACGTTTAGCATAAATTAAGAGAAAGCAGTTTGAAACCATTAAATTCTCGACAATTAAACAAACCGGCTACACTGACCAGTGTAGAAATTTCAAGAAAAAAAAAGAAAAGGTACTTCACATGCTGCGACGCCCACAAACCCATATATGACATTCAGTTCGAGCCTTGTTTTATACAAAAAGGCAGACTCCTATGAATTCTAACCCCAGCAGTGGAGTCAAATAGGACGCGTTTAAAAGCTATTGCTGGATCGTCAAAATTGTCACTTCGTATGGACCACAAGAAAAACATTGCTGTGATCCCGAATCATGTCAACAATATCACCGTTAACTAATCATAGTCATTGTTCATTGCGAATAAGTCTTGGACGATATACGAAAGCAATCCAGTACCATCAACCAAAAATTATTCGTGTGTTAATCAAGTACAGCCGGTTAGTTCTGAAATTGCATGACCAGTCCATATAAACATATAATACTGGAAGATGGTTTTTTAACAACTGATGATCAACCACTAGAGTATTTGACGAGTGGAGAACTTCACAGATTTACAGGACGGACTTTATCCTATTGCTTTAATTCTATATAAAATTTGTAGAAAATATCCTTTCAGTACTGAACGTGTTTCGAAATAATATTTTAGAGAATTAAACTCCTAGTTTGAGTCCTCGAAAATCCCCACGAAACCCCAGCAGCCATCATGCATTGGGGAACACCATCGTGTTCCGTTGGACGAAATCCAGGTTGTTCACCTACTTCCATATTTGAAACACGAGTCAAGGTACAAAAATGGGTGGAAAAAACTCGCTCTCTGAGCTCAAACAGAAACAAAATTTCATTTTAGTAATTTAGATCACTTAGTTATAAATCTGTAGACTTTACTTCAGTAATATGGTTCACTACTAGTTGATAAATGCCGGACTGACGTTGAAAGCGACCACTGTCTTCGTACCAAATTCATTCCTTCAACTACACCAAGAATCAGCCAAATCCCCTAAAGCGACCAATCAAAGTGGGAAATACACAGGATGCGGTTCGAACTCGCTTCCTATGAATAGGCTCTAGATCCATCCGGTAACACTGCCGGCAAATACCTAGTTCTCCACTCACCAGAGACAGAGAGAGACAGACTGTATATCAGAGATCATCGTTCCGCCTCGTAAACAGTCGCTGACGATTCGATTTGAAGAGAAGAGAATGGAAACAATATCACCTCATTGAAGAAGACGTTATTTCTCTTAGTTTCATCAGTACAGCAACTAGTTACACGATAGCACAAATGAATTATATGCACAAAGAACTTCTCACAGACCTCTCTTTTGCCGTTTATGGCTCCGCTCCGTTCAAAACAACCTATACAGACGACAAATGGGATTAAAACATCATAATTACGATGAGCTTAAGATGATCAGTAAGCTCGCAACAATAATTCGCAAAAAGATATTAACCCTTTCTACCCGAATCGTAGATGTTTCTGTGATTTGCACACTTTATACAACTTACGGAAATCAGCATTCATTTTTGTGTACTCATCGTACATCTTAGCTCCCATTCCAATAATGGTGGCATTTGATACAGACGCGACCTTTAAAATGACGTGCGGATCAGGTTCAAGAGGACTTTCATCGAATAAAACGATGGAACCTCCGCAGAAAAGAAACGACATAACCCTACAAGAAAAGGCTCGTCATGAACAATATCATGATAGCTCAAATATACTAAACAGTTCTCCGAAAAGAAAACTAGGAAAGAGGTATGAGATTGTCGGAAAACTAATGCCAATTGTTACAATTGAAGTGCAAATATAAGTTATCATAGCTCTTCACTGCTACTAATCAAAACAAAGACAACTATAATCTGAATAAACTTTATTGCCAACAAGAAGGAAGTTCGAAGAATATCAACGCTGTTCCAGAAAAGTGTTTCAAAAGTAGTGGATAGTCGGGGAGCCTGAGATTCAGCGAATATCGTAGGAAGGGTCCGGATGAGACAGTTTCCAATCTTAGTTCCCCAGCAATGATTGTGTAAGGGGGAGTCTGGCTTTATCGTACAACGGTAATGGGATCTTTCCACCGATACCGGCATAAACGATGCATTGAGTGAAGTTGTATGAGAATAACCTGGCAATACATCTCTAATGTAGTGGTGAGACCACGTTCTGATGTGAGCTCAGCTCCAAAAAGGATTTCGGCACTTCAAAACTATCCTTCCGACGCGCGGAATGTGTCGGCTGTAGTACAGAGTCCGACTTCCATATATATATATATATATATATATATATATATATATATATATATATATATATATATATATATATATATATATTATATATGTATATATGTATATATATATATATATACACAATGTGATAATAAAACAGACTGCTTTTGCTGCTTGAAAGAAGACTAAAACATATTTCATAACAAAGAACTCTTTCCATTCGTTCAATTGGTGCTTCGCATTATTTTCTTTATCGATTTTCCACACAGATATCCTAAAACTATCCTCATATCCACCTCAAGTTCGTCTGGTGGTCCAATAACCATTCACTGCACATAGGTCTGCTTCAATTGAAATGTTGGAATGAACACACTTGATGACGGCGAATCCTTATTGGTCCTTCTTCCCTTCAAAGCTCTCATTTGTAAAATGAAACCTATAGAAATGAAACTGTACCATTTGACAGCGATACTTTTTTGGCTAGATTTAAACTGATATTGAGAGCGCTTCCCACCACGTTTACGCCTGAACTAAAACAAAAACTACATTCTCATTTATATATATGAACAAAACTGTAAGCAACGCTGCTAGAGTTTCCCCAGGTCCTCACCACAGCCAGTCGCCGGCCTTTGTAACCAAGCCTGGTACCAATATGCAGCTCCTGGAGTGATAGAAGTAGATTACCTCGAGGTGAGGTCAAATCAGGAAGCATGTACATACCACATAGTATTTCTAACCAGGGCGCTTCATGCGTATCACTCACTTTTCAAAAAAAAAAAGGAAAAGAAAATGGACAGAAGTTATTAGAAGAACTTACTTGGACATTTGGACGGCCCGTCCTCACTGGTTGTGCGGACCCCAGCATATTCTCCACTCTTCGGAGTTTTGGTGGTTTAGCCATTGTGTTTCCTTGGAGTTCTGAGGTCAGCTTGGCCAAAGTCTGCTGCAGGTCGTCACCACCACAAGCAGTCGCAGTCGCCGCCCTTGTGGACCAGGGGAAAATTTGCCACTATACGACTAGCTTGGTACCAGGACGGTGGTGAATAATGGTACTGCTCTACTCTTAGCTGGGCTTCCTGATGAAAACGCCGGACTCCTTCCCACATTGGGAGAACATGCCGGAGGATGAATCCTCCGCTGTACATCGCAGCCCAACACCCAGGAACACTTCCCAGCCACATTGAGGCGGCAAACCGTTGGAAGGTATTAGAAAAACAAGAACATTAAGCAAACAGCGCCTACTCTGCACTCAAAGATAATCATTATTACGATTCTAGCCATTTGATAAATACCAATAATTTTACCATAACTAGAGCATTGTGGCAAACATAACACCTTACATACATGCTTATAGAAGATCTCGTTCTACCGCACTTCATGTTCCGAAACGGTATTTCCACATTGAATGTGTTAAAAATTCAAAATCGTAGAGATGTTAGCGCACTAGAGGTAGCCGTAAACAAATGCACCACAAATTTTTGGATACCACTGTGAATGAAAAAAAGCCGCCCGTAGGTTCGACAAAATTACAATGTCATAATGTTTTCGAATGATGAATTTGACTGCGAGTTGAGAAGTATTTGTTTATGTTTCAAAGGCTAAATTACAATTAAATTACCGGCAAGGTCTGCTTCAGACATGATTCATATCATTGCGAATGTGTTAGTATGGCATTCAGTTTGAAGATAAAGTATTCAGATTTTACTTAAGAAGAATCAACAAAGTTTGAAAGTGATTAAATCGAAATCATTTAAGCGATGGTCCAACACTGATTATTAAATCCCCAACATATTCGTGTCTTATTTTTACTTTCAGAAGTCGAAGAATGAAGACGACGACAATGACACTGAAACTTACCAATTCCACATCATCCATCCACAAGTGGTATAGAACAGTATGCGGTCGTAAGACTGACTATTAGCCTGGATTAAGTGTTCCTCTACGTGTTTTAACAGTGTTCCCTTAACAATGACGTCGATTTTCCAGAAGAAAAATAGATCACATGATAAATTGGAATAATCCTTGACGCACAAAGAAAGATTTAAAATAAAATCTAACGTACTCCAGTGGTATGAATCATTGCCTTAGGAATACCAGTTGTTCCACTAGAAAACATAACGAAAAGCGGATGAGAGAAAGGTACCTAGAAAATCTGATTAGAAACACTTTTGTAGCTGTTATGCGTAGCCTGCAATTTGAAACAGTACTTGAAAGAATAGCGATTTATGTTGAGTACTGTTTCGATGACAGACATAAGTTTCCAGGTAGTGAGCAAAAGAAAAAGATCTTGAAGTACCTTACAATGCCAGAAAAAAACCTCTACCTAACTCCACATCAAAATATTCTGTGTTGCACAGGAAATTCACCAACAATTTGGTATAAAGGATGAAGGATAAAGCTCTCCGCATTGATCCATCCCTGAGGGATGCGGTATCATTCATTCGACTTCCTTAAGCATCGTTGGAGGTGATTGAATTCATAACTGGTCTTTATAATAGCTCGCGGTGGTCCACCGATATATCGAGCAGGTGCTGCTTTCCTCCCAGACAAGTCTGGTACCTATATGCCGACCCCGGAGGGATAGAAGGCTTGGTGAGCCTCGGGCGCAGAGATCGATCCCATGTGTATAACAAAACAAGAACTAAAACGTAATGTGTACCTTTTCGAAAACAAAAGGATATGGAACGCATTTCACCGAATTCAAAAAGCAGTCGAAGCTCTCGTATTTCTCTCGATGCTGATATTTGTTGAAATCGATAGTGGAGTTCAGATTGTTGATCTGCACCACCTTAGCAACTGACGGAATTCCTAAACATTTGTATTTGGTAGTCATCACGACAATACCCGATATTTCACTATTTTACAACTCCTTACTTACCTGGCACAGCATAACACACAAAAACTTTGAAGCTTACATAACATAGCATTTGACTCAATGTATCCGTTATGCAGTTACTTTCACATAACAAGCTTAGTTAGACTAAACTTCATGGTTGTCATTTATAACTGCCTAGAAACCTTGGAAACTTTCAATATCCGTGAAAGTATTACAGAAAAACGTTGATGGAATAAGATCCTGGAAAGAGATTGATTTCATAATCTTCATCGGTACAAGTGCAGTTCCGTTCATGTTTGAGTGAATCAAAAGACTGACTTTCTATAAACCTCGTCATAAATAATCGATATACGTCCTTATGAACTGATCTTGTTGAATTGATCCGAGGTTGGTATAGTTGTGGTCGTTGTTGGTCGATGGCTGATGTTTCGGCAATTTCACCTTCCTCACAGCCGTGCTGTTACGAATGGAACTGCCCGCAAGATCAATTCATACAAGCACATAGATTTGAGTGAATCGATCGGACACTAGTAAACCCCATTTGCATGCTTTTAGCACTACAGCCGCTTCGTATGTTTAGCTGACTCAGTCAGTGGACACGAACAGTATCGCTTTTTCGGTTTGATTTCACTTTGCCACTACTTTCCGCTGAAACTAGCTCGTCATGCTTTGTCACGATATACGCTTTTCTTTCACGGCCTCCTGGTAGGAACTTTGCTACTTAGCCTGGGTCAACGTGTAGGTGATCGGGTTACAACGCGGTTCAAATACCTAGGTTTTCAAAAACCGCGTGCACCTATGAAATCGAAGAAACAAAAAAAACTGTCAAGAATTTTGGATTTGTTAGAAAACGTTGTACAAAACCATGAAAACATAAGAAAAAGACGTAAGCAAGGAAAAAGTTAATTAAGAAGTCGTGAACAGTAAAGAGAAAAAATAAGGACAGAGATAGTATACCTGGAACAATCAAGTTCAACTTTTCCGTCAGATCATGAGTCTTTCCTTTATAAGTTACGGCTTCAACGGTGAACAGCACTCTCGGGTTCACCTGTTTAAATCTATCGACAACCCCACATGGACCAAAGTCTACTGAAACGCTGCACCATGTAGCGCCTATGGCAGCAGTGGCAAACATAGCAACGCTAGTTTGATATGAATTTGGAAGGAAACCACATATGACATCAGCAGGCTTGATTCCTGAATTTGAAAACGAAGTAGAGTATATAGATAAGCACTGAAAAAGATTTGGAAGAGCTCAGCAGTACTTCTTAACTTCCGTGCTAAAGTTAACACTAGAAAATGAAATATGGTCAAGTTTCGCAGTTCAGCCCATAGCACAGTGTGCTATTCACTGAACATGAGCAATTCCTCGAAAATCATGCTGCTGCCGATACATATTACAGTCCTACCACATATTCTAACTGTTCTTTCCATCTTCCATAATGTGAACTCTTTTCAGATGATGACAAAAAAATAAAAGGATAAAGCACCCTGCGTTGAACAATCCCTGAGGGATGCTCCATGCATTCTACTTTACTAGCATCGTTGGAGGTGATCCAGTGGTTATCTGACCTATACAATGACTCGCACTGGCCTACCGATGTATCGAGCCAGTGCTGCTATCCTTCCAGACCAGTCTGGTACTAATTTGCCGACCACGAGGGATGGAAGGTTTGGTGAGCCTGCGGCGAGGATGGATCCCATGTGTACTACGGGGGCCATTCTGACCACTGCGCCACACGCCCCCTCAGATATAATCAATAAAAGATAAACTTGTAGAGAAACACTATGACAATATTTCCAAGTAAACAAAGAAACCGATGAACATGAAAATTTAACTCACCAAACAACCTCAGAGCCGTGGCAAGTCTCATCACATCATTACGCAACTCAGCATAGGAATGGAAAACCAACTCGCATTTGGCATCTTGAAAATAATATGTGAATTGAAAACGTGGATTCAAGCAGCGACGTAAAATAACAGTTACTAAAGATACATGTCAGGAAGCAAAGGCACTAGTTCGTTCCCTGACACAACACTCTCCTCCAACCAACGTGGGAACTTCCTTAGCACGGCTATGTCCAAGATAGCAAAGAGAATCCACTCGACCAGCATTCTCCGACATCCATAAAGAATACGATATCCTCAAGCTGTAGATGATACACACGCAAAACATTCGAAGACCGCTGTGGATGAATGTGAGGGAAACGAGAGGAAGGCAAGAAGTGCTGAGCTGCGCAAAGTAGATGTGATGACAAGTTATTCAAAATAAAAGGATAGAAATAAAGGATAAAGCTCTCGGCGTTGATCAATCCCTGAGGGATGCGCCATGCAATCGACTTCATTAAGCATCGTTGGAGGTGACTGAATGCATATCTGGCCTGTATAATGACTCGTGGTGGCCTGCCGATGTGTCGAACCAGTGCTGCTATCCTACCTCACAAGTCTCGTGCCAGTTTATCGACCCGAGATGGATGGAGGGCCTGGTGAGCCTTGGGCTCGGGGATCGACCCTATGTGTATTGCAGGGAGCCTCCGACCACTGCGCAACACGTGCCCTCATGAAAAATACAATGAAAGAAAATTAACGCTACATACTTGCAGATATGAAAGATACATCCTCGTCTTTTCCACGAAGACAATTTTCGGTGTAGTTGAGAGTGGCACCGCTGAACCAACGAGGAAAATCCGTTATGCGCATACTCGTGTCCACCACTGTATCATAGCTCGAGCCAAGCTTAATACCAGTAAAAATTAGTAGAGCCTCCCAAAATTTCGCGTAGTTCTCGCAACTCCATCTATGGAATGCTGAATATGAATCTATTTTTACTCCGAACTTGTTCTCAATGAAACGTCTCAGCTGATGTTCTTGAATATCATGCCTTTGCTGAGGTCTGTACAGAACAGAATCGTTTGTAGACTGTGATCTGTGAAAGATGTTCGATATGACCATACTGAAATGAAAACTGTAGCACGAAGGTGATGAATGGCTCAGGAAATAGAAGCAAAACGACATAAAGGATAAAGCTCTCGGCGTTGATCAGTGCTTGAAGAATGCACCATGCATTCGACTCCATTAAGCATCGTTAGGGGTTCACGCGTTCCTACAAGCAAAAGACATATTAGTGTTAACTAGAAGCATGCTGGTATACTACCGTTCCCTACTGAATCTCCGATTAGTTACTTCTAGAGTGAAAAAGTTAGTTATGAAACCATAAACTACAATACGACGATTTGCAAGGGCACACGTTACGGAATAATCTCAACGGCAGTTACTCGTCACGAATTCATAATAACTAATAGTAACGTTAAGTATCTGCTTTCCTCATACGATTTTTAAGGATTTCGGCTTATAAGAACAAACTAATATAAGAACAAAGGGCGCGTGTGGAGCAGTGGTCGGAGGCGCCCTGCAATGCACGTGAGATCGATTCCCGCGCATCTGGCCCATCAAGCCTCCCATACTTCCGGGGTCGGCAAATTGGTACCACACTTGTCTGGGAAGATAGTAGCACTGGCTCGATACATCGGTAGCTCACCGCGAGCCATTATAAGGGCCAGGTAGGAATTCAATCACCTCCAACGATGTTCAATAAAGGCGAATGCATGGCGCATCCCCTAAGCGATTAATCAATGCCGAGAGCTTTATCCTTTATCCTTTTAAGAACAAACTACAATGAAGCAATAGATGGCACAGCGCAAGTAACATATCACTGAACGTAATTCAGGCATGCTAGAGGAGTAGAGGAGTGTGACAAACGTGTTGAAAAGATTGCAACCCCAAAGACGCTTATGAAAACACTCCATGCTACAATGGCTGTTTCACAAAGAACCTTAGTGAGAAGGGAATGAATCGTAACGCTATAACACTGCGTTGCACAAAGACCATTAACCGAAGATAGCGCGAAAAGGGGAAGCTACGCTAGGCTTCTTGGTGGAATGTTTCCCAGACAGCAGGAGTAGGCAAGAACAGGAACTGGTGCACAGCCGGAAACCTAGCCACGCAACCAGTGCTGGACGCCAAATGCTCATTCCAAGTACTACCCGGCCCTGGGTCGCGTTTCACTCTCGTTACCCCCATGACATCACTGTGTCGGATGTTGACCTAATTTTCAATGAAAAAAACCCAACAATCCTACGATAGACGAGAATCAGGGGGCGAGTGGATACGAATGGACAGAGATAAAATGCCCAAGACCGACTTTCTGTTATCCTCGGCATTGATTGATGATTCGATGTTCTTCTTCAATAAGCAGACACGAGGTTGTTATCATAGAATTTATTAGGATACAATAGCTGACGTTTCGGCGATTTCGCCTTCTTCAGATCCTGGAAAGGTCAAATTGAGATGCGAACTAAGCCAAACACTTTCATAACCCCAGCAGATGAAACTTAACAAACAAATTTGCATTCGCATAAGAAACAGCTTCATTTAAACATCCACCGCTTATTCGTTGTAAGTATCTCAGTTAGTTGGTGGATAGCAGCCACACAGAGTAATACATGGGCGAGGACTATGCCTGTGTCAGGTCATTGGATCAGCTTGAGGTATGGCGCTAGGTCACGCATGATGACAAGACACTCCTCGTTGTGGTTAATTTTTGAATTTCTGGAATTGATCCAAAACGCTTCAAGAGTTTTACGCGCTGATGTTCTCGATTCCTGCGTGAGGACAGTGACTCCTAGACCGAGATAGAATGTGAGAGGAACAATGCTTCTAGCGTTCTTGTTGCGTAGTTAAAGTCTGTTAGAGTACTCTCTTTCGAATAAAATAAAATAGACGACAGTAGAGTTGGAAAACATACAGGCCTAAGAGCTCTTGCCATTGCGATCCTTATTTTGGATAAAAAACTATTTGTTAGAAACATCCTTCGTAAAGAGCCATGGTGAATGAACCATCGATTTATTCTCAGTCGTTGAACAAAGGCTTCCTTCTATTTGGTAGTAGCAACAATAATGTAAGGTAGCATATGTTTTCGTTAAGAGACCACCCAAACCAAGAATCTTCTCACTAGGAACTAGGCGGCCTTTAGCTTATGATCCTAAACTAGGTAGCCGTTAGCTTATGACTCTAAACTTGGTAGACGTTAGCTCATGACTCTATTTAGTTCTTTGCTCAGGAATTTCAACAAGTCGACGTGGTCGCACTAGGCGTCCCTAAATCCACGACGTTGACATGAAGTAACAAAGTAGCTATGGAGCAATTTTTCATTGTGCACGCCGTTTAGATGCTTCGGAAATGTCTAAATTATTAGAAGAACGTTAGACGTTAAACTTACTTTCTAACTCATTCATTGTATACGAACATCTGAACAGTACAAGGAAGATTAGTGTGTCTCTCGCTCACAGTACAAGGAAGATTAGTGTGTCTCTCGCTCAACGACGACGCACAAATTCTTCCGACTTTTACAGGAAAGAGAAAACGAAACAGTGGAGTGTGGACAACATATTGCCTAGAGACGCCGTGCAACATAGGCACGCTTCCTTGTTCCAACCCCCACCTGGCCAGAAGAAATGCCATCCCTTCCATGGCTGACGAATTCGTAGCAGATTTCTTTGTGAAAACCTCTATACATCCAAGAAACGCCAGTGACCGCTTATGATGAAGATCTGCGAACGCTATAGTTGAGCATTCTAGGGATTCCAAGGAAGATGAACTGGCCAGCATTTAACGACATTCGTGAAGGAAGACAAAGTGCTAAGTAACGGTCGAACACACACCCTATTCTGAATACGTTCGTGGATCACTGATCTGAGACAATAAAGCGAATGAAAGAAAACATTCCGCTGTCATACCTAATGGGCAAGAGTGGGATTCATACCATTTCTAGACGTAACATGTAATAAATCACATGATAGTTCTCCTGCGGCTTTTCTGTTCCTTACCCGGCATAAATGCAC
Organism: Angiostrongylus vasorum; assembly: GCA_018806985.1. NCBI lineage: Eukaryota > Metazoa > Nematoda > Chromadorea > Rhabditida > Metastrongylidae > Angiostrongylus > Angiostrongylus vasorum. The sequence goes on from JADANN010000392.1 coordinate 307,982, forward strand.
TTCAAAAACGGCGAGAGAAAGAACAACAGTGGACCATCGACTCGGTTCTTCGGCTCTGAAAAAGACGAAGACGTTGGAACGTTAGCCAGGTAAACATCTTTGTCAACCTCGTGTTGGCCCAACAATCCAAGAAGGTATCAACGTAAGTGTTATCAAATTCTTCGATAGAAGATCACACAGAGGTTTTCCTGTTAAAGGTTGAAAGAGGGCGAAACTAACGAAGTGGACACACTCCTTGACACCTGAACCTGACACCTGAACGGCCCGTCCTCACGGGTTGTGCGTGCCCAGCATAATCACCACTTATCGGAGATTTGCTGGTTGAGCCATTGGGTTCCCTGAAAGCCCGAGGTCAGCCTGGCCAGGTCTTTCACCAACACGGGCAGTCGCAGCCCTTGTGGATCAGAGGGAGATTTGCCACCATACGACTTTGATACCAGGACGGTAGCGGATCCTGGTATTGGTTTACTCTTAGCTAGGCTTTCTGATGGAAACGCCGGACTCCTTCTCAGCTTGGGAGACCCTGCCGGGGGACGAATCCTCCTGCTGTACATCGCAGTCCGGCACCAAGGAACACCTCCAAGCCACGATGAGGCGGTAAACCGTTGGGAGGGGACACACTCCTTGCATGGAACAACATTAAAACAGGTCTCTTTCAAACTGGAAACTACAAATTAAGCACACTTCTCTAAATCTACAATACAAAGGATCTTTAGTATAAAGCAATCTCTAACAGAAGAAGAACCAAGAGGACGGTCATTTCATTCATTAAGGGTAAGTGAACCATTTTTTCGTGTGCTCAGCAATCTGCTCAGATTATCTCATCATTGGTGTCAAGAACGTTGGGTGGAACTCATCCAGCTTAGTAGGCAGAACTGCGACTAGCATGCTATATGGAGCACTTCAAAACCGCAGTTCTAGCCCTCGTTGACTAGGGATGTCGTCAGTGTTAAAAGGAATTCACTGTGTCAATGATCGTCAGCTAAGGTGTAGATCCGTAATCGATAAAAACTCTAGCTGGGTGCATAACAAAACCACAGTCCTTATTTTTTTTGTGAAGCCGCAACTCCTACTTCCACCCTTTACCGTTTTCACAAGAAATAGAGCTCGAGGTACCACACCATCCTGCTAAAGTTCTTCATCACAGCATCGCAGTGAATAGTGGAATCTCCAGTTTAAACGAAAAGACACGAGCATTTATGGGGAACTCAAAGTAAATTATTGTGTCGTCGATGACACCGTCATCTTCCCGAAAGTACGAATGTAGCCTGGCCGACAGTTCATTTGCCAATGACGCGGAAGGAAACAGAATCCATAAAAATTTGACATTGGAAAACAAATCTAAATCAACTATTCCTTGACTAACGTAATCCCATGACATGCGTTTGTACATCAACCACCACGGGAATTTTGTGCAGCACACAAAGAGCAACAGCAAGATGTTGTCTAAATCTTAATTGGTACATTGTTTTAATAATCCCTAGATTTCGGTCGCATGGTGGGCATGTTCTTCAAAACACCATTCCTCGTGTGTCTTCAGCCTATTGAGAGAAACCAGCGGTATCAAGTTAACATGAGCAAGGAATGTGTGTGGATCGGGTCAAAAAATCAGTCTGAGGTATGGCTCGAGCTCGGACGTGATTACAATGCACTCGTCTGTGCGGCTCACTTCCGAATTTCTAAAATTTATCCAAAATTCGTCAGTAATTTTGCATGCTGATATTTCAGTTTTTTATGAGCACGCGGTTTTAATTTCAAAGTCTTCTCCTGTATGCTTTTATGTCCCATGCGTGCTTGGTGGTCTGCTTATGTTTTCCGTATAGGTGTTCTTTTATACGGAAACATCGTGGTCTACCCTTTTCGCTGATGTATTCATCTCCACATCTTCTATAAGCGATCAAGTACACCGTACAGGAACTCATGGATATACCGTATCTATCGTCATGGCGAATCCTGCAGTTTTGTCTATACATAGATGGTTGTACAAGCAGTAACGAATTAGCTGATGGCGCACTGTTCGGTGGCAGTTCAATCACTGATACCGATTTCTTTATACCAACTCGTTCCAAGCATCGTCTTGTAGCTGCGCTTACTGCGTTGAAAATGGAAAGAATACTAAACAGGACCTGTCTTTCGTTAGGCTTATCTCTTGGAGGAATGATTTTTCCTCCAAACCTTTCACACGATGTTACCACTTCTGGGCCGTTGAAGACGACCATTTGCCATGCCAGTTCTAGTTATTTGTCCTTCTGCTTTCCGCTTCTATTAAGGTATTATAAAAGCTTTCTTTATGAGCAGACACGAGGTTGTCACTAGAACACTTATTTTGAACTCGAAAACGTTTCAGCTGATTCCGCACTTCGAAGCCTGAAAAAGTCCAAATTCAAGGTCGATTTACTCAGCCAAATACTTCCATAGAATTGATAGGAAGTCGGTCATAGGAATTATTGAGAAGACATCTGGTTGAGTAGATTGCATATTAATGTGAGCCTTCTTTGGCTCTGAAGAAGGCGAAATTCGCTGAAAAGTTAGCCATTGTGAAGTAAATCTTCGTTTAACAACATTGTATCTGCTTGGCGAGAATGCATGAACTCATAGCTAGCACAGATAATATCAAATGAGTGAACGAGATCAGACATCAGAAAACCATCATCTTCGACACCAAGAGATATAAAAAGGGCGAAGCATGAAATAGGCAGTTATGTGATGATACGAATTAATGATATACGATAAAAAGCTACAGTGGAGCCAATAGGACGCGAAAAGGAAGGTTTTTGCCAGACTGACCTCGGGACTGCAGGGAACCGCAGTGGTTAAGTCAGCAAATGTAAATAATGCCGATGCCTTCGAAACTAGTAAAGGTGGGCTATCAAATACTAAGTAATAGGACGCAAGCACCTTATACGGTAGCCAGTTATTGTATACAAGGGCAAGGATTTTTGCGGGAACCAAACAAATGAGAAATGTGGAAGGGTCCATACGACGTGTGGAAAAGTATGATCTACGTGGCAGTTGGAAACGCTAATCTCTTGACAGTGATTTGTTTCGCGTTTCAGAAAGTCTTTATGGCTTGGTGTAACTTGCATTTCACCCCACATCCTTTGAATAAACCTTAGTCATCTAAGTCTATTTTTTAAGCTTAAATCAACAACTTGAAGCAGTGGTTTCACAGTTGAGCAAATGTGATCTGTGTCAACCTCACGATTTAGCTATATGCTTCACACACGGTGACCTTTGTTACTTGTATCACCCGTTCTTACACTGACAGTTGTGAAAAATGGCCAACTGCAACTATTGTTTCGTCTCTGCTATTTCTCACAGTTGTTCAATAGTTGTTAAAGCCACATAGAGAGACGATGAGTATCAAATCCTCTTCTAGTTCTCCGTAAAGATAACCAAACCGACTGCTCTGATCTTATGTGCTTAGTATCCCGTCTAACGGATTTTCTCCAGTGGTCCTCATTATATCATTACGAGTGCAGTCCATCTGATTTTCGACAACTTGATGCAAACTGCAGCCTCCTTGATCTGCGATCGTCGACCTAGAACGGAACATTGGATTCGCTCTCACTAATGTTACACGGGGGCGCGTGTGGCGCAGTGCTTGGAGGCGCCACTGCGACACACACGTGGAATTGATCCCCGCGCCCTTGGCCCACCAAGCCCTCCATCCCTCCGGGATAGGCAAATTGGTACCCGACTTGTCTGGTGGGATAGCAGCACTGGCTCGATACATCGGTAGGCCACCGCTAGTCATTGTAAAGGCCAGATATGCATTCAAGCACCTCCAACGATACTTAATGAAGTCGAATGCATGGCGCATTCCTCGGGGGATTGATCAACGCCGAGCTTTATCTTTCAATGTGATACGAGATACCCTACGTGGACGGCCAATGGGACATCAGAAGAGAAGTCGTTAGTCGTACTTATTAAGATCGCCTTCTTAATCCTCAACCGCAAACCGATCCCTCCCCGTATGATGTTGAAATCGGTTTGTATCTATCTCACATGGATAATAATTGATGCTATAAGGACGACGTCATCATCAAAGTGAAAGTGCTGCAGTTGTTAGCCATCGATTTCCACTCTTATATTTTCGCATTCCCATTTTTCCAAGATGCTCACTAGAGAGACATACACTACTTATCGGAGACGACTCCGGATCATCTCGGACATCATGCTTTCCGGTGAGCTTTTTGCATGTTTTTCACCGACTAGATGGACATTATGTTCACAAACAACGTCTAGACAATTACAATTGCGAACGAAGATGCTACAAGGTAAATACGGCGAACCAGAGACAGAGAGAGAGAGAGAGAGAGGGACATATTTTACGAATCTACCGCCGTCTCAACGAAAGTACATTTTCTACTAGTATAGCCGTAAAGTAGGTAGCATTCCCAGATTTGCATCCATGAAAAAAAATTGGGCGAGGGAGGAAGCTGACAGCAAATGTAGCCCCTGTGTAGTGTTTCAGTAGGTTAAATACGACCGCTGTTTAATAAAAAAAGGGATAAAGCTCTCGGCGTTGATCAATCCCCTGAGCGATGCGCCCTACATTCTACTTCATTAAGCATCGTTTGGCGGTGATTGGATGCATATCTGGCCTTTACAATGATTCACGGTGGCCTACCGATGCCAGTGCTCCTATCCTCCTAGACAAGTCTGGTACCAATTTGCCGACCCCAGAGGGATGGAAGGCTTGGTAGGCCATGGGCGCGGGGATCGATTCTACGTGCGTGTTGCAGGGCGCCTCCGACCACTGGGCCCCACGCGCCCTATCACCGTTGTTAGTGAGAAGAAACCTCGACGACGATCACAAGAAATCATATTCACGGGAAAAAGTTGCGCATTTGGCTTCAACTCGATGAACTGTGAATATTGAAACTGTAACGCATTGGAAATGAAAGAGGATAGAGAAGGGGATGGTGAGAAAGAGCGGTGTTGTGAAACGTTTCTGAAAAATATAAGAACACCACACGTCCAATCCCAAATTTCTTATCAAAAACACGCCACCACCTCGCCACCACCTCTCCACCTCCATAGGTAAACATGATGGCCTGATAAATCGTTGGTGAAAAAAGTTTCAGCAGCTCGATTACGGCTTTGCAAGTCTTTCGAATGGACACTTACATCTGTTGTTTTTTTGTGAAATACTAATCTAAGGACTCAGAACGAAATGCTTTGCAACTAATTTGTGTTGAACGATTTAAATGTGAGAATGAAACAAGCGAGTGAGAAAAAATATCACGTGAAGATACCGAAATTCAAAAAATCTCTTCCTTGTTTAAGAAAGACAAGTTATCTGCGTTTGATATGTACCAAATTTTGAAGTGGTCTATGCTGTTTCAGGAGCAAGATGCGATGGATTGTAGGCGATGCATGCTCTGTCGCAAGATAGAGAAGACATATAATTATGACACAAAAAAAGACGTAGGGGGGTATACATCGTCACAGCCCTCCTCTGAATCCTCACATAGAGATCAGAAAGCCATTGAGGACACTACGATGAACACTGCGTTTATTCATGCGGGTTCTTCGTTTCGCCTGTCTCTCAGCTAGTTCTATCGATCTTTTTGCCATCAGCAATCACCCGTGAACGAGATTGATCTGGGGAGCCCAAATCGGCATTGAACTCAGTTAAGCTGAGGCTATAGTTGTAATTACAATTTTAATCTTTAATGGGTGATTGCTGATGGCAAAAAGATCGATGGAACTAGCTGAGAGACAGGCGAAATGAAGGACCCGCATGGTGTGGTGGTGAACGCGTTACTCCCCGGAAAGGACAATAGCGCGTTCGTTCCCCACCATAGGCACCTGCGGTCCAGAGTTTTGCAAATATCTCAGCTTCGCTGAAGTTATATTTCGCAATATATTCTGCCATCAAAAAGAGTAGGCAGTAGGTAAAAAGGTTAAAACTGCGTTTATTCCCAAAGCAAATGTTGCGTAGATATGCTGAGGATGCTCTAACTATCTCAACAAGGGACCTCATTTACTTCTCTGACACGGTGAAAACGGCTATAAAGCACATACTGGAGAGATAGGATACGATCATCAGACAAAACGACGCATCCATAGTTGACGAAACGTAGTTGAGAAGACTTGCATCAACACAATAGATGTCTTGCCACTCTTTACTGCCATCCATAGCCTAATTCATGTATGGTAGTGTCAGCGAACTTCCTTCCACGAGGAATGTTGTATCAAGCTGGAAGCGCAGTAGTAGGGAACAACAGATATATGTTTACCCATCTTATAGGTAGTTCTGTTAAGAACTCCTGCATCTATTGCCCAGCGTACTGTTAAGCTATAATTCATTGTCGTTGAGTTTTCTCATTAATTGCTGATATGATTTGCTCCGTATGTACATTTTCAGAATGTTTCCGACGTTTATGTTCATTAACAGCTTTCTAGAGTCAGGTTAATAGTTATGTATATGCTAATATCGAGCAGCTGGCTTACTGTGTGTTCACAAACTAATTTCCCAGTAATCGCTTCTCAAAAGTCATGTTTTCTGAGAGCATTCAATTTCCATCCATCTTCTGACTATACAGATGCTTGGAATCGAAAGGCAAGAACAGAAAGGAAAAGCATTCGGAGTTCATCGATCCATGAGGGATGCGTTATGCATTAGACTTCATAAAGGATCGTTCGGAGTGAATGTTATGTGGCCTGTACAATGACTAGCACTGGCCTACCGATGTATCAATTCTATGCAGCTACCCTCCTAGACAGGTCTGGCATCATTCCGCCGACACCGGAGGGATGGAATGCTTGGTGAGCTCAACAGATCGACAGAGCAGGATCGAACCAAAGAGGGCGATTAATTTGCAGGCACTCTTAACCACTGGGTGACGCGAGCCCTCATGACATACAGATATGAGAAAAATATTTTTTGCCTTCTTTACCAAAGCTGGTAACAAAAAGTTAGCACAGACAAGAACCATAAAATGGAATTTTATAGGTTGCTACACGTCCTCCAAAAGAACAATGATCTAGTGTCCACGCAGGCTAATTGATGCTGCTTCTGTGAAGAGATGGTTATGCAAGCTGACATTTCTATTCGGAAGTACGGCTAGCAGGTAGTAAACTAACGTCAAGAATAATTGCCTCGTTGGAACAAACCTATCCGCAAACTGGCAAATATCAATGTGTTCCATATGAGTTGACAAGTGTCTATGCAGATAACATGGCAACATCGTTCTCTTTGGACCTCAAGGAAGAAGCATTGCCCAACTATATAATAAAACAATGGAAAGTTGTGATGAGCACTGACGAATTCACACCAGAAATCGCCATTTAAGAAAGTGTTTAGGAAAGCAGACGGTGGTGGAACTTTCTAAGAGTTAAAGTACTTTGACTCCGAGTGCATTTAGCACACATTTAGCTAAGATTAATAAGCTCAAACAATAAGTTATTGAAGCCATTAAGACTCCGTAGCAAAAAAGTCTCTAAAGATGTACATATATGTCGAACTTGGACTATTTAATGCTGATTCTTAATGTCGTAAACAAACTTGAATATTATTCTATCTGAGGGATAAGTGTTAGACGTAAGGGCTATACATTAGACATAACGCAGTGCAGCTTCCAAAATTTTCGATCTCAGCATCACTTCTACGAGCTCAAGAATTTATTTCACAGCATAAACAGTATTTGAGAATGAAGGATAAAGGATAAAGCTCTAGGCGTTAGTCTATCCCCTGAGGGATGCGCTAGACATTCCACTTCATTAAGCATCATTGGAGGTGGATGAATGCATATCTGGCCTTTACAATGACTTGGGGTGGCCTACCAATGTATCGAGCCAGTGCTGCTATCCTCCCAGACAAGTCTGATACCAATTTGCCCACCCTGTAGGGATGGAGAGCTTGGTGAGTCATGGGCGCGGGGATTACGTGTATGTCGTAGTGGCGCCTCCGACCACTGCGCCACACGCGTCCTTAGTACTTGAAATTTGGATTCCAAAACCACTAAATGCTAATTTTATGGAGTTCCACTGTCTCACTACAAGTGCAGATCCCTCAAAAACAACGTCGAACCACGAAAGGGCTATACACAATGTGGTCACTGCCAGACCAAAACCGATGTTTTCAAGGCTTACTGTAAACAATTTTTTTGTGGTCTACAGACACTATGCAAACGAACCGCTATCGACGCCTAATTTTGGTACAGTAGGGAGTTTCTATCCGTACTTGTGTAGTACCTTTCACAAGTATATGTGGACTTGACAGCTTCTGTATGCACACTGCTCTTTCTCAGTACTACCTGGTTATATACGTATGCGTGGCAGCAACCGTGTTTACGATTGTGTACTCTCATACTATGAAGAACATCAGGATGAAACTTGGCAAAGAAGAAGTAGGTTTCATCGCGTGTCTAACATAGAACAAAGTGCAAAAATCCTTTCTGCATATAAAGTGTTTCTACCTAGGGTCTGGCGATTCTAAGCGATTTTGATCTCATTGCCATTGGATTCCGGGATACTATCGCTGTTTATAATGAACGTTTCATAACCGACCAGCACAGTGGAACAGGTGTTTGTCGTTTTTAAAGAGTCGAAGTTGTTGTTTTTTTGAATACCTGGATGTTTTTGTGGAGGTCCTGTTGTGTCGATACCCCTACTGAAGCCAGTATCTGACAGAGGATTCATTGAGTTCAAATTCATAAGCAAATCACAGCTGTTCTATTGTGATTCTTCACAGTGCAGGTTCGTGTAGCTCAGATGGTTTTGTTTTCGATCACCTTGGTCTTGTTTTTTTTTCTTGGCATGGTTCAGATCTTCTACTACTTGTTTCCAGCTTGTGCACAATGTTAGCTGAGGGCTCGTCTTGTGCTGCACTTTCCATTTCCTGGAATGGAGTGGAAGCTTCATCGATGACAAGTGTATCTGTGGCTCAATCATCAGAAAAACTCTTTGTTCGTGTGGCAGAACCACGTAGAGCTGCAGTACTGTCATATTCGCTCAAACGTGCACAGTTAGTGTAAGTCATTTATTTGGTGCTTACTATGATTTTTTCGCAGCAGGGTATGATGTGAAATACAACCACAACGACGCTGAGATATTTGCAAAACTTGGACTCCAGGACAGATCGAACCACGATTACTTTTTCCGGGGGCTCGCGTATTACACACCGCCACTGAGGCATGCAGTGTGTTATACGCAAGCCCCCCAAAAAAGTAATCGTGGTTTGATTTGGCCTGAGGTCCAAGTTTTGCGAATATCTCAACGTCGTTGTGTTTACACAATCAGTGTTTGCCTTAACCGTTCTGTTCGCATACTATTTATTCAGAGTTAGCTTATTCCATTTGTGATTTGTTCAACGATGACCAGCTATTGTAGCTTCCATTTCAGGAAAATGATGCCTGATCAAGTTGCTATTGATCCACCGTATATCAGCGATTTCTCAACTGTTGAAGGATTTTTGAGAGGCAAACACACATACTTTGTTGGTTCTGCTTTCCAACCGTATGAGCCTTTCATCAATGCGAATCTTGAAAATGAGAATCGAACGGTGGCAAAGATAACGAGGTGATTCTCTCCATTACAACTTGATCGTTTTGTGAACGTTGGATTTGTGAAGAGCGAAATGGTCTTTCCAAAATTGTTGAGTTATTCGACTCATCAAGTTTCAGTTTTCCTGTGTTGTGTTTATCACTTTTATTTCACAGACCCCGCCAACGGTTTACCGCCTCATCGTGACTGGGAGGTGTTCCTGGGTGTCGGGCTGCTGTGTACTGCGGGGAGATTCATTCCCCAGCAGGATCTCCCATGTTGAGAGAGTCCCGGCGTTTTCATCAGGGAACCCAGCTAAGAGTAAACCAATAGCGGGATGCACTACCGTCCTGGTAACAAGCTATTTGCATAGTGGGAAATCTCCCTCCGATCCGCAACGATGGCGAATGGCTTTGGTGATGATGACATGGAGTAGACATTGGTCAGACTGACGTTAGGATTTCATGGAACCACAATGGCTAAACCAGCAAAACTCCGAAAAACATGAAAGTGATGGTGGGGCCCGCACTACCAGTGAGGATGGGCCATCCAAGTATCCAAACAGAACAAATAACTTCATGTTTTACATGGTTATTCTCCAAGTCGCGGAATGATGCTACTTTTTTACGCTTTAAACGTATCTAACAAGAATGACGTTATTGAAAAAGCGAAGTCTTCTCAAAGAGGAGGCAGTTGTCGAGATGCAGGAAGTTGAAATTTGATAGAAAAGTCGTCATTTATTATTTCTGACGTTTTTTTTGCACTGTGACCATTCTTGCTAACTGGCGTATGGTTTTTGTGGGTAATATGTGTTTAAAATGCTAAATATGTTCGTTTCTATTTCATAGATGTTTCTTCTACTTCCATGGTATTATATACTTCTCCAGTAGATTGAAACATCGTTTTTGTTTTCTCTTTTCAAAAAGGAAAATGCATCATTGATTCTTGGTTTACCGAGTTACCTTGGTAGTTTTCCTGTGGATCAACCACAATGACAACGATTTCTAATCCTATTTCAGCTTGTTAATTCTGGTTGAAAATTTTGTACTGTTTAGCATTCATTTCACAACTACTCAGTTGTAAACTCTACATTAACGTGAAAACGAATATCCTCAGATCTTGTTTACTACTCTGTAGAGTGATCAAACTCGACTGCATCGAAATTGTCAGTTTTTCCATATTACAGACAGTATTGGAAGTTGTAAATATTGTAAATGAAAATAGAACACTCTGGCCGGTTGAGCAGACCCGAATTCACCACCTGTACTAATATGTGGGTAGGACTTAGTGTCTGTACGTCTGACTGACCTTCATTCGTTTTGGCATTTTTATTAACTTACGTGAAACAATATAGATTTTTTCGTCAGTCTCCTTTCTTTTAGGGTTTTTTGCTTTTAGGATTTGCAATTTTGACACAACTCCTGAATTGGAATCGCGAATGGACGTTGCTATTGAATGTGGGCTGGATGGTACGTGCAAAATAGATGTAATTTGCTTAGTTGCGAATACTGTAGTACTGAAGTTCAACTAGCATCATTTCCGATCTTTCAAGATGTTAACCAGCGAATTGAAGTATCTTCTTACGATCCAAACCGAGATCAGATAACAGTTGTCGTTGCTAGTACCACTTCATCTGTGAGTCTTGCTCTTTTGTCTTTTTCACATAAGTTGTAATACAAGCATATGATCTCGTTTCGGCAGTGTGATGTGTTTACTTCTTAAGCCTTTGAAGCGAGCCGTTTGTGTTTTCTCTATGGCTGAAGTTGAGGAGCGATTTGAACGTGACTGGATGTTGTGCCAGAAGTCGACACTTCGCGAAGGAGCAGTGGTATGCGTTTTCGATTCTATCAGTTGTATACTCATTTCTGAGAGTGATTTCTCAGCAAACAGTTTTTCAGTTGGGCTCTCTCATAGGAAAGCACAGACATACAGGTACAATTAGTCAACATGCATCATTTTTCATATCTTGTTCTATATTGTGCGTCTACATCTGAAATTGGTTTCGTGTCACTTTGAAACCTACTTCCGTTAAGTTGATGCATATTGATCAGTTGTGTCCGTTTAAGCAGAATTATGGTGTAGACTTGGCGAGATTTATAAAATGAATCCGTCGTTTTCTTCTTAAAGAAGTAGCGAACTCTTCGTGTCGACCTGGTCTTGCTCATAGCATGCAACAGTTTTGTGATTTGTTCGTGTCATTCGTCCGCGTTTTTCGAGATACGTGTTCAGTATGGAGTTGCTAGTGAGATGAAGATGGAGAGTCTCTGCATTCCCTCATCGATGAGGTCTTGCTACACCTATTTATGGAGAAAGGTTTTCAGATAATGAGGTACCGTTGGAGCCTCTGTCTTTAAGATTCAACGCCACTAGAGTTTTTGAGTGGTCTCAGATCTGATAATTGTTCTGCTCATTTCTGGTTCACGTATATTCCATGTCCAATTTTTTTTCTGTTTCTTTTAAAGCCATTCCGTTTTAGTTCATAAAGTGGAAGAAGTGAACGGTGTAGTTCTTTCCCGTTATCTATAAAGCGGTGATCATGAAAGTTTGTTGTCATTTGATCCGTTGACGTTCTGTCATATCTATGACACATTCCCTAGTGAATCCGGTACTTCTAAAAATGGATATTTTCCAAATAAGTAAAGGATTTGAAGTGCTTAGATGGCAAGAAATTTGTAGGAAAGACTGTATTGTGTCGTACAAGTGGTAAATTTAATTCTGGTAATTTTTTGTTCAAGATTAAAAATTCAAATTTACAGAACATCAAAAAGTAATATTTAGAGCAAGCGCTGCTACTGCAAATATTTGTGGTATATTCAAGGATATCGATGTGTGCTGCTCAGCGAAATTCTGCACGTTCAATCACTCTTAGGCCGATCCCATGTGCTAAAGCGCTTATAAAAACGATTTGTGGGCTGCAGAACATGAGAATTCCGTCCTCGTAGATTAAGAAAGCCTGTGTATTGTTAGCAAATCGCACTAGATTTTGACTATTCTTGCTCCAAGTAATGAGCTTCGTTATGAGCTAAGACATGTTTGCTTAAGCTTGAAGCGTTAGATTTTTTCGGTCACCTATGTAGTGAAGTCAGTGCGCATTGTTGTCGAATGTGTTGAACCCCACTGTTTATTTTCTATTTCGACGGTAGGGAGTGTGTAGCGCAGTGGGCGGAGGCGCCTTGCAATATACATGGGGTTGATTTCTGCATCTTAGACTCACCAAACCCTTTGGAGTCGGAAATTGGTACCAGACTTGTCTGAGAGGATAGTAGCACTGGCTCGATACATCGGTAGGCCACTGCGGGCATTGTAAAGGCCAGGTATACATTCAATCACCTCTAAACGATGCTTTATGAAGTCGATTGCATCGCGCATCCCTCAGGGATTGATCTGCGTCGAGAGCTTTATCTTTTATTTCGACGGTATTTCTTACTCTTCAAAGAATTAACGGTCATTAAAACGCATGGTCAACAATATGAACATTCGAACGTTTTTACTAATTACCCCTGTTATGGTCACGCGAATGAGAACAGTTATGTTGCGCGGTTATTTCTGTTGAAGTGACAGTCTGTGAAGTCTTTGTAAGTGATTATCATCCTTATGTAATTTAGCACTTTCTTGTAATATCTGTGCGCCAATAATATTGTAGAATTGTGAAGCGGCTACAAGTGAAGCGGAATTGGATGACCACTGCTACATTTTTACTAGAAGAACAGATGCTTTTCGAATGCAGATTTGTACTCGCTTTGGGCAGGTAAATTATTAAGGTTTTAAATACTTTTTAAATTAATATTTGTATGGAGCAAATAGAGTTTTCCCAAAACGTTCTCCGAATTATATTGGGTCGTCCTACCACAACTTCGCGATTTTCAAATGTAGTGTTTTATGTCTTTGTATTTATTACTGCAGTATAACGTATTAGTTTAGGAAGCCCACCATGTTTATGAAAACTGTAATCTACATCGATATGTTGAGAACTCCTATCGATATAGCTGGTTAGAGGATTTTCGACCTATCAAGGGAGCGATGACAACAATGTAAGATTCTTCGAACAGTATTTTACGTCCTCGAGTTTTTATAGCATAATCATGTTCGCCTGTTAGTCATCTTTTTCTGGATTCCAAGTTGTATACTGATAAGTCTTCACGTTGAATAATCTTACGTTGCTTTTTGTTTACCTGCACGTTTTTTTTTAGTAGCTTGACCGAAACATCGGGAAAAGATGGCTTTCAAGTATCCGCTTACAATGTTACGTTTTGAGTGCTGGTAATTGAATTAGTTGTGTTACACAGTAAAAAAATAGTAACACTGAAAGTAACAAACCACATAGGAAGTCTGCAGACCTTTTTTTTGCCATGTTGCCTGTGATTTGATATGTATGGACTGATATCGGTGCAATCGGTACTGCAACGCCTAAGAATTGTTTGACTTTCTTATAGTAAAGCAGAAAGACGTAAATCTACTGTTTCGCATCCATTTTCTGAGCGACATAAATTCAAAAAATGTGATCTAGTAGTAGAAATGTTTTATACTAGTGTGCTATTTTTAGTCAGTAGTCTTCATTGTCTTATTGCCTTGGAACTGCGCAAATTAGTTCTCTATTGGGGGCGAGAGGCGCGTCGGCTGTTGATGCCGTCCCTATGAGCGCGTGGTCTTTGGTTTCACACGTGCTCCGCTCTATTAAGCCTCTGATCCCTCTGAGGTAGCAAATTGGCACTAGACTTGTCTGGGAAAACCTCGCTCCAATCCTCAAAGGACTGCGACTGCCTGTGGTGAAGCCTTGGAAAAGCTCTAGTTGAGCTATCTCAGGATTCCATAGAACGTCACATGGAACAGTGTTCAACGACATTCATGACGAGAGAGAAAGTCGTCAGTGACCACCCTACCGGACCCACATACCTTTATGAATAATGGCCACAAACCGTGTAAAGGAGGTATTAGAATCCGCCAATATGTGATATCAGTTTATGTAAATAAAATAAAATATCATGGCTAGTGGTTCACTAGATTCACATCATTTCTACATTCTCTACGTTTTAGTGTTGACACTGATTTGGATCAAATCGTTTCTCTTATACCTGATCAACGACACGGAGCATATTTTATTGCAGGTTATGCTAAGGGATCAACCATTATATTAAGGGTAACGTTGAAGTGGTTTATTTAGTATTTCTTAGAATTTCTACTGTTCATTTGTTGTGCTGGTTTTTCAGATATTGTGGTCTACCGTTCAACAACGCTTAAATTCTTCGGTACTTTGGAGAAGAAGGACTTTTCCGGTTACGCGTTTCGCGATCGGTCTGAATAATGATGAAGAGGCTATCTTCATTCTTAATTCAAGTGTGGTATGTTTTTTTTTTGAGAACTGAACTATTGTTGAAAGTTTGTCAGAGAATATTTGTGATATAAGCAGGTATTCTTGGTTGTGAGCAACATATTTCAAACTAGCAACATGTTTGAACGATTTGGTTATAGTAAGTCCCTTTGACAAATTCATCTGTAGCTTTTTTCTCGTAGCATAGTCACATTCGTTTTTCCTTAATGACATGACACGTGTCTAGGTGAAATTGGGCTGATTTATTTTGTTTATTTCTGATAAAATAATGTTGGTTCTATAGGTTGTTAAGGTAAAAGAAAATTTTTAAATATTTCTAGCGTTTTAAAAGTAATTTTTGTGAGGATAAAAGCAGTTGAGGTGGTTACTTGGACATAATCCCTGAACATAATCCCTATCTTTGCGACACATTGGCATCCTTTCTTTAGTACCTTGGTGAGATTAGCGCCTCGGCTATATCATAAGTTTAAAATCTTTCTTTTACGTAAACATGTGTTCCAAAAATCCTTTAAATAGCTAGGGAAAAGTGCGTTAAAGGTGAACTGTTAAGAACTAAATAAATTAGTTTTTTTTTTAAAGAATAACAGGACTAGTACCAACTAATACCATTACTAAAGAAGATTAGTATGAATTAGCACTATTCTTTTCTTTGTGAATCCTAAGAAAGCACTGGTGTAATTATTAGATAACAACGAGGTACCACCGCACAACTATATCCGCGTAGATTACTTCTTACTTACATATATGGATTTTCTTTAACTTCTACAAATGTTTTGTTTTGCGACCAATGACTTGAAACTACCTAGAAGGCTGCTCACAACTGGTTATTTGTTTATGACGTATATGGTTTATTTCCACAAATCCACACTGCTTCACGCACTTGTCTTAGTTATTTTTTTACTTTGCAACCATCATCTATGGGGTTCGCATTCAGTCATGTGTTGAGGTGATGTATAAAGATTCTGCAGTTGATTCAAGCAGTGTGTACAGCTTGTTAATATGTGCAACGAAGATGTTGGACCATCTTTTTGGAGGTTTTCCTCGTGGTCTTTTTGGTTATCCTAGGATATGGCCCGTTTCTTTTGTTCTGTTATCATGTTTTCTTATCATTGCATGACTGATCTATCGATGTTTGCTTTCAACTCTTTTCCACTTTGTTGAGCTCAGTAAGCGTTTCTGTGCGTCTTCAGTCAGTACTGCTCGAAGGGAGGATAATGTTATCGGCAGAAAGAAGAAATCGTACTGGAGCACGTAACGTTTTGTTGACCTAGTTGTGTGATACCACTGTAGTGGGACAGTGAACAGTTTTGACGATACAGATATTGTACGATATATTGCTCTGTCACATGTATTATTTATTTTGATGTTCAAGTAATGAGTGAAAAAGCTGTATCCTCGTTGTACAATGAGTATTTTATTTACTAATTTCTTTGTCGAGCGCGTCCATATCATAGCCAACTATGCTGAAGAAAATGGCATTTGTCGTTATACTGTCGTTCTCGTAGTAAATACTAAACAAAGGTTAGAATAAACAGTAGGTTGTATTTCTAGCATATTCCTCTAACTCTCGACAGTGTTTTGACATGGTCCACTCAATTAAATCCTTTGTTAAGTCCAGCTTACTCACTTGCGCATTATGCGATGCTTCACTGTTTCCCATCTTGTGCAGTGGCGGGCTGCATAAAGGTCTTCATTGCATCCGTTCCATCCAAAGATGTGACGTCGTGTGTGCTACAATTAGATCATGTAGATGGCCTTCAGCTCAAAAGATCAGACGAAATATTGTCCGGTCCGGCTGCTGTACCAGGCTTCAAGCCTCCAACTGCGGATCTAACCTGTATGTGAAGAATTGGCTCCAGTAGGAATGGTATGATCTGGTACGTCTGATACAGGTCTTGTAAATAGAAGTTTTTATAAAACCTCTGTGATTGGTTCCATTTCACAGATAGAAATTTTAGTCTGTCCGTTTTCAAACAGCAGAGCTGCATAGCAGAATGCGGAATGTTGTACTAACGAGGATCTCGATGTGACATTTATCTATACTCTTCTCTTTTGCTCATCTGTTGGAATCTTCACCTTTCGATATAAGTGAAGATCATTCTGTACTGATGCTTCGCAAGTTACATTACTAAGCATTTATTAGGTGGCGTGTAGCGCAATAGTTGGTGATGCTCTGTAATATAAATTGATTCGGATTGCTAGCTGGCACAATCAATTCTACGTTGCTTAATGAAATCGAATGCATAGGACATCTTTTAACGGTTGATCAACACCAGACGCTTCATCCTGTGTCGTTTATTCTAAACTTTCATTCCATATGTTTAGCAACAAGATCTCACTGCAACTATCTCTTCTCTTTCAGGAACTGTTTAGTCTTGCTTAGTGAGCCTGTTTTTGGATCAAGAAGAGTTTGCTCTGCATGGATTAATAGGGTTTCGGGCAAAATGTAGTATTCTCTGGAATTCCCACTTTTTGCGCCACTTATAATTGCTTGCCTAGAGTATGAGAATGGATCTTTTGCGTATCGCTTCTTTTCCTGTTTTCGCTCAATAATGGATTTTTCTCCACTTTGTAGTTGGATTTGTAATTCTTGATTTATAATGAGAACGAATGTTTGAACGAAGAAGGCGATGATTTAATCCTATTGAAAAAGAAAGCAACAAAATAAACTCCATCTTCTGTTGGCAAGAATGCGATCGATCTCCAGAGAAACTGTAGCATTTGTGTATTCCCCTCATGCAGCTCCGATGATGGTCTTCCTTTTGAAGAATGAATTTTCACAGGGGGAGACAATCCGCGAAAAAGTCGTGCAGTAAGACGTTCTCTATTCCATCGCAATATGTTCAACTTTCCCGCTTTTAATTCTTATTCTTGTATTGTTCTAATTCTTGTGTTGAAGTTGTCCGCAATGAATCAGTAGGACTTACCGCATCGGACCAGTTCCTCTAGAGCTTCATAACAGTTTGTGTGTTCCTTGTCATAAGTAGCTTATATTGGTGAGTAATAGGTCGTGATACTGATTTCCTTCAGATAAGGAATAGTAAGATGTATAATAGAAGGACAAAGTGGTAGGACAAATTTTCATAAGAGTGGACGACGTAGTCAACATTTGGACGCGCAACAAAGCCAACACCACTACTAGACAGTGGAACTTTCGCAGCTACAATGACAAGGATTCCATCGTTCATCTTCAAATAGACGCCAAAAATCAGTTCGACAGACTTCCTGCTTTTTTTCAAATCTTCCGGCAAGTGTTACGGTGAATAGTTTGTTTCATCATCATCTTTATCTGATGAAGCGCTTGACAATTCGTTTGAGGACCGCACTACTATTTGTTTATATCTTGTGTTCTGCGAAGTTCTTGAATTTAAAGGACTACATGTCTGGAGGAATATTTTTTTTCCAATTATATAAGTTATTGCTAATGTTACTGATCCACTGGTATGGAACACATTTCACACTTGATTCTGTCGCCTAGCAGTGGATTGGAGATTACTAAGAAAATTGGATGCTCCTGTTTCAGGTGTCTCTTACTCCAATAAGCTGCGCTGGTCTTTACACTACATGTGATGACTTAAGACAAGGTTATATCATATTTTTGACTATTTACTTTTTTGTTTGAAAGTGTTCACGGCAAATATTTTTTTGGATCACTCTTTTTCCAGGTGGTTGGTTGGATCCATTGTCTTGCGTCTGGTGTTCTAATGACGAAAGACATTTTGTCACTTCAGTAAACGATAAGTTCTCCTGTTTCCAACCATTGGTCGGAATTTGTCCTCCGGTTGTGGATCATGTTGGTTGATGTGTATTTCTGTGTATAGTAATTTGCTTTCTTCACACTGAAATTATAAATATTTGAGTCATACTGGATCTATATGCTGACCTAGCTCGATATGTTACAAATTGTGGTTTTTATTTCTTGTTTACTAGGCAAACCGTAACGATAACCATTCGGAGTGGGAGGTGTATGGTTCAAATTTCGACATACTGGAGAACATTGAAGTTTACGTGTGTGATCAACTGTGTACACTCAATCAACTTATGTCGACCAGTTCTAGGTAAACATCAAGCTGATCTTTATTCTAACCACGTTTATAAAGTTGCAATTCTGGGTATTTCCTAGGTTGATGTGCTTCTTGTTGGATGGCTCTGTGCAGGATACCAGTTGTCCTATTCGTGTCGTTGGTCGGTTGGGAAATTATGATGATTTTACTTTGTATGTTAAGAAAACTACTCATAGTGTAGCATTAATGACTGACCATTCGGTACGCACAAAGTCTGCAAGGTATTATATATATATATATGTATTCGTTATGAGATTTAATGAGGTTTCATCCAAATTATGATTCACTGAAGAATCTTTTTTCAGGACATGGAAGGTCGTCCTTGCAGTTATTGTTGTTGTTCTAATTTTGATAGTACTTGGAATTATTATTTATCTCGCACGGAATAAGATGAGATTTTCGAAAGAAAACATCGAGGGAATACCTGCTCATTCATTTGGAGACTTATCGATAACTAGAAGTAGGATTTCTGCTGCAAATAAAACAGACAAATCTAGTCTCATTAATTTATCGCCAATAGGCAATTCGGACAAAAACAACGCATGCTTGATGGGCTACTTATCACCCTATGAGGACATGTTCAAGTATGTCTTGTTTGAGAAAGAATTTCCCGTTTGAAGGGCTTTTCGTTGTAGTAGAATATGGAGGGAAAAAAAAGCTACTTTAACGTTGCTAAAGCAGAGTTCTGTATTAAGTCCTATCCTAGTCATTTTCTTTGCGTAGGATTTCCTTATTTAATCGGATTCTGTGTAATAGTCGAAAATATTTGTGTATATGATAGTGTTTCAGGAGTATTGACGATCGGTTGAAAATAGACGTTTCGTTACTTCACTTTGAAACTGAGATAGGGCGAGGTAAGTTTCGGATTGTGGGGTCAGAGGATGATTTCACATGTGAAGTGTTCCTTAAAATGGTTTGTTAAGGTCATTTTGGTATTGTCAGCCGAGCAACCTATACTGCAGCAAATGGTACGACAAAAAAAGTCGCATGTAAATTCTTGAAAGAGTCAGTTGCTGGTGTAGGTGACTTCATCCTTGAAGGTCAGTTGCTTTTCGAAAATTTTATTGTGAAGGATGTAGTGCGTTTAACATATGTAGATGCCATTTGTTTGTATTTTTCGGGAAATGACTTAGTCGAGGACTCGTAAAATAGCTCTGAGTTTTTCATGTGTTGTAAAAGGTTAATAGTCCACTATTTTCATATCTCATAGTTTTAAAAACTTAAAGGCTGAATAGGGAAAAATAAATCCTAAACGTAACGTTTAGAATTTATTTTCTACGTTAGCTATCAATTGTTTACACCTAATGTGTATTTTTTAATTCTCATATGCTTCCCTTTATGGTCTCTTATTACTACGATTGTTCTAATAAGTTCATAAACGTAGAGAATAACTTTTGATGGACCATTCAGTCTCAGAATCTGTTGGGTAAGTTGTCTTTTAAATGCAGAAATTATGGAAAATAAACGCTTTGCAGCAAGATAAACAGAAAACGATGCATGGACATTAATGCATGCGGGACGTTCTGACCAGGCACATGTGCATTGATATTAGTTCATACGGTTGCTTATTTGTTGTTGTTGGTTTGCTCATGCATCTCATTCGGCAATTCCAAAGTTTTATGGGTTGTCTTGGCTGTAAATTATCGTGAATTCTGTCACGTTAATGTTCAATCGCATTTTCAGCTCCGTATATTGGTAGCACTTGTTGGACAGCATTCATATCTCGTAAACCTATTAGAGTTAGGGCTTAATTTCATATCTAATCGTTTTTTATTAATCGAAATATTTATGAACAGTTTTTGCCTGTGATTTACAAATTTTGAACAATGGAGGTAGCATAAGGTTGTTCGGTGTAGCAGTTTTGGAGGTACACATGAAGTTTGGAATCTTCTGAATTTTTCAATTCAACAGCGTATGAAGTTCTGCAAGTAGACAGTTACAGTCCGACCTCTATGTTTTTAACAGTCTTATTTTTCAGTGCTATCTAAATAGCCGTACCACTAATCATTAGGTCGCAAAAAGACATACTTTGTTTTGCACCTTCTATTTAAAGAAAGCACGTAGATAAGAAATTTTCTTCAAACTCCATCTTGCGTTTAAATCGAAAGCAAGCGGTAAATAGTAAATTAGCTTGTTGAGGCAAATCGCCGCTTCCAACGGATAGTAATCAATTGTGATATTGGCTGCGAATAAAATTAAAGCGCAGCCTTGAGAATGCCATTACCCTAGTTGTTGCTTGATCTCACCATATTTTTCGTTTATTTTCAATCGATGCGCGGTGCTACTCAGGAAAAGTGGGCAGATTTGGACAGACTATTGGTGATGACTAAACGGGAATCAAAACCCCTAGGTAATCACTTATTTTATAAAAGTATTGTTGACCATTCTCTGTATAATGCTTAATCGCATAGCTTCACCATCGATAGAAGGAAACCAGGTGGTTGTGGGTATATTACGGCTTTGTGCAGGGACTATTATACGAGAAAGAAACTGGAGAGCGAGAAAAAGCAGTTGTGTTTTCGCAAGAGCGGAAGAGGAGTGAAATTTGACGAAGAATCTATAGAACCTCCTAAGACTATTGGGACATTTGGGATCATCTTACAAATTCCTAAAATGGAGTAAGGTCTGCATTATCTCCATTCATATTCCAAATTAGTATTGTGATCTGAAGCATGCGCTCATCGTTTTACAAAGATACTACGCGGTAGCGGTACACTAGAACGGTGCGCAATTGTGACTTTGTTGTGGTTCATTAGCTCCACGTTGAGATTTACGAGTCGTTCGATTGAATTATCTGTACCATGATATGAGCCTTTCTGCATCTGAAAATTGCAAAATTCGCCGAAGCTTAGACCGAAGTCAAATGAATATTGTGTAGGAACTACTTATTTTTTGATGAGAACTTGAGAAAAATATACCTATGTACTTAAACACTTTGATCTTTTTTAAAGAAATCTTCATTTCTTAAGCATGCATTTAGTGACAAATTATAAGGGGAAATCTGGTGCTGTTATCGAGAAGCTCAGTGTTTAGGATTAACAATGGGTCGTTTCAATCATCCTCACTTGATGCAGCTCATTGGAATAGCATTTGCGGACGGAAGAATTCCTATAATAGTTACAGATTACATGGAAAATGGTGATCTGAGGTCTTATCTTCGTGATATTTCCAAGGTATTTGTCAACTTCAAAGAAATCGAATAAAAACACCATGAGTTGTTTACCTTTTTTTTCCACTTATGCTCGAGTAACGCAGTTTTCACTCTTACTGTATAGAGGTGCAAACAATGCCGACTTTCTATCGTACATAGATGTATAAATGGTTTTTAATCCATATCTTAGTACACTAGAGGCAAGTGATACAGTGGTAGTGATGCCGTTCACGATGAGCACGGTTGTGGTTCGATCTCGCTCCGCACTTACCAATTTTTTTCATGCTTCCGGCGTCGAGAAATTACTATCAGCTTTGTGTAGGAACGACCCATTTCCTGCAGTTTTAGTGGGAACTTTCAAGGCCGGTTATCTCAAGACTCCAGGAAGAATCGACTCCTCCAGCATTTAGCGACGTTTATAGCGACGCCAACAATTCTGAAAGCGTCCGAATCCACACATGAGAGGCATGAGAGGCTCGAGGGACTTTGTTTATGATAGATTTCAGGGAACGAATCGAATGTAAGAAGTGCTGGGTTCCAGGCAGTAGATGTGAAGACGGGCCGTGTGCAATAAATAGAGAATAAAATCAGTGCACTTTTTATGAATATTTTCTCGCAATCCCTTCTAAGGCGTTCATAATATCTTTTTTTTTTTATTATTAAATAAAGCATGCCTTCCAAAGGTTTATCTCCTCATTGTGTCTTATAGGTGTTCCTGGGTGTCGGGCTCCGACGGACAACGGGCAATTCATCTCCCTGAAAGAGTGTCCCATGCTGAGAAGGAGTCCGACGTTTCCATCAGGAAGGCCAGCTAAGAGTAAACGAATGCCAGGATCCGTCACCATCCTGGTATCAAACTAGTCGTGTGGTGGCAAATTTCCCTCTGATCCATTAAGGCGGTGACTGCCTGTGGTGGTGACGACGTGGGGCAGACTGTGGCGTGGTTGACCTCGGGACATCAAAGCACCACTATGACTAAACCAGCAATACTCCGAAAAATTGGTGATTATCCTGGGGCCCGCATAACCAGTGAGGACGGGCCATCGAACCATCCAAGTAGATAAAGCATGGGCACATGGGGCTATATTTTTATGGTAACAATGAAGATGTTGCTTGTTACGAATAGAAAACGTAATGGAGCTAGTCAAACCGTTTTCTTGATGTTTCTGGGCAATTCACATATTAATCAATAACGGTTCAATTGTTGGATCATGTTAATCATGATAGTCATAGATTTTAAGCATGTTTTCAGATAATCACAATTCGCAAACTGCTAAAGTTTGCATGCCAAATTGCGGAGGGAATGAAGCACTTGCACTTCTGTCGGTCCGTTCACTGTGATCTGGCTGCACGAAATTGCATGTAAATGTTCTCGTTCTTTTTTTTAATTTGAAATAATTTTTGGAAGGTTAACCGTTTTATTTGCTGCCTCCTCTTTTTAATGACAGAGTATATTGCGAAATATAACTTCAATGATACTGAGATATTTACAAAACTCTGGACAGCAGGTGTCTGCGGTGGGAAACGAACGCGCTATTGTCCTTTCCGGAGAGTAACGCGTTCACCACCACACCATGCGGGTCCTCATCTTAACTGAGTTCATTGCCGATTTGGGCTCCCCAGATCAATCCCGCTGACTGGTGATTGCTGATGGCAGAGATCGATAGAACTAGGGGAGAGACAGGCGAAACGAAGGACCCGGACGGTGTGGTGGGGGAACCCGTTACTCCCGGAAAGGACAATAGCGCGTTCGTTCCTTACCGCAGACACCTGCGTTCCAGAGTTTGCAAATGTCTTGGCATCATTGAAGTTATAATTTTTGGAAGTTCAAATCCTTTATAGGTAAAACTGACTACATTGCCATATCTTCTCATTGTTGCTTCTAAGGTTGGACTCCGATCTTAACATCAAGATTGGCGATTTTGGGTTGTGCCGAAGAGTCAGTGATGAGAGTGAGTGTTACAAGCCGTCTCATAAGCACCGTGATGTCCCCTTCCCATGGATGGCACCGGAAGCGATGAGAAGCGAAACGGTAACTGATGCACTATTGCATTTTTTCCAATACTTCTTTTGTAGTCATCAACGATTGAAATTTGCTGCTTTCCAAGATAGCGATATGGTTTATATTTTGCCAAAAATAACAATAAAGACGCTGGAGCAATGTGGAACCTCCTGTGCTTCCTGGTTTTGAGTCTAATGCAGTGAATTTGGGTGTTAGTATGGCGATGGTGGTGAGTGTTATGATGAGGTTAGTGGTGAGTGGCCATCACTTGAGTTTCCTTTTTTCTTTTGGGCAGGTTGACCATGCGCAATGCTCTCCACTGGTCTGGAACTTTTCCTTTTGAAAGCAATATGTCACACGGGTTACTAAAAGTGAATTCGGCTTACGGTTTCAGGCCCAAACTCGACTGTGATTTTATTGAGACCTAGAGATATGCCTTTTCTGATACCTTCAATCGCAATTTTAGCTTTGGAAGAGTGAATGAGAAGCGACCGAGGTTTTCTTGGGCTGGGATTGGGATTTTGATATAGCAGTATTAGAGGTGAAACTTTTCCGCTAGCGATTCTAAGTGGTAGCGGAGCATGATCGCCGTCGCATTTTTTAGTATCGATAATGAAACATTGTGGCCACAGGAAATGCCGACGGCACTTTTTTTGGAGTAGTACTTTTTTGAGTTGCTTTCAGAAATTTCTTTTGCTTGTGCCTATGTAAACTTTCCTGCCGAAACTGAAATCTGTTCAATACAACTTTAAGATCTTTGAATAAGCAACTGAAACAGTTTTTTATGTCCGATGAAGCGTTTCTATGGGAGAGGTTTTGGTTTCAGAGACAGCGACTGTGGAACGGAAAAGATTTGTGTAGAACATATGAGTTACTAATTCCATATCATAACTGGTGATACATTATCTTTTTTCCTTGTCGTCGTCACATAAGCCCATTGTTTATTTTCAGTTCACGTTTCAAAACGATGTATGGGCATATGGCGTTGTTCTTTGGGAGCTCACCACTCGGGGATTGATGCCATATGCTGGCAAAAACGGAATCGAAATATTGGAATTTCTACGGGCTGATAATAGGCTGGAAATGCCTGAATATTGCCCTTCGGAGTTGTACGTGTTATTACATTGAACACACAGAATTTCTCTGCATTTTGATTTCTTTGTTCCTTAAACTCATTTCATTTAAATTTGTGTTCACTTCAGGTATAATGAAATAATGCTACCTTGTTGGCATGCTAATCCTCAACAGCGTCCAACTTTCGCGGATTTGGTGACCTTAATGAATAATCTAGTCGCTTCTATGGAAAGTAGTCAACTTAACCGTCTGTCTTGTAATTACGAAAAAGTGAGTTCTACCGTTTCGCTTTGTTATGCCCTCATTTTCCTGCTATTAGGTTCTAACTGCAAAACATTTACTGACCTTGCCACCAATGGTGAATTAAAAAGACATCTCAGCGGCGCCACTTATACGTCAATTTGTAAAAAGTTTGTATGATAAGCTTTGAACTTGTTTTTTAAGGCAATATGTACTATTTGTGCTATAGATGCATGTACCAATGTTTTTGATAAAAGGGGAAAAACACTGCAACTGTTTGCTGAGCATTCGAATCTTTTTACAACAATGTGTTAGTTTAGTTATAAACTTAAGCGGCATTGTTCTTCAATCTTATTGTGGCTAATGCTTGGGCGTAACCACCTTTTTTGGAATCACAGTGATTCCTTTCGAGTGTGAATAGCTGCTAGTACTTGTAGTAGCTATGACGTAAACACCTTAACAATGTTGAGATGATTTTCTTGGATCTAATGGTGAAGCTTGATAAAGGTGCTTTGGGTGATGACCTGAAATTAGTATTGAAATGGAACATACAATACTTGGAAATAGAACTGGAATCCTCTTATATCTCCATCGAAAGGCACCTCAACTAAGTGGGATACCGTAAAGTATAATGCGGCTGTACACCTTGCACTCTGACCGACTAAGACTGTCGTTCAAGTTAATATTTCCGGCTTGACTTTGTCTCGCTTAATTCACAGTGTTAAGACTTAACGAGAGCTGATTTTTAACATAAATAGTGTGCACCATGTATACTGTCCGAGCAGCGGGAATCCACCGAATTACCAGAAAGCTCACCTGCTTGCAAGGAAGCTGATTTCATCTGTCTTTTAGCACTCAGAGAGCATGTTCTTCTCAAAATTGCTAGGAAATTGCTAGGATCGAGCCAGTTGATCAATGTCAAATGTTGTACATAGCAGCTCTGCATGCTCGCTACTACCGTGGAGAAAAAATTGACCCAGAAGACTCAGAGTCTGGTTTTTGCGTGGTATGGTTTAGCGTAACGCTACAAATTTGGTACACAGGTAGTTGAATTAAGGTTTAGCTAGCTACCATGTAACAAAAAGTCGTACTATCGAGCAGCGCCTTTATAATACTGCTTCTTTGGGGATCTGAAAGAGCATTTGCACGACGAAAAATTTGAAAATTATGAGAAGAGCGGGTATAGGTATTCTCATTGCTTGGTTGTGGTCAAAATCGGCAAGAAGATATATAGGAACGTAGTATATTCAATGAATACACTCAGAACTTGCGTGAGAACTTATCCAAGCTATGTGTTGTGTGATGTTCTAATCATTCAGAAGCGGCTTGGTATAAAATCTATAACATTTTCATTGCAAAAGTTTTATGCTCCTATGCATTCTTATTAACTTGTAAGCTATACGGTTCCACTAATGAGTTCATTTGGAAATCTTCGCTGGAGAATTTTAGCTCATTAATTGTTTTTGTTCGGCAACGTATTTTTGTAGTGCTCTTTGTGGATTACACCAGTTTGAGGTTTGAAACAGTATCAGTCGTTTCTCAGATTTTTTTCTACTGTCTACAAGTTTCTGAGTTTTTGTTGAACCAATATGGTGTTGTTAATGTGTGCTTAAATACGATGATGATATGATGTCCTTGATTATCGTTTGGACAATGCTCTGTCCACTCGTTTGGTTGTCTCGAACACTAGTTCATGGGAATAATTGGATTACGGCTTGAGTTCGGCTGAAGTTTGACGGTTTTCGCCCTCCGTTGAATTGCGATGGAATATGATTTTCATAGAAATCTAGATATAGCTATGTTAGTGCATTTAGCGGTGTACAGGACAGTCATCGGCTATCATAAATCGGAATAATGTTCGTTGCCTCGTGACTATGATTCTTCGGTAATGACCAAAGTTATTGTGATTAGCTAACCGACCCGGTCGAGGTCGTCGTTTGCGGTCGAGTATGTCCTTGTCAACCAGTTCGCAGTTATGCATTGATTTCAGTGCATACATCATCGAAAATACTCTTGCTCTTTGAATTTCACAATATTATACCTTAGCTCCTAGTGAGATTCATCAGTTCCATTGAGAACAGTCAAGTTTTGTGGGTATTTGTCCTCAAGGTACAAATTTTCTTTTTCTACCACGGAGAATTTTTTTCCCTTTGGGGTCAACAAATCATAACTTTTTCCGCTTTTCATCAAGGCTCATATTTCGAGCAGAGAAGCTATTGAAAAAGCGGATTATCGTCGAGCATGATGCAACGCTTTCCCAGTACATGTCATCAGTGTGTTCCTTTGTCGCATTTACAACTGTAGTTGTGAACTTTTCGGTGTATATGTTCTTAGGTATTAAATTCGTTTTTTTTTAGAAAATTTTGCTGCAAACCTGCTCCAACTTTCGAAATTTAACTTTCGCTCTAACTTTTCTTTGAAAATCTGAATTTTTATGCAAATATAGAACCAACTCGCTACACTTTAGAAAATTTATCTGCAGCAAGAAAATTTGTCTACATCCATAGGGCGATGAGCAACATGCCGATAGAGAAATCGTCTATAAATTTGTTATCTAAATCCGCAAGTTTTTAAACAATTACTGGTGGTTATTAAAATCTATGAGTGTTGCGAATTTCTTGGCATAAAATTTGTTTCTTGTTCGCTGACTTCCCAAGTTTTAAAGAAAACGTAATCCTCCAGAGCATTGAGAGTTATCAATTAAACATTATACTAACACATTCGAAACGGTATTAATCTACTGAACTATTAATAACGGTATTACAGTTATGTACTCTTCATGGTGATTCGACTTCAGTACAGAGCAATGGACTTGAGAACTTTGTCTAGCGCCTTTTTTGCATATTTGCTTGCTTGAGTCGTATTCAGAACATCTGATTATTAACCAGTTTTGCCAAATAGCTACGTTCCTGAATAATGACACATTTTACGCATTCTTGTTAATGTTAGATTATGTATACATATGGGTATTGCAGAAAAGTGTATTTATCATTGTTTATTGTTTGTACAAAATAAAACATTTGCATTGTTCAACGACATGTCGCCAGAATTTTTGCTGATGTTACGTCCGAGGTACTAAGCTGACCCAGTTAATTCGTTGTACTTGTCCATAGCTGTTAGATTGCTTGTATCGAATTTGTGGAATACTCCTGAATTATACATTTGAAACTGTGAGAATGATATTTTGAAAGAGTGGTTCCAGTTAGTCTGTGCGCTTTTAAATGTATTCCTGCTAAATATTGGACGTTATTCTAAGATTGTGAAAATGATCGTTTGTGATCGAACTACGTACCTTTCATTTTAAAATTTGCTTTTTCTTGTGGGCCATTTCTCTTACAATGGTGCAGACGATGGCCTATTCATTGTGCATAAGATTTGGAGTGGTAGTTAGAACAAATGATTACTCCCATGTGGGCTTTAATTGACCTCTAAACATTTGAAAACCCTTCAAATGTTTGAAAAGACCATTGTTCTCTTGTTTCACCATTGAAATAGTAGTAATCGACGGGAGTAAGGCTCATAGCTCTTGTCTGCCTTGATCGATTCAAAGCCGTCAAGTTTGTTCAATATTTGTTTTTGATGCGCTGTTGCGTTGTACAAATGAGGTATGAGGTAGTATAATGAAAGGAAGTATTATTTCGAGTATTGAAAAGCAAGAGGTTTACCATCAGCAAACGTATGCAAGGAATAGATCGCAGACCGTCTTAGCACAACATAACGGAAATGATGAGAAAACGTGATGATAACCAAAGTGCAACCTTATACAAGTTAAACATTTGTCTACTCTAAGTCAGTTCTAAGCTGATGTGTGGTTGGAGGAATTGGCACTTTTTTCTATGGTTGTAGAATCACAAAGGTGAAAGATAGCGTGATGCTTCTTGTTTATTGAAGTGATAGGAAACAAGGAAAATCGCATCTCTTCTGTGCGCTAACCGCATATGTAAATTTCATCCTCGAAGGAATCTAATCCCAAGATATTAAACATCCCTGGTAAGTCAGCGACTACACTGTTGTAACGACTAAGTGTTATGACGACATTCGTATGTTAGCGTGGAAAACGTGCCAAACAAGGAAAATATCAATGGGATGAAAATTGGGTCGAGTCCTAGTGTACACTTGAATGCGAGTCGTCTAATAAAATACAATTCTAGTACGCTATAAACATACCTGTGAACATGCGAAATGATTTGAAGGCGTACGTTCTCAAATAACATGCTTTTTCTAGATTTGTGGTAACATGCCCTCAGCTTACGTATTTGAAATAAAAACCAGTACAATATGCAGATTTTTGCCAATGAAACAAGTGTTCGTCATCCTACCAGAGCAATTCTTTGGTTCATAGGGACCCAAAAATCGCTTTTTTCTTCTATTTTCCTTTGAGGGTTTGTTTTTTAAGAGGTTTAGGATTGCATAGGCGGTTCACTTCAGTGAAGGTGCGATGTTATCCACGAGTGCACCTTTTGTTGTTTATGGGGTATCGTGCGCGCTTTGAAAAACGTTAGAAATGTGGATTTCGTCTTTGTCGTTTTAAGTTGGATTTTTAAACTTTTTAAACAAATTTTGAGCTGGAGTAATATTCTAGAAAAAATCATCTTTTACCTTAGCGCTTTTCTTTATATTGGTCCTATTCTTTATAGTGAAAAATTGGCGGCAGTCCCACAACATTGCGAGAAGCGCAGTGGTTAGGGGCGCCCTGCGATATACATGCGTTCGATCCCGCACCCCAGGCTCACAAGCTCTCCATCGTTCCAGGGTCGGCAAATTCGAACCAGACTTGTCTGAGAGAATAGCAGCAATGGCTCGTTACATCGGTAGGCCACCGCGAGTCATTGTGAAGGTCAGATATGCATTCATTCACCTCTAACGATGTTTTATGAAATCAAATGCATAGCTCATTCCTCAGGGATTGATCAACGATGAGAGCTTTGTGCTTCATCATACATCACCCATAACGGGATAGTTCAGTGTTTCATGAGCCTATCGTACTTTCAGATTCTCAGATATTCTTTATATTGAAAATTTATCGGCAGTAGTTGGGAAACCGGCTTCGCCACGTCTATGCTGTCTACGATGTTAGAAGATTATTTCTAACCTATTTACACCGCTTATAGCGGTGGAGAAAGACATTTCCATAATCGAGAAATTATAGGAAGGTGTGGAAAAATTCGTTCAGCTGTGGATATGTTATGGTAAAGTGGAGGTTTTATATTAGGGCGTTTAAAAACGGGATTCAGACCTGTGAAATTTCTAAAGAGAAGAGTTGTTACTGGATGATACATTAGTACACCTACTTAAGTGCAAAAGCATAACTAAAGAATAACCACTTATCAAAAATATTCCTGGATTTATAAATGGTTATGAAAAGCCCTTTTTCATGAAAGTGAAGAATGAATTAAGAAACCACGACGAACGCATTTTTTCCCGCTGTTATTTGTCGTTTCACATTATTTTATCATTTCGGGAGGTGACGTAATTCCGATGTTCGTTTTAACAAATTCCAGTAAACAAGGGAGGAAACGTTGCACACGTGTTGGAACGTTTAGTGAAAAGTAAAGAGTGTTCTAGAAGCTTGAATATTTCATACATGGAAACAAAAGCTTACAGCGTTAGGCTATAATTAAAGGGTTTTTTATTGGTTTCTAAAGCTGAAACTTGAAAACTTCATAGAACTGTTTGAGGCTTCTGAGGTATTTCTTCGGAAAAGGAGGAGCAGGTGGAAGCATATGCTAGCGTTCTGAGGCAAGCCTACCTCGAGCGTGGGTGTTACGCGTCCAGGTGGCGAAGAAGTGATTAAACGCTTACCAAAAACGACTGAGCTGGATTTCTTATAAAGGGTGTGTATCGGAGGATCAAGTGGCAACACTTAATGAACGTAAACTGTTTTTACTTGGGGTGAGACAGCATGTCAAATCTGATTGGTCTTTCAGACCTAAGGTTTTATGAATGACAAACTTGAAAGTCACACAAAACACTTAACTTCGCACATAAGAAAGGGAGTTAAAAAGGAGTGCATCTGTCATAGTGATTATAAACGCTTCGGAATACGAGTACAATCGTCCAGACCCCGGAAAGCTCCCCTTCGACTCAGAAAGACTGGTAACTGTATGCACAGAAGAGCTGTCAACTCCTAGGAAGGGGTATTTTTGGGTTTCAGGAGAGAGAGAGAGAGGGAGAGAGAAAGAGAGAGTGAGAGAGAGCGAGAGAGAGTCAGTTCGGGTGGAATTAAACGTCATTCATGAAAAACAAGAAATATGCAAGTTGCAGATGGAGCTACTCCCAGATCCAAACACGTTCGTCCATTATGGATGCAGAACAAAGGACGACCGAGTGAGTGAAGTGATAATACTCGCATAGCAGGATCAGCCATATAGAATAGAAAATAAATCTACATAGACAACACGTCGATTTGAGTTCTTTTTAAACCTTAGGGTTTTCTTGCTATATAAAGTGATTCGCAATTAGAAAATATTTTATGAATTAAGAAGTATGTGAAAATGGAATATTCAGACGTCGTGTTTTTGTGTCAGGTTTCATTAATAAATGATGTCATGAACCAGAATATAGTAAATTCATAAGATTCGGGACTCAAGGTGACCATGTAGTTGCCAAGTAAATTTATGGGATAGGATCTTTGCCTCTGCCTAGTTAGTTTTCTTTTCAGCTCCGAGTACACGTGATCATATCTGTGTATGTATGAGCCTGTATTTCCCCCTTATGCGGTATGCATCCTATTCCTCAATTTTGTGAATTGCTTACAATCAAGTGCATGAGGTGTTCACTGAAGGACGTTAAAGGCAATCTCCAGCGTAAACAAACATCGTGTAGAAATTAACAGCCTGTTTTTTACAAGGTTTCAAACTTGTGCGGAAAGTACTGCATGAAGCAGCAAATCTACAGAGAATTCATGCATGTGGAAAAAGATGGGAAGAACTACGGATTTTTTTCATGATTTGCCTACACACGCCGTCAGTCTTACATAAGCTTTAGTGAACTGGTGAGAAGCTTCTTTGTTCTTGGTCCTCAACATTTTCCATGGCTCTCGGAACTAAAAAAAATCGACATTTTAGTGTTGTTATACCCTAGATGACTCTAACCCAGATTTTTCAAGGGCTCCAGCAGTTTTTTCGATTTGCCACCAACCGTGCCGGTTCTGTATTCTAAGTGTGTAAATTTGGTTAATGCTGGAGAGTTAGTTGTTTTCCCTCCTCGTCGATTTGTTGAATGCCGCTCGAGAGCAGTATTCTCTTGGTTCCCTGGGTGGCCATGGTGTTCCTATGTCCTTGTCACAAGTAGTTGCCATTTCTTGTGGCTTACCAAAAAAAAGGGGTTTGCTATTCTGCTATTCGGATTCGTCCAGGACTTAACACTTCCTTTGGAGGTAGTAATTTCGCGACATCGGAGTTCCCAGTTTGTTAAAAGCACTTCAAACCTATTTTGGTAAGCAAAAGTCTTAATAGCCTGTCCTGCTGAGAAGTTTGAACTTGTCGTTTTCTATATGAGCAGCATGGAGAGTTTATTAATGTGAACTAAGCGTTTTCATCATAGCAATATTATTTTTTTTTGGAACATAGATTATATTATGTTAAAAATTAGTTGTTGTTTTTGAGCGAGCTCAATTTTACAACGACCTTTCATTAAATAGAGTTAAGTTGGCAGCGACATCTGCTTTTTTAAAACTGATAGAAGAATTCGAAATACGCTGGTGTTAGACGTTTATGCTTTTAAGCAGAGAGACAGAGAGAGAATAGCTGTGTGGGTTTTTCGACAAGAAAGAAGTTACGATGAAACTTTTTATTCAGAAAACAGAACACTATCCTTGATTCCTTCTACCTCAGCACTGATCAGCAAGTTCACATTTTTTGGCAAGTAGACGTGAGGCTGTTAACGCGGTATTTCTTGCCGACTAACGTTTTGTCGAATTTCTTTCACAACCTGGAAGAGGTCGCAGTGAAATACAGTCTACCCAGGCGCATACTTTCGTAGCATTCTCGAAACCGTAATTTCAGTCCGCGTGGTGAACAGGTACTTTAAAATACTGTTCCTTGTGTGTTTTCCATTTCTGCGAGTGACTAGGAGAGCGGAATTTCCATGGATGAGAAATGTACCTCTCTCAAAAAAGGAGTAATTTTTCTCTTGTTCAAGTGCCTATGGATTTTTCACCTCAGTTTCTCAAAACCTTTGACAGTTGATTATACGGTAGTACTTTCACGACCACTGTAATGTGAACTTTTCTTAGAAGGATGTGATGAACCACTTCAGTGATCGGAGACATTTCTACTCTTAATTTCCAACTCATAACCGTATTTTATACATGCTCTCGATGTTTTGACAATGATACTCCAATTAAATTGGAGAAGTTGTTTCCATTCATCTTCTTTAAACCTTAGGTCACTCATTTACGCAGAGCTGATTAGATTATCTTACGGTACTCTAGAGCAAAAACAAAAAGTGGATGTCGTTTTGGGCGTGGCTACTTATTGAAGATCTGGCATTGCTAACGCTCGTTTGCATAATCCATCCTTTTCCTTGTCAACGTTCATTTGCAACGAAATCGTTCACAACGCACAAAAAAGTGGATACAGTTTTGTTTTGACAGCTATTTATGAAGGAATCACGTTATTCCTTCAGTTTGCACATCCGTAGTATCTATCGGAAGTTTCAAACAACGCAACTTATGACTTTCTGAACACTCCCTTCCATGCGCAAATCATGTTATTTCGATGTAATATGTGAGAATTTTATTTGCTGACTTGCCGCACTTAGGGAAATTTGTTGCATTTCACTGCAAAATGGTGGTTGGATGGCGAGCGTTGTCTGGCCTTCTTTGCCTCTAGTTCCCACTCTTGCCGTCTTCGGGAACGTTCTCGTCATTATGGCTGTATACAGAGAAATGTCTTCAAACGGTTACCAATATGCTTATCGTGAGCTTAGCGGTCTCCGATTTTTTTGGTTAGTCAGTATATTAACCATAAATTTATTTCTTCTCGTCCATGTAGGCAACTGTTCTCAGCGGTCATTTCCAATAAAAGTTCTTTGAATTTTTGTATCTTGTAGCACTTTTTTGTTCAGTAGAAATACTTCTCAAATAATAAACTGGACGGGAAAATTAAATTGATTGAAATGTACCACAGCATTCATGTTCCGTTTTTAGTAATTTGTCTGAACAAGTTAATGAGGAAGTTAATGAGGGTCTTTATAATGTCCTGCTGTTCTCCAGTCAGTGTAGGGACTCAATACTGCAATCTACGCAGACAAATCTTTAGGTTAGACGACATCAAAAAAAATTAAAACCTTCTGTAGTCCTTGTTGTTACTGAATGTGTTGTTTCAGCTTATTAGTGGAGTAATTGCAACCCGTTCTTCCATAAATTATCCCTAACAATACTACAAGCATGCACCATATCTTTTTATAGAATCATCCCACGTGTCCTTAAAAAAAGCCAAGCTCGACATGTTCGTATCCAGAATCCCTTAGTTCAAAGTCGTTTTTGTTGCCGGCATCAGTGTTACATGTAACTCATTCAAAACCTGTTCCATTTCATGGATATTTGGCGAAAATAATTTTTTACCAACTGAGATGTCCTTAATCATGTCGAAAAAAGAATCTATTATATATCACCGTGGCTATTTTCCGTTAATGAGATAATTTTTGGCACTTGATCTGCAATTGATTGACTCCTCTTTTCATGCATTTCTATTGCTTTTTTGGCATTATTCTCAAGGAGGACCCTAATGCATAATCTTTCAATAATGGACATCTCATAGGCCTGAGCGTGGCAGATAGAATCTCAGGCTCTTAATGTACCGCTCTACGAAGTGGCGCAGCTCATGTGCGCTCTTGTATTAGACAGATTCTTAAACCAGTCCTCAACTGCATTAGCTTCCCCCTAATTTCCCTAGCGCATGATTTGTAGAAAACAAGCTGAGAAAGAATTATTTGCTGATTTTTTTGAGGTCACTTCTAAAATTAATTTTTTTAGGTTGCCACTTGCGTTATGTCCTTTGGAGTCTACTACGAGGTTAGTGATTCGTCTTTTCTACGACTTTCTGCAATAAAGTGGGCGATTTCATGCTTTTACGGTGGGATAAAATGGTCCTACTAGCGACATTCAACACAATTACAGTTTTGTGGTCTTTAAAACTTACAACTTGGAGGTGCTTTATAATATATTATCAGGAATGGATTTAATCTAATGATAAAGACTACTATAGCAAATCCACCTCAAAGGGGTCCCTGTTTGTCGTCTCTCTGATAATTTCTGATTTGATGATATTCCAAGTGAACACTAGATGAGAAGTCAGTTTTCTGACCATTGCCGAGTAAATCCCACCATTGGTACTTAATCTATTGAGCGGAACTACGAATTACCTATCTCCACTATAAACTAGATGACCGTTGAATTTCCGGTATATCCCGTTCATGTAATCGTTTATTGACGTTGTCATTACAGTTCTTTGTCACCAACTGAAAAAAATGGGTAGTAAAAAATATTTGCAAGGTATTTGGTGTTCTAAGAATACTATGCAGTGGATTTGACATATTATCTTTCGTTGTACAGAAACTATTCTTTCCTTCTCCATCTAGCATTTTTCGTTAGGAAAATATTTATTTTAGCGTAACGACTTCAAGTGGAACATTGGTCAATTTTTTTTGCAACCTTTATTTGGCTTCCGATGTAACTTGCTCGACTGCTTCTATATTAAATCTCTTGGCAATATCTTTGGACAGGTTATGTTGATACGATTTTCAACATCATCACTTGTAGAGTTATGAAAAACCTACCTTATCCCGTGTTTTAAACTTCGCAAGTTAAAAGCCGTGCAAAGTGAACGAACGGAGACTGAGGAAAAGTTGTTGAAAAAAATTCGGCTAACATACATCTAGAACTGTGGGAAAAGCTCCAATCTCTGCAAAATAGCTGACGATGATTCCATTTTTGTAGAAAATTTGGAATACAACTAGTTTGGCCCATAACGGATTATCCTTTTAGAATTTAATATTACGAGAACGCAGTTCTCATCCATCTTCGAATTTAATTTTACGGGGAAGCAGTGCTCCACTATGCTTTGATTACTTAATACTCTTGCAGTGGAAGCTCTGTCCATGACTACTCGAGATTTCTTCGGTAGAAAGACAGATGTAGTGGATGACTTCTACTGGACTTATTTCGTATTTTGCGCACTTTATCTGGATCGCTATTCTGCTTGTTTTTTGCTCTGGAAGTTATCGTTTAAACCCCGATACATACAGAATGAATATCGCTAGCTAGGAATAGGCAAACCCAGCTGGCATCGTCACAGTGAGTGAAGATATATAAATTTCATGATGCTCACTTTTCTCTAGGTATATCGCCATTGGTCACCCCATATCTTACGCTCAGTATGGTGCACGTGGTGGTAGAGCAATTATTTCAATATCAATTGTCTGGGTTGTAAGTGTAATAGTTGGCCTGCCGATCCTCCTCGGAGTCAATCTAATGGAAGAAAATGTAGGATAACCTTGCTTTAATGTTCTGCTTTTCTAAATGCATTCAACGCTTCATATAGTTTCTGTACTTGGTACTAAGTTTTTTTTTCGTTGGCCTTTTTTTTTCAAATTCCACTTTAAAAACGAGGGATGGTCGTAAGCTTGAGGAAAAGTCCACACTTAACCTTCATGAAGATTTCAGTTATGCGAATTCAGTAATGCTTACTTTAACATTCTTTCTTCTCTGCTATCATTCTTTTTCCCATGTACCGCAATGATTGTACTGTATACTGTTATATTCCGACGTCTTCGTCAAAGAGGAAGAGCAAGGAATCTACGGAATGCAGCATGGACAGATAAATACAAGGTCGGTCTTATTGTCTTAATACCACTTTATATTATAATCCTAAATCCGAGTATGAAGACTTTTAACCCTAGGAAAAAACTAGTCGTTGGAAGTTATTGTCAGTGGTAGGTTCATCAAAGCTTGACAAATGAGTGGAAGTGAAGTGTCTCACTTCTGTAACGATTGTGATAATATGCTCATTTCTAACTTGCATTACGGTTTCACTTTTTTAAGTTATCTCGTTTTATTCCAGTTTACTTCAAAGGTATAACGATTCATGGTGAAATCGACCTAGGAGGGGTAATGCCACTTCTTGCTATCTCTGTCTGAACTGGTAGTGAGGTTAATGTCATACTGCAGTGCACATCAGATGTGCCTACAGTAGCACTGAAGCTGAGATGTTCGACGCTCCAATCCAGTAGCAAAGCCAAGAGTAACGAGTAACGGCAGAGTCATGCAAGCTTTCCATAGGCAGTTTAGAGATAGCCTTGAAGATTTACGAAAGAGCATGAAAATTCTTAGTACTGGTGTAGTTTGCTAAATGATTAACAAGACTGGAATTGATACGGGTGTCAGGCCATTCATCTTTGGACTAAACCTTCAACATTTGCTACAGTATTTACTCCATGTAATCCATTGCAAATCAACGCCTGTTGCCATTTGTTTGCTTCAATGCGCACAGATCAAAGGCTGTAAGAAAACACTTTTTATTCGAAGAAGCATTTGTTTTTATTTTGCTAAATGAATATTTAGTCCATGTATAATTAATTCAAGAACAGTGTTCTTTATGGTCTTCACTTTTATTGCTTAGCGGGCAACTGTGTACTTAATTTCGTTTTTGATGAGACATGTAATGCCACCCAGGAACCCCTTAAAGTTGATAGATTTCCACAATGCAGTAGTGACTGAACCGCAAATCCGCGACCATCTTTGCATTATGCAGAACTGTACAACTTGTACCATCGGCATAACAGTGGTTGCGTTGTTGTGGGTATAGTATGATTCTGTTCAACGAATGTGACGAGGAGGAGTGAGCGATAAAAACAGTTGTATAACTTTTTACTTACTGCCTATTATTTTTTTATGGCAGTCATGATGTTAATTACAATAACAATGGTGCTAAGATATTTGCAAACTCTGACCGCCAGATTTTAGCCAGTGATTACCCTTTTGAGGGAGTCTTGTTACCCACTGCATCAGTGCGGCCGGCCTTCGTTTGCCTTTCTCACATTCAAAAAACAGTCGTATTTTGGCAAGATTCATATCCCATGCTGATGTTGCGTTTAGAAGCATGCACTCATTATATACGAGGTAGCAGTAGATTAAGATGGTGCACAATTTTTTATGTTTTTCTAGGCTTATAGATCTCCTTTGAGATTAATGAATCGTTCCATTGAGTGAGCATAATGTGTAGCATACTGTACCGTAATCTGGTCCTGTCAACATTTTAAGACCGAGAAATTTGCCGGAACATAAGCTGAACTCGAACTGGTGTTCAATATTAATTCGGCAATATTAATGACCCGTGTCTTCACTCGTAGTTTTTGCGATCTAATTTTTACTGGGACTATCATCTATTATTATGTCATAATTAAGTATTCGTTCACATCTTCAGCTTGCTTTTTTTCACTGAAGATACTGTTTTCGACAACATTCATGGAAAATACCGTTAGCTTATTCAACAACTTCACTACTAGAGAAACAAAAGTTTGAATTCACCAACAATCGCATTTCTGCAGAGCCACCCAAACTACTAAAAAAAATTAGGAAAAGGATCTTGACAGTAGTTAAACGAAGTAGAAGGACCTCCACTGGTATTAAGAACTAGAAACAGCATGTTCCTGTTTCCATATGAGGTCAGAAAGGATGGATTTGTCATCTGAGAATTTTCTGTTCCAAACTCCAAAGCTATATCTGGTCAGTGAAGAATCGCATTGCATCCGATCTAGATAAGCTCGCACCAAAAAATATGAAGAGGCTAAGACCATTACTTCTCACATTGGTTTAACTATCTACACGCGATGGTGTTATTATTGGATGAGAGGAATTCGGCTGAGCAGTACCGTCTTGGCAAAAATTATTTGCACCCATTGACAAAAAACACCACATGAAAACTGCAGCCTGGTAACATGGAGGATGGTCACGCTTCTCATAATGATTCAAGAACAAGCCTATCCGATCTATAAGCTCGTACAGCGATGTCTGAGTAATTTTTCACAAAAGAAAGGCATATGAATCACTGACTGATAGCAGTCGATGTCGTTCAATAATTAACAGGCGGGCAGATGCTTGAAGTGATTTTGTCACAACAAATTAGCTTTGGTTTTAAGCCTTCATGCATCTAGAACTAGTTCCGGCCAATGTTTTTAAACTCCTTCTTATGCTAATGCCTCGAGATGCTTGTGTTGGTTTCCTACTGCCCTATGAATTCTGTTGTGGTTTGCCACAGCATTGACCGATTACCAAATAAGAATGGCTGCGAGAGCTCTGCTTCCAATTAACTTGTTGTGCGCTGTACTTATCCTTTACCTTTAATGAACAAATGGAGCGTTTCAATTCTGGATTATTGATTAGGTTCTAAGAGTATTATAGAAACTTCACATTTCCGACGTGATCAAGTTTTTCACTTTCGCATTTTTCATATGGCAATGAATCTCTTCTTATTGAAAGTGTTGACTTCACATTGACGTAGTTTTGACTTCCATCCTACTCAAACCCATTTACATCTAAATTTGCCGACCACGGAAGATTTTTAACCCAATTATAGAACGCTAACGATTTGACCATGAGGAACCTAACAATCCTGATATGTCTAAGGCAGGAAAAATTTTGATGTCTTCATGATTCATGACAATGTTGATTGGAGCGGATTAATTCTCTTCCGAGAGAACCTAATGGCGTGATAATAAAAGTGAAAATCTTTGTAACAGCCGGTACCAAATTTTTACTCAGAATAAGTTTCCAGGTAGAAACATATTCGAAGACATAGTTGTGAGGTTATCAACTATAATCCAATTAAGGATTTATGCCACTATATTTTATGTGTGCGTGCATGTTCATGAAGGAGATTTTGTTTATGAGGCGCAATGTCAAAATCAGACTGCTGGACGAATACACGAGCGTGCGTTTGACGTACAGAAGTATCACAACCAACACAATTTCCAAGAAGAATAGATATCTTCGTGTAATGATCACACCTCGGGATAGAATGTCGAGTTCAGGAAACGCTTCAATAAACAAAACTGCACTTATCTTTCTAGGACACGAAGTCTCTTCCAAGCTTTCTGTTAGCATTAATTGTTCAACAAAGCAACACAGGGTGGGAGGGGCTCAGATGATTAAATTTCGCTATTCATTTAGGTTAACAGCAGAATACGCGTCGCATTTAAAACAGCAAGAGCTTACTCTTCGAAGTTATTTTTCAGCAAACTGGTTATTCATAAATGCTTCTTAAGTTAATCGGATGGCATTTTACGCCTAGCATTAAAAAGAGAAAAAAATAGATGGTTGAGTTGTTTGATGTTGAACCTATGTGTTTGTCTATTTTCTTCCGATCCTTACATTGATGCCAAGGTTTAACGAGTCAGCCGAGATGGACCAATCATAGTTCATCTCGGGAGGATTAGAGAGATGTGGCATGCTGCGCCCTTTGAGGCAGCAAAACACTGGTCTCACAGGAAATTTTTAGGTTTCTTTGTTTTCGTTTTATATGCCGTTTTAGGGAGCAGATTATGCTCTAAGTCTTAAGGTTTAATCTTTTGTTCTTAATGAAGTTCCCGTACAATTTTTGGTGCTAGAATTAAAACGAGAATAAGTAAATCCATGGAATTGTTTGTACGCATCAAAATGGGGCGTAAGCACTCAGAAAGCTCTCGCAATATTAACTCTGTATTTCAACAGTTTTGGATGCAAGCTTTTCAATATGAAGCGAGTTGTGGGCGACCAGCTATCATCAGTTATAGCTGTAGCTACATGAAGCCTTAATTACTAGCGGTAAGTACTAGAATAGTTTCGGGGCACCAAATTCTGTGAAGAAAGAAGAAAACTCAAGAGACGCAAAGAGGTTGACATTTGACAAAAGGCTTTTATACACTTCTTTTGAAAAACAAGAGGGCTTTGTTTTCTGTCGACATTGTGGCAAGCCACTGTAAGTAGGTTGTGAGCTAAATCCGCCGACGTTCCGAGTAGTTGATTAACAAGTATGAAGCACTGAAACACTTCTTCCAGAAGTCAATTTTCCATCAGATGAGCGTCCTGTGAGCATACATGGAAATCATAGGAAAATATCATTATATATATATGTATACATATATATGCGTGTAACTATCCTCTATGGTTTCTTCAATGCTGTAGAAATGATTAAAACAGTGATTAAAACGTTTTTAAGAAATTAACAATGCACTAAGCACAACACCATACGTTCTCTACATAGATCTTTTAACCGAGAAGACTAATTTGCAGAAAAATTCCCTATCATAAGTCGAAGCACTAACAAAGTAGAAGTGAAAAGAAATCAGACAAGAAACTCTTCTTCATTTGTAGTATGCTTATCGATCCCATTGGTCTTTTCCTCAACAGACCACTTTCTCGGACACTTCGGCAAGTAATTGCCTGAAGAGGTCCTCAACCGCAGCTGAAAATGTTTCCGGGATATTTTTTTCACCCGCAGAAGCTCAGAACTGTAGCATGACTAAGTGAATCAGCGTATGTCTTGTCTAGAAATGAAGACTATAATGGTTTATTACGGTTAATAAAGTCTCTTAGAAGCTGAAATAATTTTCTGAATAATTTGATTCATCTCAAAGTAGTATTTATTTACTTAGTGATGGTAATGTTGTACCAATTCCACGTTCTCGATCAATGAAAATAAAAGAATGGAAGCTACCAAACTCAATGCTCACGAATTCAAGCAGAATTCGTGAAATACCAGTCGAGGTACTGTGTTGATATGTACTCCTCATAAATTGGTCATTTAGACACCATCGTTTCCTACTCATTCGGATTCATCGGAGAATATCTCGACTCTATCACCGTTAGCAAATGAAGGGTGTTTTGGGTTAAAAACAATATCGAATGCTCAGTCCTTCAGTGCAACGGGCAATGCTTGCAAACAGCCGTTTCGGCAAGTGCCAATAATGAGTGAGGGTTAGTTAGAACATGTAACAACGTTCAAAGCTAATTGGTTAATCCATTATTTTGCAGGTCTCCGTGCAAATTCTCAAAGTATTCCTGTAGTCCATGCTGATCGAGAGCTTTACAAGGAGGAATTAAATCATAACTCCAAAGAAATTTCGAGGTCTGACGCAGTTATAATTCTGTTAGAGTTCTTTGCGACCATATATTAGTGTCTAAATTCCTCAGATTCAATAAAGAGGTACATAGTGATCTAGGGCCAGTCTGTTGAGCGAACAATTGAGTTAGAGAGAGATAGAGAAACAAGAAAGCGTGGCAATAGCTTGAAGCCGGTTAAACGATTAAGAGAAGGGAGCATCCGCGATATATCGGAAAAACGTGGAACAAATCTGTGCAAGTGGAGCACAGCCATGAAGTCACTGGTTAATGGGCCTTAGAATTCTTTCCACGTGCTAGTATTTGAAATATACGTATATATATATATATATATATATGTATATGAAATTTTTTTTCTCAAAACCAGCTTTCCTTTCATTGATCATCGAATGATTCCAGCGAGAGCCAGTGAAATCTAAATCTAATCTTTGTTCCTTCTCGCTGTAACAATTCAAGAACATATTTTCCTTCCAGGATCTTCTTGAAAGAGTCGAACTAACTATGAAGGCAGCGGTCGTCCCTAGTTGGCCA
Organism: Angiostrongylus vasorum; assembly: GCA_018806985.1. Lineage (NCBI taxonomy): Eukaryota > Metazoa > Nematoda > Chromadorea > Rhabditida > Metastrongylidae > Angiostrongylus > Angiostrongylus vasorum. The sequence continues at coordinate 350,969 of JADANN010000392.1, forward strand.
GTGAAAGCTCATAGGAACCAGTCGTTAACGAACGTTCTTCACCTGTTGTCGTTAAGATCCATCACGTATCCAGCTGCAATTTTCGACATTTTTAAAATATAACGCAGTGTCTCTTAATTTTGATCACTGAAGTAGGTCAGAGCGTCAGATTTCCCTCTCATTTGCGTGATATGAGATACGTCCCAGCATCACACTTCCAATAGTGCATCCTAACTGTGTGGTCTTTTGTACTGTTTACGTGGGCGTGTAGATTTCTGAGAGGTAAGTTATGGTTGCTTAAAGACAGAGCAGTCAACTATCAAGAGCATTCATGACTGCTTTTTTCCTCAGCTGACAAAGCCTTTTTTTAAGTCGATAACAATGAGAAAAAGCGGCTTGGATGTGGTCCATCATTCTAAATCTATTTCGGAATCCTCTTTGCTCGCATGGTTATCCTTGGTCCGACATCCCGCGAATCCTGTCTATCTGGAATGAAGGGCATGCAGACGGAAAGAAGCAAGCAAATTGAGCGATAGTTATCAATGTCGTGTAACCCTCTTTTTTGTGCATCAACACGATTCTCCTGGTTTTCCAGTGATTTTGGATTCCCATTTTGGAAGGCAATGGTGAATAACCACGCAAATTTGTTAAGGAGTGGTTCTAGGTTCGTTATATGTTTGGGTCCCAACTTCTGTGGAGCAGATACTGTGCGATTCTTCATCGAGGTTACAGCATGCCGAAATTTTAAGTGGAGGGCCATTAGGACAACACATCCATTATTTCTGCCCTCATACTGAAGCAGTTAGATGCTAATTGGGTTGCGAAATCTTTACATGCGCTGCTGATCTCCTTCCAAAGCTAGGGAGCGTTATCCAACACTGCTGTTTGTTTTGCGTCAGGCTTTTTGCGGCTGTGCATTGCCTTATTAGGTCCAATGTTTCCGTAGGCAAACGGCTCTTTCTTACTTTAAAATCCGCATCATTTCAACGTTGTCATGAACTTGTTTGATAAATAAACCGATTCTATTCTACGTCGATGCACGATGGTGTTTTTCGATGTTGTGGTTTTCTCTTCTCTCTGCCAAAATATCACGCGCCAGGTAGGTGAAAGCCCGACCTCGTGTAAAACTTTGGGCCAGCAGCGATGTCGGTGGGCATACTTCGATTTACTACGTTGTAGTGAACCTCATTACAGTAACCTGCATTGACAGGACCCTTGTGCAGTATTGAGAGGAGGAATTCTGAATTTGTCCGAATCCGTAAGGAATCTTTTAAACTCTTTTTATTTATGACTTAATTTTTGCGGTATAGACGGGAAAAAAATGTAGAAGCTTCTACTTTTCCGCGTATTTTCAACCATGAACGTTCAATTCAGGTCATTAGTTGTTTAAACGAGTCGAAATTCACGGGCAAGCTCATGTTTAGTGAGCATCGATACAACACTCTTTTCCATTATCTTATATTCCAAAAAGTTTTTTTTCCCGATGTCTGAAATAAGTTGGGCGGTTTTTCGCCGTCTTGGCTACGTCAGGTCACTTTTAGCCTGCATCGTCAGCTACTCGTTTAAGATTCGATTCGTAGTGTTATTGTGTGGAAGTTTAGAACAGCTTTGAGATTGTAACCGCTATCTATACCCCCCGCACTGACCAGCACTGTTGTCGGGAGCACTTTCCGGGTTATTGAAATAAGGTCTATTATTTTCAAAGTCTTCTATAACTAAAATCACTACAGAGGTTGCCTTGCTCATGCGTAGGGGATACATATACTTGCATTCAGCGTATCGGTTCTTTTCGAAACAGTAGAAGAGCCTATTTATTGCATCCAAGTCTTGATGAGCACTGTACTTCCTTGTCAGATGATTGCAAGGCTTTGGCCGAATAGATGTGCAGAATACCAATCTGATACAACAGAAACAAGGCTGTTCGACTCTCTTGCTTCTCTGAGCAAGGACATCATCGTTTTTAGTCCCTACCCTCACACACCCTATCTGCCACCTGGGAACGCTCGATGTAGTCTGGAAACCAATGATCACTTGAAAAATCTTTAGAAAGGAAGGATCCGTGAAATACTTGAAGGCATACATATCGAGTTAGACACGTGAAAATGGTGAAGTGTCGAATAAAAGCGTTTGCGTCCGTTAAGAGAGTGGACTACTTGTCTATGTGGAATATATATATATATATATATGTATATATATATATATATATATATATAAAAAGGATAAAGCTCTCGGCGTTGATCAATCCCTGAGGGATGCGCCATGCATTCGACTTCGTTAAGCATCGTTTGGAGGTGATTGAATGCATATCTGGCCTTTGCAATGACTCGCGGTGGCCTGCCAATGTATCGAGCCAATGCTGCTATCCTCCCAGACAAGTCTGGTACCAATTTGCCGACCCCGGAGAGATGAAAGGCTTGGTGGGTCATGGGCGCGGAGATCGATTCCACGTGTGTGTCGCACTGCGCCTCCGACCACTGCGCCACACGCGCCCATGTATATATTTCATATGTGCATATACCTCAGCATATAGATACATATATATTGAGGAGACAGCGGAGTGGTTATTGATACAGCCCATCTGGAATCAAGGCGCTGGATCGACCCCTCCCGAACGCTGTCCTTCAATCCACATGGTAACGTCCTAGCTCGGCTGTTTCCAAGATTGCAAGGAGAATCTACTATACCAGCATTCTACGGTACTCAAGATGAAGTGGTGGTCCTCAAGCGACAGCGGAAGACACACGTAGAAGTTGGAAGACCGTTGTGGAGCATGAATGCGAGGAAAACGAATCGAATGCGAGGAGTGCCGTAACTCGCATGGTAGATGTGATGGCGGGTCGTATAAAATAAAAAAAATTATATACGTTTACAAAAATATTGGGTTTCTTGAAAATTAATGCTCGATTTATAATTCCACTCCTATATATATATATATATATATATATATATATATATATATATATATATGCCTTAGCAATAATTTATTTTCGAATGCTGTATTACCATTTTGTGTGCTTTCGATGCGCATAATTGAAATATAATGTATATTGCGTTTCTAACAAATTGAAAGGTTAGGATTCCATATGTCAAAACAATAATTCCGCCAGATATACTTTTTATGAATTGACTGGAAACGATTTGAAACATTAATGAGCTATAGGGCCAAAGAAGTGTTGATATGTGCGCAGTGCAATGTCGGCTTGGAAAATTTCGGCGTGACAACCTGAAGACGAGGAGGGTCGCAGACGTTCTTCTGCCACAGGCGACGACTAATTGAAGGCTTTGATGGAAGCAAATGATCGCACATCTTTAACTTGCAGATTGTGACTGTAACTGCAAACATCTTAGCTGTTTCAGAGCACCAAAAGATAATTGCAAAGTCGATGATCGACAAACGAATGCTGTTCGAATTGAATGGAAATCAAAGAAATCACAGTTTTGAGGTATCGTCAGCACTTCTGCGCAACCAGAGTGACCAATTTCTCGACCATATTGTGAAATGTGGCGAGAAACGGATCCTCTACAACAAAGAGCGACAATCATTTCAGTGGTTGGACTGCGGCGAAGCTACACAGCACTTTCTAAAGCCAAAAATTGCACCGAAAAATGTCATGTCGACTGTTCACCGACCTGTCGCTGATTTCCTGGCTCTGAATCAAACAATTACGGAATAGAAGAAAGTCCAGCAAGTCGACGAAATGCCCAGAAACTTTGAACTGTGGACCTGATATTGGTCAGCAGAAAGAGGCTAATCATTCTACAAACAAGGCGTTCCCACGCGTTGCACGACTGGTGTTACAAAAGTTGAAGAGGCTTGGCTACAGCTTGGCTACGAAAGCTTAACTCGTTCACTATATCTCTTTGAATTGTTTAGCTCACATGAAGATGTTAAATATGCTTTATTCGGCTAAAATTTGAACGACGTTGTCTTCATCAGAGCCGATGATCTGAGTCGATGGTCCACAGTTGTTCGTTCTCTCGATTTTGTGTCTTCGTTGTTTCGACTCGAAATTTTTTTCGGAAAAGCACCGCCCAAACGAAGTAATCTCACCCTGCAACGACCTTTAATAGTTTACTAACAGCATTATTTCGCTATATGCTACCTATTCTAATATCGACTGCTGCAGGATGGATTGTCGACATGAAAGGGAATCATCATCAGCAGACAATAGCTGAACAACTGTCCTTTATAAAAGAACGCTGCCTGGATGTTGCCTCATTCAAGTGGTATTCCACTGAAGAAGATTCGGCCCGATACGACGACAGAAACACCACGTCGAAAAGACGAACAACGGTAGACCATTGACTCGAATCATAGACTCTGAGGAAGATGAAGATGTCGAAACGTTAGTCGAATAAAAGTTATAAAACAACCCCGTTTAAGCTGAACAATTCAGAAACGTGCTTTGATTATTCAGGTTGAGGTTAAGTGAAGTTCGGTTTAGTAAAATCATACTATCTATTTTACTTGTTAGACCACTCGCCTACCTATTACCACTTGTTGAACCATCTCGATAAGTTTCTGTGCGAGAAATGGTTCAGGAACCAATGCGAGGCTAAAGCGTCCTTTGCCTCTTGAAGTCTAGAGTTTTAGGTTACTAGAATGCGTAAACTTCCTTCTTGTTTGCAAAATATAAGATTTTAACGGGGTTTTTTTTTCGCAATTTAGAAAGTTTATTCTGAGTCGAGATTGCCACTTTGAAATGTTGAAATCGGACTATGATTTCAAGGTTACCTAATATATGTGCGTGGTTTTTTAAAGCATAGTTCCTTTTCAGATCATACGGCGATGCACTCAGTGACATAATTCCATACATTGATGATATAGGCTACAATTTATCTATGGAAGATCTTTCTAATGATCTAAAGGCGGAGAACCCTATTCTATATAACTTTGAGCCAATAAGTGGAAATGTGGTGGTGCAGGATGAGAAAAAATAATACCTCCACTGGATCGTCGTCATATACTAGTAGCAGTCGAAGAGTTCTTAAGGACAGTACCCTTCGCCCTATATCTGTTGTGAATTCAACTCTTAGAGCAAACGGTGGTCAACCTCGGAAGGAGAAACAGGTTGGTGACATTATGGTCTTTTATTGAGGAGAAGAAAGATTCATTCTGAGGCGTTACATAAAAGAGATCATAGGTTATCCCTTGGAACAATCAGAGAATCCTATAATTAAAATTTTGCAAGTGGACTTAATGTTACTCTTCTATTTTGTTCAAAACAAGCTTTCCTGGTCAGCAGTAAGCTTAATTGAATTAATTTTGAAAAGAGGAAGAAAAGGAAAAGAAAGGAAAAAGAGAAGAAAAGAAAGGGCTTAATCTCTCTGCGTAGTATCTTTTAAGAATTAGTTGACACAATTACCACATGAAATGTTAGGAAGAAAATTATCTGGCTTAGTTTTGTTTTCATGGCTGTTTTAGGTGACATCAAGCTGGTTTAAATCCAAATTTCGTTTTTTTTACCACTGAGTGGCAATTGACGCTTACTTCTGCTCTGGGTCTTCTGTATATTGAGTAGTTGCAAATTGCAATCCATCACAGATTTTAGCCAGACATAATAAGATAGGTCCTTACACATATTTCTGAGAAAAACTAACTACTATACACTTAGCTGTACTCTATCATAAATTTTTTTTTCGACCGCGTTTATATTGGTTTGTTCTGCGATGAACTAAATAAACGATATGAGACTATTTTTAGATGCAAAAGATCCTTGTATCATGGAGCAGCACGTTGATCTGGAGAACAATGAAGATGTGTTATTCGCCGATTCCATACGGGTGCACAAAGATCACCTCTGGAAAAGGTGCCACAAAACATTTAGCTTCATTTTCTCACCTTTACATTCGAAATACAGAGTGATGAACGGATGGGGCAAGACGCGACCATCACAGCAACTTGTCAAGAAGGCGAACAAGCAAATGCGTCGTGAGCACAAAGCTACCGTAACATTAGCAGTAGTTTTAGGTATCGGTTAGAGCTACTAATACTAATAATATTAATTGCAATGATGGAAGAACAGTAGAAAAACTCTGTTTCAATTTTTTCATTTTATATTGCCAGACATCACGTATTTTACTGATCCCAGCATTTCTTTCATTCGATTCGTTGTCTCGCATTCCACGAAGGTCTTCAGATCTGATTGTGGATTCCGCTGTTGATGCACGATCTTTAACCTTCTTTGTGAATACCGTCCAACCACAAATAAGATGTTCCGATGTGGTCGTTACACTATGTAAATCAATTATGCTAGCAGCTGGAATCAACTGTCAGATCCTCAAATCTTATCGGAATCCGTGCTTGAATATGACCAGCACCATGGATTACGAAAGCTAGAACACGACAAGAATGGAAGAACTATTGGGACCTAAACGACAACGGGCCATCTAAGTAGTTGTAGAGCTAATTTATGAGCTTCTTTCCATTTTTGATCACTGCACTACATTTAACTCCAGGTTTAATTTAGTTAATTTGACACATCGATGGGGGAATCTTAAACTATCACACGATCCACATTTCATCTTTGAAAGAGTGTTATTTTACAATTTTAACCTTTTTACTTACTGCCTACTCTTTTTGATGGCAGCGTATGTTGCGAAATATAATTTTAACGAAGCTGAGATATTTGCAAAACTCTGGACCGCAGGTGCCTATGGTGGGGAACGAACGCTATTGTCCTTTCCGGGGAGTAACGAGTTCACCACCACACCATGCTGGGTCCATCGTTTCGCCTGTCTCTCAGCTAGTTCTATCGATCTTTTTTATCGCCATCAGCAATCACCCGTCAACGGGATTGATCTTTGGAGCTCAAATCGGCATTGAACCCAGTTAAGCTGAGGCTATAGTTATAATCACAATTTTAACCTTTTTGCCTACTGCCTACTCTTTTTGATGGCAGGGTATATTGCGAAATATAACTTCAACGAAGCTGAGATATTTGAAAAACTCTGGACCGCAGGTGCCTATAACTATAGCCTCATCTTAACTGGGTTCAATGCCGATTTGGGCTCCCAGATCAATCCCTGTTGACGGGTGTTTGCTGATGGCAAAAGATCCATAGAACTAGCTGAGAGACAGGCGAAACGAAGGACCCGCATGGTGTGGTGGTGAACGCGTTACTCCCCGGAAAGGACAATAGCGCGTTCGTTCCCCACCATAGGCACCTGCGGTCCAGACTTTTGCAAATATCTCAGCTTCGTTAAAGTGTTATTTTAATTTAGAGCACAATGTAAACTTTCACTCTTGGCGTTTTTGAGTAGTTAAAACGCTTTTTTATATCACCTAAGCAATGGCTTCGCATACATCAAGGAGTTGCGGTTTTGTTATAACGCTTTGCCTTGCTGTATGAACAGGTTAGAAAGTATTCCGCTAACGTGTAGTGTGAGAAGAAATACTTCTTCAACCACCACTATTCATCGTATAGCAAAGATTTCTTTAATCTCTTTCGGTGCTTTTTTGTTTTTCTCTCATACCCCTTAGAGCTTTTTGTGGAGATAAATTCAGTTTCTCTTAAGGTTTTATTAGCCCTTATCTTTTTATATGGAAAATCTAAGCTTAACAGTGGAGCGGGGCGACCTGTTTGCTAATCTGCACATTTATATCGGCCCAATAATGATATGGTGAACGGATGTATTAGAAAATTGAGTTTATGTTCATTTATACGTTCTTATGAACTGATCTTGCTGAGCTGATGCGAGGTTGCTTTAAGTTATCGTTTTCGTTGTTGTTGGTTTTGTTAGTCAGTGGCTCAGATTTCGACGATTTCGCGTTCCTCAGAGCTGTGCTGTTAGAGTGGGACTCTGTGTTTCAGTTTTGAGTTTCAGCCTCGAGTCTCAGTCTCGGGTGCCACTCGTAACAGTTCGACTCTCAGGATGGCGAAATCGCCGAAACGTCAGCCGTCGACCAACAACGCCAACAACAAGGACAACGACAGCAACAACAACAGCAACAACGGTAACGAAAGCTTGTACTAACCTCACATCAGCTCAACGATCAGTTCATAGAAACATATAAATAAACATATGAACTATTTGTGCCGAAGTTCATAGAAAGTCGGTCCTTTGAGTAATTAAGTTTAGCTACAGAAACTCTGAAATATACATAATAGCGGTTATTTAGCGGTTAATAGACGTTGGAATGAAAGCCTAAGTGGTAAGTAAAATTGGAACTGTGCTTTCTGAAGTCCCGATATCGATTTATGATCAGTTGCTAGAAAAAGTTGGACATTGGCATTTTGGCTAATTTCAACTGTTGTTGCCGAATATTCAGTGTGATTTAAGAGTAAGAGTGCTTGACACTTGAAGTATTTTTAAGACTAAAACTGCTCTTAGGTACGTTATTAGGTCATTATATTCATTCCCAATTTTTTAACTGACGGGTTATTTACAACAGTACTAGTGACGTTTTTCTACACTTTTCAGTAAATAGCTACAAGAAATCTTTCATTTAGCGAATCGCAGTAGGATAGAAGCACTAAAGTCTAGAGGTTTCAGCAGTTTTCCTAATCTGTTGGTTGCCATTTTTTACTCTGCACCTCATTAATTCTATTTGCCTTATCAATGAGCAGGAAGATGGATGTATGGGCGTGCTTCCTTTATTTCTTGCAACATGGCTGGGATAGTAAGTCACCTTCTATACGGCATCTGCTAAACGTTCATTATAAATTTCGTACACAAAAAAGGACGATAATTAATGTTTAAGCGTTTTAAAGGTTGAATTTACAGTATGAACTCGTCGTTAAACCCACTAATTTACACGGTGTTCGACCAACGCTTTCGCAATGCATTTCGAGCTATTCTCTGTCGTGGAGTCGTCAGAAGGTGACCTTGTCGGCATAGCATCATGTCATTCGTATTTTTTTCGAAGTAAATGGTTCTTTTGTTAATGTCTGCAACAAACAGAGACTACACGGGAACTGAAGCCTTGCATATGACCATAAGTTTTTAAGCTGAAAGCTTTTTTAATTAATGGGCCATTCCATACAATATGAACTTTGTTATATGCATGGATAGCGTAAAATTGCAGAGAGCTTCAAGTGTGTAGCAAATTTCCTTAGAGGTCTTTTCCGAGTATTGTGTACAAGACAGACTCCGCTGAAAGGCACTTAGTTCCATGAGAGGAGCACATCGTGGACATTGTCAGTGACCATCAATTAATGTATCACTTCCCGCAAAGTTCAATGCTAAATGCAACATTGTCAAGATAGAGAATAGCTTACACATAGGGCCTGTAGAAGCACCATATGTTTCTTGCAATTGATTGAGTATCTTCGTAAGAGTGAGCCCAGTAGGTCATTGAATGCGTTGAATTATATTCGCTCCATTGAAGCTAAATAAGCGAAGAAGACGTCGACCATTGAAATTACTTACTTGATACTTGATACTTGAATGGCCCGTCCTCACTGGTTGTGCGGGGGCCCAGCGTAATCTCCGTTTTTCGGAAATTTGCTGGTTAAGCCATTGTGGTTCCCTGGAATCTCGAGGTCAGCCTCGCAAAACTCTGCCCTAGGTCTTCACCAGCACAGACAGTCGCAGCCCTTGTGGATCAGAAGGAAATTTACCACCTTTGATACCAGGACGGTGGTGGATCCTCGTATTGGTTTACTCTTAGCTAGGCTTCCTGATGGAAACGCGGGACTCTTTCTCAGCTGGGAGATCCTGCCAGGAGGACGAATCCCCGCTGTACATCGCAGCTTGACACCCTCGAACACCTCCTAGCCATGATGAGGCGATAAGCCGTTGGGAGGATCATTGAGATTAAATGGAACAAATGTTATGAAAACCATTAAAACCATTACCAATTATGCTACTCTGACGAACTGATAGATGCACTCGAGTTTATATTGTACACACTCTGCTATTATTTTCCTAGTTTGGTATCTTACTTTCACAGTGAACATATATCATGCAATTAAATGTTGCAAGCCTGGGCAATGAATTCACCGTATTTTTTTCGCAAAGGCTTTCTCGGTAGCAAGAAATCAGCGTGCTGGCAGGACGCGATGAATGTACCACAAACCACGCGTGCATCAGCGGAAAATAGCTTCACCATCATGCCTGTGAAGTCGACGATATGTTATGAAACAGCAAAATATCTCCGATGACAGTGTAAACTACTTGAGTATCTACGACAGAAATGTCTGGAATGGAATGATTGTGATGACTATAGGGCGATGCATTTTTCGTGAATCCCATGTAGCTCGTTTCGCCCTTTCTCAAAGTTGGCCTGTAGTATTTGGTCTCGGACTGAAACATTGTGCAGCATTTGTTGTCTACTACAAAGCGATTGAAACCTTAGCTCGAATATGCCAAACGTGTTAACAACTGATATTACACAAAGGGAGCTTTTTCCGAGAAATCGCGGCATAAACGCAAGACCAGAGATTGAACGCCAGCAATTTTTGAGAAAACACAAGATCAAATGCAGCGAGTTTGAAGCCACCAATTACTCGTTCCACATCTGTATACGAAATTAATCCAGTGTACACTAAAGTGTTTTTATTGAAAGTTGTAGCTAACACCGGCAACTCTTTACAAAACCATAAAAAAACTTAACAACCACAAAAAATTGGATACATTCGGCAACTGGTTAGGGTTAATTATGGGGCGTGTATCCCTACAGAATCCCTAAAACGGTATATCAAATAGGAACAGTTGGTTAGCTTCCACAACGACGTGCCACATGTGATTAAAGCTAACAGCTGATTCACCACGGATAACGTCATTCCAATTTGCTTAATGTGAGAAACTGAATCAGATACTTCATTACGTGTGGTGCCCGAATCGTCAAATATACCATCGACATCTATCACTTTGGGCCACTTCATATTACGATCGCTTTGATGTTTGAGTAACATGAAAAAGCGACTCTTTTTAAAAAATTGATAATTTTGGCATGCTGTAAGAGACGAACAGATTTTTTGATGGATGCTGAGATCTTTTTGGCATACGCTCCGCCCAAACCAGTAATCGCTGCTACTCCTGCGCGCAAGGTCTTCTCATGTGGCGTATCGTAATACTGCTTCTCACAGTGCAAAAGTCAGAGGCTGGTTGGTTACATTTGTGCAATTGATACTAATTCGTTTAGTCACCTCTACCTAGACTTAGTGGTGGAATGTCAATGAGCAACAATTTTAATTCTAAGAACAATCTAGTGTAATTTCTTACACGCAGGCATATTGAATTGGAAAAAGCCCTGTTATTCGTCCCATTAGAGAAAGTGGAAGATTGTGTTCCTTAGCTGTATTAGCTAATATCTGTTACAATAGATCGACAAATTGCTGTTCTCTTAAAATGATGGAAACTGAAAATTAAAATAGCGAGTGACTAACACATGGTCATCGAACATCTGCATTACACCAGAGACACTGAGGAAAAAAACTTGTTTATTTTTGTATGCGATTATTTAGGTCGTATTAGCATCTCTAAAGGAAGGAAGCCTTCCAAAGTAGAGGAAATCTGTGCACGAATGCACAATAATACTGCTATGGAAGGCACTGATCCTATAGGAATACTGCAGGTTTGCTTGTTACTTTACCTCTGTGTGAAAAAGGTAACAGGAAAAGCTATTAAGACGATGAAAACGGTTGTTTTAAGTTAAGCATTTAAGGGTAGATGGAAAAGTATATGTACGAATAAGATTTCGATGAGCGGCTTTCTTCACTTTTCCATTTGTAGGTGAATGCAGGGGGACTGTCAGAAGGCATGCGTTGATATGTATCCATCGTGTTCGGCAGGTAGGAGCACTTTTCAGCATTAAAGAAATCTAAGCGGTTTTGTGACGCTTAATAAAATCTCCTCTCACGTTTGGTTCAATATCTGTGACTGTAGACTATAGCGTCAATGTTTACCAGATTTAAAGCTCTGTGAACTATTAACATTCCAACGGTTTACCGCCTCATTGTGACTGGGAAATGTTCCTGAGTGTCGGACTGCGATGTACAGCGGGGGGATTCGTCTCCCGGCAGGGTCTCCCAAGATGAGAAGGAGTTCGGCGCTTCAATCAGGAAGCCTAGCTAAGAGCAAGCCAATACCAGGATCCATCACTGTCCTGGTATCAAAGTCGCATGGTGGCAAATCTCCCTCTGATCCACAAAGGCTGCGACTATCTGTGCTGGTGATGACCTGGGTCAGAGTTTGGCCAGGCTGACCTCGAGATTCCAGGGAACCACAATGGCCTATCCTGCAAGTCTCCGAAAAATAGAGATCATGCTGGAGTCCACACAACCAGTGAGGACGGGCCATTCAGGTATCAAGTATCAAGTATCGAATGAACTATTAAAGCGGTGCCGGGGTCGTATATAATACGCTCGCTTTCGTGGCTAGAACTGGTCAGACAAGCACGGTCGCTGACTTTCCTGCAGAAGAAAGCTGGTTGTGATTATGTTCACGGGAGTGTTGTTGGCAACTTTTTCTGTTTTTTGAAGGAATCCTAAGTGGCGAAGTATAAGAATCTCACCGCAAGTCGAACCAATGCTACGTTGGAGGTGGTGCGAGTTGCGCACGAAGTTCTCTGCCAGAAGCCCGTTTTCGCAACGCAACGGAAATGAATTTTTCTCTAGAAATTCTCAATTATTAGTACTATCTCATGGTAATTATTAGTAGTATTACAATGTGTCACTGTTTACACTGGTTTTGCTCTTAATTCCTCTTTTTCACTTTTAAATAGATTTGTCAACACGCATCTTTTCTCGTGGAATTTGAATACAATCGTTAAGCTATCGTCACTTATACGTGCCTCATCAAGAAGTGAGACAGAAAGTGATAAAGAAGACCGTCACAAAAGATTCCACTAGATTTTGTTCTCCACTATGAAGTTGACTCGACTCAACAGCTCTTCTTTCGGTTGTCTTTTTGTATAGAACATTTAAATCTGTTACTCAAAAAGCGTCCAGGGTTATGAAGTGACATGTTAGTGGTTGTACACTAGTCAGATTATCATTTTCTGATGCGATCGAATGGCATTTTGGAAATAGAAGAATACATGTTTTACGAGAGGTAGCTGCTTCTTTTCAACTTTCTATTTCAAATGCGCATACCTTAGTTAGCAGGGAGATTCGAAAAGCACGAGAAACAAATAACAGCTTTAACGTCTACGTTCCTCTACCAACGATATATGGAACGATTAAGTGACTCGTCATGAAAAAGTTCAAGGCTTCTCGAGTCCATAAAGAGGTAATATTCAGATAAGGATTAGCTTGCCAATAATTTTTTTCCCACCATAAGGCTGCGATGCTGGGGGAAAAAGCTGGCGAAAGCAAGGTGGCTAGGGCAGATTTCATATCGGAATTTTTGTTACAGTGTTGGTGATGGGATGCATGCGGTCGCTCGCTCTCTTGCAGTAGTATTAGTCTTTTTCAGTTGAGCAATACCACTTCCAGAATTTTTTCTGGCTTCATATCCATCTGTTGAGCTTGAAGAAGTCATCGTATCTTTTTATCGGTGCAAAATTAACTTCATTAATTCTTTGAGAGTGCCACCAAGTAATGTAGAAAGAACGTCTCCGGTTACCTTGCATTGCCCCTCGCATATCACATAACGAGCAGAAGCTAACCCTTGTATTCGTCTTTAAAATAAAAAAAAGAAGAACAGTTGATTTAGTATAGACGATGTCTTGGTCTTTTGTCCAATTCATGCAGCTTCTGTTGATTTCTTTTCTCCTCAAAACCTGCCTAGTCAAATGAAACATTGATTTGTCTAGAATTTTCTAAAAGTTTGTATCCACACTTCATTTATGGAAAAAATCCGTCAGGTGTGTTCCCTTCTTAAAATGAAAAAAATGAAAAAAAATAAATCCCCATGTTTTTTTTATTTCTCAGCAATCTAGTGCTACTTCCTAATAACCACACCAAAGAACACCACCACTTTTTTAGTGCTCGGTGCTGAGGTGTGTAAAGTAAGGATCTTTTAAACGTTAAATCATTAGAAGCATTACTTTAATGAAACATTTTATGTAGACATATGCATATATACGTGCATATGTGCGTATACAGATACATATACATATATACATATAGGTATACACGTAAACATAAACTAGAGTGAGTGACAGTAAATTTTCTGTTAATTCATCTCTCCACTAGCGCAGTCCGACCAAAGAATGAGCTTTAGTCAATCGAGAGACGAAAGATCATTACACTACCTATGAGGCTCTTCATTCCTACTTTTTTTCAGCATGATTACTTCGGTAGAATTTGCCGTAAGATCTTGAGTATGCTCGCAGATATCATGCCACGGTTCCCTAAAGTTCTTTTAATGTCAGGCAGTGAAAGTGGAAAACCTCACAAAGCCTTCCGAATAGTATTTGTGCTCAATAAGTATGAATGTAGGTTTTATCTCTACAAGTCATTCGATTCGATTCCTACGTTATCCTCTAACTGGCCCGTTAATCATAAAATTTCCTGCTGTCACACCAAGAAAATAAAAAGCTCTCGGTGTTGAACAATCCCTGATGGATGCGCCATGCATTCGACTTCATTAAATATCGTTGAAGGTGATTGAATGCGTATCTGACTTTTACAATGACTCGCGGTGGCCTACCGATGTATCGAGCCAGTGCTGTTATCCTCCCAGGCAAGTCTGGTACCAATTTGCCGACCCCGGAGAGATGAAAGGCTTGGTGGACCATGGGCACGGGGGTCGATTGCACCTGTGTGTTGCAGGGCGCCACCGACCACTGCGCCACACGCGCCCTATGTCACATTAAGTGCTGTAAATCTGGGAAAATTCTATTCGCAAGGTAGCAAGCCTTTCTTCTATCCACTAATCCCTGCAAATGCTTGTGGTGACGACCTGAAAATATCTAAAAACACCTACTTCGGACCCTATGACTCATGGCATTCACTTTTTCAATGAACGCAGATGACGATGCATCCATCATTAGAGGCCACACTGAACTCACACACGAATCTAAGGGCTTCCATGTACTACACTTGTAAGGCGATGAAACTAGTAGAGAAAGTGCTAGGACCGGTCCGGCACGTGAGGGCCGACCATCTGAGTATATATATAGAGCCAGATTTTTTATTCAAATTACCAGATCTCTTACGAAATTACTGAGCAAGGCAGCACCTGTCGTCCCGTTGATCGTCAGCTGACTCAGGCTTAGAGTAAACCTCCCATTTCTCCGTACCGCGCGCAAGAGTAGCTCAATAGGTTCTGTACACTTTAGAAACTCGTTGAGCATTATATCCTTTCCTAGTATTTTCGTTAAGAACTCTGACCATTGGGACGGTAGTCTTCTTGCTGTACGTTTGGCATCCCGACTAATCCATTCATTAAGGCTATTTTTTTCATCGGTTGTGATTCAGACGCTCTGTGTGGCCGCTCCATGTTATCTTCGACAATATGACGAGTAGAACAACATGTGTGATTGTTGTTTGTTGGAACAGGTCGGAAATTTGGAACCACTTTCTCAACTGCCTGGTATTACCAGCATCGTCCTTACTGTCGTGCATACGTAGCCACCAGATTTCTGATGTATACGTTAGGCTAGGGAGAATCACAGAGTCGAAAGGGTGGGCATAGAATTGGGTATTGTTTGTTCTCCTCACCACATCCTCAGTGTTCTTGAAACCCCCCCCAAGCTGCTGCCTTCCTCTTGCTCAACGTTAGAGCTAATTGGTTCATCATGGTGATTTCATGAGCTAGGTAGAAGTAATTGGAGCACTCTGAAATTTTCGCTCTGTTAAGCATGTCCACGGATCCCCTCATAGAGGAGTCTTTTTTCGGCTAGTAGCCAGGGCAACGTGACACGTCCCCAGGTTGTAGACAGGCAGTTAATCGCGAACCGAAGCGACGTTTGCTTCCCTGAGACGCAGTTGGATGCAAAGATGGACACCTTTTTCTGCTGCGCCGGCTTGGCATATACCTTTCTGCATTTACGAGTGCCTATTCATCCATGAGTGCGTGGATGTGTTCTCTTTCGTGCGGATTGTATTCTTGGAATCAATTATAACGAAAGCATGCAATCAAGTGATTACAGTTCTTATGGGAGGCGGGTGGGAGTCACCTCCAACAGATAAGCTCTCCGTCTAATGTGGAAGAGACTGGCAATCTACCTGCCAGTACACCATCTCATGTTCAGAGCTCAGCCAGCTATAGAAGGGTATCAAAAAGCTAAACGCAGTAAAATAAACAGGCGTGGTAACGAAGGAGCCCTCGATTTGGCAGTGTTGGGTAGGACAAGCACGGAGAAGCCGCTTAAATATCAGGGCCACTCTAGCCTGCTTAAATCGCAAAGGACTAAGGCAACTATCTGTACCTACAATGCATGCACACTTGCATCTGAGCCATGATTAAAAGACTTGATCGTGCAGGCAAGAAGGATAAGATCAGCGGACTGGCCGAGACGAGACGACACCATCCATTTAACGCCGCCTATGACACTAGAGAAATGTTCCGCCTAACATACGACAATAAAGGAGTCAGCGGCGTCAGCATTTTCGTTATCACGACTTTGGCCATGAATATCGATTTATTCGAACAACTAACAGCTCGAATCGGGGTGTGGGATTGAAGAGATGTGGATCAATACCTGCATTGACAAACTTCGTCGTTTACGCTCCGACATAAAGCTGTGACATAGACGAGGTAGAGCAGTTCTACATTCACTGAAATTTTAAGTCTAAGACTGATCCCAGAAGAACGTCTGAAGAACGTCATATTTGAAACCCACGGATTATAATAAAACGAGCATGGTGAGCGACTGTCAGTGTTTGTCATGAAGACTAAGGCCATTCATGGAAACTCGCAATTCCATAAGCCTCCCCTCTCAGCGCCGAACATGGGAGCCTCCCAGAGGAAAGTACCACAGCGAAATAGACCACGCCACAGCAAATCGATGGTTCCCTGCCTTGCCAATGTTCCCGTTGTCCCAAAAATTCTAAACCGTATAAGACTACACCTCCTTCGCGCGACATTTCGTTTTTTGCGGAAAAGAGGAAAAACCCCCTAAAATAAAAAAACGTGAAGTCCCAAAACCACTATAAACTTGGAATTATTCAGTTCATTAGCACGCTGTTGTAAAGATGCTGTTCTCGATAACATCGACGGGGAATATGATGGCCCCATTCAATATCTTCACGTCAGCGCAACGAAAGCTGAGAGTTCGAAAGCCACCAAGAAATGTCTGTCTCCAGAAATCTGGTCGTTCCGTAAGCAGAATAAAACATGCCTCAGCGATATGGAATGCGTAGTCGAAAGGAAGATGCTAGGAGTGTATATCCAGCAAATGAGGAAAGGAGCCCGAAGCTTCGACCTACGTCAACGATCAAAAATAACGGACGCAGTTCTACAGAACAAAATAGTAGAGGATAAGGTGAGCCGTACACGTAATGCATAGGAACGACAACCGGTGGACAGGGAACCGTTAGTGACTGAGTTCCTCTGGATGTTGAGAGAGCTGCAAAAAGACCACCGACCCAAAAGTCAGAGTTCTTCCCGAATACCTTTGAAGAAAGATGTGATGTTCAACGAGTCCCTAGAGCGAGCAAAACTCACCGGGTTATTGTTGCACGCGACAGGGAAGAATGAAATGCTTATTGACGCCTGCTCAAGTCACGCGACGATCAAGGGGCCGACTGGTGGTACAGGTGATAGGTAAGAATGGGCAATCCAAAACCAATTCATTCTTCACTAACACAGTTTTTGTGAGATTTAGCCGAAGACCAGTTTTTCCACAAGGCTTATAATGATCGGCGAGCATTCTTTTGCCTGGTAAATGCTTGGTGTTATAAGAACAATGTCATCAGTAATGCGAAGATCGTGTATTTACCGACTATCGATTTTCGCTCCCATGTTGTTTAATTTCAATGTTCACATGACATCCTGGAGGGCAGCAGCAAGTAATTTTGGCAAATAATAATTTTTTTGAGAGATGTTATCGTCTTGCCTAACCCCTCTTTGACGTAAATGTTAATATCGTTGTAGAATGGTGAGGTCTTGGTTGTGAGATTTTTGTAAAGCTCACGAACAGTCTTTATGTACTGAGTAGGGACTCTTTGACTATCAAGAGCTTCCATGACTGCTTCTATCTCAGTTGAATCAAAGGCCTTCTGTAAATCAGTGAAAGTGAGACAGAGCGGTCTTTTGCACTTTCGCGATGCTTCGATGAGCCTTGTTATCGTGTGGATTTGGTCCATCGTACTAAATCCTTTTTGAAACCCTGCTTGCTGACATGGCCGTCGTTCGTCCAGTGTTCTGTCAATCCTGTTTAAGATGACTCGTGTGAAAAGTTTGTAGAAGACAGACAGCAAACATATTTTGAGCGGTAGATGCCGATACTATGAAAGCCACCCTTCTTGAACAAAATTAACACAGTTTTAACTTATTATTTATTTATATTGCGAAATATAACTTCAACGATGCTGAGATATTTGCAAGCTCCGGACCGCAGGTATCTGCAATGGGGAACGAATGCGCTATTGTCCTTTCTTATTGTTATATTTTGCAATACACCCATCCATTAAAAAGAATAGGCAATAAATAATAGGTTAAAATTGTGATTATAACCACAGCCTCAGCTTAACTGGGTTCGCTGCCGATTTGGGCTCCCCAGATCAATCTCGATGACGGGTGATTGCTGATGGCCGAGGTCGACAGAACTAGCTGAGAGACAGGCGAAACGAAGAACCCGCATGGTGTGGTGGTGAACGGTTACTCCCCGAAAAAGACAGTGCGTTCATTCCCCACCACAGACACTTGGGGGTCCTGAGTTCTGCAAACATTTCAGCACAGTTGAAATAATAACACACTTTTTTCTTATCCTCCGCGGAGTAGGAACCTTGAATCAAGAGAAATAACATGTGAAGAGCCGAGCCAATGTGCTTATGATGGTTGGTAAAAGGTTGTTCGGGTGTTCAGATCTTATCCTGTCTGGACCTGGTGTTGCTAAATTCTTCATCGACGAAATACATGTTGGATTTCGGGACGGAGAACTGGTGGCACAACATATTCATCTTCTCTTATTTCATATGAGGGCATGAGGAAGTGGCTGTTGAAGAGATCCCGGCAGGTATCGTTAATGACTATCTTCATTGCCTTTCTGGAAGCTGCTACTATTCCGTCTAGTGGTCAGGGTGCAATCATCATGGTCTTTTAATTGGCATAGTTTTAATGAGCTTTGAGAATTTCCTTTCTAACCTCTGCAGTTTCAGACCTAACTGTTTCTGTTATCTTTTTATACTTTTCTTTTTACCGTCTTTCTGCATTGTTTTCACGTTTGCGCGCCAGAGAGCAGATTCCTATGGGTCGTGCGATTCAACGTTGTCGATTCGGCTTAAATGTTTCTGGAGACACACCTCTCTTCGAGACATTCGAAACTCTTAGTTTTCATAGCGCTGAAATAAAGATGTGGAATGAGCCGATCGTACTCCTCGTCGATGTTATCGGTAGCTGCATCTTCCCAACGACGAATAGTTAACTGAATAAATCCCAACTGCAGTTTTTTGATTTCGTTTTTTCGAATTTACCGGCTTACTCCCTTTTTTTTTGCTATAAGTGAGATCTTGTACGAAGGAGGCAATAGTCTGATCCAGTGTAGAATTTCGGAACAACAGTGAAGTCTGTCTTACTGAAGATATAACCTTGAAAAGTCACAGCTCATATGCAATATAATCCCAATGATAGCTGTTAAATGTGAAATGCTTGCTTTTAAACAGAATGTTTAAGACGTAACAACTTCTCTAATATTAGACTATATAATCGAAATAAAATTCAATGCTACTAATTCTTCATTATCAAAGGGCTGCGAATTTAGATATTCCATCTAGATAAAGTTTTAGTGTCTGAACTTATCCCTATGAGCCACTTGACACTTGAATGGCCCGTCTTCACTGGTTGTGCGGGCTCCAGCATAATCTATTTTTCGGAGCTTTGCTGATTTAGCCATTGTGGTTTTCTGAAATCAGTCTAGCCGAAATTTGCCCCAGGTGTTCACCACGGTAGGCAGTCGCAGCCCTTGTGGATCAGAGAGAGATTTGTCACCATGCGACTAGTTCGATACCAGGACAGTGGTGGATCCTGATATTCGTTTACTCTTAGCTAGGCTTTCTGATGGAAACTCCCGACTCCTTCTCAGCTTGGGACACCCTGCCGGGGTGACGAATCCCCCCGCTGCATATCGCAGTCCGACACCTAGGAGCACCTTCCAGCCACGATGAGGCGGTAAACCGTGGGAAGGTATTATTTATGTTATAACAATGAATAAATGAAATTGTCGAAACCTTCTGGAGTCCTATGAGTGGTGTTTTTTCGTGAAAGAATTTGTCATGCTCAGATAAGTGGTAACGCATTGATGACAGGTACAGTAAACAGCTATCGTTTGATTATTTGTTGATGGAATGCTTCTGAGTATTTCTTTTGCAGTAATTGTTTAGCAAATATTAAAGGTGGCAGCAGGGGTGATTCCGTCCGTCGAACATGAAAGAACTCAAATTTTGCTTCGGGAGCCGTTTTAGTCCTTAATTTTTTCCAATCTTTGCTGATCATGCCGTCCGTTGGCTTGAAGAATCCAATTTTAGTCATAAATCACAGTGCATCCGAGAAATAGAGAGCTTCTATTGATCGAAAGAGGCGTAAAACAAAATCTTTACGATCTTTTAGCTTTCTGTGGAGTCTAGGAGCCAATCATTTGTTGCTTCTCAATTCGGTTGATAGCACGATTAGAGCGCGTGTGGAGCAGTGGTCGCAGGCGCTCTGCGAAACACACATGGAATCGATCTCCGCGCCCGTAGCTCACCAAGCCTTCCATCCTTCTGAGCCGGCAAATTGGCACCAGACATGTCTGGGAGGATAGCAGCACTAGCTCGATACATCGTTGGGCCACCGCGAGTAGTTATAAAAGCCAAATATGCATTCAATCACCTCCAACGATGCTCAATGAAGTCGATTGCATGGCGCATCCCTCAGGGGATTGATCAACGCCGAGAGCTTTATCCTTTATCCTTTTAGCCAGTTCGGTTGAGGTGTGCTGAAACTACTATCTTGCCTACGCACGCTTTAACTTCCGCATGTTCTTCCGAAAAGGTTCAGGAGTGGTTCAAGAATATGTTTATGGAAAACTTTGATTTCGTCGACTAAAATCGTACGGGCTTTTGTTTAATACTTTACTGATATGACAAAAAAGAAATCTTAACAACACATTCGCTAAATCCGTTACATTTCCATTCTAACATTGTACTACTGTATACTTCAACAGAACACCAATCAGTGCTTGCTTGAGTTGGGCATTTCGGAACAAGAAATCATTTCTTGAGCACCAATGAAAATGAACGACACAGGCACATGCACTTCATTTGGTCGTCGCAATGGTCATCAGCGATGCTTTAAAAAATTAGGTAAGAGTGCACTTGTGCCACTTTTCCTCGGTGAGAAAGCTCTCCCATGGGCACTGCGTTTCTGTTGGGCAGCTTTCAAGGGACAATGCTTAGTTAAACAGTTTTGACAAAGTAGAAAAGAACGCACGAGGAAGCGGGAGAGAAAATACGGAAAACTCCGCATATTTCTTAAAGAGCATCACGACCCGTTAATCTCGTGCTTTCAATATTCATGTGGTAAAACTAACATAAATATCTTGTTTTGCTGTCGACAAAGATGAAACATTTGAATTTTTGAATCACTGCTCTAATTTGTTTTTTCTTATATCTTCCAGAATTTCTGGGGTTGCTCCTCTACTGCTGTAATTTTTGTAATTTTTTTCTTCGAATAGAAGACAACTTCCTGGTATGAGTTTTGTTGCAACTGACGCCTCTTCCTTTAATCGTATTTTTGGAAGCGCTGATGTTTCTCATTTTCTTGGCACATTTTGTTTTGGTTTGATTGGCATATTGACAAGAAAAAACTTTGCAGAGAGCTTGGAGAGGTTGCTGAAATTGGTTTTTCTCGGTTATCGAGCCCTTCATCCGCACGGGATTCGTGTAACGCTATGCATGTATTCCTCTTACAAAGTTCTTTCAGTGGTTTACTACTACTTGGACGGTGAAACTAGAAGTCACCAGTGTTATCTTTTTCCACTTAACTCTGTCAAAGATGAGGTGCGTTTTTGTCACTATTCCATGTCCTCCTTTTTATATTTTACTGTTTTTTTTGAAGAATTGTTTTTAGTGGCTATGTAGCTAATCACCTGGGCATGACTTCTTTATTTTAAGCGCGTGTGTTAATTATGTTAATACTCTGATGGCAAATCGATACGTAATAAACTGAATCACGGTGACTACGACCGACAATGAATGCAACATTAGGGGAGCCTGTAAGAATGTTTCATTTATTTTTTAGGTAAATTTAATTAGACAGCCGCCAGAACATATCAGAGATGCAGTACGAATGCTTGAACTAGTGAATAACTGTCATAGTTTTGACAGTTCCCCTCCTTTAGAAGAAGACGGAGTGGTGTCGTCAACGGATAGGTTCGATCGTCGAAAGAGACGTCAGCAGTTCTTTTTCATTAACTGTGAAGTGCTGGTGGTATTGCCTTACTATAATGGATAATTTCAGAACATGATGATTCATCTGTTCTTCTAAGTAGCGAATGGACGGATTGGTCACAATGTTCGCAGCATGGTAAGAAAGGATTGTCTAACGACATCTTTCAAAGTGCTGCTATGCGTGACATAATGCCGACGAATTCAGGGTATGAAGCTCGCTCCCGTACTTGCGAGTACGGTCGGAAGATACAGCGTCGTAGTTGTGCGGCTAGAAAGCCACCACAAAGACTCAGTACACAATCTCTGCCTCTCAGAGCAGTCATCGGTCAAAGCCAAAACGTTCGAGCGAACCAAAGTTGGATGTCTCAGTCTCTATACGACCGATATGCGCAGATTTATATTGAGAGGTGCATTAAGTATAGCAATATCAATATGTTGGGTGCTGGTCGTTCTGAATACTAAAGGACCTCATTGTGTGACATTATATTATTAAACAGATACATTATCATATGTTTGGGTTTTAATGGAGATTCCTTCCAGCTGCTTATTTGGCCGTTGTTTTTTTGCTATATTTTTTATACCAAACTGATGGCATATCCAACAGTGGTGTTTCCCAAATGGAGTTTGTGAAAAGCTATTCTTTACACCTACTAATTCACAAGCAAAGGGTGCATGTGGCGCACTGGTCCGAGCCGCCCTGTAACACACACGTGGAATCGATCCTTGCGCTCATGGCGGTCCAATCCTTCCATCACAGCACTGGCGCCATACATATGTGGGCCACCGCGAGCCATTGCAAAGGCCAGACATGCATTCAGTCACCTCCAAACAATGCCTAATGAAGTCGAATGCGCGGCGCGTCCCTCAGGGATTGATCAACGTCGAGAGCTTCATCCTTTTTTATTTTAATAATTTACAAAAAAAACTTTTCTGGACGAACTTATTCACCTAATTTTAATAACGCGCTGGGTATTATTTTTTTGTGCTGCACTGTCACCTAAATTTTAGAGCTTCTCTAGGAGGTAAATCATTGAGAAAACTTGCTATAAAGATTGACACATGCATAGTGTACGCGTTCGTCAATGTGCGCAGTAAATTTTGGAAACGCTGAAACTTTAATTCCCACGACATTCCAATGTTGCTGCAAACGTTATGCTCAGAAACGTTCATACCGCATTCTAAAAATTGTAACACTTGATAATTCTTATGGCTATTTTTTCATTTTTTTTGTTGTTGATGACGGTAAAAGATCTATAGAGCTAGCTGAGAGACATGCGGGAAACGAGGGACCCGCATGGTGTGGTGGTGAACGCGTTACTCCCCGGAAAGGACAATGGCGCGTTCGTTCCCTACCGCATACACCTGCGGTGTGGAGATTTTTCAAATATCTCAGCATCATTAGAGCTATTTTTTTATCTTTTTGCTTCACACGACTAACAAACAGATGTTTTGATGGTCACTGCACTTGTACTCAGTTCTCTTCCTAGCATCTGTCATCGTCGAAGGTCTTGGATGAAGTTGTGGATTCGGTTGTTACATTAGCACTTTTGCTTTTGTATGAGGATGTCACTGACTCGTAATTGAGGTAATCGATTCTCAAACGATTCCTGGGATAGCGGCGCTAGGGTGTTCCCAGATCTCCATCACTGGCAGTCGCCATCATTTGTTAATAATAGGCAATGAGTCGGTCTCAGATAAATCTGACACCAATCTTTCAACGGTGAAAGAATGACAGGTTCGTTGAGCTCGGCTTGAGTGTAACCAGCGTTTTACTCGTAATGAACAATCATCATTAACATTGCCTTGTGCACTCAGTACTATGAACTTAAACCTTTTTATGAACAAATTTCCTATGACCTAAAACCTTTTTATGAACAAATTTCACCTGGGATTTGGGTGACGCTGCAACGATTACAACTCTGCGAGGTAATAATCTACATTGCTTGCCTACAATTTTCTTTCTATAGTGCACAATTTTCACAATTTTCGGCCTTAGTGATTATTCTATAAAGCATTCTATGGTAGTATTTGTTACATCAGAGCATTTAGTGCTAACTTCTAAGTACTTTTGTCCATAGACCTGAAGCCACGACATTTTTGTTGCCTCTCTAGAACACCCAACACGTCTCCACTTTTTGACAACAAAGTCTCTTCTAGGACATGGCCGACAATAGGTTAGGCACTTTGTCTACTCTAATGAAATAGATGCATGTCAGATTTGAATTCATCGCAGTCTTCTGCACATTCTGCAGCTTTGACGCTTTGGCGGAGAGCGTTTTATTATTGTCGTGAACACCATAATAATGCTTTTTTTCTTTCCTCTTCAAAACGCTTATAACGCATTTATTCTTCATCTCATGTTACATCGGAAATCGACTACAAGGGTATTTCAAATCTACACCTTGCTTTTTTTTACGTTGGAACAAAACCCCGGGATCGGATTGTAGAACGAAATAGGCTATCGCTTGACATTTTCGGTTTCGCAATGCCAAAAGGCGGAGACCAAGGAACTCTGTCTTTTCCATAGTTGTTGGTCTCAATGAGTCAACGCTTTCGTTCCCACATCGGCTGGTCTCTCATACAATAAAGTAGCAAATCTGGGCTAAAAAACTTACGTTAAATGTTTCGTAGCTTCTGTGCTTCCGAACAGAATCAGGCAGTTGGCTCCAAACTGACTATCATCGAAAATCCAGCAGTCATAGGACATCGCAGTGTCTGATTACCCACCGCGGGCACAATCGCCACCTACTATCCCTCATCATCACCACCATACTCATTCCTTGTCCACTCTATTCCGAGTCTTCAATGGGGGCCCCAAGAGGTTTCACGTTTTCTCCAGTGTCTTCAGCGTTCTCCTATTCATTTTTTAATGACCAGTCAGTTGAAAATGCGAGAAACAGCTGTTTACTCAAATGTGTAAAATCCGATTTTGATTACAATGTGAATATTAGAACTAAACACTTTAAAGAAACTCTGCAAGTTGCATTCTACATATTACTGTGTGTTAGATGCATTTATTCATATCATATAGTTATATATGCTATATAGACTTATGTAGATATATATATATATCTTCTATATATATGTGTATATAAGGAAACCTCGTTAAAGGCTTTAGCAATGTGATGGGATGGTAGACAAGATTTTTTCTCATCATACGCAGAAGTTGGATATCTTTCCACAATGTGGAATCGAAAATCCTCCGACAATGATGAGAAAACATGGAAACCTAACTATATAGGGAGAACGCAGAAAATCGAGGCAGTTAAGTTGGGGTCAGAAGGGAGAACACTCGTTGAGTTCAATGCTGTCGACATATGGATTAAGTCTGGCCTCCCTTTATTTTAACGGGACGTTTTTTAATCTAGGGTTTCATTTCAATGTCGTAAAATTATTCTGTGGCAAATTATAGGTGAATCGAATGGCTAGAATACCTTCCTGTTCCTAAAATTTTATATTATAACGATGTCTCCGTTGCAACAACGTACAAGTTAATTGAATGGTCAGAAAGTTGCTATTATTATTGTGCTAAGATTGGATATTGGCATGAGCCTTCTGTATAAATTGTTCTTTTAATAATTCCCATACATATTTAAAGGATTGGAAACAACCGTGCTTCTCAGCTTCAGCAACCTTCATCACAATCTCCAGCCTTGTCCAGATGGACATTGTCATCCACCTATAGTTCAGGAGTTCAAGGTAACTCCAAACAAACAATAATTGTTACTGTTGATCTCGATAATAAAAAATGAATGTTGAGAGAGAAACGCTGCAAAGTATTTAGAATTTAGTGGCAGTTCCCAATACGCATTTCTTCTACCTCGATCATAACAGTGCTTTAGAGACAGTTGGCAAAGAAAATGGTTATCGTTCTACTCCTTCTCCTTCTTTTTCTTCATCTGCCTGCAAGAATGAAAGTTGTTCTGCGTCGTCCACTGTTTCAGGTGCTTAATGTTTAACCGTTAAAAATTAGCAATTTCTTCATATTCATAACGCCTTTCTGCAAGATTGCCTTTGAAAAGCAGTGGTTCATATAGCCACAGAATAATACTAAATAAATTGATGAATATGAGGGAGAATTTTAGACAGCAGGCTCAAATTTGCTTTCCAGGAGAATGGCACACTTGGTCGGGTTGGTCGCAATGTTCGTGCACATGTGGAGATGGTGTAAAGCGGAGAAAAAAGGGAATGTGACAGCAATAATTGCCAGGTAGATAAAAAAGAAATCTCATGAAAGAAAATCACTGTTTTCTTGATGAGGATATGGGAGGTTGTTAGCGCAATATTTATTTCTCGATGGCTAACGTTCTAACTGATTACGCCTTCTCGAGCTTGGGAAGGTGGAATTAGCATGCAATTTATTCAGCCAAATACATCCATTATACCAACAAAAAACGCGAAGCCTAAATTCCAGTCACGTGGGAAATATTTGCTTTGGGCCCTTATCGCTTTCAATCAGTTTTCCACTTATTGATGGGGATCACCCGCACAGATTCTACATGAGTGTGTAATGTGCCTCTTGTTCCTCTATTGATCAATCCTGAGGTTAGTATGGAGTCGGTTCTGGGAAGTTCCCATGGAACTTTCTTTAAGCTGAGGAAATAAAGTTATCATGAAAGAGTAAACAACTATATTCCAATGCGTCCAAATATTGCGTGGCCAGCACTGCTAAAAGTTGAATTCAGTAGAAAACTTTCGCTTTTGAACAACTCACTGACGGTGGTGATGAAGTAATCTGAACTGCTAAGACACAATTTCACAGTTTTAGAACTTTTTTGCTAGCAATTTTTCGTGAATGGAGACGCTCTTAAAAAACGAAATTTCGACCTGCGAGACGGTTTCATCGCTTATCAACGTCATACAGACTGAGAAGAGTTTTTGGAATTTTCGCCCTAAGGTAGTTAGCTATGCGTGGATCGTTGTCACGAACAGGCCTCAGGAGAAAGCCTAAAATCCAAAACCTGTCCCGGTTCTACGAAGAACGGCGATTCCCTGTGACGTAAACTTAAAGATGCCTTGGCACAGGTTTCCTACACACATCAGAAAGAAAACCTTTCTACTTGAGCGGCATATCAATTAAGTCGAATTTTCACAGAGTACTGCACATCTCATTGTTAGGAATGTAATCCAGTTACTGAAAAAAATATTTTTTCATTGTAGTCCTAACTCTTCTGGTATCAAGTGCACAATATAAAGGGCTATCAGTGACTTTCTCCAACTTACTCAAAATTGCGTTTATTTCATCAAAGATATGTCATATTACGACTTGACTTCTTTGTGGCTCGTAGCGAGGGTTTAGCCCTTTCGAATTAGAACAGTTTCGAAATAAGGAGGGTTCCTTCTACTGGAATTTTTTGGCATAATATAAGGTTAGATTCTTTTTACCCACAACAGAATTACATTTAATGACCACGTCCGAGCAGAAATTGGTTGTAGTGCGATTTTTCTCTTCTGTTTAAATGCGGAGCCATCATTTTTTAGAAGAATATTAGTTTTTCACCAAATATCCTTTTTAATTAACATATTCAAATTAATACCAACTTAACACGGCGGTGACAAACAAGTTTATTCGGCTAGCGCTTCGACGTCATCTCTTCATCAGTGCCGGTGATTCCTAGACGATGTCGATAGCCGTTCGTCTTTTTCGATGTGGTGTTTTCTTTGTCGTATTGAGTCGGATATTCTTCATTGGAGCACCTCTCGGAGTATGCCAACCAGTTATGTAAATGCTTCAAAAAGCTTAAGGTTTTAAAGAATCTAGAAATGTCGTCACTTTTTTTTATTTATTGCCTCACTTTTTTTAATGTCGATTTGTGCTCCCCTGATCAATCCCGTTGACGTGTGAATGTTTTCAGCAACTATAGGTCAATAACGTGGCTGAAAGAAATTGCAAAACAGAGGGACTCGCATGGTGTGGCGGTGGAAGCGTTTTGTCCCCGGGAAAGGGTAATATCGTGTTCCGTCCCCATCGCAGGCACCAGCTGTCCGGAGTTTTGCAAATATCTCAGCATCGTTATGATTACTCCAAAAATGATTTTTTTCTCACTTTACAGTGATGATTGCCCAGATGTGTATCCATAATTATTTGTTCATCCATTCCACTTCAACGGAGAGGTTACAGTCAGAGCTGGCGGTCCACCATCGTTGTTTTTCCGTGAAAAGTCCATCATAGAATGGCTATTTACTTACTTACTTACTTGATACTTGAATGCCCCCCCCCCTCACTGGCTGTGCGGGCTCGCTCCAGCATAATCTCTGTTTTTCGGAGACTTGTTGGTTAAGCCATTGTGGCTCCCTGGAATCATGAGGTCAGCCTGGCCAAAAGTCTGTCCTAGGTCTTCACCAGCACGGGCAGTCGCAGCCCTTGTAGATCAGAAGGCAATTCGCCACCTTGCGACTTGATACCAGGGCGGTGACGGACCCTGGTATTGGTTCACTCTTAGGTAGGCTTCTTGATGGAAAAGCAGGACTCCTTCTCAGCTTGGGAGACCCTGCCGGGGCCGACACACAGGAACACCTCCCAGTCACGATGAGGCGGTAAACCGTTGAAAATGCTATTTACATTCAGAAAAAAAACTTTACCATTGTTGTACTGGTCGGCGTTCCGGCAAATCCAATTTGTCAAGATGCTCCTAAGTTGTCTGGAACCTACAGATTCTTCCAAAGATTCTTATTAACAATTCACTGTTTTCTTCAACGAGCAAACACAAGGTTGGTATTAGAGAGTTTATTAACACATAATAGTCGACGTTTCGGCGGTTTCGCCTTCTTCAGAGCCTGGAAAGGTCAAATTGACATACGATCTACTTTCGTAACCTTAGCAGATAAGACCTAACACATAAATTTGCATTCGCGTAACAAACAGCTTCTTTTTGTAGCAAAACATAATGGAGAAGATTTTGAACCAAAAGTCAGTATCCTAGCACAGGAATCCAAAACATCAGCTCGTCAAACTCTTGAAGCGTTTAGGCTTAATTCCAAAGATCCTGGACTTCAACGGCGAGTTCCTTGTGATCACGCATGACCTCACACCATTCACCAGGTTGATTCTACGACCTGATCCATACACATTCCTCGCCCATGTATTACTATGTGCGCCTGTTCCCAACTAATTAAGTGAAGAACATACAACCGATGGAACGGTTGGTGTTTAAAAGAAGCTGGCTGTTCATTAATAAACTCTGTAATATCGATTTCGTGTTTACTCATTGAAAAAAACGGTGAATTATCAATCAATGCAGAGGATAGTAGAAAGTCGGTCCTGGGAACTGCCTTGTGTAAATAGCTGAATGTTTAAAAACAATAAGATAGTCATCATTCAATGTTTTTACGTAGGCTTGTACACAGTTTGAGAGAAAGCAATCCAAAGGATTGAGAGTTTTGAGAAAGTGCCCGTAGTGATTTTTTCAATGTTTGCGTCTGCAATGATTTTCACATCCAGCCAAGGTGAATATTCATTCAATCACATGTGAGAAGCTTACAGTCTATGATTAGGCCATAATTTGAACCAAAAGACGTTCGACAGTATTAATATCAACTACAAATAGAACGCTGCCCTATAGTTTAATTGAAAAAGTGGGAAAGTTAATTCCTTAGATTTTTCGTCGTTCTCAAGAAGTTAGCATTTAATGGGTCTTTATGTAGTTTTGAGGTGCGCAATTTTTTACGTTTTATTCCAGTGGCAAACACCATTGAATATATTTGTTTTGTGAACTAAATGTGACAGGTTGGCACAGTGTTTGCTAATCTGCGAATAAATAGAATCTTTTGAAGGGACCACAGTTCGAAAGCGCGCCGTGCAATTTGGGGGGTCTGTCAAACCTGGTCCGACTGGTGCGAGTGGTCGACGTGTTCTGGAAGCTGTGGAATAGGTGAAAAAACTCGAACAAGATTCTGCTATCTGGGGACTCGTAGATGCGAAGGGAAAGACTATGAGGTTGGAGTTTTTCTTTAATTTATACAAACAGCCTTATTATTCATTATTACTGCTTCAAAAGTGTACGTGTCGAACATTGAAGTGCACATTGTAAACTGATAATGTAAGAAGACTTGACAAGGGAGTGAGAAGTGGTATAAATATCAACTTGTACGTTTCGCTCATTCACAAAACATTCTTGACTTTGTATTCCCTTACAATCACTCTCAAACATCATCCAAAAGGGATTTCTTTTCCTATGGTACTGTAGGCAAGTTTTTGAGATCTCGTATTTATTAAATAATTGATGAGTAATTGAATATCGCTAGTTATCCATTTAAGTAGCTCTTGAGTGGGACGTTTCGCGAAGTGGAACAATTTTTTTCTTTCTGTCTATCGTAGTCATAATTCTAGCAAATGGTATGTGGGTTAAATAAAGTCGTGAAAGTGTACACGGTTCATGTGATCAAAAAATATGTTGGCTAGTTTTTTAGTTACCTTCCACGCATCCGTTCTTTAGTTGTTCTTTCAAAATCTCCTTTATATATCTGCTCATAGTTGAGTTCTTTCGTGGAGAAACTTCCTCTGGTCAACCAGACCTTTTATCAGAGTGTTGTACCTTATCGTGTTCATCTAGTAGAGTCACTTAGTGGATTGGAGTTGTAACGATGGTAACCAAGACAAGTCTTTATCGTCTATGACGATTAGCAAGACTTTTTGTCCTTGTAGGTTCTGCTACTGCTCGCTTCTCATACACGACATTTGAACCTTAATTTCTCCAGTGGTAGCATATTTTTTCACACTGCTTAATATTCTATCTGACTAATGCATCTTCTTGATAGATACTCTTCATGATACAGTAGTATCAGACCTTGATAACAAGTGGTCATCGCTGTAGGCTAGTATACAAAATGTTCAAAGAAATTCTGCCATATTAACAGTACGTCCTTCTTCAGTGTTTCTTTGATGTTGTACTTCTAATATCTCTATTCTGTGATGGCACAAAGAGCCGTCACAACATCTGCCAAGCATAACTGCAAAGTCGAAAATTACCTAACCTTTTTAATCCTAAAACTGTTGTTTTTGTTAACCTTTCATTTGCTGTCAACCACAAATTTTTTTACGGCAGGGTATAATGTGAGATACCCATACCAGTACCCCTAGATCAATTCCGCTGACGGGTGGTTGCTGATGGCAGCGTTAGGTAGAAAACTACCTGAGAGAAGCGCAAAGCACGGGCCTCAGTGGTGCAGTGTGTAATACGCGAGCCTCGTAACCGTCGTTCGATCTCGCCCAGGCTTCAAGTTTTGCGAATATCTCACCATCGTCGTGACTGCTGTTTTTTTTTCAAATTTTCGCAACCGGGATGCTGCTGTTCCGACTTTAAGATCTCTTTTTTATCGCTTGTCTGCATTGTTTTGCAAGTTTGAAGCTGCAGAGGCTGGGAAAAGCATTCGCAAAACCCACCGAAGCCTCGCCATTTACAAGACCAAGGTGGTTGCACCCCGACGGCCAGACAGAGCAGTTACAGCGTCCAGAAAGGCAATGGAGAAAATCATTCACAAATGCTACTTCAGATCTCTTCAGTAGCCGCGTCCTGGATTGCTCAGGTTGTCAAACGCACTGCAGGGAAAACCACGGACCCGGTGGTCAGAGTTCTTCGCGAAAGGCCTAGAGCAATGATATGATGCTCTACGAGCCCCTAGATCGAGTAGAACCCGCCGGGCTACTCTTGCATGCGACAAGAAAAAGTTGAAGATTTACTGGCGCCCGATCGAGTCACTTGACGATTAACGGGACCACAGGTGATACAGATCATACAACAATGTACAGTGAGTACTCACAGGGGCGAGTACACTTATGAGCATTCATTAATCGAATCACTACGACTTTCCATTCTCCCGATTTTTTTAAAAAAATTCGCTTGTGTCTGGTGCATATGGAATGCCAAGGGAAAGTGCTTTCAAAAGACTTGTATGTGGTAGTCATTTTTGCCAAGAATTTATGTTCATGATCTCTTTAGCACTGTGTAAGTATGAAATTTTCAACGTTGCAAGAGCTTTGTTGGTTATGAAGAATATGCTATATCTCCGCTTTCGTTTATGCAGTCTGTCGTCGGATACAACCCTTTACACAATACAGAAGTTTTTTCGCTTACTCCGTTGATTTTCTCAGTTCTGATAATGTCCAATCATGGACAAATCACTGCTCATTCACTGGATTGTTGACGATGCGTATGCCGATACAGGTCTACATACAATCCTCATCACTTTGGAGTAACTATAAGAATGGATCGATTCCGTTTCTTCGTTTGTAGGGAAAAACATCAGAAGAGCAGTGAGAAAAAAGCGAACATAACAGACTAATCTTCATAAGCACAAATTCCTAATTTCGTGAAGAATTGTGACAAATGTTGAACAGTCGTGCCCAGATGCTGAACTCGATTAATCATTGAGTACAATGATCTTACCTGCTATGTTTGTTCTTAAGGTATGGATCACATTACCTGCTCGTTGTTCGTCCCTAATTGCATTACGTGCCATTACCAGGTAGCTAGTTCAGAGATTCATGAATGACATAAAAAATGAAGTTTTAATTCTTTCGATGAACAGTTACCATTATGGAAGCGAGAGTCACCATATCAAATCTCGTCAACAAGAAGTTCACATATTCCACATTAGGAATTGCAGAGCAATCCAGTGAAATCCTGATCAACCCTTCGCTTTGCTGATGATATCCTTCATATTCGAGAACTAGTAATCAAGCAAAAAGGATGCGAAGGAAGCTCATTAGAGCGAGGAAGATGGATAGGATGGTTAAGATTAAGATGGCATTGGTTAAGAAAAACTCAGTTCTTAAAAAAGCATGCGTGGAAATCGAATAAATAACACATGAGAGGGAATTATATAGAGATGGGCAGCACAAGCCGCGTGTGTTCGCGCCTGCCATGAAAGTCATTAAATCATTTGACGGTACGCACTTCAAGCTTACGTAAAATATCGATTTTTAAGATATATGGGCGCATTCGTGAGAAGCGAAATACAGAAGCGGGCGATTAACTGATTAAGCGATGAAACTGAACAGCAGGGATTCAGTGATAGAAGATGATAGTATTTAGGGAAGCCACCTACAAATCGGACAGACGCAATTGTGCCTCACGTAAGCCATTTAGATCACGTGTTCGATAAGGTCATGACGGAATGTGAAGAGAACGGCGTGGAGTGACGCTCAAGAGCTGAAGACATCACTGATGGAACGACTGACATATTTCTTATTTTCTGAGCCGAATTACTTTTGTTCAAACTTTTCACTCTTTGTGGTGCGAGCCTCGACGAAAAATGGAGAGAAAAAAGCTTCCATTGGACTTCATGAATCATAATTCTGCAGTCGTAGTAAGAAAAAATGATGTTCTGCCGACAAAGGTCTTCGGATTGCTAATGGATTTATTTCAACTAATAAACTTAATTAGGAGTTGAGATGTGATCGCATAGAGCCTAAAGTGCAATTATTTTTGCTCATGAATGAATAATGTCTCGTTCGTTCACTAATATATTAATAAAAGAGCATCAAAACTTTATGTGGCAAGGTCAGCGTTCAGTTTTTACCACACCAAATAGGAAATTGTGCAAACCTACTTCTCGAGCTTCCAACAACTCCGCACTTACATACCGAGTACAATCTAAATGGCTCCTACTTCACGAGATTCTCCTTCATTGGTTAACATTAATAACATTAAAATTTCAGCGATAGCACAAGTGATCTTTCGCGCTCAAAAAATTAGTCAGACCTTCGATTATGTTCCACTATTAGTGTTGAGTTTTTCTTAAAATGTTACAGCTTTCATTTAAGTTGAACGCAGCACAAAGTTTCAAAGGGTTCTTGGCTTTTGTAGCAACGAAATGAGGGATTCTAGGCCCCTTATTTGGTGCTCCTTAAGGGGTCACGACGCCACTTCAGCGTAAACCTTATGCCTGGGTAATTAAATCTTTATAGAATCACAGGAAAGCACCATCAGTGGAAAACCCGGCAAAGACAAAGTAAAACTCAATGAGATCAATCGAGTTGAATAAAAAGTCTTAAAAATAGTGAGGTCAACCACTGCCAGGTAGCGTAGACTAGGAGAGTGATTGATGTGAATAGTCAATTCAGTAGCTTAATTATAATCGAAGATGCGATGCTTTGCTGAAATGAAATATGAAGAAAAGAAAAAATTCAAGGGGCTATATTTGTAACGCCTGAAGAAAGAATAAGTCATCGTATCTACCAATGTTGTTATAGGGCATTTTCCCCTCAATGCAAGCATCAGATAAAATAGAATTGTTGCCAAGTATTTCCAATGATAGTGCATGAGACAGAGTTTTTGCCGTTCCCCGATTCCAATAAATATCTAGAGGTGCATGATACATATCTAGCGTATAAAATGATTAACTGGGGCCAGCCGAACTGTCAACCCAGCGTTTTTACGCGCTTAGAGAAGATCTCGTACAAATTTGTCGACCCTGGAGGGTGCGATGTTTTGGTTAGCTTGGGTCGTCAGATCGAAACAATGATCTCCTATGTGGTCTAACCAATAGTTGATTTTTTTATTCAAGAGGTGGCGGTGAATATCGAGGCGAAGGGCTTGGTGAGACTTTGTTTTCATGTTTCTTTGGAGATGTAGTTCAACATTCTCAAATTAAGGTAAACACATGCGATTCTGGCCCCTTGTCCAGAATGGGAAGAGTGGAATGAATGGAGCTCATGCTCAACAAGCTGCGGAGTCGGCGTATCACTGAGAAGACGATCATGCCTCGGAGGAGCATTGGGAGATAACATGTGTCCCGGTCGGTATCACTTTATGTTTCGATTTCTCCTGTCTTCATTCAGTGTTAACGAGACTTCATACGCACCACCATCCTACTTCTGAGAGAGGTATTGTGTAACTGCAATCAGAGATTTCGTAATGGGGATTATAATTCTGAACACGAGTGCTGTCGGGGACGGCTATCTATCCTTGACAATAACCATATAAATAAGATTCACCGAAATATATCAAAGACTTCACCGTCTTTTTGACACTGGTCATCGAAAGGGAGCTCATCTGTGTTCGCAACAACAAATATACGTCGCATTAAAAAACTTCTATGAGTTGAGTCAAAATTTCACCATGTCGATTCACAAGACCTTTTTGCCACCCGAGATCTACCTTTTATGCTTCTTGCAAAGGCTTGGTATAATGTAGTAAGTAAACAAAGAAAAAGTCATTTGGTTTCAATCTATCGTTCAGCCTAAAACGAAAAATTGCATACGTCACCACGCAACAAGCAGTAGATTACTCGTGCTTTGTGTATTTGAAGAAGAAGACAACGGCATTTTCAGGACCCCCCTTCAGAACAACGTTTTTTGCGAAGAGGCGTTGTGTCCGCTGTGGACGTCATGGGTGGAATGGGGTGCTTGTAGTGTAACATGCGGTGTAGGAACTAGGCATCGGCATAGAACGTGCCAGTATGGAACAGACTGCCCAGGTCCTCAAGAAGTGGGTGGCTTTATTGTCTGTATTAAATTCTGAAAATTTAGAAATCGCAAGGAAATAGGCATTTAGGAAACCATTCCATGCTATGGCTCCTCGTGTCCAGCATGGACTGAGTGGTGTGAATGGTCAAAATGTTCTGTTAAATGTGGCTCAGGACAACGAACAAGAACTCGTGAATGTGTAAAAGCAGATGGTGCAGAGAGCCACGTATGCCAAGGGCTAAGTATGGTAAGTTATATTGGGTTTTTTTGGAAATCAATGTCAGATTTGGAACTAAACTTTTCTTATGTATATTTTAGTCATAGGTATTTTCGATTATTATACTATCTGTTATACTATATCAAACAATCAAACAATCGAAGATAAGGTGGGCCGGGCACGTAATGCGTATGAATGACAACAACCGATAGACAAGACCCGTTAGTGACTGGATTCCTCAGGATGTCAAACGTACTGCAGGGAAGATCACCGACCCGATGGTCAGAGTTCTTCACAAAGAGCCTTGAAGAAAGATGTGATGCTCAACGAGTCCCTAGAGCGAGCTGAACCCATTGGGCTACCCTTGCACGCGAGAGGGGAAAAATGGAAGACTTACTGGCGCCGGCTCGAGTCACTCGACGATCAACGGGACTACAGGTGACAGGTACAGGTGATACTATCTGAGAAGAGGAACCCAAGTGTTTAGTGATGCAGTGATGCAGCCCATTAGGAAACAAGGTTTCGGTCTGATTCCCTCCCCCAACGGTCTCATCCAATCCACGTGTGAGCGTGTCAGCTCGGCTGTCTCCAAGAATCCGTGGATCCACTCGACCAGCATTCCAGAACATTCATAAAAAAGATGAAATTTTCAAGCAACACCTCAAACAACAAGCGAAATTTTCGGAGATCACTGTGGGCGATGAATGCAAGAAAGATGGATCGAATGTAAGAAGTGTTGTGGTCCACCCTGTAAACGTGAACACGGGTCGTATAAGAAAATTACGTATCATTGCCAAGGCAATTTTGTCCACTTGCTCTCTGTACAGTTGAACTGCAATATGAATTATGTTGTTGGCAATTTTTTAATGTTAGAATTACAGATACTAGAACAGCACTCCCAACCTCCCAACGGTTTACCGCCTCATCGTGGCTGGGAGGTGTTACTGGAGTGTCGAACTGCGATGTACAGCGGAAATTCATTCCGTGGTAGGGTCTCCTAAGCTGAGGAGTTCGGCGCTCCCATCAGGAAGCCTAGCTAAGAGTAAACCAATACCATGGTCCACCACCGTTTTAGTATCAAAGTCACATGGTGGTAAATCTCTCTCTGATCCGCAAAGGCTGCGACTGCCTGTGGTGCTGAGAACCTGATGCAGACTTTGGCTAGGCTGACCTCGAGATTCCAGGGGAACCACAATGGCCTAACCAGCAAATCTCCAAAAAAATGGAGATTATGCTGGGACCCGCACAACCAGTGAGGAAGGGTCATTCAAGTATTAAGTAAGTAGTACAACAATTTCAACAAGTCTACTTCAATGAATTCAAGCTCAATACATCATGAACGGTTCGAAGCAACCGCCCACTGGTTTTAAAAAGACTTCGGCGTGGCAAATTCGATCAAGATAAGAGAGGTCTTATGCTATAGACGTCGCCGAATTGAAGCTTTTCATGCCAGCAAACGCATGAGTAGCTGTTTTTAAAAGAACTGGATGCAAAAAATATCAACTATTTTGAGATACTCAAAGAGCATTAGGAGATTGAAGAAGCTTGAAGAATGGGATTCCCACGGATTGAGCGGCGGTGAAAAAAAGTAACCGTTTTGAGGGTCGTTGCTGCTTCTTTACGCAACCAGAACGATCCATTTTTTCGACTGTATTGGGACCTGCGACTAGAAATGGATTCTCTAAGAAAACCGGCGACTAATGCAGCACTCCCCAAAGCGAAAATTGCTCCAAACGAAGGCCATGCTAAACTTCTGGCAATTTACTGGTGGTTTGGTCGATCACAGGCTTCTGAATCGAAGTTAAATGACTGAATCGAAGAACTACATAACAGCAATAAAACGAAGTGCTTCACTAGTTAATGTTTTCTAAACCAGCATTCATTTAACCTCGGCAAAAATATTCAATAATAATATCCTTGTAGAAGAACACGGTTATAATATTTTTTGACACGAAACACTCGGTTTTTAAAGGGTGTCTTACATTTCCGAATAAAACATATCTACGTTTTTTTTTCATTAATAAGCAAATATGAGGCTGTTGCTAATATTTATTCGGCCAACATCGAGCTGGATCTTCTTTAATGGAACATCTGTCGAATGAAACGTACCCATCCGGAGATGCACTTGTATACAACATCGCTCTTTCCGAAAATCGTGATTGTCCGGCGTTAATAGCTGGTTTTTTCCAGACAATCAATCCCGCAGAAGTCGGTATCATCATTATTAGCTGCACAAAGGACTGCAATGTCATTGTAAACCGACTTTCATTTAACCTCGGTATAAGTGATCAATGCACATTTCTTTTCCAAACAAATAGATAAATAAATATGAAATAATAACGAAAACATTAAATAACAAATATTCGTGAAAATCTCGTGTTAACATACCAATGAAGAAATGGCACATTGATCATTTTATACCGAGGTTAAATGAAAGTCGCTCTACACTGATATTGTTACGCTTTGTGCTAGTTAGTAATAACGATATCGACTTCTGCGGGATTGATTGTCCCGAAAAAACAAGTTATTATCGCCGGCCGAACAATTACGACAACCAGGAAGAGCAATCTTGTATATAAGAGCATTTCCGGGTGAGTACGCCTCATTCGTGAGATGTTCCACTAAAGAAGATCCTGCTCAATACTACGACCAGGACACCATATCGAGAAGACGAACGACTGTGAACATCGACTCGGATCATCGGGTCTAACGAAGACGAAGACGTCGAAACATTAGCAGAATAAAAATTGGCAACAACCTTGTATTAGCTTATCAATGAAAATGGTGCACTGATCATTTATCCCAAGGTGAGATGAAAATCGGTTCACAATGATAAAAAACGTGTGCTTTTTCTACTCTGCATTATCTTATTAGCTACTTGCATGTGTGAGCTGTTACTGTATCACTTAGAATAGCATCAGATAGTTAAACAACTGAGCCCGCACTGGTGAATAGAAAGACACCAATCCTTTTCCACGAAAATGCCCGGCCACACGTTGCACTACTGCTGCTACAAGGGTAGAAAGACTGGGCCACGAAACCTTGTTTCATATACCGCACTGGCGAAGTCTGTCGCTTACCGACTACCACTTGTTCAAGCATAGTGAAAAATCCCTGTACGAAAAATTCTTCAGAAACCATACTAACGCCGAACCTGCCTGCAGCGGCTTCATCGCCTCAGAAGTTTAGAAGTTTATGTAACTTGTAGGAACAAAGTAGTTTCGTGCTGCCGAAAGCCATTAGATTGCAAATATTTTTTATGTCGATTAATAAGTTTTATTACGAACAGAAAAAATGCTGGCTTAAAAATACAGATCGAAATAAGACATTAATTTCCGGAAGGGCTAGTAGACGAATTGTTTCGTTTTTAATCATAACTCGTCGTCTCTAAGCGGATATAGTGAACTTAGAAATGAACCCTTCCACTCCTATTTTATGAAACATAGCTTCAACACATAGCTGCGGCTCGGAGTTTTGCAAATATCTCAGCATCATTGAAGTTATATTTCGCAATATACCCTCCCATTAAAAAGAGTAGGTAGTAAATAATAAGTTAAAATTGTGTTTATAACTATAGGCTTAGCTCAACTGGGCTAGTTGCCGATTTGGGCTCCCAGATCAATCCCACTGACAGGTGATTGCTGATGGCAGTGATCGACAGAAAAACAGCTGAGAGACAGGCGAAACGAAGGACTCGTACAGTGTGGTAGTGAACGCGTTAGCCCCAGGAAAGGGTAATAGCGCGTTCGTTCTTCACCGCAGACACCTGCGGTCCAGAAATTTTGCAAATATCTCAGCATCAT
Source organism: Angiostrongylus vasorum (assembly GCA_018806985.1). Taxonomy (NCBI): domain Eukaryota; kingdom Metazoa; phylum Nematoda; class Chromadorea; order Rhabditida; family Metastrongylidae; genus Angiostrongylus; species Angiostrongylus vasorum. Next base: position 390,800 of record JADANN010000392.1, read on the forward strand.
TAAAGTCATATTTAGCAAATACCTTACCATTAAAAAAGAGTAAGCAGTAAATAATAAGTTTCAACACAGTTGTGTAATTAGTAGAGTTCTCCTTTACAACTATATGTCGAGGACATATATTTATTGCCATAACACTATTCTGTTACTATGATTTTAGCAACCTGCCAAAAAATACAGGAATGATTTGTGTTTAGGAAACAACTTTGTGCGAGGGGAATGATATGCTGTCAGTGGTCCGATTGGTGTCATTGGTCCATGTGCGATCGAGAGTGTGGTGGAGGGCAAAGTATTCGAACCCGAATATGCTTGAACACTCAAGGTACTCCCTAAAGCGATGAATGTATTTTATAAATCAGAGACAGTTAAACTCCCTGACGCATGAAATAGCGGTATTGCGCATTTCATAAACCTAAGAGTGCAGCTAAGCCAGTGCCAGGAGACACTGATGTCCTATAAGAAACCTATTTGCAACAGAGCGAATCTATCTTCTCAACCTCTGAATCCAGAATGTTCATCACTTAGCGGTGATGTGGAGCGCTCCAGAACAAGTTTCTTGGAACTTCTGCATTCATTTGTGTAGCTCAAGAGGTAGCTCTGCAAGGTCTGTTAATGCAGTAGTGAAGATTAAACATGAGGTCAGTGATATGACAAAAATGTGGAAAGCACGCAGTTTAGGAGCCGAAGCTGAGCTGTATCTCAAATCGCCTTTCCACAATGTTTATAATATAATCACTATGCTAGTTGTTTTGAGAGCAGAAATGACTTAAAGTGGTAAAAAGTATGAACGGGAAAGCGTTAGTCGTTAATCACTGTCTGAAGGATGTTGACACGGATTCGCTTTCATTGAGCATAGTTAGAGATGACTGAATTCGTATGCATGAATCACGTGAATGTTCCAAATACCTCAAACCACAGTGCTACACACCCCCCTACATGGTTTGTTGCAGAAAACAGTAACTCTATTGTTCAATAATTCTTGGCCTGAGGTTATGAAAAAAAATATTTGTGGTTGGTTTCTTCTACACGGTTTTGCCTAGCATTTATCAGTCTGATGACGTTATTCGATTCGTTTCAAATGCAGACGATTGACGTAGTAGTGGACTGCCCTTAGAAAAAGCAAACGATAACCAATGGACATTCGCTACCAAAAACGACCGTCCTGTATAAAAAGAGCATTGCTGAGGGAGATTAATTCACTTGGGTGATGGTCCACTGGATTCGACTCTGCGAGCACGAGGACCCACATTGGAAGAAGCAACCAATAAATACAATGCACTCGGATGAATCCGGCTTTAAAGAAGATGAAGGCGGCAAAACGTTAACCGATCAATTTTTTTTATCAATCTGTTTTAGCTTATAAGTGGAAGAATACATATTGGTTAATCGTAGGAATGTTGGATAATAAGACTTTTATTGCATTACTCATTTTCACATCCAGTGTTCGGATCCCATAATTTCGCGCATTGAATTCTTTTTACTGGATTCCATCTTCCGAGACGATCTTCGAATATTTCTCGAATAGATTCGACTGCGGCTTAAGAATTGCCATTTTCTTCATGAATGTTGTTGAATCCTGGTTGAGTCGATTATTTCTGGAGTTCTGGAACGGCCAGGCTAGAGCGTTTTTCACTTGGGTTGTAGAAGACGAGATGTTTCCAAACAATCCTGGTGCTAGGTTTCCAGCTCTGGAAGGATGAGGACCTTTGTGAGCCTTGAGCATGGTCGAACCAGCGAAGCGGTTGTGATGACCAACATCGTTATCACTGCGTTACCCGCCTCCTGAATAGCGGTCCCCTTTCGAAAATTATAACTACAGTTGATGAGAAGCATGAATGGTTCGCAATGCGAATTTCAGGAGTCCTGAAGGGGATTAAAAATTTGCAGTGTTGTATTGTCATCACTTTATCTTAAAACCCTTCAGCACTTGAGTTCACAATGTTACGCGTTCTATAAAATGAGAACACGTCAGTGAAAATGTTGAATACCTATTGATTACAACTTCATCATTGTCATGTTGCTGATACATTTGTGCCTAAAGCACGAAACGTTTTCAAGCAATACTCACTCTGCTTAAGTCTGTTCAGAAGGGAATTTATCAAGGTAAACGATGACAGAGCGTGTAACAATGGAGAAACGGGAATTTGATAGTTCTCCTTACACGGCAAGATATATAGTTAAGTTTTTACAGAGACGGCATATCTTTACGGCTTAATCGAGAAGTATAGAGAATTTAGGCCAATGCTTGAGTTGTTTTGTTGAGCGAGGTGGGTACATTACAGCAAGGTATATATATATATATATATATATATATATATATATATATATACATAAATATATATATATATATATGTATATACATACATAAGTATAAAAAGGAAGAAGCATGTAAGTTAGCGAAGTTAGTGCATTTTTTAAAGTACTACCAAATGTTCAGAAAATTCGTGTTGATTAGGAGGTGTGCGTGCAATTTAGTGGAAGAACAATATATGAGCAAGGAATGGAAGTGCTTCAAGAGAAGCTAAGTGCACTTTAAGAATGGTGTATGGAAAGTGCAACGCTTCTATACCTGAGAAAATAGAAAATGCTGCCTTTAACGACTAGGATGTACTAAAGAACAGGTTTTAGACAACTTGTGATGCTTTCAAGGGCGTGAAAGTTAATGGCTTGTTTGCTTTTTTCAAACGAAAGTTTGTAGTTAATGGATCCTTGCTTCGTAATCAGCTCTTTCACTCCACTGTTTTTTTTTCCTCGACATAATTTTCAGAAACCTGAATATTGCAGAAAATTATGATCGATGTTGGGATTTAAAGCTTGCCAACTAAGTAGGTTAATGAAATGTAATGCTCACCATTGTGGAAGACTACTCTGGTAAGAGCTATGAGGTCCAAGATTAACTAAGAGGGTAATTCAAGCGATAGTGAATGGTAAAATGGAGTGCCCCTAATTCTGAATAAATCTTACAATAGTTGTTGGATGGCAGTGATTAGGGATACTGTAGAACATCTGGGTGGTCTCGAACTCAAGTCCTCCACCGAGCAACGAAGATTCGATTTCCACAGTAGTCGGAAATTTGGTGCTGCACTTGTGTGGAAAAGCTTTCTCCGATTCATAAAGGCCGCCGATTACCTGTGATGAAGAACTACAAACTGTCTAGGAGAGCTATCTTATGGTTCCAGGGAAATTGGATGATGGTCACGTAATCCTTAAGGAGCTGTAGAAACAACACACGCATATGAAGACTTTTGTGGATGACAAATGTGAGACAACGAGACGGATGAAAGAAGTGTTGCAATCAACACAATTTCTGAAGTCGGGTGGGGTATTAAAACATTAACTAAATGGGGTTGAAAGAGTTCTTATGGAAGAATATGAAAACGAAGTTTAGGCCTGATGATGAATCAATGGCTATGAGAAACCACTAAGAAACTCAAGCATTCAGAAGAAAGAAATTTATTCATCACTGGTGCTTGCCCATTTCAACATTAGGATCACTGAGAGTATAAGCGCTAGGGCTACATGCATGCACAGTTCTTAAAATTGCCTTTGAGCGATCTTGATCATTTTCAGATGTTATGCTCTGTGAAACAGTCGTTTGTTTCGTAACCACAAGAAAAATTTGTTGTCATTTCCATGACTTTCTAAAATGTCTTAGGTACTTTAGATGTGGACTGCAACTGTGTTGGTGACGATCGTCAACAGAGAGAGTGCAATTCGCAACCGTGCTCTCAACAGTGCTCATGGACGCAGTGGCACGAATGGAGCCCATGTAGTGCACTCAACGAGTGTGAGATTGGAATAAAGAGCAGGTGGGTGCCTTCGTACAGTCCGCGTACTGTTTCCTACAAAGGCAGTCATTAAGGTTGCGACAATGTGTTGGAAATCCTGGTTGTCATTGTTTCGGGCCAAGCGAGGAGAGCCGTCAATGTCGGGGACAATATCCATGTCCCACTGAACGACCATGTTAACTCAAGAGCAATCCAGACTTCGTTCTTTCATATAAGTAAAAAGAATATGTCATAGAAATGTTGAACAAATTGAATTGAGTGAGCTGAGGTGAACCATTTTTCCAGTTTAGAAGACAGGGATAGAGTTCTACTAAAAGATCCCAGTGAAATTCCAAGGTTGTCCATCCTACACGCACACATTGCTTTGTGCATTTAAGACCATAAAGTTGAGAAGCGAAATATCAACTTATGGCTAATACGAGGCAATATATGCATATGAAAAATTATTTGGCATATTTCGACATTTAGACGTATGAAAACCAGCAAACAAGGGCAAATCAATCGCAAATGACAATGTGGCAGGAGCTTTTTTTGGCTAAATAACAATCTGAAGGAGGGGAGGGAGCAGCACAGTGGCTCGTGATACAGTTCACCAGCAGCACGTTTGGCTCGACTCCTCACCAACGCTCCTCTGCAATACCCTGGGAGCACCCTAGCCTGGCTCTCTTTAAGATTGCAGTCTACTCGACCAACATTCTACGACCTTCATGAAGAAGACGAAATCCTCAAGCACCAGCCAAAAAGAATACGCGGAATGTTCGAGGACCAATGTGAAGGATGGATGCGAAGAAAACGAATGGAATGTGAGGACTGACGAGATTCGCAAAGTAGATGTGATGACCGGTCACATAATAATACTAATTAATAATAACAACGATAATAATAGCAGTAATAGACTTCGTTCCACCCAACGGTTTACCGCCTCATCGTGGCTGGGATGTGTTCCTGGGTGTCGGAGTGCGATGTAAAGCGGGGGGATTCATCCCCCCCAGCAAGGTCTCCCACGCTGAGAAGGAGTACGGCGTTTCCACCAGGAAGCCCAGCTAAGAGTAAACCAGTATGAGGATCCACCACCGTCCTGGTATCAAACTTGTCGCGTGGGGCAAATCTCCTTTTGATCAACAAGAGCTGCGACTGCCTACCGTGGTGAACACCTGGGGCAAATGTCGGCTAGACTGGTTTCAGGAAACCACAATGGCTAAATCAGCAAAGCTCCGAAAAATAGAGATTATGGTGGAGCCCGCACAACCAGTGAAGACGGGGCCATTCAAGTGTCAAGTGGCTCATAGAGGGATAAGTTCAGACACTAAAACTTTATCTAGATGAAATATCTAAATTCGCAGCCCTTTGATAATGAAGAATTAGTAGCATTGAATTTTATTTCGATTATATAGTCTAATATTAGAGAAGTTGTTGCGTCTTAAACATTCTGTTTAAAAGCAAGCATTTCACATTTAACAGCTATCATTGGGATTATATTGCATATGAGCTGTGACTTTTCAAGGTTATATCTTCAGTAAGACAGACTTCACTGTTGTTCCGAAATTCTACACTGGATCAGACTATTGCCTCCTTCGTAGAAGATCTCACTTATAGCGAAAAAAAAGAGTAAGCCGCTAAATTCGGATAAACACAGATACACGTGTTCATTAGGTGACAGGTATGTTCTTCGAGAGGTGCTTTGAACTTCGGAGTTGCCTTCATCCTCACCCTTCTTAAAATCATTGCTTGCTGATGCCTGTATTGAAAGTCCGACTTTTAAATTGGGTTTCTCTTAAATTAAAATACTGTACTTCTGTGTTTTCTTTTCATTTATAAGTACGAAAAAATATTGGACTTTTGAAGTTTTGAACGTTTCCGTATTCACTGTTTTTGTGTCAATTTTCTTACAGGATACCACCTACTGATATGACGCAGTTTATTTCTAGAACCAACTTCCTATTTTTTTCTTATTTATTTTGTTCGATCCACCTTCACGCCTATGGTGCAAATCCCAGCACTTCTCACATCCAGTTCGTTTCTTCGCATCTATCGTCCATGAAGATCTTCCAACTTTTTGCTTGTGGCTTCAGTTGCTGGTTGAGGATTTTCATTTCATCTTGAATGTCGTTGAATGCTGGTCGAGCAATTCTCCCTGTAGTCCTGAGATACCTGCGCTGTGACGTTCCCATTTGGATTGCAGAAAGCGATTTTTTTTCCCAGACAAGTCCGTTACCAATTTCCCCACCCTGGGGGGATGAGAGGCTTGGTTGGCCTGAAGGGGAATCGAACTAGCACCATGCTCGTGATGGCGAACATCACTGCCACTGTGTTATCCGCTCCTAACATCGTAGTTACTTTTCGAGTCATTAAATGTGAAAGGTTCAAAAAGAGCCGTTGAATGTTAAATGTTTGAGTGGAGCTATTCCGCTGTTAACTCAATGTTATAGTCGAATTAGCCGTTTTCGGTGTTTCCTTTCTGATAATTATAGACCAGTGCTACGTATGAGAGTTCGATACAATAGACGTCACTGTACGATGTAAATTGGACAATTGGACATGGTGGGTAGTGCTCTTAGTACTGCTTTTTCTGTGCACTGAAGTGTTGAGCATAGAAAGGCTAGAAAAGATGTCGGATAGGTGTGGTTTGTGGTGTGATGTCACTCTACCAAGAACAAGCTAATCTTTATTCGATAGAAAGTTGTTCCAATAGAAAGTAATATCGCCAGACAAAAGGTAATGAAGTATCGTTTTGCAGAGGAAGATGAGTCTGCTAGCCAAATCGAAACATAGGGAGATCAGCTGGAGTTGAGATCCTACTCACCTAAAATGCCAATATTTGTAGCCACTGCAAAATACCTACACAAACACAGTTTTTGATGTTTCTATGGGAAGCCATAATGGGAAACAAATCTATACACGACATTTTTAGAATTTTCTGGAAAATTTCACTGTATGGACGCAAATATGGCACCAATTCGGTAAGCACCTGCTTAGTCTTAATGTTTTAGTTTTTATTTAAGCGAAATACTACCACAACGTTGCTGAGATATTTGCAAAACGGACTGCAGGTGTCTGCGGTGGGAAACGAACGCGCTATTACCCTTTCCGGGGTCTAACGCGTTCACCACCACACCATGCAGGTCCTTCATTTCGCTTCTCTCTCAGCTAGTTCTGCTCATTCTTATGTGATATTGTCATAGTATCAGTGACATCAGCATTTATTTTCTGCTATATTCTTTACGAGTACACAGTGGGTTGTTAGTTCATTCCATATTGACGAAAGCGGTGACGTTTCGGCTGATTTCGCAATCTTCGGAGCAAGGAAAAGTTAGATTGACTGCAGTACCCAGCCGAACACCTCTATAACCAGAACAAAGAAAACACGAAACAAAGATTTCAATCGCAATGGAAGTAGAATAGCTTGTTCGCACATTCACTGGTTTCTATAAGTCTGACTGATTAAGGTCATCAGTGGGTGAATCATCACGATATTGCTCAACTCCAAGTTGAATTAGCAACATGTCCTACCTCATACTAGCTTGTCAAGGCTTACAAGTAAGAATTTAACGATGATCTGGCGTCTGCCGTTTTATCTTTATTTAAAGTAACCCCTATCACTAGCTGTGTATACTAACCAATGAAAACAGCAACATGATTTTTTAACTCTAATACATAGCCAGTTGTTAAAGCATAATTCAGCCTATCCTACTAACACCCAGATGCTTCTGGATCGTATATATAACTCGCGTCCTAACAGTGAGTACGTGATGGAGTCCTTCGACGTTAGCGCCGCTTACACAGGCGTGTCGATTGTCTCCTCTGTGCAAGCCGTCATCTAACTCCTTATGCAACATAAAAATCCATAAAAATGCATGGCCTCACGATTCAACATATTAATGGCTCTCTTAAAGCAATGCGTTAACTACTAAAGCCTCTGATGGTCGAGGAAATACTAATCGCAAATTGTGGCAGTGAGACAGTGGCTGGCACGAAGCCTTGCTATTGAATTTGTGTCAAAGGTGGGACCACTAGTAACCGATCTACATTACAAAGTGGCAACGAAAGCCAAGTAATAAGAATGCACTTTTCAATCACCTCTCCTCCCATCTCAGGCCCAAAAAAGGCTCTTTGTACGCTGGAAGATGGCGCAAGGAGGAATCCTGGAAATCAGTGTCTGCGTAACTGTGGCTCATCGAGAAAGATGTAGAGGAAAAGGACATATCCAAACGATAATTCTAGCGAGAAAAAGATACCGCGTATACCTCCTTCCTTTTCCAACGAAGTAAGTGTGCCTATAAAAACGTCGCTTAGAAACGGCCTGGTCTAAAGAAATCGGTAGCAGTAATTGAAATACCAAACAAGCTCAGACTCCAGCTGATGCGTAACCGCCTATATGACCTTTTGTGGACGACACCGAATTGCATAATATGCCCTAACGAAAGAGACGGTGATTGCATAAGTTCGAGTTCAGTTTATCTGATCTCTTGTAAAGCGAACGAGCATGAACACATTAGTCAAACGAGTATATCACTCTGCATCCGCATAAAGGAACACCTAGTTAGTAAATTTAAAGTCCAACCAAATGCTCCACTAGGAGCACAGTGGACATAGAGACAACGGACTGCAGAAGGAAACTATGAAACACTAGTTTCGATACAAGAAACTAATGGTGATATTATTTGTATTTGGTCGTAAAACAGACGAACAGTTGTCACATCGTATTCCACACTGAAAAAAAGCACATCGACCCGATGTCGTTTTAAACTATGAAATCTCAAGAGAGGGAAACTGCACAGGGTAAAGCGCTCAAGTGAATGAAAAAAGTTTAGAAGCAAGATGATAAGGTGTTCAAGTGGAGATTATGGCACTATGCAGAACGCAGAGACTTAGACGAGCTAGAGGTACGGGTAAGAATAGGCGTGAAGATGAAGAAATGATTAGGACGTTTCTGCAGAAATCCAAACTGCTGCTGCACAAACCGTTACAGAAAGGAAGTTCTGAAAATGAATACAAAGCGAACGACTCTACATATTTTTATTGAACAAACGCGAGGTGTTACTTTATTCTTTATCTATGAGCTAGCTGACTTTTCGGTGGGTTTCAACTTTTTTCAAATGAATTTGGCTGCAATCTGCTTAGCCAAACACTTACATAACCAAACAGAGAAACTGCTAAATTATGATTTTAATCGCATTAAAGAAAAAATTAGCTTCTTTGCACACTCACTGCTTTCTATGAGTCTTCCACTAAGCCAAAATCTTCAACTGAGTATTTCACGTGGAGACCAATCACACAAGGTTCACACGGAAGCGTAATGTGCTGTCACATTAAAATACCGGTCTTAAACACTCTGTGAAACCACTCGTGATTACGAGACATTCTCCTTGCGGTTCATCTTTGGAGGCCTTTCGATATGCTCTTACAGCGTGGCTTTCGGTCCCAACTTTTAATGTGTCCGTTCTTGATCAGGTAGATTTGAACGAAATAGAAGCCAGTTTTTCTTCGGCTTCTCACAGGTGGATTGTATGTACTCTGACTGTTTTTTCAATAACTTGAAGCATTTGACCATCTCGTCTTGTGTGGCGCAGATGAGAAAACAATCATCTATATACCTACAGTAGAGTAACCGCCTTTGATCTGTTAATGGTGCTCTCACCTTAAGCATAAAGGCGTGCCAAGACTTGGTGCCAGTGGTATGACGCATCCCTTAAGGATTGATCAACGTTGAAAAGTTCATCTTTTATTTTAACGTCGATAGCTCCATCACTGTTAAACGCGCGTTACGTAGACGATCCAGAAACGTCTAGGTGTTCGTAAGGTGGAATGGAACGTGTTTAAACAGCTGGGTAAGTACTAAGGCTAAAAACCTCATTCTATGCGTTTGCCCGTCTACACAACTAATGATAGGCTTATCCTTTAACAACGATGGATCAGTAGACACAAGACCATCACTGGATACTAACTTACTAGTTCTGATGACTAAGTATAAAACGGGACATGTTGATAAATCAACTTTGAATTTAACGGAAACTGATGGTTTTGAACCACCAGCCTTTGGCATTTCGACCCATTCGCGCTTCAATTTCCAGTATTGACTTTTGAAATTTCTTCTCAGACGATCTGCGATAAAGGGAAGCATTCTCGAGTTGCTTTTTTTGTTACCTCAACATCTAAATGGTGAGGAATTACTACAAAGTATGCAACCTTATCACTAACGGACAGTTAATGTTTTCTAACCTTCTCTGCTTTCGCACCTCTATGAGGTTGGAGCGATATCTCTTCACGCGATAATGACTAAGAACGTTGAAAGTTTCGTTTATAGATATCCGAAACTTGATGTCGGCTTTATTGTTAAGGTCTTACTGTCTAATGAATAGTTGAGGAAATGGCGGTTGTGGTAGTGCCCCACTTTTTTGCTGTTCGCTCATATTTGCCGCTTCAACTCTAGCTTTGTTGAGGAGTCTATCTTGAAGTTCAGACTACGTGAGATCCTACGTATCCTTGGGCTCAACTATAATATCGAGCGGGACCAGTCAAGCAGAGCCATGCCTTCTAACACAGTAGCTCTTGAATTTTCTGCCATGTTACTTATCCTACTGCGATTCGTGTGATCTTTGTTAACAGTGTTTCTATACCTTCTTGAACCCATGTTATGCAACTTGCTCAAAAAGTCCTCGAAATTTCTCGGCAAAGTTGTCTTAGCATTAGATCTAATAGAGTTGCAAAACAACACTGACCCACACACCAATCCGCTCCAAAGGCTGTCTCCCAAATGCTAAGCACAATGGTGTTCCTTCGTTGCGTACTTCTTCAGCTTGACGAAAACCTGGTCTTCTTCATTTCTCAGACAGGCGTGTAATATTCTTATTTCAATGTCCCGTGCTCGGTGTCTATGCTCTGGTAATCCGGATACATTGTCTAGTTGTCTTCGTTCCATGGAATTCGGAATGACTCGGTGTTGTAAGCAGCGGCAGAGAAAGTGTATTGTCTGTCGAGGTAAGGTGATCATTTGGCCTAGTGACAGTAATTCTTTTACCAGTCGGAAGTACCCTGCGTTTCGTAGCAATTTCCACGATCGATTCTTTTAACCTCGGCATTGATCAAATAAGTCGCTATATTCCTGCTGAGCAAATACGAGGGGTTACTTTATTACTTATTATTATTGCTTTAAAGCTAAGGTTTCGGCGGATTTCGCCTTCTTTAGGGCCTAAAAAGGTCAAGTTGATTGCAATATACTCAGAAAAAATACTTTTGTAATCGAGTACAGAAAATACTAATCCAAGACTTCAGTCACATTGAGAACCAAGTAGCCTTCCAGAATTCTGCAATTAGGTGACAAGGAAGTACATGGAAGGAGGTTGGGAGTAGTCTTCAAGGAGCAACGTTGTTATCCGTGAGAGATTGGCAAGCTGCCTGTAACAATATTCAGTCACCGAGTTTAGAGCCGAAACGTCAGCCATTGACAACAACACCAACAACAACGAAGACCTATACCAATCTCGCATCAGCTAAAGAAGGTCAGTTTACAAGGTCATATAAATAAATATACCAATTATCTATGCCGAGGTTTACAGAAAGCCGGTCTTTTGAGTTATTACGAGATGGGTTCACTCTGACACCCGTACGGAACAGTCACAGCTTTTAGGAACACAATGAAAAAAAATTATTCACTTTATTATTCGGCTTCAGTAGCATTCAAAAACCGCCTGGTTCTCCTTCCTGAAATCCAAATTGCTATTCTATTGGTTAGCACAACACTAGGTCTCGCAAGGATAAGATCCGAACATCAGAGGAAACTCCGACCAGTCCTCACTTCCGACTCCACTATTCTTTCTGCCTCAGCGTATACTTCAGAAACCTTGTCGCTACGCTAAGCGGAATGAAAGACCAGTAAGCGTTATTGAACGCGCAGTCGAAAGGACGATGCTAGGAGTATCCCGCCTTACACAATTAAGGGAAGGGATCCGAAGCTCCGATAAACATCACTTGTATCACATGTATCACCTGTAGTGCCGTTGATCGGCGAGTGACTCGAGCAGGCACCAGAAAATCTTCCATTTTTCCCTGATGCGTGGAAAAAGTAGCCCAGTGGGTTCTGCTCGCTGTAGGGACTCGTCGAGCATCGTATCTTTCTTCTAGGCTCTTCGTGAAGAACTCTGACCATCGCGTCGGTGGTCTTCCTGCAGTACATTTGACACCCCGAGGAATCTAGTCACTAACGGCTCTTGTCCATCGGTTGTCATTCATACGCATTACGTATCCGGCCCACCTTATCTTCGACTGTTTGGCGTACAGAACGGCATCTTTGAATTTTGATCGTTGACGCAGGTCGGAGCTTCGGATCACATTCCTTACTAGTGTGAAACGGGATACTACTAGCATTGTCCTTTCGATTACGCGTTCGATAACGCTGAGTGACCTTTCATCCGGCACACGCAGCGACCAAGTTTCTGACGCATACGTTAGGGCAGGAAGTACCGTTGATTCGAAAAGGTGGGCACAGAGTCGGGTGTTCTTTGTTCTCTTCACTACATCCTCGATGCTCTTGAAAACTCCCCAAGCCGCTCGCTTCCTTCTGCTCAACTCTGGAGCAAAGTCGTTCATCATATTGATTTCCCGACCTAGGTAGACATAACTGCAGCATTCGGAGATATTCGTTCCGTTGAGCATGAATGGGGCACACGAAACCAATCCGTTCTTCATGAACAGCGCTTTTGTGAGATTTAGTCGAAGACCAATCTTTTAACAGGCTTTATCAAAGTCGGCAAGCATACGTTCCGCTTGGCTAATGTTTGGTGTTATAAGGACGATGTCATCAGTAAAGCGAAAATGATGTAACTGCCCACCATCGATTTTCACTCCCATATTACCCTGCTCCAATGTTCGCATGACGTTCTGGATGGTGGCGGTAAATAATTTTGGCTAGATGGTATCGCCTTGCCTAACCACTCTTTTGACGTCAATGTTAATGTTGTTGCAGAATGGTGATATCTTGGTTGTGAGATTTTTGTACATCTCACGAAAAATCTTTATATACTGAGTAGGGACTCCTTGCCTATTAAGGGCTTCCATAACTGCTTCTATCCCAGTTAAATCAAAGGCCTTCTGTAAACCGATGAAAGTGAGACAGAGCGGTCTTTTGTACTCTCGCGATACTTCAATGAGCCTTGTTATCGTCTGGATGTGGTCCATCGTGCTAAATCCTTTTCGAAACCCTGCTTCCTCACATGGTTGTCCTTCGTCCAGTATTCTGTCAATCCTGTTTAAGATGACTCGAGTGAAAAGTTTGTAGACGACAGACAGCAAGCAGATTTGGCGGTAGTTGCCGACATCGTGTAGGTCACCCTTCGTAAACAATAACACGGTCTTGCTGGTCTTCCACTGAGGGAACCTTGCATTCAGACAGGTAATGTGTGAAGAGCCAAGCCACTGTGTTTACGAGGACTGGTGGAAGGTTCTTAAGGTGTTCTGATCTTATCCTGTCCAGACCTGGTGCTGTTCGATTTTTCACCGACGAAACGGCGTGTCGGATTTCGGAAGGGAGAACGGGTAGTGCAACATATCCATGCTCCTTTATTTCATATCACAGAAGTTCGACGTGGCTATCGAAGAGATCTGAGTAGTATTCGTGATTTTCTCCATTCCATTGCCTTTCTCGACGCAGTAACTGTTCCGTCTGGGCGTCGGAGTGCAATTGTCTTGGTCTTGTAACTGGCGAAGCTTCGATGGGCTTTGCGAATGCTTTTCCCAGCCTCTGCATCTTCGACAATTACTGCTGCTCTTCTCTCTTTAACATCTTCTTTTTATCGCCTGTCTGCACTGTTCTGCAAATTCGGACGTAAGTTCGCGGTTGCTTGCAGCTCGTGCGATTCCGAGCTGGCGTGTCAGCTCTAGTGTTTCTGGAGACAGACGTCTCTTGGTGACTTTCGAACTCTCAGCTTTCATCGCGCTATCGTGAAGATGTTGAATGAGCCGATCGCATTCCTCGCCGATGTTATCGAAAACGGCATCTTCCCAACAGCCGACTAATGAATTGAATAAGTCCCAGTTTACGATGGTTATGGGAATTCGGTTTTTGAATTTAGCGGATTTTTCTCCTTTCCGCGAGAAATAGAATTTTGCACGAAGTAGACGGTGGTCTGGTCCCGTGTAGATTTTTGGGACAATAGCGATATCGGTTAGGTAAAACCTTCTATTTACTATGATGTGGTCTATTTCATTGTGGTACTCTCTATAGGGGAGACTCCCACTTCCAGCGTTGATGGTGGAGCTTCTGGAATTGCGAGCTACCATCGATGGTTTTGGTTGCTATGATAAACTCAGATAGCCGCTCACGCTGTTCGTTCTATTCTAATGCGTGGGTCCCAATGTGACGTTCTTCAGACGTTCTCCTACGGATCTCCGTCATATGAGGAATCTTGAGCCGGTTAGTCGCGAGGGTACGTGGGACGTCCCCAGGTGGCGGATAGGGGTTAATCGCAGACCAAAAGGGACCTTTGCTTCCCTCAGACGAAGATGGATCCAGTGTATGGACTCCCTGTTTCTGCTGCGCCGATTTGGCACATACTTTCTGTATTTGCTGGGCGTATTCGTGCATGTGTGTGGGTGCGTTATCGCTTATGCGGATTGTATTCTACGAGTCAATTCGGCCAAAAGCCTGCAATAAAGTGACAGGGAAGTGGATGCGAGGCGGTTAGGAGTCGCTTCCAACAAATAAGCTCCGTGTCCACTCTGAGAGAGCCTGGCAAGCTACCCGTGAGTATACCCAGCCCCCCACGTTCAGAGCCCAGTAAGCTATACGTGGGTGTCAAAATGTTAAACATAGTAAAAGAAACGGGCCTCATTACCCTGACTCCGGAAGAGCCCCTAATTTCGCAGCGTTGGGTAGGACGAGTACGGAGAGGCTGCTAAAATCTCACGGCCAATGGAAGCTGCCTGGTTTACAAAGAACTATGGTGACGATCTATACCTACAATGCACGTACACTTGCATCCGAGTTCTCGATAGAAGACTTGCTCGTGCAAGCAAGAAGTATAAGGTATGATGTCATCGGCCTTCCCGAGACGAGACGACGCCACCCATTCAACGTCGTCTATGACACCGGAGAAGAACTGTTCCTCAGAACATGCGACAGCAGAGAAGTCGGCGGCGTCCACGTTCTCGTCAGCACGAATTTGTCCATGTACAGCTTACAACCCGAATCGGTCATTTACGATTAAAAAGATGTGGATCAACATTGGTTTTGACAATCTTCGTCGTCTACGCGCTGACATCAAACTATGACGAAGCAGTCGAAGCGTTCTATATGGACCTGGAGAAGTTCTACAGAGAAGACCGTACGTTCTTCAAGGTCATCACTGGAGATCAACATCATTCCTGAGATCAACATCAGATCAACCAACATCAGACCAGATCATTACATCAACAATCAGAAATAAAAGAGATCGTCTAAACCGTGGGAAATAAGGTGTGACAGGCACATAATGCGTGTAAACGACTATCGCTGAACAGGCAGTGGTAGCGACTGTATTCATCGGGGTATCAAACGCACAGCAAAAGTAGTATCACGTACTCGATGGTCAGAGTTCTTCACGAATACTCTAGAAGTTTAATATGATGCTGAACGAATTTCTTAAGCGAGTAGAACCCACTGCGGTCCTCTTGTACGCGGCAGGGTTGAACGGGAGTATACTGGCACACCCTCCAACTACTCGATGATCAGTGGTACGACAGGTGATACAGTAGAGGTGATTCGGATG
Source organism: Angiostrongylus vasorum (assembly GCA_018806985.1). Lineage (NCBI taxonomy): Eukaryota > Metazoa > Nematoda > Chromadorea > Rhabditida > Metastrongylidae > Angiostrongylus > Angiostrongylus vasorum. Next base: position 406,326 of record JADANN010000392.1, read on the forward strand.
TCTTTGATAACTATCTTGATAGGCCAATAGAACAACTTAAATGGGAAGCAAACATCGTTTTCTGGTCAAGATGAGTAGGCTTAAAGTTCTTACGAGATACTATACAAGTTGTAATCGATAAAAGTAGTTTGCCCTTGGTGGTATAGAAGGGAAAACTTGCTCAACGAAAGTAAGATTTCATGCTGTTTTTCGAAACTGATGTTACTTGTGTTCGCTAGCACTGCTAATGTCGGTATTTCCTACAAAACTGGTAAACTGTGTAATTTCCCAACAGTGCAGTATATCTAGTAGTGTGTGCGAACATGGATAGAAACAATGTTGAAAAAAGTGATAGATACCTTTGAGAAGACTGATCGTAATGATTGTCTGTATTCTTGTGTATCGACAATTACACCGTGTGATCAAACAGACAACACATATTTGAAGCAGAAACCAGAAGTATGACTAATTAAGTGCTTTTGTTGTTCTATCCACACATTTTCTTACCTCATTCCTGCTTACTCTTAAGAAAGATGGCTGCATAAATCCTTCCTCAATAGGCGGTGACAAAATCCTTTCTTCATGTGCTGCTGGAAGAAATTCAATCAATATTCACTGCAAGGCACAAATTTTTACTTGCTGTTATTCTCATTTTATTCATCTCTTAAAAGGTTTTATTGACATAGGGAAATGGAATGGGAAAGCAAGAGTACTAAGTGAATGTATTAGGTCACAATGCTAGGTCTGTTCATCATAGCTGAGTTATCCTCTTATAGAGTACTCCGATGTCCAGCGAAGATTTGAACTCCTGAATGTCCATTCAACCTGTGGAGTAAGAAATTTCCATCTGAAGTCACCGCGTAGAGTCAAATTACGCTTTAGAAAACTTCGGCAGGTTACCATTAATCATTTTTTTCCACAAGCAGTAAAAAATAAGAAGAAATCTAGTAAAAGTGTTGCACTGTTTTTCATTCCCTAGTGAGTAGAGCCTAATGTGGACCAGTTCAGCTGAGAAAAAGATTGAAACTGTATTGACGTCTGTCTGAAACACGAGGATTATTCATGAAAAAAATGATAAAAAGGATGAGGCTAGTTAATAGCCGTTGCACAACAAGAAGCGTTTACCTTTGGAATAAGGCTTGTATGAAAATCCATTTTTATTGGGACTACAAATCTGAAAAAAAACCAAGCGTCTTCTCAGAAAGGGAGCTCCCATATAGCATTGCTTCTCTGCTTAGCTACCCTAATAACAAACCGTACATGAATAAGTCCTTTCAATGCGCAAATTAAGTAAACAACTGTGAGAATTTTCCCTCCCAAATCGAATAGCTGTGGAGTTAGTTAAGACAGAGAGACATTAAATTGTCGTCAACGAAAACTATGCCATAATGCAATAATAGATTCGTAGGACTAGAGACCCTTTCAATGAGATTGGTGTGACAGTTTCCAAAATGTACCCTCAATATTTTTACTTTTTTTTATGATGCTGGTTTTTCGCCAGTTATAGGACTTGTGGAGTTTGTTGCTCAAAATACTTGTGGAGGATTTCTTCGTGCTGCTGTTTAAGGTATTTGGACGCAGGTAAATACTTTCTGTGAGTAACGATGGATGTATACAGGAATGCTTCGTGAATCGTTGATTGCATAATATTACGCAAGTACAATGTAAGGATTTTAGTGCATGAAATTAATGTTCTGGTAACAAGTAAGTTACGCACGAAGTTAACGTTTTAGGTGAAGACCATTGGTTGCATATGAGAAGCGTAGCTTCTTTTCAAGAGCTGTTCATTAAATGTAAAAAATGTTTGTCGCAAGGGTTGAAAGTGTAGGTTGTACATATAAAAAGAGTAAACTGGTAACTTGTGAATGCTTCAGCCCACAGAATAGTGGGTTTTGAAGACAGCGTTGCGAAGGACTAAAAGAGTAAAAATGGAGAGGTGTTTTCGATAAGGACACTGAGTGGAACCACATCGATGATCACGTACTTTAGGGTGACCAGCCTTTCTCAGACGCAGTTAATAATTCTACAAACTGAGTTTCATTTAACCGTAGAGTGAGTAATCACTGTCCCTTCTTTCAAGGTTAACCGAACAGAAGTTCTATAACAACTTTGCGTACGCTGAACAATCAAAAGGAATACAACAGCTAGTAGTTTTGGCAATTTCGAGCAATAAAATTATATCTATACAAGTCTTCCTAATGTTTAACATCTTTTATCCTTAGAAAGTGTTTCTTAAATTTCGTATTCTAATGTATAAAATACAGCTGGTTTGGCAGACAAAACTTATCTGAGAAACAGTTTTTTGTAAAATATTAAGCGCAAGAAATACTGCTCTTCTTCCCATATCTGATATATTTACCTGCGCCCTATGCGCTGTGCAATGAATTGAAGTTCCGTGAGTCAAAATAAACTACCGAAATCAAGATGCCTAGTATACACTCCTGTCGATCACTCTGCGCTTCCACCTGCAATTTCACACATTGTGCATGGGTCCGTTACGACTTTATGAAGATTTTTTTATTTCGTTTTTTATCTTATATATCCTGTCACGAGATCAAGTGCACGGATCTGGCGACTTACATTCTAATCATTCTCTTCGGACTCATCGTTTTTTAAAGTCTTTAAGACATTTGGTGCGTGGATTCGGTTTCTGCTTCGAACTCTTCGCGTTATATGTTTGTACATTCTTACAAGCTACCCTTGTTTTGCTAAGGCGAGGTTGGTATCAGCTGTACTTGTTGTTGTTGTTGTTGTTGTTGTGGTTAAATGGTTGACGTCTCGGCGATTTCGCTCCGTTCAGAGCCGTTCTTTTGCGTGTTGGACCAACCGTGTGTTGCTCACGTGGTAAGCGAAGTCGTCGAGACATCAACAATCTAACCACTACAGCAACAACGACCAACCACTACAACTTATGTCAACCTCGCGTCAGCTCAGGAAGGGCATTTCGTAAGAATATATTTACAGTTTTTTGATTATTAATGCCGAAATTTACATAAAGTCGGTCTTTTGAGTCATTTCGCGTTATTTCGGTGTTTGCTTGCAGGTTTTGACTCCTTTATGAATGTCGTAGAATGCTGGTCGACTTGATTCTTATTGCGATCTCGTGGATAGCCAAGCTGAAGCGTTCCCACGTGGACTGGAGAAGAGCATGGGTTAGGGGGTCGAACGAACACGTTGCTTCCTGATGCGCTATATCACTGGTCATTACGCTACTCCACTTTCCAATTTACGACATTAGCAGGCGGAAACCGAACAATTTATATTTCGTTCTAATTTAATTGGAATAGAAACAATCTGCTCTCTTTGCTCGAAAGATGTTGTGAAGAAGCTGTATTCGTTTGACTTCAAACAAACTTTAACGTCAGCTTTAGTATTTTTTAAATATCCTAGATATTTAGCGTTTTCAAATTACTTACAGAGGTTGCTTCTGTCAGAATTGCGAACTAAATAATCAACAGAAGTCTGGTTTTAGTGTTTACGAAATAGGGGAAACATAAAGAATTTTTTTCCTGCGAATGCGATGGAAGAGTCTGCTTATGGGACGAGTTGAAGGCAGGAAGATGTAACAGAAGGTTAAGGAAACTGGCAGCCTGGGAATTATTTTGAATAACCGTAGTGAACTTACTTTTTTATTAAATAACGCATGTAACTGGACGGAAGGATCGAGCACAGAACTTGTGAAAACAGCAGCGCACACAGTAGCAGCCGTTGCCAAAATCTTTGCCCTTGCATTGACTAAACAGTTTTTTTTTATTGGTTAGACCGATTACTTTATGTGAGTGAACACGACAAGTAGCACACAGAAGATACGCATGCAGTGCTTCATTCCTTCATTTAACGTTAGTGCACAGAAGATCACTAAGCTTTGTTATTGCAACATAGATTAGGTCAAAACAATTCAGGTAGGGGGCAAATAATACTTTATGTATTACGAATATCACACCTAATTACATAAGTTCATTTACGGCTTTTCAACTGATCATAGCAAGGTTGTGGTGCTTGTAATTGCGATACACAGCCGTGGGTTCATCCCACACAGAACTGTCAAGTTGAAAAACACTGCTTAAATTCTATTGCAATCACAGATGGGAGAAAGTTAACGCCAAGGATCACAACCATGTTAGACAAAGAGCTCTTCTGAACTATAATAACAGACAGATTCATGTGAGAAAAACTCAACTCTTCGAGGTGCGGTTACTTAGTTAATCTAGGATTCTGGAACAAAACAAGCCTAGTCATCTTTAGAAAGCCTAGCTCTTAGTTGTTCCGATGTCGACACGATTAACACGTAAATTAATCAAGAATTTATCTATCCAGCTATAGGTGTAGTGCATTCTAGTTTGAGTGAAGAACGATATTATGAACCTCTTGAAGTTATAAAAGCTCTAATTAGAAGTTTGCCCCTGAAAGTACGAGTGTGCACACTCTTGAATTCTTGGTTTACATCAAAATTTGGCGCTTTGTCACTAAGTCTTCATCAAAAGAGTAGTTAGTAGTAGTTAGTTAACAAAAAGTAGGGTTCAACTTTTGTTTAACATCTACATGTTTCTTCTGCAAGTCATAGGTATAATTTCACTCACTCGATTACTTACTTCGAGTGCCCAAGTACTTGGATACTTGGACGGCCTGTCTTCACGAGTTGTGTGGACCCCAACACATTTACCATTCGTTTCTTTCCCTCGCAGTCGTCGTCCATGGTGGTGGCTTTGTTCGAGCATGGTAACGCATGAGAGTCTCATACCGTGATTTGCAAAATCAATGTAACTGGTAGTAGAGCCGATTAACTTTGGTTACGAACACGTCTGCCCAACTTGTAGGTGGCCTTCCTAGGCAACGCCTGCATTCTCGTGGAGACGACGCTACAGTCCTTTTCGCTCATCTGCCATCCGTTCTTCTCATTATGCGACCTGCCTATCTGTGTTTCGCTGTCGAATTATAATCTAAAGGATATGCAAGATGTGAAAAAATTTCGAAGACCAGATCTTCGCATTCAGGCTAGATATCAGGAATGCCGGTTATATTCTATATGACATTGTTCAAGCGCTCTGTGAGTAGTGCTGAGAATTCTTGACGTAGTTCAAGTATCAGCCTATGTCTCTGCCTCATAGAGAGTGCTCAGGGAACCGTTAAATTGAAAGCGTTAGCGTGGATTTTCGGGTCCTTCAATTGCTCGGTGGCTTTTTGAAAAGGCTCAGGTGCAGCTCTCCTTAAACTGCTTTCCTTCTTCTGTCTAATTCCTCCCTTTATGTTGCTTTCCATGTTCATTGGTCGGCTGAGGTGTACATACGAGGTGGTCTCTTTAATTAGAGAACCATCCATTTCGATTTGTTGTTTTTCGTTTAACAGGTTTCCATGAACTAGGTCATCTTCCAATTTATGCGTAGTCCGATCTCTTTTCCCCCTTCGTTGGGCTCATTAACCCTCGTCTCTTCTTCGCTGGTACTTCTTGAAAAGGTGAAGGCGTTGTCGGCGAAAGGAAGGTTTGATAGGAATTTTCCACGAATGGCTTTGTAATCCCAATCAAGTGACTTCATTATTCACTGCAGTGCGCCGCTAAATACCTTGGTGATATTATATCGCCTTGTCGAACCCTTTTTCGTATGGGTATGATAGAAGGTCGATGAAAAAATCTGTGTTTTCATAGTGGAGTTTCAATAATAATCGAAAGAGTTCCAATGTCGGACAAGTCCATCCCCTGGTCGACGAGCACTAAGCGGATTGCACTGGTATCGACACTGTCAAACGCTTTTTCGTAGTCGACAAAAAGCTAGGACTAGGAGCATGTGATATTCCGAACAAAAAATCAACGATCGTGGACACAGTGTGGATGTGGCCCGTGCAGCAATATTCCGGTCTAAATCCTGCTTGCTCCATGGTTGCGCCTCATCCATTGTCGTTGAAATGTGCAACAGGATAATCTTCGTGAAGAGCATGTAGCCAGACACACTCAACAAGCGTATGGGACTGTAATTACAAAGATTCCTTCGATCACCTTTCTTAGGCCGGACGATCGTACGCGACGTTTTCCACTGCCTACGATTTTTTACCTTTTGAAGGTAGGCTGTCATATAGTTTGCCAAAGTATGCGTTAACTGTGGCTTCGAACTCTAAGGAAGTAGGCAGTGATATTATAGTGTCCCTGTGCCTCTTTTCATGTTTTCTATCACAAATCGAGCCTCCGATGGAAGAATTCCACGTAGTTTTTCTCCACCGGGATTTTAGGGCCGGCATGGGGATTGTAGAGAGGAAGACGTTGGTTTAAGACTTTTCCGATATCAATTCCAAATCATGGAAGAAAATTTTAACAATCCCTATCTTCGTTCATCAGTGCTGACAGGAAAACATTGTAATCACACAAGTCCTGACGACATTTTTTTACACTGGTTCTTTTCCGTGCTGCTTCCAGTGGTTTCTTTTGTCTGCACTGATACAGATCTTCATGGAAAACTCTTCTGCTACTAGCATTTGTTACCAGTCGTATTAATCATGTTGCAGTAGGGTCAAGTTTCATTTTCCTTCTTTTTTCGAACAACTGCTTCGTGGTAATGGAGATGCGATTCGATGTTCTTGTTTTGGAGTTCGGCACAGCCTTTCATGCCTTTGACATGCACTTCCTTAATCTGCCAGTCATTTAGATACGATTTCATTCAAAATGTTCTCCTCATGTGCAGCTAGACTTTGCCCTCGTGGTCGATGACATTAATTCCTTTCCAGCTTATGGCTGATCCGAATTTTTGCACGAAGAAAGCGGTGATCCAGACTAGTGCAAAATGACGGGACTACCGACGTGTCAACTAGGCACCATCTTCTGTTTGTCAGAATATGGTCGATCTCGCATGAGTCACGCAGTTAGGAGATTCGCATGTTCAGCGGCAGCATTTTCCTTCAGAAAAAACGAGTTTTTATGGGATAGAGGTGCTGCAGACAAGGGTTGTGCGAGATGGTTTCCGTTGTCATTTCTTTCTCCTAGCCCAAAATTTCCGATCTTGTATTCGCTCTCGTTGGCCTTTCCTACTCCGGCGTTGAAGTTTGCGACAACAAATTTTTAAAGCCCCTTTATATTGCTGAAACATCCTTCAACTGGTAGTAGAACGCACCCAATTCGTACTCATCAGTGGCACCGGTCGTTGAGTAGCAACTGGTAGTTATGACCTTCTGATGTGTCAGTTGAAGAGGGCGGAGGAAAATGCGAGTGGGAGGGTCTCATACGAGTCGGCGAGGTGGATAATGGATGGGTGGGCGATAAAACATACACCAGTGATATTTCGTCACAAGACCTTTTCTCCGAGGATAACAAGGACCTCGTTGTTTAGCTGGCAAATGTCAGCCGTCCTGATTTTTTTTCTTCCAGTGCGATAGCATGGAATTTGATGCGATTTGCGGCTTCAGGAAGGCCGTGAAGGTCGACGTCTGTGGAGAGTTTTCTGGCACTAGTCGTGCGGAGTAAGAAACAATCCCCATGGCGTGTTATGCGTGTATCCATCAGATCCGGTTCTAATAACGTCCTGCGCAACTCCAGATTTTTGTGGCGTCACACCGATCGTCTGACCGCCTGACGTCATAGACGGGAGCACCCCTGCGTGTGCAGTCTTGAGGCTGACCTGTTGTTCGTTAAGCAATTTAGTCCTTTCTGGTGTCCTGACTTAATCTTACCCGGCTTACCCAGATCTTCACCACGATATGGATCCGAAGGAAGTCATAATTCCACTTAACTATATTTAATCACATATTTTTTACTTGGGCGAAGGCCTTTTTTAGAAAGTTTGAGCATTACCCCTATTCAGTGCAAGCATCCCTATAACCATGAAGAAACTCGACAAAGAGTTGCACATCAGTGTTTCTTTGGTTGTTAGCCATCCATCGCATGATTGCACTAGAGATTTGTGCTCAAAACCAGATGTTATTATGCCTCGGATTTCGCTGCTTTTCTCATCGGTTTAAGAATTTTTGACCTTAGATCCTCCTTCTTTCGTTTTTTCTTAATTTCATCTTTAGTGTCAACAGATTTCTGTGATTTTTAGTCAGTGGTAACAGAGACACCTTTTAATGACTTTTGTCGTGACTTTCTTTCAGCACGTACTCACCGCCTTACTGCTTTCGGTCTTACATTAGTTTTCTGCATGTTTTTTCGTTATACTTAGCCTCTGAAATGAAGCTTTTTCACAAGTTGAAAGTCGCTTCAGATTTTCTCGTCCAAATCACAAAAGCGAGCACCAATAAATTGTGTTTTGAAAATGTGAAATACTGCAGCGTAATGTCCTTCAAGCCCCCGACCATAACGAATTTCTCTTTATAGCAGCACATTTTGCCAAGTCGTTTTTGAGTATTGACAGTGTCAGTTCTCGAGTGAGATCGACAGCGCCAGTTTTTCAACACTTGCAAGAACATCTGCCATCGAGTAGCAAATTACATCCCATCAAGCGTCTCATTTTGTTACATATTTATGTTCTCAGATCTCCGAAACAGGCATTCACTGACTTTTATGAATTGGAATTGTTTAACTGCATTAAGAATATGCTTCGCCTAGGAAACCGGCGATGGACAGCATAGCGACACTTAACTGCAGTCCCAGGTCGGCTTACATTCGTTCTAAGCTTAGCTGAACCAGCGTTGTAGTAGGTGCGCTTTTATACATAGTACTTCAACGCTTGATTAACTTCTGATATATCTAAACTCACAAGAAAAATGTCCACCTTTATTGAAACATTTCCTAGAGTGGATCTCCTAAAATTTCGTTTGCTAAGATTAGGATGGCACAACAGCCATAGACTGTTACAGAAGTCGCAACCTACTTTACTTCACAGTTGAGCTAACTTCTCGTAGAACGCGCTAATAAGGCTTCTTGATAAAAAAGTTGTCGTTTTCAGAGACCGGAATTTATGGAAGTTTCAGCATGAGAAAAGCCAAACCATTGGACTTAACATCACTTGTAAAGCTTTATTAAGCTATTGCTGGTCAGTGTACTGACTTTCTTTTTGTGAATAAGTGTATTCTCTGCAGAACATTGTGATTTCAGCGATTTCGACCAGACTAATTTTGATCCAATTTGATTCGTCCTCGGTCGTAGATTGTCTGTTGAATGCTAATAACTGCTTGCCTTCAACTTCGAGCTGATGTGGATTCATAGGAAGAGCTCCTTGTTGTTGCTGCCCCCGACTGGTTTATACTTATCATCAGTGTTAAAAATCTATTCCAGAAACAGTAGACAAGTTAATAGATGCAGAGGATATTGCTGGGAACGAGTTGTAGCCTTCATGCTCTTCAAGATGTTAGCGGAACTTTGTCAGCAGTTGTGGTGCATAATAGAGGGGGAGAGAAGCTTTCGTTGTCTCCGCTCGAGTCATTGCGGAATTAGCGGAACTGCATGTAGCAGATAATACATGCAACTTGATATAAAAGTGGAGGGTACCCACGCTTAATTCGCATAATAAAAACGTGGCTAAACCCACTTAATTGGCTACAAGGCTCGAGTGGTCCTTTTTTCCGTTTTAGGTTGCTATACAAACCTCGAAGAAAAAAATTTCATCGCAGAAACAACCATTCAGCAGAAGCAACATTTCCGCGTTTGATCTAGAAAACTTATAATTGAAATAATGGTAACGAATGCGTCGTTTTCTTGTTCAGCAATCGCGAGGTTGTTAAAGCAGCATACATTTACTTCCATACAAAAACACAATACAATACAACAGTAGCTGACGTTTCGGCAGTATCGCCTTCTTCAGAGCCTGGAAGGGTATACTGATATACAATTTACTAGGCCAAACGCTTCAATGACACTTACAAAAAGACGAAAAACTCTATGGTAATTACATGGTCAACAGCTTCTCGAAAAAAACTCACCGCTTTTTTACGTGCCTTCCCATGAGGAAGATTAGAACAGCTGATTATGGTCGCATAAGGTTGATGACTGCACCATCCCACATCAGAAATTGATGCGAACATACGGGGTCAGGTCGCGTATGACCTCTGGGCATTCATCCCTGCTATTCATTGTAGGGTTTTATGGCATTTATCCAAAAAGCCTCAAGAAGTTTTCGCGCTGGTGTTCTAGTCTCCTGCGCAAGGATATTGACTTCTACTTCAAAAATCGTCCCCGCTGTGCTTTTGTATCCTATGCGTGCCTAGTGGGGTACTTTGTCTTAGTTTTCGTTTGCCATCTAGGTGTTCTTTTATACGGATACACAAAGGTCTGCCCGTTTCGCCAATATATTCGTCTCCGCAATTATTACAAGAGATCAGGTATATCGTACCTGAACTCATGCAATCACCGTCCCCTGCCGTAAGGGCAGATTACGCAATTTGTTGTTTCGCATAGACGGTCATACAGGCGGTTACGAACTAACTGACGACGTAGAGTAGCCGGTGGTATTTCAACTATCGCTACCGATTCCTCTAGACCTGCCCTTCTTAAGCATCGTTTAATCGCTACGCTTACTTCATCGCTAATAAAGGGCAGCATAAACGGGACTTTCTTTTGGCCAAGTGTTTCGCTTGGGCGCTTCGCTCTCCTTCTAAACTTATCTCGTGGGGTTACTATTTCGTAGCCATTGGAGATGGCTATTTGCCAAGCCAAGTCGCGCGATTCTTCCTTTAGTTCCCCGGTTGTGCACACAGAGGTGGCTGTTCGAAACATGTTTCTCACAAGCGCCCTCTTTGTGTGTGAAGGGTGGGAAGAAAGGAAGTGAACGAGGATGTTCTTGTTACTTGGCTTTCGGTACCACTTTGTCAGGTAACCGCTACTTGATAGGCTTATCTGGACGTTTAAAAACGGAAGCCAGTCTTTTCTCGGTTTCTCCCGGGTGAACTTAATGTACTCAGACTGCTCGTTCAATAATTCAAACCATTTGTCTATCTCCTCCTGCGTAGAGAAGATGACAAAACAATCATCTACATATCTGCAGTAGAGTAGTGGCCGGAGATCGAGAGCAGAGGCTTCTATCTTAGACATGAATACAATGGCAAGGCTTGGTGCCAGTCGCTGTCCCACAGCCAATCCCCTTATTTGCGCGAAATATTTCCCAGACCATCTGAAAATCGAGCAGTTTAGGCACACCTTTAGGAGAGCCATTAGCTGCTGAATGGACAAGCCATGCATATTTATTCTTCCTTCATGTTTAACAAGAAGTTCGAAGATGGCTTTGCATTGCGGAGTCATTCGATACGTTGGTGTACAACGCAGTAACGTCGAAGGACTCCATCACGTACGCGTTATTAGGGAGACGCGTTACGTAGACGTTCTAGGAACATTTGGGTGTTTGTGAGGTGAGCTGGAATATGGTTAAGCAACTGGGTAAGTATTAGGCTTAAAAACCAGGTTATTCTATCCGTTGGCCCGTCTACACAGCTGATGATGGGTCTAACCTTAAATGATGACGGATTGGTTGACGCAAGATCATCAGGTGATACCAACTTATGTGTTTTAATAAGTAGGTATAGGACGGGACATGTTGGTGTATCGATTTTAAAGTGCGAAAGCCAAGTAACAAGAACATCCTCGTTCACTTTCCTTTCTTCCCACCCTTCACACACAAAGAGGGCGCTTGTGAGAAACATGTTTCGAACAGCCACCTCTGTGTGCACAACCAGGGGAACTAAAGGAAGAATCGCGCGACTTGGCTCGGCAAATAGCCATCTCCAATGGCTACGAAATAGTAACCCCACGAGATAAGTTTAGAAGGAGAGCGAAGCGCCCAAGCGAAACACTTGGCCAAAAGAAAGTCCCGTTTATGCTGCCCTTTATTAGCGATGAAGTAAGCGTAGCGATTAAACGATGCTTAAGAAGGGCAGGTCTAGAGGAATCGGTAGCGATAGTTGAAATACCACCGGCTACTCTACGTCGTTAGTTAGTTCGTAACCGCCTGTATGACCGTCTATGCGAAACAACAAATTGCGTAATCTGCCCTTACGGCAGGGCGGTGATTGCATGAGTTCAGGTACGATATACCTGATCTCGTGTAATAATTGCGGAGATGAATATATTGGCGAAACGGGCAGGCCTTTGTGTATCCGTATAAAAGAACACCTAGATGGCAAACGAAAACTAAGACAAAGTACCCCACTAGGCACGCATAGGATACAAAAGCACAGCGGGGACGATTTTGAAGTAAAAGTCAATATCCTTGCGCAGGAGACTAGAACACCAGCGCGAAAACTTCTTGAGGCTTTTTGGATAAATGCCATAAACCCTACAATGAATAGCAGGGATGAATGCCCAGAGGTCATACGCGACCTGACCCCGTATGTTCGCATCAATTTCTGATGTGGGATGGTGCAGTCATCAACCTTATGCGACCATAATCAGCTGTTCTAATCTTCCTCATGGGAAGGCACGTAAAAAAGCGGTGAGTTTTTTTCGAGAAGCTGTTGACCATGTAATTACCATAGAGTTTTTCGTCTTTTTGTAAGTTTCATTGAAGCGTTTGGCCTAGTAAATTGTATATCAGTATACCATTCCAGGCTCTGAAGAAGGCGATACTGCCGAAACGTCAGCTACTGTTGTATTGTATTGTGTTTTTGTATGGAAGTAAATGTATGCTGTTTAACAACCTCGCGATTGCTGAACAAGAAAACGACGCATTCATATTCCAATGCCGAGGTTAATAGAAAGTCGATCCTGGGAATGGTAACGAAGTTTTTTTAATTTTTAAAGCGAGACAGTGTTTTACACATTTATATACAGAGCACAATGTTAACTCTTTTATTTACTGGCTACTACAATTTTCGCGGCGGGGTTTTATGCCAAATCAACCACAATGATGCTTGGATACTTGCAGAACCTCGGACGGCAGGTGTCCGCGGTGAGGATTGAACACGCTATTGCCCTTTCCGGGGCTAATATAATACCCCTGCCGTGAAAATTGACGTAGGCAGCAATTAGAAAAAAGTTAACATTGTGATTTCGACTGCACTCTCAGCTTAACCGGGTTCAGTGCCGATGTGGGCTCCCCAGATTAGTCTCGTTGAAGGGTGAATAGTGGTCGCACTTGTAGACAGAAAACTAGCTGGGAGAAAGGCGAAACGAAATACGCATATGATGTGGTGGTAAAGGCGTTAGTCCCTGGAAAAGGCAAGCGTTTTTAAAAATATTACCACCAATGGCTCACCACCTCCTCTCTGATTGGCTTTTTTTTCTGGGTCATGCCATTTGATGTATAGCGAAAGATTCAACATTCAGAAAGGTCTCTCATAGTGAGAAGGAGTTCAGCGTTTTCATACGAAAGCCAACCCTAAGAAGGTACTACTAGCTGGAATCATCGTTCTCCTCACAACAGCCTAGTACCAAAGTGACAAATCTCCCTCGATTCAAATGCTTTGACAACCGCATTTTCGATGAAGTGGAAAAACCATTTCACGACTATCTCGAACTGCAGCTTAAGAGGATTCTATTGACCATTGAAATAGCAGTCTAATAGAAACTTATTTGAAGACTGTACTCGTATTCTGCATGAACATGGATTATCCAAGATTCAGGAAAACAAAACAGTTAGAGTATTAAAAAAGTGCGTCAGTTTGCACTCGTCGTGAGGATCACAGCACTTTTTTTTTCATGCAATTCGTTCTCCTGCACTTTTCATCCAGGTATATGGGTTCAGGTGCGACTTGAAAATCTTCCATCTTTCCTTACATGGTGCATGATGGTCGAACAAGAGTTTCGGTAGATTTTCCAGAGACCAGTGGTAGGGCTCTTTCGGATATTCATTACAATCAGCCACCGACCGTTCTGGATAAGAAGGACGTTTGTTGTCTTCCGAATTGGCCTCTTCCAGAGCGACGGCAACTCCTAGAATTCGTCGACAGATCGATCGGGAATAAGACATCAGACCTACTAAACATATGGATATCAGTAGTTTTAAAAAAAACTAATGTCAACGATGCTGTGTTGGGTGTGCCCATCTCAGATTCTTCAAACTTCTTGGCAATTTTCTACAGTGATAGTTTTTTTTTATTTCTATCCACTAAAAAAGATGATGCATGAATTTGATCAAATGCCAGTGGAATATGTTATATCAATGAAGGTAGAAAAATGGTCTTAAACGTGGGTTTCTTTCCAGGTTACATTTCTGTCAGCGGTGTTTGCTCGAACAAGGATCTCCCTACTTCTGCTCAAAAGGCTAAAACCATAACATTTGCCTTGGCATCTTAAAAAAGAAAGGAGTAGATTCTGACTTGATCAATTGTATTTTTTATTTTGCCTTCGCAAAACATGTCTCTTTACGAGCTCATTCCTACATTGAACGACTCTAGTACGTTTTCTAAAAGTCAGCATAACGCGTTTTCGTTCTGGTCTAATCTATTGACCAGTGAAAGGAAAAACTCATTAGCAGCTAGTAGAAAAACTAGTGGAGTCGCTTAACCTTGTACACTAATGCTGAAGACAAATCTACTGTCAATGAAATCTCATCGAAGTTGGCAGAAAATATAAGCACTGGTTTATACAGATAATGATAAACATTTTGAATTGAGGTATAGATCTATCAAAACGTACTACGTATAACCTAGCCCATGTCAGATGTCGCTACATGAACCCTCCGGATTATTTACCACACACGAAAAGAGTGTGAAATATTCAAAGCATGAATATACTTGAGAATTGAAAGGCAAAATGAACAGCAAGTTAAAAACGAAACGATAAAAATAAAACGCGGTGTCTGTATGGTTTTGTGACACAGATGATTCAATTAAACTCATGACCAGATATGTCTGCTTCCCAGCATCAACACTGTAGAACCTACGAAAAGTACGGCTGTGAAGTACGAGAGTAGGTAATTTATCGCATCGAAAGTCTTGAAATCGTAGGAATAACAACTAATCATTGTGTTTCTTAATCGCTTTTCTTCAGCTCATACTATGCCTTGCATGAATGTTTAATACAAAAGTTTATTTCACATTATGACAGTTGATAGTTTATAGCCGAAAAGCTATTTTTTTAACAGCAGTTTTCGTTGCCAGTGCTATTCCGATATATCATACCGGACGTAAAACGCGGCTGTAGGGAGTTTCTCCCGTGAAGCTCTTATAAAGCGCTCTGCGCAACTCTTAAATGTAAACTCTGTAAAGATTCCTTCGTTTTCATGACCGCAAAAAAAATAAGCGGGATCTATGTGTCTCTTTCAAGTTGCAAACTGGGTTACATGTTAGTTAGCTAGCGTTTATTATGAGTGAACCGCTGAATCTCAAATGCGAATAGATTTTATTCTCTTAATTTCATTTTTTTTATAATGATACCAGTCCAGTGAAGATACCCTAGCAAACCTTTCTCTACGCATTCATTTAGTAGTGGTCAACAATCAAGAGCATGCATGGTTGAATGCCAATCCGAGTAATCGGGTGGCTGGATAAGAATACCGGACACGGATTAACGAAAACCACATTTCGTGGAATGTGCAAATCCATGAAGCAGGAAGTAGTAGTGTAGTGTTAAAGAAGTTCAACGCTAAACGATATCGTTGTCAAGCTGGTGGTCTACGTTCATTTCTTCTGCATTCTCATCGGAATAATGCGGAGTGGTTATGCAATGCTTTTTAATTTTCAGGATGTTGGCCACATTTCCAACAGAGCTACTAACTACTGTTCTTGCTTGATAGTGCTTTTGAAAGAAATGCATTCGATTCAAGGAGGTTATCGCTATAAGGGGTTTCAGCATTAAACATATCGGCCAAGCAGAAATAAACCATGAACTTTCTCAACTCGGAGTTCCTCGATAATTTCTCCCATTGTTTGGGTACTAGTAATTTTTTAATATGAAGTGGCCAGTCATAGGAAGAGATTCTAGTAAACTTGTATATTCTGTTTGTTGCACCGTATTTGTCAAAGAATTGAAGAAAAACAGAAGCCGAAAAAAAATTTATTGATATGGCTAGTAGCTGGAATGAAGAGAACAGAAAATGGTTGACATCGTGCCTAACTTTACGATTCTTCCTATCTTAACATTCGTGTTCAAATCATGCTCGTTATATAGGAAGAATAAAAGATCACTCAGCGTTATCAAACTCAAGGTGATGCCAAAAGCAATCAATCCACATCACATATGTGAGGAGCGTAATCCAAAATTAAGATCTACGTGATCAGTCAAAATCCAAAGGTAGCACTGTGTACGGAAAAACATCGAAAATGAGGTAGGGCGAACACGTCATGCTTCTGAACGACAGCCGGTAACCGTTAGCGAAGGAACCTCTCGGGATGTCAAATCCCCAGCAGAATGACAACAGACCCGATGGTAAGAGTTCTCTACGGAAGTCGTAGATGAAAGATGTGGTGTTAAGCTAGTCCGTGAATGAATAGAACACACTGAGCTACTTCTGTATGCTCCAGTCACTCAAGTGATCAACATGAGTACAGGTTACAGAGATTATTTAGTAACAAATATAAAATGATTTAATAGCAATGGACAATCAGCCCAAGAATTACCAGCAATTACTGGTAATAATAATGATGATAATAATAATAATGATTATTTTATTATTTACTACACGACCAGACATCGCATGCATCACACTGTGCGGATGCTACCACATCTTGCATTCGACTCGTATCAGCGCATCCACCATCGATGAAGGTCTGAAAACTTTTTTGCTTATGAGTTTGGCTGTTTCCGTAGATTTCCGTCTTCGCTACGAATGTCGTTGAACAGTGGTCGAGGCCTAGCACAGCCGGCCTACAGCGTTTCCACTTGAACTGGAGAGAGACTGAACAGTTCACAGACAATTCTGTAAAAAAATTTCCTGATTCCGGAAGAATCAGAATGTTAGAACGCGGGCATGGTCGAATCAGAGCCTCGTTAGGTTTGATCGTTGACGCAAATAAAGAAGTCGGTACCACTGTGCTACACCCTCCCAGTATTACAACAGGAACAAAAATAGTAATAGGTAATAGTAACCATTAAGATTATTTTTAACAAAAAAAAATATTGTCATTGTAGTCATAAATAGATATTCTTTTTTAACAACATTAATTGTTGTCATCATTGTTATCAATTATTGCTAATATAGATATGAAGTGATACAGGTGATAAAAGGGATGAAGGATAAAGCTCTTGGCGTTGATCAATTCCTGAGGGATGCGCCATGCATTCGAATTCATTAAGTATCGTTGGAGATCACTGAATGCATATCTGGCCTTTATAATGACTCGCGGTGGCCTACCGATGTATCCAGCCAGTGCTGCTATCCTCCCAGACAAGTCTGGTACAAAGCTTGGTGGGTCATGGGCGCAGGGATCGATTCCACGTGTGTGTCGCAGTGGCGCCTCCAAGCATTGCACCACACGCGCCCTTACACCTTGTATACAGGTGATACCTGAAGCAGACTTCGATTGTAAGGAAGCAAAAATAAATGGTAATAATGCAAAAATTCTGGCCATATGCGCCTTTCTCATTTTGCTGAAGAACGTGCTATCAGTTACAACATTTCATGTTCCACCCACTAACTCAACAGGCGTCGTCTTGCATTACAGGATTTCTGTTGCGCATTCGATGAGCGTATCAGTAGACATGAATGTGTAGAAATGTGAGCTATGATAAGGATATGTATAATGTAATGTATGGTGAGATGTCTGCAATGCAGCTGTCGACACTTAGTCGAAGAAATTGCGTTGAAGAGAGTTTTCGTTCGTTTTCAGTTTCGGTCTGTGTATTACTGAACCTTTCATCCACAGTCCCGCAATCCTGTTCGTATTAAACCGAAGTGAATGACTAGAATTTTGTGGGTGTACTTGTTATCGACTGAGCACAAGCTCCACTTGCAGATCTGCAATAAGATGAACAAAGAATAACATAGTGGAGGTCTTTTATCGCTCTTGTTTGAGAATAGGCCACATTGCTAAGTACCGCGAACACTGCAAGTTTCACTACTGTTCCTTTTCACCACGACTATCTTATGGATACAATAAGTTTCCTTCTAGGTATAAGTTTCTTTTTTTATGCTGCTTATATTGATGACGAGAAGTTTAACTACTTCAAAGCGTTCGGAAGAGCACATGTGTAAGCTGCAAATAAGCCGACTTCCACGTTGTAAAGTGCTCATTAAGGTGTATATAATCCTGTACCTTACTATACTTACAGATAGCGCAGCGATAGTGACGCCGATCGTTGATTCAGCCACACCCTAAACGGCCCACGAAGCCACATGGTGCCGGGGTAGAGAATTTGGCACCAGAATGGTCTGGGATTGTCTTGTTCTTTGGAATCCAGGAGAGCTCGTGAATGCTGTCATGAAAATCTAGGAGCGCCAGTGCTCTCCTACGACTCCAAAGGAGAATCGACTCGACTAGTATTTAGGGAAACTCGAAGGACCAATATCTTAAGTAGGAGTTCTAACCGCACACAAATAAGAAGACCTTCATGGATGATGGACTCGAAGAGACAAATCGAATAGAACAAGTGTTGGTTGGTACCAGCAAGGCACATGATGAGAAGTCCTTTAAATATTAAATAAAATTAACATTGCGGTAGTTGTATATTCAGACGAATAAAAAGAAGGCAGTTCTTACTAAAGTGTATTCTATGATAGCTGCTTATGGTTTAAACTTTGGTTTAATCAAACATTTTTGAACATGTGCTTGTTCACTGGCAAGCTATCACGAGGTTGATAGAAAAGAAAAGAATGCAGTTATTGCTGCGGTGTACTCCGTAATCGCTTCTTTTCATTTAAATTTTACTTCGATCAAACGTCATTGAAGACGTATTTTTTCATTGATTACCAAACAAAAGGTTGATAGCAACATTACTCGGCCAAGATCTCGGTGTTTTTTGCCTTCTTAAAGGCCCGATTGTTCTGAATCGATTGTTCACTGTTATTCCTTCCTCCGATATGGGTATTTGTGATCGCATCTAGTCGAAGCCGCTAGGGCGCCATCCGAATGAACTAAACACACTCAGCAGTGTTCTTTTGTACAAGACGGTCGTTGATAGTAAAAAAAATATAGATGTCTTTGAAATATTGTTACGTTCTGTGCCAGCTGGTGATGATGCAGACTGCTGCGGGATGGAATGCGCAGAGGAAAACAAAATCATCAACGGACAAGCAGTACCAAAATTTGCCATGTGTAAAAGAGCACTGCCAAGTGGGGTTACTTCAGTCGGACTGTGTTCCATTGGGTTGGATTCGTTGCCATCACGAAGAGCCACGAGGAAGAAACAACTGTGGACAATCGGCTCGGATCAACATTGAAGAGGGCGAGGGCACCGAAAGGTGGCCGAATAAAGTTTTTCTAAGCTGGGGTTAGCTTATCAAAGGAAAAAGCACAAGTCCGCCAGTCATGCGTATGCCGAAGAAAAAGCAGTTTTTAAAACATCATTAAGTCAAAAGAGTTTTCTGTTTTTCAATTTTCACCCCAGCAGAACGGTCGTGCTAGAAATGCCTGTTTCGTGGTAATTTTTCATGTTCGAGCTACGACAGAACAAGACAACATTGACGAATAGCACAGTTTATGAGTTATGAAACTCGAAGTATTTGAACCTTACAGCTAAAATCGTTATGTAAATGTAATGTTGAAGCTACCGTTGTAAAAAGCAAAACTATTCTATTCATGCTATTAGCCCTGAGTGGCGCAGTAGTTTTTGTGTATAAATAAATTACGTTGATTCCTAATTCTTTCCACAGTGCAACAGAACTAGAACAAAGCAGCAAAGAGGAAGAGAGAGAAAGAAAAAAAAGCATTGATGAATAATAAATATCAGTGAGTGCAAAACATTGTTTAGAAAGGAACGGTTTAGAGAAATCTGAAGCATTGATTGAAATACCACTGAATACTCTAAGATGCCTGCTAGTTCATAGCAGTCTTTACGATCTTCTATGCATGAGCAAAAACTTGCGTAATATGCCCCAGCGGTACAGACGGTGATTGCATGAGTTTAGGTATGGTGTATTTGATCTCTTGTAAAGCGATAGGGACGAGTACACTGGCGAAGCTGGTAGACCACTTTGCATCCCTATAGGAAAACAACTAGTCAGTAAAGTGAAGTTAAACCAAATGCTCCACTAAACACGCACAGCGCGCAGAGACAACGGAAAAGGTTTTGAAGCAAACCCACTACCTTCACACAGGAGTCTAAAATATTAGTCCGTAAACTTTCGAAGCTTTTTGGGTATATTCCAAAAATCGAAAAAATGAACCGCAAGGAGGAGTGCCTTCCAATGAAGCCTGATCTAGCATCATATCTCAGGCTGATTTTTTGTCCTAAACTAGACATATTCCTCGTCCTAGTTAGACTCTGTGTGGCTGGTCTCCACTAAATGACAGGAATACTTACAAAGAACAAAATAGTGAGTGTTGAAAAGGCCATTTATTATGTAAAAAAAAGTTGCATATTAAATTTTTATTTGCTGAGGTTATGAAAGTGCTTGGCTGAGTAGAATGGATGTCAATTTGGCCTCTTCCGGCTCTGAAGGAAGTGAAACCGCCAAAATGTCAACCGTAGTGTTTTAATAAGTGCTGCAATTACAATCCCGTGTTTGTCTTTCAAGAAAAACAGTGAATAGAAGGATACCACAATGAGCTGATAATACTTCTCAACAATTACGTGAGTGTCAACACGAAATGAATGACTTCTAAGTTTTTCAATATTTAAACATTAAAAGTAGCCTACTGCAGCATATAGACTGATGACTCCGCAAACGAAATGGAAATGTAACGAAGGCATTTCGTAATACCCAGCACCAGTCTTTCAACAACAAAAAGCTCGAAAATTCGTCGTCCATCCAATAATGCATGCTGAAAGTTATGAAGTGCTGCTTGAAAAAAAATTGTTCTAAAATGAGAAAATAAAGCCAGGGATATGCAGTAGCTACTGCCGTAGTTATGACGTTGTCTATTGAACATCGGAGAATGATGCAAGCCGTTTGGAGCTACTACGGCTATTTCACAGTTGAATGATTGTGTTCCGGAAAACATCTGTCCGTCGTTGTCAGGGAGTTGATGGGGGAAATTACTGCGAGTGCTAGCCGCCGTGAACATTTCGTCCTCATGGTTGTCTTTGGGTATTATAACCCGTGTGCAAGTGTCGCCGTGATGCTCATCATTGAGGCATCAACTCAAGTCGTTCTATCTACAACCAGTAATCGGTGAATGGAAATTGAACAGCAGTGATTACTGCTATCAAAGGTGACGAGAAATTCGTCACATCTGCATAGAGAATTATCAATAGCCCTAACGTTGGCAGTCAAAGTCGAGTTCGTAAGCATCATCCTCTCGATTATTTATAATAACGTTTATGCAGGAACGTTTATGCAGAAAATAATAAGCGACCGTGATAATCTATGAAAAAATTTCACAAAGAGCACTCTCCATATATTTTGGAAGAAAAGCGATAGACGTTCAAAATCACAACAAGTAGTTGTGCAATGCCTAAACAGTACGTAATAAAAATGAAAGTGCTATCGTTCGCAAAACAAAAAAAATTCGCGAAAGTCTGTTCATCAAAAAAAGAAAGGAACATTTGTAAAGAGGCGATCTTTTTCTATGGATGCGGTAAATTGTGTGCTGACTTCATAATGAGATGTAGAAGCGAGGGACTAAAACTGTTATCTGTTCAGGAAGACGCTGACGCCATTCCATAGATAATATTGAGCAGTTGCTTCAAGAGCGAAGTCGAATAAATGAAGTATACTGAAATGAATAACGACAGAACTGCAATAAAGAATGCAAAATTAATTCGCTGACGGACACCTGTCGTGTCAGCCAGCCATATCCAACACAGATGCCAACATTTAGGGCGCCGGATAAACATACTAGGGGAATGAAATGTTATTTATTTGGAACTAATTTTTTATATAATGTGTAACACCATCATTTCATGATTTCATGGTTGGCTGGCTCGAGTATGTCACTGTTATACTCGGAATGCACTTCTACAGTAGAATGCGTCGAAGATGTTCACTTAAAGCGACCACATTTTTTCAATAGTGATAGAACAGTCGTCTCTAAGATAGAAGAAGAGTTATTTTTTAGCCCAAACGCTGAATACCAACAAATACTATCAAGTTGCTTCTATAATCTTAATTCCTTGTGGACGCTCCTTTTTGAGTGTCAATAGATATCTAGTAGTGAGCAAACCTTTGGTGATTTTCTACAAAATGATAGGGAGAAAGCCATCCATTTTTTCTCGCTGTCGCAATTTATTGCTTAGTTCAACAGTATGAATGTAGACTGAATAATCTAGAGTGGTTCAGATAAAGAGTGAGAGACGGAAGAGATTCAACAGTTTCAAGGTGAATGTGGGGCTTAATTTTGACTTAATGTCTTAAATAATTCATACGCTTTTTTTAAAACATAAACCAACTCAGCGGAAATCCGATAAAGGAAAAAGCTTTCTCTCAGTCGAGAATAACACAACTCACAAAATATATAACAGTGTCACCACCTGGTTCCTCATTAAGGCCCTCGAGTAGGACAAGAGTAGCGCGATGGTGTCCAGCTCTGTACAAGAAAGTACCTGGGTTTACTGTAGGATAATGTAGCCTTCCACACCTTTGTAGTTGACGAATCGGGATCAGACTTGTGTGGGATGTCGCTCCAATCCACAAGACCTAGAGACCCTATATCACATGTATTCCAGAGTTGGGTTTCGGAAAGGTCGAATCGAATCGATCTCCATAAAGAAGACCAAATATTTTCATGTAGTAGTCGAACCCATACTAGACTCCTAAGATCTTCGTGAACTATGGATATGTGTAAATGGATCGAATGGAAGAGGACATAATAGGATTTCAAGAATATATATGAAGATGAGCCATGTGTTAAAAAATATACTCCTAAAAAATGCTTTCACATGAGGATTACCAGTATTGTCCCGGAGGCCATTATAAACGTGGTTGAATGAATCTTCTTTTAATTTTAACTTATTATTTACTGCCTACTCTTTTTAGCGGCAGGGTATGTATTGCGAAATATAACTTAATGATGCTGAGATATTTGCAAAACTCTGACCGCAGGTGTCTACGGTGGGGAACGAACGCGCTATTGTCCTCCCGGGGAATTAGCGCGCTCACCACCACACCATGCGGGTCCTTTCGTTTCGCCTGTCTCTCAGCTAGTTCTATTGATCTTTGCCATCAGCAATCACCCGTCATCGGGATTGATCTGGGGGGCCCAAATCGGCAACGAACCCAGTTCTAGAACTAGGAAAGGAACTAGTTGAGAGACAGGCGAAACGAAGTACCCGCATGGTTTTGTGGTGAGCGCGCTACTCCCCGGAAAGGACAATAGCGCGTTCGTTCCCCACCGTAGACACCTGCGGTCCGGAGTTTTGCAAATATCTCAGCATCATTAAAAATCTTCTTTTATTTTCTTTGCACTAATATACTTACATAACTAGATGATCCACTTTTAGATGTTGTACGGCACTCATACAAGTCTCCGTTTTGTTTCGATGTGAAGCAACAGTCAATGACGTAGGTGGTTATATCTTTCTGTGGGTTCAAGTACAGTTTGAGAATCGTTCGTCATTTCTGGAAATTGACACATTGGATTCTGATCGGGTATGGTTTTGGCTGGAATTTCAAGGGAACCCTCACTTCTAATTTATCAATCACCAACTCTTATGAAATGGCGGATGCTAGGCTGATTTGCAACTAGCGTTCTTTCGCATGGAATCTATTCCTACGCTCTGTTAATCGAGTAATCAAAAATTATATAACAGGTCGAATCTACTATAAAGGATAAAAGGACAAAACTCTGGGCGTTCATCAATTCCTGAGGGATGCGCCATGCATTCGACTTCATTAAGCATCGTTGGAGATTATTGAATTAATACCTGACCTTTACAATGACTCACGGTGGCCTACCGATGTATAAGCCAGTGCTGCCATCCTTTCAAGCAAATCTAATACCTCACGTAGCAATTCCCAGGACCGACTTTCTGTTAACCTCGGCATTGATTGATGATTCGATGTTTTTCTTCAATAAGCAGACACGAGGTTGTTATCATAGAATTTATTAGGATACAATAGCTGACGTTTCGGCGATTTCGCCTTCTTCAGATCCTGGAAAGGTCAAATTGAGATGCGAACTAAGACAAACCCTTTCATAACCCCAGCAGACGAAACTTAACAAGCAAATTTGCATTCGGATAAGAAACAGCTTCACTTAAACACCTACCGTTTATTCTTTGTAAGTATTTCAGTTAGTTGGTGGATAACAGGTACACAGAGTAATACATCTGCAAGGACTATGCCTGTGTCAGGTCATTGGATCAGCCTGAGGTATGGCGTCAGGTCACGTCTCCCATCTCTGATTTCCGTTGGTGCCATGAGATTTTGTTCAGCTTATATCATCAAGTTCTCAGTTAAAGCTTGTGAACCTTGGATTGGTGCGATGCAAGCGTGGTTTTCTGTAGAACAATACGGAGTAGCAGAACTGAAGGTTTGGTGCATTTCTTCGAAATTATGGACATGCTTCTCTACAGTAATCGTTTCAGCCGGATTCAGTAATTTGTGATGAACCACGCCACTTGTAGACCACTAAACTGTCGGTATGACCTTCCATTGAGAAGTGTTGCGGAACTTCATCGCAGTCTAACCAATGAGCTGATCATGTTGGTTTTGTTAGTGAATCAAATTTTCATTGTAGGTCGTAATAGGTTCCTCTATTCTGTGCGGCTGCTATCCACCAACTAACTGAAATACTTACAAAGAATAAAAGATAGGTGTTTAAGTGAAGCTGTTTCTTATGAGAATGCATGTTTATTTGTTAAGTTTCATCTGCTGAGGTTATGAAAGTGTTTGGCTGAGTAGGTCTCATCTCAACTTGACCTTTCCAGGCTCTGAAGAAGGCGAAACAGCCGGAATGTCAGCTATTGTATCCCAATAAATTCTATAATAACAATCTCGTGTCTGCTTATTGAAGAAAACACCGAATTATCAATCAATGCCGAGGTTAACAGAAAGTCGGTGTCGGGATTTGCTTAGAGTTAAAGTACCTGCTTCGACCGAAAATAATTTATGTGTGCCCTATTGCATTTCGACAGTAGTGAGCTACAATAAGTTTGTGATCGCTAATTCTTAAGTAAGAAAACAGTTGCTTACAAGTATAGGTACTTCGCGTTATAGACGCTGCCGTGTATAACATTAAAGCAAATGTTTGGAAAACTGTGTGTGAAAAAATTCGTTTATACTCTAACCAGTTACATACTTGCATTTTTTGCCCCCCATAACTGGAACTGTCGCTGAATGGCTGTCATCGTGTGGTTGGTTGTGTAGAACAGTGCGAAGTGCTTCAGATCGGTGGAAATCATTTGATGTCCGAGGGTTACTAGCTGCATGTGCTCAAATTTTCAATTATCCTTTACTGTATTGTAGAAGTGATGATGTAGTCTTCCTAAAGGTTAAAAAGGAAGATATCATTCTATATAAAGGGAATACTTAAAATAGTTTCAGATGCCGGCGATGCCTGCTGTGGCATTGTTCCCGCAGTTTCCACCTCCGTTGCCTTTAATACACAATCCAGCCGTGAAGATTTTTCTTCATAACCTCATGCAATCTCAGCTTAGTCGATCATCGTGTTAGTCGGGAAGTTGCTGCTTTAAAATCGGGCGCTATCTGTGGAAGCAGGTCAGAGTTAACACCTAAAATACTTAGCCTTACCTGTAATACGGTCACCTCCAGCTTTCGACTGCAATACAAAGCTCAACATGGCGCTTTATACAGATTTTTTAGAATACCTCTCACTGTAAGAATCACCAATCGATATTTATGCTATAGTAAGTAAATGTAGATTTTAACTTATTAACCTCGTCAAAATATAATGTTATTCCCATGTGCAATCCTTTGCATCTTTGTGGACAACGAAAAATTGATTTAGGAATGATTTTTTCGCCCAATTCGTAGTTCCTGAAAAGCTGTTTACGACATGATCAAAATTTGTTTAGAGAAAAGAGAAAAAATAACAGGCAATTAAATTATTTCGGAGATGAATAGCTGGAAGGATCGGTAAACCGTCCATGTTGAGTGGTTGAATAATTGGACGAAGTGTATTGTCCTCTTCTTAGAAGAATCCAGCCAACTTCACTAGCAAATTTAATCTCCTTTTTAGGGGACGGGACGAATATATTGGCCAGTGAATTCCGGACAGTGTAATGAAAAATATTTCCGTCAACGTCTGTGAACGCTTGCGCTTAGTTCGTCTCTTTGTTGAACTGAGATAGTTGTAGCTCTTCTACTGAATTATTTTCTTGCAACTTCCCATGCATAGAGTGAGGTACTGAAATAGGAATGCCTTCCACGCAGCTATTGTTATTTTTTTCCAAACAACTGTGTTAACATTATGACTGAACTCACATTGAAATCGGGAGTCCAGACGCACCACGGTCGACCAGTAGGTTTCGTTCTACTTCATTGTTATTTTTCCTTCGTATCGGGTAGTACTCTTACACTGCATTACGTTTTAGTATACTCGTTATTATGGAGTGAAACCCTGTCAGTTCTGTAGCAATTTTGTGCTTGTACCAAATGATTCAGTTCAATTATTTATTTGAAAATAAAGCGTTTATTAAAAGCGAAAACTAATTTGGTTGTACAAAACGGAGACAAAAAAGTATCGGATATGTGAAAAATAGTTCTTCATAACACTAGCACCAAGTGAGCGACTACTGCCCTTCGAAGCGCACTTTATTAACAATGGTAGCCAAACGAAACGCCAAAGAGTCAACGAAATATCTTGTCCGAACAGAACTCCATAACATTATTGTTGTCGAGTGAGGTCACTTCATTCGTGCATTATTCCATTCCACCGGATTCCAATCAGTGTGAGGAGAAACACATCGCATGAAGCACCGGCCATGGATACCCAATTCAATTTATTGCCGTTGAATCTTAGGAAGGGAAAGTGAGCGAAACGGTACTCACAGTAAAGAGTTTCTCGTAACAGACACGTGTAAGCTTCCTAATAAAGCGAAATATTGTTGTTGCAGTTTGTGCTATTATCTGCTTTAAAGCGGCGATTGCGCAGTGATTGGAGGTGCAATACAGACGTGTTCGTAGGATCATTCCGGCGCCTGGAGCTCATCAAGCCTTCCATCCCTGCAGGATCAACAGATTCGTGCCACAATTGTCTGGAGGAATAGCAGTACTGACTTGACCGTCGCAGATCATTGTATAGGTCAGATATGCATTCAATTACCTCCAAACGATGCTTAGTGAAGTCGAATGCATGGGGCATTCCTCAGAGATCAATCAACGCCAGTAGCTTTATCCTTGCTAATTTCTTGTCTGCTTCTAATTGCACTATTTTGCCTGCCTTATGGCAAGTTCAATACATCTTTGCAAATAGTAACTGCTTATCGACGGTCGATTCTTTGTTATGACTTAGTTTCCGGATACCTGTTGTTATATGGTATTCAGGTTCATATAACACACAAAGCGCTCTTCTAACAATCCCCTGCCATGTGAGAAAGCAGACAGAATTCAAGTAGCTTCAGAAAGCCAGTAGAACGGTGGAAGCCTGGAAGTTGCTGAATGATTTGATATGTTCATGGGAATGCTCGTGGAATTAGCCGTAACTTATTTACATGTCATTCTTAGTTGAAAGAGTCACCAGTGCATTTGAATAATGAAGCATCAGTTTATCAGAGGCTCGACAGAGAATATTTATGAAAATGATTTAGTCAAACTTCATTCCTTGTATATTCGAAGGCATTCTTAATCATTATTTTATCTTTGTGGACTTTCGACTTCATGCAACCTCGTGTACATGAACTTTAAATAGACTTGCATCAACATATGTTTATAATGTTGTGCTTACACGAGGTTGGTAATGGTGTTTATTCGGCTAACGTTCCGAAGGTTTCGTCTCCATCCAAGCCGATGATCCCAGTCGATCGTCCACAGTTGTTCGTGCTCTCGAGGTGGCGTCTTCATTCCGCATCGAGCTGGATCTTCCTAAGTGGAGCATCTCTTCCGAATGAACCATGAGGTGAGCTCAATGCGCGACGAAGACACCACCTTGAGAACACGAACAACAGTGGACTATCGACTCGGATCATACGTTCTGATGAAGTCGAAATCGCTGGAACCTTAGCAGAATAAACATCATTATCAACGTCGTGTAAGCTCAACATTATAAACACATGTTGATTATTTTACTACCGAGCTTAAAAAGACGGTTGGTTTTAAAATTGTTGTCTAGATTTGCGTCTTTAACTCCTTCGCGACGAAGCAGGTTCTTCGATAACTGACGATAAATTCTCGACCACCGGAGCATTTTAAGCGCCCAGAACTGCATAAATTTGCAGAAAATTTCGTTCTATCGCAAACCATATGAAGATATATGTATACAACTCAAAAGACCGACTTTCTATGGACCTCGTCATAAATAATCAATATATTTATTTGTATCTCCTTATAAACTGCCCGTGTTGAGCTGATGTCAGGTTGGTTTTAGTTATTGTTGTCGTTGTTGTTGGTCGACGGCCGATATTTCGGTGATTTGGGCCTCCTCAGAGCTGTTCTCGTAACAGCATGGCATTGAGGAAGGCGAAACGACGACGACAACAACAACAACGGCAAAAATGACAAGTTATCCCAACCTTCTTGCATCAGCTCAACAAGGGCAGTTCATAAGGACGTATATATGCATATTTGTTTATTTAGTTATTTACACAGTGCGCATTAAAATTGAAATGTTTGGAACGAGAAGTTTCAAAAAACCAAGACCAGGGGCTGCGAACATTAACGATAGGTTGGAAAACTCCAAAGTGTCATTCTGGATAAAAGCTCGCTAGTTCATTTGTTCTCGTGTCTGAAAAGTGAGCTTTGAACGTACAAAGTGGAAGGAATAAATGCCATGCGGTCCAGAAAATGACAAATTCATCGCGGTGAAACGAGCGTTAACCTTTTGAAGGTGTAATAGCGTTTTTGGTCCGCACCACAGTCACCTGAGGACCCGGAGTTTTGCTGCTACCTCAGCATTATTGTGGTTACGATAGAATTTCTATTACATAAGCAAATATCTTCAAATTCCAATACCTCTCATTCAAACTAATAATACTTACTATGAGCTGAGAAATATTAATTTAAAGTTGAAAGCCACCATCACTTTTCTCGTTTTAAGAGTCCTATAGAGGTCACGTCGTTGCGTAAATGTAACATTGTAACAACCATGTACTGAATTCTTTGTCTCGTTGATCGAACAGCAGTGACGCCTTCATGTTACTATTTCAGAAGTCTAGGAAGCTCGCTATAAAGACGGATACACCCACTCGAATGAGGAGACTTCTACATGATATAACAAAAAATACAAAAAAAACTCGCACATATTCCAAGTCATTAATTGTTGTTACTCCACGGTTAGTAGCACAGTAATTTCCAATGAACCATCACTTATAACAATGGAAAAGGGGTCCTACAAGAAAATGCTATGATGCAGAATAGCAGCTGTCTGCGACAACTCTTTGATAATGACGGAAGAAAATATCACAATATGTAGCCAGTCCTTCTCGGAAATTGGTAAACAACTTGAAATTAGAAACGAGTCATTTATTGAGAGAAGGCCGTTGATGGCAAGTTACGTCTGAAAAGGGCCAACCGCCGAAACGTCAGCTACTGTATCATGATAAATTCTATAATAACAACCTCGTGTCTGCCTATTGAAGAAAACACCGAATTATCAATCATTGCCGAGATTAACAGAAAGTCGGTCTTGGGAATTTCTTCGATTGTCGTTAAATTCCACGGATCTCCCTCATACGAGGGGATTTCGAACCGGTTAGTCACGAAGCTACGTGGCGCGTTACCATGTGGCGGATAGTGGGTTAATCGCGAACCAAAAGCGACCTTTGCTTCCCTGAGACGCAGGTGGATCCAGATATGGACTCCCTGTTTCTGCTGCGCCGATTTGGCACATACGTTTTGTATTTACTGGGGCATATTCATGCACGCGTGTGTGGGTGCGTTCTAGCTTTATGCGGTTTGTATTCTACTAGTCAATTCGGCCAAAAGCATGCAATCAAGTGACAGGGAAGTGGATGGGAGGCGGTTAGGAGTCGCCTCCAACAAATTAGCTCCATGTCCACTTTGGGAGAGCCTGGCAAGCTACCCGTACGTATACCCTGCCTCCACGTTGAGAGCGCAGCAAGCTATATGTGGGTATTAAAATGCTAAAAACAGCGAAAGAAACGGGCCTCATTCCTCTGACTCCGAAAAGAGCCCCCTAATTTTGCAGCGTTGGGAAGGACGAGTACGGAGAGGCTGCTAAAATCTCAGGACCAATGGAAGCTGCATGGATCACGAAGAACTAAGGTGACGACCTGTACCTACAATGCACGTACACTTGCATCCGAGTTCTCTATAGAAGACTTGTTCATGCAAGCAAGAAGTATAAGGTGCGACGTCATCGGCCTTGCCGAGACGAGGCGACGCCACCCATTCAACGCCGTCTATGACACCGGAGGAGAACTGTTCCTCGGAACATGCGGCAGTAGAGGAGTCGGCGGCGTCGGCGTTCTCGTCTACACGAGTTTGTCCATGAACATCGATTCATTTCGAACAGCTTATAGGAGATTTCAACGGAGATTAAGAACGTATGAAGAACGTCACATTGAGACCCATGGATTAGAATGGAACGGACAGGGTGAGCGGCTACCCTGAATTTATCATGGCGACCAAGAACATCCATGGTGACTCGCAATTCCAGAAGCCTCACCCTCAGCGTTGGACGTGGGAGTCTCCCATTGGAGAGTACCACAACGAAATAGACCACATAATAGTAAATAGAAGTTCCCAAGACCGACTTTCTGTTAACCTCGGCATTGATTGATAATTCGGTGTTTTCTTCAATAAGCAGACACGGGGTTGTTATTATAGATTTATTAGGATACAATAGCTGACGTTTCGGCATTTCGCCTTCTTCAGAGCCCACTATTCTCCTCCAAAGAGAATCCTCCAAATATTGAACACATTAAGACTCCTTCGACTTGCACTTCTTCAATTGCGCGTACATTGTGTCCTGTTTGCATCGAAGAGAGGCGCGTAGTAGTCGCGTTTCGATGTCCAGTACTTGTTGGCTCTCCCTCGGTAGGCCGCATACATCGTGTAGTCGTTTTCGTTTGATGAAGTTCGGGACGACTTGGTGTTTCGGGCAGCGGCGGAGAAAGAGTATCGTTTGTCTAGCTAAGACAATTTTTTTGTCTTAGTGACAGGACTTCTTTTTACAAGTCGGAAATATTCTGCTGGCATTTCACGTAGCAATTTCCAAGACCGACTTTCTGTTAACCTCGGAGTTGTTTGACGATACTCTTTCTCCGCCGCTGCCTGAAACACCAAGTCGTGCCGAACTTCATCAAACGAAAACGACTAGACGATATATGCGGCCTACCGAGGGAGAGCCAACAAGTACTGGACATCGAAACGCGACTACTACGCGCCTCTCTTCGATGCAAACAGGACACCATGTACGCGCAATTGAAGAAGTGCAAGTCGAAGGAATCTTATTGTGTTCAATATTTGGAGGATTCTCTTTGGAGGAGAATAGTGGGCTCTGAAGAAGGCGAAACCGCCGAAACGTCAGCTATTGTATCCTAATAAATCTATAATAACAACCTCGTGTCTGCTTATTGAAGAAAAACATCGAGTATATAGAAGGCTTTGCCTAACCGATGTCGCTGTTGTCCGGAAATTCTACACGTGATCAGACCACCGTCTCCTTCGTCCAGGATTCCATTTCTCATGGAAAGGAGAAAAAGCTCCAAATTCAAAAACCGAAGCCCCACAACCACCGTAAACTGGGACTTAATCAATTCATTTGTCGGCTGTTGGAAAGACGCCGTTGTCGATAACATCGACGAGGAATACGATCGGCTCATTCAACATCTTCACGTTAGCGCGATGGAAGCTGAGAGTTCGAAAGTCACCAAGAGACGTCCGTCTCCAGAAACACTTGAGCTGATGCGCCAGCTCGAATCGCAAGAGCTGCTGGCAACCGCGAACTAACGTACGAACTTGCAAAACAGTGCAGACAGGCGATAAAAGAAGATCTTAAAGAGAGAAGAGCAGCAGTAATGGTCGAAGCTGCAGAGGCTGGGAAAAGCATTCGCAAAGCTCACCGAAGCTTCGCCAATTACAAGACCAAGATGATTGCAGTCCGAAGCCCAGACGGAACAGTTACAGCATCCAGAAAGGCAATGGAGAAAATCATTCACGAATACTACTCAGATCTCTACGATACCCACGTCCACCTTCCGTCATATGAAATAAAGGAGAATGGATATGTTGTACCACCGGTTCTCCCTTCCGAAATCCGACATGTCATTTCGTTGGTGAAAAATCGAACAGCGCCAGGTCCGGACAGGACAAGATCAGAACACCTTAAGAACCTTCCGCAAGTCCTCGTAAACACACTGGCTTGGCTCTTCACACGTTTCCTGTCTGAATGCAAGGTTCCTACTCAGTGAAAGACCAGCAGGACCGTGTTATTGTTCAAGAAGGGTGACCTACATGATGTCGGCAACTACCGCCCAATCTGCTTGCTGTCTGTCGTCTACAAACTTTTCACTCGAGTCATACTAAACAGGGTTGACAGAACACTGGACGAAGGACAGCCATGTGAGCAAACACGGTTTCGAAAAAGGATTTAGTACGATGGACCACATCCACACGATAACAAGGCTCATTGAAGAATCGCAAGAGTACGAAAGAGCGCTCTGACTCACTTTGATCGATTTAAAGAAGGCCTTTGATTCAAATAAGATAGAAGCAGTCATGGAAGCCTTTGATAATC
Source organism: Angiostrongylus vasorum (assembly GCA_018806985.1). Taxonomy (NCBI): domain Eukaryota; kingdom Metazoa; phylum Nematoda; class Chromadorea; order Rhabditida; family Metastrongylidae; genus Angiostrongylus; species Angiostrongylus vasorum. The sequence continues at coordinate 439,008 of JADANN010000392.1, forward strand.
AAGGAGTCTCTACTCAGTACATAAAGATTCTTCTTGAGCTGTATAAAAATCTCACAACCAAGATATCACCATTCTACAACGATATTAAAGTTGACGTCAAAAAGAGGAATTAGGCAAGGCGACACCATCTCGCCAAAATTATTTACCGCCACCCTCCAGAACGTCATGCGAACACTGGAATGAGACAAGATGGGAGTGAAAATCGATGGTCGGCAGTTACACCATCTTCGGTTTTGCTGACGATGTCGTCCTTATAACACCAAACATTAGCCAAGCGGAACGAATGCTTGCCCACTTTGACTATGCCTGTGGAAAGATTGGTCTTCGACTAAATCACACAAAAAACGATTACCATGAGGAAAGGATTGGTTTCGTATGCCCCATTCACGCTCAACGGAACGAATATCTCCGAATTCTCCATTTATGTCTATCTAAGTCAATGTCGGGAAATCAATGTGATGAACGGCTTAGCTCCAGAGTTGAGCAGAAGGAAACGAGCGGGCTGGGAAGTTTTCAGGAGCATCGAGGATATAGTGAAGAGGGCAAGGAACACCCAACTCCGTGTCCACCTTTTCGACTCAATGGTACCTCCTGCCCAAACGTACGCGTCAGAAACCTGGTCGCTGCGTGAACAGTACGAAAATTCACTCTGCGTTATTGAACGCACAGTCTAAAGGACGATGCTAGGAGTGTCCCGTTTCACACAAGTAAGGGATGGGATCTGAAGCTCCGACCTGCGTCAATGGCCAAAAATCAAGGTGCCGTTCTATGCGCCAAGAAGTCGAAGTTAAGGTGGGCCGAACACCTAATGCGTATGAATGACAACCGATGGACAGGAGCCGCAAGTGATTGGATTCCTCGTGGTGTCAAACGCACTGCACGGAGACCACCGATCCGATGGTCAGAGTTTTTTCACGAAGAGCCTAGAAGAAAGATATAATGTTGGACGAGTCCCTAGTGCGAGCAGAACCTACTGGGCTACTCTTACACGCTACAGGGAAAAATGGAAGATTTACTGACGCCCGCTCTGAGTCACTCGACGATCAACAGGACTGCAGGTGACAAGTGACAGGTCTTTAAATTCGCACTGTATTCGCTTGTCGAAAGTCTTACGTTTTCCAATGCTCTTTAAATGTTCCAAAACAGTTGAGATCCTTACATCGAGTTTTTTCTGCCGGGTTCTCGAGCTGTTGTGCATGTACTTGATTACACGGATGTCTTAATTCAGCGTCGGCAAAACTGAAAGGACGACCATCATTTCGAGTGTTTTCGGATTCAATGCATTGTATATTTTTTGGGCTATTTGATGGACGCTGGATATAGTACACGAAAAGTTTCCCTTGCTTTAGTAAACTAAATGTTGAGCAGACCCCCTTACCCTCTAAATTTGTATTTGCCTCATTATCTTTCACATACAACCAAAAGTTGTGGATAAACGTCGATAGGAAGATCCCATACTGATTTTGATTTATGCTGGCACGGAATTCTTGTCAGCTTTGGCTTAACGTTGTAAAAATGAAAATTAGAAGAAACTCAGTCGCTGTTACATGGAAGCGATAAATAGCGACAGTGTGTTGGCCGTCTATTTAATCTAGTTCCTAGTATTTTCAACAAAACAGCATCTATTCGATAACTTCTGCCCGCTAAAAATGTCACCTGTGGCGCACAGCACTCCATCAGTCTTTCATCAAATGGAACAATCAGTCTGATTGCACGTATACGTGTACTGATGTATGGAATGAGCGCTCTCAATACATATTTCTTACTCATCGGAAACTTCCTGTTATGGTTACTGTGGGAGATGCGGATGCCTTGAACGATCGCGAACTTGAAGTGCTGTCGAATTGGTGAGATTCACCTGCAGAACCAGCACTCATGAAATTACTAGCGTCAAAGCTGTCCCAACGGTATCCATTTTTTTAAAAAACACATTAAAGGTGCTATACATTTTCTACAAAATTCTCCATTGCTACTATATTCGATGATAATTTACCAATGGCGAGTAGTTCTCAAGGCCTTCCCACGCTGTTAGGGATACATTTACAAGTACGAGACCTTCCAAAGTTGTTATGAAGCCGAAGTGTTGGAGGAGTGTTTGGACGATCTCTCACGTACCTCAGTTAACTGGTCCTAGGTTCTTGGATATTTTTACTGTATGGTTTCTACAGAATCAATCCACATTTCAGAAGTGTAGGTGATTTTTAGTTTTTTTTAGCCTTCTATATACAAACAGGTAACCTTGCGACTTGCCGTATTTTTCTGACTACACAAAGAAATGCGAAACTTTACACCCGTCATCAGTTAAAGAACGCTCATCGAGCGCCCACTTTCATGTGGACTGTACTTTATTGAGCACAGAAATGATCATATGATATGAGACAAGCGAAAGTTAACATTAGCGTAGTGTTGGAAGAGAACATGGTTTCAAAAGGCGTTTTAGTTCATTCAAAGCAAGTAAATTACCGAGGAAGAAGAAGTAGAGGGGAAGAGGATATTAATATGACAGCACTATGATAATTTGACTCCAAAATAAGCACTTCGTATGGGCATTTCTATTTACCGATAAACGAAGGGAATTTCCCCACCCACCCCACAATGTTTATCGAATTCCGCATCGCGGCGGTTCAGGAGACGTTCGCCGCTGATTAACTCCTCCCATAGTACTCCACTCTATATAAGGTGCAATAGAACGTCACCGATCACAGTGGGAAGGCAACATTACTGTTCTCCTTTATGGATAGTTTTGCTGCTGTAATATGCTAATCTTCCTCAACAGGAAACTGTCGCTTCCTACTTCGTACTCCTTGTATTCTGCCAATCTGAAGCCAGGTGATAATTGAATGGCTTTATTACATCATCACCCATTCTTTAAGGATCAGCATGTTCATCTGTTTTGCAGAGTTTGCGTGGTTCTATCACAACATCCTTCCATTTTTCTCGTGTGACTGGATATCTACTTCAGTAATCTGCTTTGGAGTTTGCGAATTAACGATCCGCGTCACCTGTGCCTATTTTGCCAAATAAGCTAAAGTTAGTGTCTCTTTAAATCTGATATTGATTATAGTATGAATTAATTAAATCAGTTAAATTTGAGCTGTCGTTGACTTCTTCACTGTCTGTGGATGAATAGAAAGCCAGTAGTTGATTATTCGAAGTTGTTTTCGAAAAAAATTATGAAATGTGGACGATTAAAGGAGGCATTCTTCCGCAGTTAGGACGGTAAATTGCTTCATTACTCATTATTCTTCGAAGTGTCAGCAGTTGACTACCACTGATGCCTCAGTTACTTTTACGCTCGACAACAACAGGACAAACGTGAACTAATAGAAGAGAGGTGAAGTCGGTCGTCCATGACGTTGGCGTTTTCCGAGGTTTATGACGAAAACACGACCGATCAATAAACTAGTTGCTGGTTCATGTCGACAACATCGGTTCGACAACACGGAAGATGTGTCGTCGTTTGGCCAGCGAACGTATAAAAACCTATTGACATCGCTATTTGGTTAACGAAAACAGTTACCAATTAGTTCTAAAGCTCTTGTTAGTTCAGTAAAGTATTTAGCGCACAATATCACTGCATAGAAAAGTCAAACAAACAGGAGGAAGTGTTGCCTTCGAATTTGATTCATTCAGATGTCTTCAATTCCGTTCACGAGCAACACTTTTCACACACTGCAGCACAGAAGATCAATTGAAAAGAATCAAGTACGTTACATCTGTCGCTCCGTAGAAGTTTATTTGTAGTGCCGTTGGTACTATTACTATTACTATTACTATTAATGTTAATTAGTGTTGCTAATTATTATTATTGTTATTATTATCATTATTATTATCATTATCAATTGTTATTTGTTATTATTACTGATCAGTAATTATTGCTAAATAGTAATTATTGTTGCCACTATTATTACTACTGGTTGCATAGCTAATTATATGCGCCACCAGCCTTTAACTGATAAGGGTTCACTAACCACGGCTCTATTGTAAGGATAAGGATAAGGCTGTCGGCGTTGATCAATATCTGAGGGATGCGCCATGCATCCGACTTCATTAAGCATTGTTTGGAGGTGATTGAATTAATACCTGGCCTTTACAAATGACTCGCGGTGGCTTAGCGACCTACCAATGTATCGAGCCAGTGCTGCCATCCTCCCAAACAAGTCTGGTACTAATTTGCCGACCCCGGAGGGATGGAAGGCTTGGTGAGTCATGGGCGCGGGAAATGATTTCACGTGTGCGTTGCGAGGCGCCTCCGACCACTGCGCCACAAGCGCCCTGGCTCTACTGTAGAAGTCAAGAAATGGACTATTCGCGGTAGGTTTGTAGCTAGTTATGTCCAGTTATGCTTTACAATTGGGATCAGCTATAATTTTCTTTGCCGGTCGATAAAGAACACATGGAAAGTGGTTTGATATTGTTTGAAATGAAATAAACTATCACCAGTCCGGCAAATAATTCACTGTCTCACATAATCGAACACCAGTATGATACGTCGTTGACATAACCATATTTTCAAAAAGCCTAAATATCTAATAAAGCATTCCAACGTAGAATTATGCAAAGATACGGGCAAAGAGAACTAAAAGTCTTTAGACGAAAACCTTCGTGATAACTAGAACTAGGATATCGATTAAACCATTCAAAGGTTGAATAATCACATAAAGCATATTTTAAGGATTCGATCCTCAAGATACAAAAAAAACGAGTCAAACATCATTGATTTGACTGAGATAAGAAAACGCCTAGGACACGTGTAGCGCAGTAGCAAGAGGTGCCGTGCAGTACAGATGGTTTCGATCACACGCCTCAAGCCCATCAAGCCTTCCATCCTTCTAGAGTCTGTAAATTGGAACCAGACTTGTCTAGGAGGATAGCAATACCGACTCGACATATCGGTAGGCCACCTCGAGTCATCGTATGAGCCTGTCCCCCGTCGTATGTACAATCCATGGATACCCTTAGAGCGATTGAGCGTATTCTGTTCTCTAATTCCTTTGTGTTCTCAACCTCTAACATCCCTTAGTTGTTACAAATTTATCGTCTATTTTGCAAAACTGCATTGTACGCCAGCACATCCGTAACCGACCTAACATTAGACGTCGTCAATATAGCCGCTGCGAAAATTTGAGCATTGGCCTTATGCCCTAATATGTCTGCTCGAAAACATCTATTTTAAGAGAAATTGATCATTTAATAATGTAGAAATGTATATAAAGAAGACCTCATCACTTATTTGATGACATCGTTTTTAACTTCTAGTATTGCACTTTCGAGGGTTGTTTCGACATGCGGTCAGAGCACTTTAAAAGTGAATACATCGTCACTCTAGTTTGAGGCGCCGATATTCCATTTCATCATCGAGTGAATCCTATAAAGTTTGTTCCGGATGCGACTAAGCCCAAGAATTTGTCATAAATAACACTTCACACACCGGAATGCAAGGTGTGATATAGGGCTCACATACCATTAAGTGCACGTGAAACATAAGCAAAGAACCCGGTAGTCCGCAATTACACCATCTTCGCTTTACTAGTGATATCGTTCTTATAACATCATGCACTAGCCAAGTGGAATGAATGTTAGACAAGTTCTGGAACGCTGGTGGAGAGCTTGATCTTCGATTGAAACTTCACAAAAGCGATGTTCTTGAGGAACGAATTTGTTTCTGTTGTCCCATTGATGCTCAACGAATGAATGCTTGTAAATATTATAGCTATATGTACCTGGATCGATAACAAGAAGTAGTGAAAGACAGCTTCAGAGCTAGGTAAGCAAAGGGCATGAAAAGCATTTAACAGCATCGAGGAAGTGGGGAAGTGAACAAGAAGCACTGGACTCCATGCTCATCTTTCGACTCAATAAGATCCTCTTTTAATGTACGCATCGAAAGCATGGTCGTAACATAAACGAAATGGAAGACCTCTCAGCGTTGGCGGAAGCACAGTCGAGAAGGCAAAGTTGGGCTATAATTCTTTACGAAAACCCCAATAGAAAGAATGACGCTTTTAGAGCGAGTTCCTAGAGCGAACACATTATAGTTATTTTTTCACAGAGTTTTGAATGCCTAGCGCATATGCGATCGAACAAGATTTCCAAGTATGGAAATAAGACCGTTTTGCTAATCTCTTTTGCTGCTTGTCGAAAGCTTCTGACTCAACTGAAAAGGTGGACATCACAATGGCTTTAATCGCTATAGAATCCTCACTTCAACTTAAATATAATTATTCATTGTAATTTGCACAAAAATTCCCGGCCACTAGTTTCACCATTATCCAAAATTACACAGAGTCATTTGCTAAAGCAATCTTACTAGAACTGTTCTTGGCCTCAATTACACTCTCTATGGTTAAACACAATCTTGAAATGAATAGTATTATATTGACATCTACAATGATGCAATGCTATGAACAAATGTCTTTGAGACACAATGAAACTTAAGTGATATCGACTGTGCAAGTGGAGTAAAAAGGATAAAGGATAAAGCTCTTGGCGTTGATCAATCCCTAAAGGACGCGCCATGCATTCGACTTAATTAAGCATCGTTTGGAGGTGATTGAATGCATATCTGGCCTTTACAATGAATCGCGGTGGCCTATTGATGTGTCGAGCCAGTGCTGCTATCCTCCCAGACAAGTCTGGTACCAATTTGCCGACCCCGAAGGGATGGAAGGCTTGGTGGGCCATGGGGGTTTTTTGGATCGATTCTGCGTGTCGCTGTGGCGCCTTCAACCCAGAAAGTGGAATAAAAGTGGTTTACTGAAGTGAGGAGATTAATGTTCTTTTTTAAGAAAGAATTCATGCTCAACATACATTCACTCTAAGCCTCGCAAAATTTTTTATATTATTCCACTTATTACTGTGTGCTTCGAGAAATGAAGAAGCAAAAACAACAGAAAGCTTCACAGTGCAATACAGAATGCTTAAGCCTCCCAAAAGCTGTACGATGAGATAAAAACACGAAAATTTGTTTCTTGGTCATTAACTCCGACGTTTTACTTCATCTTGAGGCATCACGCCTTTGAGTGTTTAGTGTCTTGTCTGCTGGGTACGCTTGTATTCTTCATTCTGAGTATGATTGAGAAGGCAGTGCTGTACCTGGGGCGCGAAGTTCTGTTGTAAAATTAGAGGGGCGAGAAACCAGTATTCTTTTTACAAAGGTAGTTTGTCCTAACTCCTTTATTTTACGAAACGGAGAGCTACTTTAGTCCATCGAATTCTTCAAATTAGGTGCTCATAGAGAAGCTTATGAAAAAAGTTGGTCGAGACTATATTCTAGTGCCTTTGAATCGAACCGATTAGGTATGCAGTTACACCACCTCGCTTATATTGCCCTTGGCCCAGATTTCGTCTTTCGATTAAGGATAACTTGATTTATTCGCTTCAATAACGGAGATGTCATATAACAGATCAGTTGCCATATAATAGATCAGTTCGCTTCAGAGAAGCGATAGAATTAGATTTGCTTGCTCTCAGTTAAAAGATGATCGCGAATTCCCTTTTCACCATAAACCAGTTGTTGGCAGGACGTGGAATAGTTCCACACCAGTACCGAGCAGAGGCTTCACTCATCGACATAGTGACATAATAGGTGCTGCACCTTTTCTTAGAAAGCGTTTGCATTGACCACATTCATATAAAGGCATATTTGCTCTACGTAGCGGCAACAAATACCAACACAGAGTCGTCATCACGAACGACAACGAATAGATCTGTTCTTCGAACATTGTTCACATCCCTCAACCGTCAGATACCATATCAGTTCCGTATATAGACTTTAACTTCCCTTCTCTTAGAAGTATATGCTGTGGTAATGGTTCTTTTTGCTTTGCATTCAAATTATGGACACCTCTCCTTCTTGATATAACTGTGATCAAGTGAAAAGACTTAAAGTCGATCCCGATTCAAATGACCTTGTGTGTAACAAATTACACGCATAAGCCTTAAACAGTCAGACACTTACGCACGTAATGAGAAATGGACACTCAAGAAGCTGTTCGTCCGCGTCTGCTACATTCTTGACCTGTAGCTATGCTGTTCCAAATTGAGCATTTCGACTAGCACTAGACCAAGTTGCTATGACAGCATTCTGTTTTAATTGAAAGGGCTTTGATGCAGATTTTCTAAAACATTCTCGCACAATGTTTCTAGTCGATGTCGCATATCCTCTGCAATAAATGAAACGGTGAATCCCTATTCCAATAACTAAAATTAACTTGATCTTAAATAATGGCTTTTCAAAAGTGTCATTTTATGATTAAAATTGAGCGGTAATCTTAGTTAATTGATCGAAGTAGTATGAACGAGTTCTACAGTATGCAACCTTAGGCTGACTGTTGAAAATCGTGCATATTAGTTCATAAGCTAAGACGTCGGAAATGTCATGCACTAACTGCTTTAACTGTTTCAACGTTAAGTTGAATTCGTAACTGATTAAATTTAGCGTAATGAATATGGATAAGTTAAAGGACTTTTGCCGATTAGATGCTCGCTTTTCGTGATGATAGTCCTACAACGAACTGTAATGCTAGTCCAACAATGTCTATGACAATAGCTCTACGTTCCACAATATTTATGGCGATTCTACTACAGTGAACTCTGATGCCACTGCTACTGCTACTCCGCACATGTTACTTGTCTGCGGCATTTTAAAGTTATTGTAACTATAACTATTACTATTACTGCCACTAAACATATAATCACTGTTGCTATTATTTTTATAACATGTTATTTGAGCTCTTTTCTAACCACTCATTCAAGTGGGAGCTGTTTTTTGTAGGACTACCATAGTTTGCAGATTAGTAATGTTATAGAAGGCACTGAAGCCATCGCTATAGAATTGGATTTTTTAAAACATTACTTCGCTTACGAAGTTTCCTAAGGGTCAGATTTGCAGAAGATCAAAGGGCTGAACTTATGGTTATGGAATTTCTGACGGAAGCATAGTAGCCGTAAGCACCAATCAACGATGCCGTTGTGGAGATCATCGTGTCCTGCTTAACTAACTCCATCCTGAGTAATCCTATCGCTATTTGAGATACGAAGGCCGACGGAAAAGAAAAGTGAAAAAACCTTCTTAGGAGCTTTAGAAGATTAGTTTTGTCTCTGGAAAAGCCCTACCAGTTAGGTCAACATCAACAGGTTCAAACTGCCTTCAGAGCAACTAATGAAGTTCACTATATGCTAAGACATGTTTCTCTACCAAAATGAAAAGAAAATACAAATCTAACATCAATTTCCAAACGAACTGCCTTAGTATTACTTCTTGATGTGGTATAATCTGGCAGGGTCTTCTCGCTGACAGCTTCTCAGCTTCTAACGATCAGGATCAGGTCGCTAGATGGAAGCAGACGCTATGTTTTGAAGTCAAAGAGCTTGCTTCTTATTTTCAGTCTGCAAGCTCCTTTCAATTGCGTAAGCGTAACTAATTTTTGCTCTTAGTAAGAATATTAACAACTACCGTTTGTGGTGATTAAAGTATTTTTTTTAGAACTAAGCAGCGAGCATCTTGTGGATACCATGCATGGAATGCTGCGCAAAGAAGTCGGATGAAATATTTCTTCTTGTATGCCGTTTGAAACCAAAGACGAAGTTATAAAGAAAAATGTGACAATGGTATAATTTTACGATGTTTTTACCCAAATGTTTCTTATATATCGTTCACAAGTATATGTATGAAATTCATTATAAAAGAATAAATTACCAGGTTTACCTAGTTTTGTGATCCACAACAGTGAAAGCAATAGGCACTTTAAGGCAGTTTCTTCAGCTTTATCTAACATATTTTTTTTAAACAACGCAGAGCTTTCCTCACAGTATTAAGCTGAACTAAGACGGTGTCGACGACGGACAGTTGACGGATAACTGAAAACTTAGCAATCACGGTTATCTTGAAATTCCCGAGAAAACATTCCCGACAGCGTTTAACATGGCAACGTCCAAACCCTCGAAAAGGTCAACCGTCTAATCGTGGCTAGGAGGTGTTCCTGGGTGTCGGGCTGCTATGTAGAGCAGGGATATTCATCCCCCCAACAAGGTCTTCCAAGCTGAGAACGAGTTCGGGGGTTTCCATCAGGATGCCCAACCAAGAGTAAACCAATACCAGGATCCATCACCATCCTGGTAACAAACTAATGGCATGGTGGCAAATCTTCCTCTGATCCGCAAGGACGGCGACTGCCTGTGGTGGTGAAGATCCAGGGCAGACTTTGGCTAGGCTGATCTTGGGATTCCAGGGAACCACAATGGCTAAACCAACAAAAGTCCAAAAAAAATGGAGATTATGTTGGGGCCCGCAATTAAGAAAGCTGTTCACATTAAGGCTGTTAAATATTATTAGTTTCTTAAGTGAGTTTATCTGAAGGTTCCGGAACATTCAGTTTGTTATCACATTATTAAACTAATCCGGAAGGCGTGACCTGGAAGAAATAATTCCCTTCCTCTAAACCACTTAGAAAACTCCTAATTGGTACTTACTATTATTCAAGGATGAGCCTACGTCTGTGCGTCGCAGTCACAAACACTGTCACCTTGCGATGATTGCTTAGAACCAGAAATGAGGAATTGTGCAATAGGACTTTGTATTTACACCAAATAAAGCATTCTTCACTCTTAGCTATATTGCTGCTGACCTAATCTAATCTACAATGACCAATAGTTATCGTCTTCTGCACACTGCGCTGTTCTTGAATCAATGAAGCACTGAATGCGTGTCTTCTGTGTCCTACTCGTCATCCTCACCCAAACAAAATAGTCAGTGTCAACAATTAAAGAAACATTTAATCACTTTCTACTTGCTGCTTATTCTTTTTTCAAGGCAGGGGTATGATTTGAAAGGTAACCACAATGATGCTGAGATGTTTGCAAAACCCCGGTGGAGCAGACATTTGTGATGGAGATCACCCTTACCAGGGGGGTAACGCGTTCACCATTACACCGTGCGGTTCCTTCGTTTTCCTTCGTTTCGCATTTCTCTTAGCTCTGTTTTAGTCAGTGCAAGGGTACGGCTTTAGGCAAAGGCTGCAGCTGTGGGTGTTGCTCATTTCACCAGTTCTTTGTTCAGTCCTCTAGGCCAGTTGTAAGCGTTACTTAAAACCAAGTACGTTCACTGTGCGTATCGCAAGTAATTCTCCCACTTCCAGTTTCCTCGATCTTCTTTTACATTTCTCTGCCTTCCACTCTTCCCAAAAGCAGTTTCGTTCATTGAATTCTCAAGAAGAAATTTTTGATATATTTATGTTTTTTCGTATTTGAGGTCTTCATGTCGCGGCTGATTCCACTAATGTTAAAACCAGATTTCTATTGATCATTTACTTCGGAATTCTGAGAGAAGCATCTTCTCGAAGAAATCTTCACACGTCAACTATCTAGCATATTTAAAACATACTGTTGTTTACGGTCAAACGAGTACAGACCTCACAATCACATTCGCGCTATGGAACTAGAATCGCATTTATTTGCTTTCATGCAAACGTGATGTGTGTTCAGTTGGTATTCAAAATCAATGCCTACTACGATGGCAGTTTGGTGTACAAAATGTACCGCTTGCATGCAATATCTTTTTCCCAGCATTCTTTTCCATTCACTCATACTTTCTCTAGAAATTAAAAGATTGTTCCTTTACAGCTACTGTTAACATTTTTTTCTGTAGTTTAGCTCGTATCTTCGACCCTTGCAGCTCCTATATAGTAAGACATAAAGGCGCATTACAAAGAGCAGAGTAGGTGAGGAGAAGGAAAATGGACAAAAATGCATTTATGGCAGCCTAAACTTCTCTAGGATGAGGCAGTCATTACAACAGAAAAAATTGTTTCATTTAGTGGCTTCCAGAGTTTGTAGGAGAGGTTTCTCGCTATCACTATTGATGCACCTTTTTTTCTAAAGTGTTGTTTATGTGCGTGAAATTTCGCCTGTCAACGGGATTGGTCTGGGAAGCCCAAATCGGCAATGAATCCAGTTAAGTTAAGGCTATAATCAGTTTTTAACTACTGCCTATTGCAATAATAATAGTCACAATAATAATAACAATAATATTTACTTGGATGCTTGGATTCCTCATATTCACTGGTTCTGCGGGTACCAGCATAATTCTCACATTTTTTTCAGAGTTCGGCTGGTTTAGCCATTGTGGTAACCCGGAGTCCCGTGGTCACTCTTGCCAAAGTCTGCCCTAGGTCGTCACCAGTACAGGCAGTCTGCCACCCTGCGGGTCAGAGGGAGGTTTGCCACCGTGCGACTAGTTTATACCAGGACGGTGGTGAATCATGGCGTTGGTATTCCTTTATCTTAGGTCGGGTTTCCTGATCAAAATACAGGACTTTTCAGCTTGTGAGACCCTGCTGGTAGGATGAATCCCTCTGCTATACATCGCAGCCCAAAATCCAGGAACACCTACTAGCCAAGATTAGACGGTAAACCGTAGGGAGGGATAACAATAATAGTAATAACAATAGTAATAACAGTAATAATAATGGTGATAGTAATAATAAAAATAGTAAAAGCAATAACGATCTTAGTAATAATTCACATTTGCCATCCGTTTCTTTCCCTCGCAGTCGTCGTCCACGACGGTGCTTTGATTTGAGCATGGTGTCGCGTGCTAGTCTCATACCGTGGTCCTCCGCTGACCGTCACAAACAATCGGCATAACATTGTTGGTAGATAAATTAGACTTGGGGGAAGTGTTCAACAGCTTCGTATTACTCCAGCAACTGTGTATCACCATTTGTTGATTAGGATCCATTCTTCAAGTCCACAGTGCGATCGAAAGGTGAGTGGTTTTTATGGCGCCAGAAAGCATACATCCGGCTTCATAACGACGACATTCTTGATCCTCTTCCAATTTTCACTGGGGAGCTCTTTGTCAACCTTCTCCTGCTTCCCAGCGTTTTGCTTATAAAAGTGATGGTGAACCCTGCGTTGCTTTAGAATTTTTGGGTAGTTTTTAAAGGGGTTGCTTTGATTCCATACCACAGATGGATGACGCCAATTCCTTATGGGAACCGAACACGTTCCTCTTTATCGACGTCTATCTCCAGTACGATACATTGAAACATCTTCGCAATGTTCGCTCGTTAATGGTTTGCATATAATTTACTCATTCTGAGTACATTAGTTCTACAGGCATGCGAGAAGAATAGGGATTAGAAAAGCCAATACACGGTGTGCGATAAAGCAAGAAATAAGCTTTGAAGAATGCACGGCAACAAGCTGAGCAACAAATAATTATGACAATACTTTCTGCAATTAACTGCCTTTCTTCATGAGCAGACACGAGATTTTTATTAGTCTATTTGTTCACAATAGTTGACGTCTCGGCGGTTTCGCGTTCTCCAGACCCTGGAGCGGTCAAATTGACATGCAATCTACTTAGTCAACACTTTCACAACCGCGGCAGAAAAATTCACTACTTAAGTTTTCATTCGCTTGGCTTGTGCTAAACGCTTATTGTTCTATACCATATTGCAATATTGAGCTGTCACCAGGTTGGTGTAAAGTACTTATTCGGCTAATATTCCGACGTTGTCGTCCTCTTCAAAGCCGGATTGATTCGTGTCGATGATCCACAGGTGGCCGTCTTCGCGATTAGATTGTTCGTTGTCGCAGCGAGTCGAATCGGGTGAAGTGGAGCACAAATCGAATGATAAATCTCACTCCACCATTTAAGAAAATCTTGCCGTTTCAACCACAGGAATACTGAGGTATGAGCAAAACTCGAAACCTCAGCTGAGTTTCGAAGTCCAGCTTAGCTCTGGGCGATGCAAGAGTCTCGCTCAGTGTAGTGTACAGGACGTAATTTCCCGATGACGTTGGTCGCGGACCTGAAATCCAAATGAGATTCCGTGTCTTGTTCACATCACAGCATTCCTTTAGTTGTACTTCACGTCGTACCCTGCCATGAAGGAGGATAGGCGGTAAATAAAAGTTTAAACTCACCATTTTGTTCTTTGTAAGCCTTTCAGCTATTTTATAGTGGAAAACGGTTGTAATGGGTATACCGGTGGGTTGTCAGAATTCCGGTTGAAAAGTTAACGGCATAAAATGCTGTTGACGTGTTCGCAGAACAGTGATGGTGGATAACTAGTTTCAGTAGTTCGAATGTTATGTTGCAACAAATTTGATGCTCGTGTAGTAATATTTGTGGTGACGAGCTCATATAGCAGCATCTTTCCATCACAATCTTCTGTAAGTTTGCAGAGGTAGTCAAGTCATATTCTTTACTGGACGCCACTTGAAAAAGACGAGTTTTACAGCTCCTCTCACACTTTATACTGCATTGATGCAGACGTTGCTTGACGAATATGGCAATTTTATCGCTGGGCATTACCCTATTAAACTAATAGAAATGGAATGCTGGGAATCAAGGAAGAGAGTGCGACTTATTATATGAAGTTGCTAGAAGAGTTTTGTAATCTGTTCTCCTTCTGTGTCGGAGATTGTCTCTATCCTCTTGTCCATTTGTATTTGCTTGTATTTTAAACTATGACTTTGTTGAGCGTACAGTATTCTTTTTGCGGATCGAAAAATGAATGGCATTTCCTTTACTTGGTTCAGATTGCTCGCCTTTTTTCTCTTCGTATTTCTTAAAGGTAAATACCTTTAAGCATTTTCAAAGGAACTGTAGGGATTACCAGGTTTGCGTAGTTCATGGCCACGTTGCATCGAGTTTTCGTGAAAAGGATACGATTGCTGAGTCCACTACAGAGCTATGGCATTGGAGAGTTACTTTTTATAGGATTGTAGTGAATCCGTCATAAAGTCACACAACCAAGAAATTCTTTGTTCAACAACAGGCTTTATTTTTTGTTAAAATCGAACCCCTACAAAATGTTCTCTTAGTCGCTGTCTCTTCCTGAGCGATATTTCCTGCTGGGTTCCTGCATTTCGCCAGCGATTCTTGTTATCGGTTCGCTTCTCGCAGTGGTTGAAAACGTGAGATTTTCTATGGTTTAGGAATACTTGACTAGAATTAGCCCAACCTTGTAAACCGTTCGACATTTGAGATCTTTTTCCCACATGATAACTGGTCATGTGGTAACAACTCCTCTTATTACCGAAGCAAAAGTAGCGGTACAAACTGAGAACACCCTGCCAAAGGAATGAAGACCTATCTAGTTTTCGACTTCCTGCGTGAATTCCACTAGTGCTTCACACCTATACACCTACAACCTCATCACAATGTAAGGTTGTCGTGTAAACGAGCTGAATTTGAGGAAAATAGTTGAACACATAGGGCAACATATAGCACAATCGATCGCGCACAAAGTTTCGGGAATGGAAACCTTGAAAGACCTATATAGTTTATCTATCAAAACTAGAATTCTTCATTAGCTTTGTGGCGATTTTAGAATTTCCAATCTGATTTTTTTAAAAGCAGAGTTCTTGCGTAGACTTCAGGCGCTACGTAGATGGCACGAATTCTTGCCATGTATAGTGCGATCTTGGTCTGAGAACAGATTTGAGCTCTGCGTCTAATTTATGCGTAACAGTGCAAAGATCGTTGAATATGGTTATGCAGATAATTGTTGAAATACTGACAACTGTTGAAAATAGGTGAAGATTTAGTCTCAGAGCCAAGAAGGAAAAACGAGGAATAATTGCCTTCAATCAAATGAAAACAGAGATTACAAAAAAGCGCCGTATAAAGTGTAAAATCCGTGCACTTTGCTTATAAATGAAGAGGGCGGGAGGTGATATAGCTGATAAAATCTAAATCACTTGGGCCATGACTGAAATTAAAATCGGTTTCAGCATGCCGATGTCACAGCGGAAGAATTTGGATTTCTTCATGAAGTTTTTCTTAAGCAACTGAATACGTTGAAAATAAAACGAAGATCTTTTGAAATAGAACTGGAATGCTACGGATTTGTTTGTACGAACATAGCTTCCTCAGCAAAATCCAGTTCCGGAAATTGTGTACAGCTCCAGAACGCCAAGCTAAGTTTACATGAGATAGTACATTACCTGCACTTGATTCCTTTCATTTTTCTTGACCCGAAGCTACTCAGTTTATGGAGAGCTACCTACGTCTGATTGTAAAGTCTAGCCTGATTTGATTTTAAGCTTTATTCTGATTTCCATCACAGCGCCACATTGTCGTATCTATTTGTCATAGTTCATTGCTCTCATTTCCATGAGTAGCCCACAGAATTCTATAAGTGTTGTCACCTGTGATACCATCAGCAACGATTAGAACAATGTCTGTACATTACATAAGAAGAACTATAAATCCTGGAAGGCTTTCCGCCGGTTATGTCAAATACATTGCATGTATGTGATTTTGGGACTGTCCAGTGAGCTCCTTGAATTCGTTCTCTGTTTGCAGAAATAAAAGCACACTTTTGTTTTCAGATGATGCCATATTTTTCTCATACGCGTGCTTCTCCTGTTCTACCAAGAACTCTAGGCGATTCATATTCGAGAAAACAGTGGGGTACAGCCGTTCCTTCAGCAATAACTTTCCACGGAAAACGAAGGTTGTCACTGTTGCTGATTTTTGTGTGACGACGGTTGTTATCCATATTTGTGACTGTTTTCGTTTCTTTCATAGTTGTTTTTCATAAATGGAATTTTTTACATTCGCAATAGATGACCAACTAAAAAAATGAGGTGGAGCCCAGAAAGATTCAAAAAGCCGTGAACTGTTCCCTGATAAGTAATAAACAGTGCTTTGTATTTAAATTATCATAAACCATCATGCGCTTCACGGTTTCCCACTTTTGTCCCGTTTTCTCGCAAATTTGAAAACAAGGTGGAAAGCGTCCCAATTTTAGCTCGAAGAGAGTTGCTGTCGCTATGTTCGTCATCACTGTCATTTTACTCGTCATCGCAATTATCGTAGTAATTCTTTTCTTAACGAGAGGTACGCTTTTTAGCTTAGACTTTTGAATGTTTCTTTTCTGAGTTTTCTTCTAAAGTGATACGTGACCGCAACTAGAAGCGCTTGTCTATGTAATGCTTCCTGAATTTTTGGCTGCTTGAGAACACACCTCTGGATCCTCAGTTGGCATCAGTTATTCTTTCAGATCCCTTCATTAAGAATGGCATAGATGCTGATGGGATATTGAAGAAGACTTGTAACCTTTATTACCTGTATAATATTAAATGAAAAAATCCTAAAGCAATTTTGAACATGGAAATTAGCTAAAACCACTCTGGAAAGTGATTCTCAGAGTGTCCACGTCCATTGTTTCTAATGAAATGACCCATCAAACCATATCATTATGGCGCTGATGCGTATGCGTTTTTTCCATCGCTTCCCCGTAACAAGTACAAGAAAAACAATTTGTAACAGTTAGTCGTTTCTGAAAAGAATAGAAAACACTATGTTTTTTTTTGAAGAACGAAAGTCGCTGCAATGATCTATTAGACTTTAGTTCTCGCATTTATTCGCAATAGGGCATTTATTGAGACAACCACATTGATGCGAAACGAAACAGGAGATGATAAGCGGCTGTAACCCTTTCATATATGGAAATCGTTTTCCTTCGGTACACAAGTGCAAAGCATTCCATTTAAAGGGTAACTAATGTGGTAGTGCTGCTGAATCATCCCGAAGCGCCCTTGTGCAATCATTTTTCGGTGACTGTATTTATTCTTTATTTTATTTTTTATGACCAGTCTACACGTCTGCTGTGCGGATCCCAGCACTTCTCGCATTCGATACGTTTTCTCGCATTCACTGTCCACGAAGATCTTCCAACTCTTACGTGTGGCTTCGGTTGCTGCTTGAGGATTTTCGTTTCATCTTTAATGTCGTAGAATGCCGGTCGAGCTATTCTCCCTGGATTTCTGAGATAGCTGGGCTGAAACGTTCTCAATTGGATTACAGAGAGTGATTTTTTCGCAGACAAGTCAGGTACCAATTTCCCGACCCCGGGGGATAAGAGGCTTGGTTAGCCCAAAGCCGAATCGAACTAGAATCATGCTCGTGATGATGGACATCACTATCACTGTGCTATCCGCCCCCCTTTCAGTGACTGTAAGGCGAAGTAAAGGATAAGGTATTCAGGGTTAATGAATTCCTTAGGATTGTGCCATGCTTTCGACTCGATTAAAATCAAATAAGCCTTTTCAGCAAATCTGACACTAACTTAACCACCATGGGAAAGATGGTGGTTTTTATGACGACTCTTTGCGCAGTTAATCGAACCAACGGCCACGTTGCATTTCAGGACATCTCTGACTGCTACGCTACATGTGCCCGCTCGAAACAACGCTGTAAATAAACTGTTTCGCCTAAAATAAGGCCCTCTTTCTTCCAAATCTATATTAGTGGTTGTCTTCGAAGGCATAAATATCATTCCTTCAATATCAGTGCCCTTTTTACTCAGTGTCTCCGAGATCTCTGAGGTAGTTGATTGATTACACTAAGCAAAACGAACAAAATTTTTTCGGACAAAGCTAACTTAAGTACAGGACAATCATATACCGACTCGCTTTTTGTCGCTTATGCTAGTAGGCATTTCTGTCCCACCACTCGGCATTCCCTTCTGTCCATCTATGCCTAGCTTCTTACATTCCCTTTCTTCATCGTCGCCTTGTTCCGAATACTTGTTCAGCTCCCCTTTAGAGTTTAGTAGTTTAGAATTTAGAGCAACTTCCTTCCTTCTATTCCTATCAATTTCTTGACCGAATAGTTTGATATAAGTCCCTTCAATAGACACGGTATGCTGTTATGCTAAATATCAATGGACAATTTATTTATATTCGTCCTCCTTTCATACCCAGGTTTACTGCTACTTGTGTTCCCTTGGGCTTCACAAACCAGTTCTCTTTTTCTAATTCACTAAGCTCCTCGAACGTCGTATCTGCTTCATCTGTATTTGGCCAAAAAAAAATGCTTTTGAAAAGCAGGTAACTGAAGAGGTTGTCCTTCCACATTGGTGCCTTTGTGTAATTATTCGAGAGCCTCTATTGTCCGCAGCAAAGCAGCGCAAACAGTTTGGAGAAATGCTTCTCTATTGGATTTGCAGTGTTTGATTTCGTAAGAGGTATTCACATTTTGCTCCAATATAGTGAATACAGACGTGCATGTATCCGCAATGTCAGTGGAAGTTAAATTCAGCAGTCTAACCTTACACATCATTACACAATAGTCCTTATGATGGTAGTTATGTGATCCAAGAAGTTGAGCCTTTCAGAAAATTATCTAGCCATTTGAAGTGAGTTTCATACAGCAACCT
This sequence comes from Angiostrongylus vasorum, assembly GCA_018806985.1. Taxonomy (NCBI): domain Eukaryota; kingdom Metazoa; phylum Nematoda; class Chromadorea; order Rhabditida; family Metastrongylidae; genus Angiostrongylus; species Angiostrongylus vasorum. Next base: position 458,189 of record JADANN010000392.1, read on the forward strand.
ACAATAGAGAGAAAACTTCTCGGTCAACAGTTTGTAGTATGGCTCGCTGTGAAGACGCTTCAACATGCGTGTCGTCTCTTCTCCTAACACTAGTGATTATTTTATGAGACTTATTATGTTTAGATGGTTGAAGAAGACAAGGACAATTACTTCTAAGTTTGACTAAGTTATCTGCCTAATATTGCACTGCCTCAAAAATTCTTCAATTTATACCAAGTGATATCATTCTACAAGATCTTAAAGATTGCAGTGAATGCATATAGGTTTAGAACACAGAATTGCATAAGTTAATGAACAACGCATCAACAGTAATACAGATTGTAAACGAGTCCCAAATTGGATAATGCTATCTAACATTTGTCAGTATTGATTTAGTGCTACGGCTTGGACAAGAAACAATCCCATCTGCACTCTCGCCGTTAACTGTGACACCGGCGCCATCAGGGACATTACATGTTTGTTCAACTTAATTTCTATACTTTGTAAGCATTGAAAAAAAACCACGCCCATCAACGGCTCTTTACTAACCATATATTCATTATTTGAACATATCTTTTAGAACAGAACTTTCACATGCTCATTTCACATACTGAGACAGGCAAACGCAGCATATGATATCAAATCCTCCGCAAACTACCTATCGGCGTTTAGCGTCATCCAGTCTGCTGTATGTTATACACAAGCTTTTTTTGTTTGTAATTTATACTTTTGATTATGTGACAAGCACTATTACGATGAGATATTTACAAAACTTAGACCCCCAGACCAAATTTGAATCCGCGACAACCTTTCCCGAGGGCTCACGTTTTATCCACTACAGCACTGAAGCCATTGCTCCGCCTTCCTCTGAGCCGGTTTTCTACGCTAACAGTGCATCAACAATCACCCGTCAAGGAGCATGATCTTGAGACTACAAATCGGCGCCTTCGCAAATACCTCAGCATCATAGTGGTTCAATTTCATAACACACTATGTTGTAAAAAAAATAACAGGCAGTAGATAGAGAAGTTTAAGTATGTAATAAGCATAATTTAGAGCGTTTTCACTATTGAAAAACAGTAGCTGAAAGTATGTTAACGTTTTGATATGATTTACATATTACTGTACATCATATATTATATATAGTACTTGGGTGCTTGAATAATTGGACTGCCTATTCTCAACGGTTGTGCGGGTCCCCTGCATAACTCCCATTTTTTTTGAGTTTTGCTGGCCTAGCCATTGTGATTCCCTGGAATCCCCAGATCATCACCACCACTGGCAGGCGCAGCCTTTGTCGATCACAGAAAGATTTGCCACCATGTGACTAGTTTGATATCAGGACAGTGGTGGATCGTGGTAGTGGTTTATTCTTAGATAAGCTTCTTGATGGGAACGCCGGCCTCCTTCTCAGCTTGGGAAAGCTTCCCTGTGGGATTAAACCCCTGCCGTTCATCTCAATCCGACACCCAGGAACACTTCCCTGCGACGATGAGGCGGTAAACTATTGGAAGGATCTTATATAATATATATATTTACAGATAGTATTTATGCACATAATATGCCACTACCGCTATTGTTTTTGCTGCTTTTACCATCAAATATCCATTATCATTAAATTTAATCTATCCAGTCAACGCTAGCGGTAACATTTCGCTCAAAGGATTATCGCCCTTTCATTTCTCGGTTCTTGCATTCTTTTTGCATTTCGAACTGCCATCGGTTCATTATCTCAATAGGGTCATCCAAGGTAAGAATAGGTTAAACATGCCTAGTGCTAGGAATTCACATATTTCTGTAGCAGTTTCTTTAAATCGCAATTTGTTATGAGCTAGTCGTTTTGAAGTTTGCATAGTGAGTTATTGGTTAGTAGATAAGAGGTTCTCACGGCAAGACCTAGTTTAGCAATATGCCTGCCTAATAACATAGGAAAACTTCGTCGATTGTTTCTAATAACCTAGTTTCCTTTCCCCTCTAGTATGCCTAACTCCGCTTTCCGTTTCTGTAGTGTCACATACGATTTGGCAACTATCTTTTGACTACAGATGTATTGCTTGTCTATTGATTAACACAAAGTGCTGACTCGTTTATTGAAGAATCCTACTAGGCTCGTAGATTTGTGAATTCGCATCTCTAACTTGTTCGTCATAAATCGAATGTTTCGGTCATTTTATTCTTAGACCTTCTGTAACATGTCTTTGTCTGGTCCTTCTCGTTGCGCTTCATCTTCCACTGACTGCTTCTGTTTTGCAGATTTTTCAGCTTTCCTTTATTCATGAATTAGTGCGAACTGGATAGGTCTAACTACTACATACGGCTCAAATCTGTGCTGATTCAGAATGTACACGTATGAATTGAAACCATTCTACATCGTTAAGAACATTTACCTATTTCGCGATAGCGTTGGTTTTAAGGCGAAGGATATTAACTGTAATAAAAACCATTGGAATATACGGATAATAGTTCTGAACCTCTGAACCTTGTAATTGCTTTTGTGGCGGTGGAGCAAATTTTCTTCTATTGTTTAACATGTTCATGAACTTATCAACTCTTTCATCGTTTTGTTAAAGGAGTAGTAATAATAGTGCGTGGTCAAAAAACCAGCTTCATTGCGAATATGCTGAATCCACCTCTTTCACATTTAGTCGACTTCGCAAATTGTAATTAGTACAACTAGAATCTATAAATTTTTGCCACTGAGGTACTGGCTTTTTTAACACATAAAGACTTGCTTTCTTTGGAAGACGAAAAACCTCTTTCCTTTTCCCGTCGGCTTTTTTACTGAAGCAACAAATAACTGAACAAGCAGAGTTTCGTAGATTCGGATTCAGCCCTTCGACTGCATCACTGTGCACTCGAATAATTTCCGCAGTTCTAAACCAACTACTAAACGTGTAGTATATACAGAATATATATACATGTACATATATATATATATATGTATGTATATGGGTTCTACTTTTTATGACTTCATATTTCAGCTAACGAACACCATAGAAAGTTCATGGTTTAATGCCCAAAGTATCGTTGCAATTTTGAAGGATTTGAGGAACAGCAACGATGACTTACTGGTGGTTTTCCTATTATATGTGCAGTCGCGAACATCTGTGGACGAACGAATAGTCTTGAACGCGCTTAGGACAGGCTATACGAAAATCGAAAGTGCATTAGGTGGAAATGTTTCAGTTGACCGGAACAGTATAACAGTGTCTCGCTGAGCCTATGTTGAACAAATAGCGCCTTTCTTTGTCACCAACTCCAGTGATACGCGACGATAATGGGTCGATTTGTGAAAAAAGGGGCCACGGAACATCCGCGCGTGCATGTTTGTTACGAAATTCTTACGACTTTAGATGAACTTCCTGATTTGGCTCCAGTCACTAGTTATATTGGTCAGTTGCTGCTGCATGTATATTTTGACGAAATACACTGAAAGTTGTTCGTTCATCTTTATAAAAAATGTCGATAACCGTCAGTGAGGGACACACGCACTTTTAAGAAATGCGAACTGATAGAAAATTAGAGGTTTCAGTCTCATTTTTTACAATTCCATTTTCAAAGTGGATTCGCTAAGGAAGTACAAAACTAGCAAAGCTGCGTCAGAAGAGTGCATCTTAGACGTGAATATCATGGGTTGCTGGGTAGACTGCATTTTTTTAAGAAAGTGGTAGCCTTTCGTATATCCACATAATTCGTCGATTTACATATATGAAGGAAAAATCTGAAAGTCACTTCGTTTACACTTCGAGATCTCTACTTAGAGAATTTCCTACTTTTTAAACCATGAAACATTGGAGGTTTTAACCTAGCTGCATTCCTGATGACATTGCTCTTTTCACAAGTTCCTATTTCGCTGTTTTTTAACGTTCTTATTTCCTTTCGCCTTTGGTTCTTTCCTAATAAATTTCAGGCTTCTTTCTATGGAATAAAAATTTCTACCACTTAGTATATTTCTCACTTTCCACCCGGTAGGCATCGCTTTCGTCTTAGTGTTTTTTTAAGGGATCGAAACAACAGTACACTCCATATCGTCGCTATTGCAGTGTCAATCGTCGTTGTTAAAAAAAACTGTACAGTTCCACTTGTTCCAGAGTTTGAAGGAAGAACAGTTATTTCTTGTTTTTTCTTCTGTTTTTTTTAAATGTATTTTCAGTTTGCTAAGAAAAGGCGTCTATTACTTGCTGATATTCTCAGTGGACCCGTTTTGTCTTAGCGCCACGTCTGGAACGGGTGCCATGTGCAAAAATGTGGCTTTCACCTAGCAAGTAGCAAGGTTTAAGCAACGACTAATCTGAGCTGAGGCAATTTAAGTCAACGCTAGATGTTGTATGCACACACTCAACGATCTTTTGCAGACCCTGTGTCAATTCAGAGGTGCTCCAAGTGGCCTAAGCCTAAGCCAAATTACTCGATCGGTATCCTATGAGTCTCTCATTTAAAGAACAGTTAATCGTAAAGGTAAAATTATTTTACGATTATATAGCAAACAGTCACTCAACGATTGGAGAGGGACGCTTATGGAAAAAATCTACGCGTTGTTAGAGCCTATGGGTAGTTCTACGTGACGAGAGAGCGCCGTGACGTCTAATTAATCGCTTTACATGTGTCGATTCTAGTCAATTCATGTCGGCCTCTCTTTTTCCTCTTCTACAGCTCATAACATGTGTATGCTGTCTTAATTGGCAGTAGTCCTTCTTTTGACAGTCCATATGGCGACTAATCACCACGAAACTAGTACGAAACAGCTCGGAACTCACCTTGGTGTGTTACTGTAAACTGCAGTCGATTCGTTTCGGCCATTCTTTCCCTGCGAAACAAGTAACAAGCCCTGCATACACTCCTAATCGGTGAATGATTTTGCGCTTTTGCCGGGTGCAGAATGCAATTAAATGCTACGGGACTTATATGCAGTTCGACCACGTCTAGTTTAAGCTCTAAAAGCTTAAAGCTCTCGGCGCTGATCAATCCCTGAGGGGTGCGCCGTGCATTCGACTTTATTAAGTATCGTTGGAGGTGATTGAATGCATATCTGGCCTATACGCTGACTTGCGGTGGCCCACCGATGTATCGACCCAGTGCTACAATTCTCCCAGACAAGTCTGGTACCATTTTGCCGACCCCGGAGGGATGGCGGGTTTGGTGGGCTATGGGCGCGGTGATCGATCCCAAGTGTGTGTCGCAGTGGCGCCTCCAACCACTGCGCCATACGCGCCACACGGGCCCCGCATCTCGTTACCTACATCATTTGTAATACCATCGCTATCTTTCTACCATCATCATCAGCACCAGTCTCTGTGGTAGAAAGGACAAACTCATCCAAAAGCGAGTTCTCGCATATTGTTGCATGTAGAGGACAGCTTTTCTAGTTCGGCCTCTCTAGTTTACCATTAGGTCCTGTCGATTGAATACCGAATGTGCAGCAAAAATCCGTTTCGCGGTAAAATAAGGTAACTTCACACTAATTAACATGTGCCGATATGACGGTATATACGGATGAAAACGAACTCACGCTGATCTCTAAGTATTAAAGGAAATGTGAAAGGAGTAGTAACGACAACATCAATATTTGGAAGAGTTTGGTAGGTACGCTTGTGGACATTTGTGCTTTCAAGCTTACTGTACATGTATATATATATATATATATACATATATATATATATACATATATATATATATTAATCTTTTGAATTCATTTATCATGTAGGCACCTCACGTCTTGAGGCGCTTAATACAGAATGTCGTGTCCTCGATATTGACGAGCTGACTTCAATATGCTTCAGAGAAAACCTTCGTTCTTGTTTCAGTGATAACGGGAACTGTGAAGCAACGATTGTTCACTTCTGCTTCTATCTCACTTGTTCATTCTTCACTCACTGATCTTCATTCGTTATGTTAACATATAACGGCCAACGCCTAAGCGTATGCGATTACGGAATTATACGGTGCTTGATCAAGTGACGCACTATAGTAGTATACTAGTACAGTATAGTGCGTCACTTCATCAAGCGGCACTTAATGAACGGTGTTGGTTTTTTTGATAACAGGACGAGTTGAGGGGAGGTGATAACGTGTGGAAAAGATTGCTTTATCGCACTAGTGGCGTTTTGTACATATAGTCTGGATGACTGTTAAATATATGTAACTACAATGCACCATTCAACCATATCACAGTTAACAACTAGAAGCATTTTACAGCTGATCTTGAGTCTACTTCGGCATTTTTTTATACCCATCCATTCCATGACAAATAACCATGATTCGTCCCAGTGAATGGCAGTGAAGTGGTGGCAAAGAGCCGATCAAAGATTAAATTCCTTATGCTTCACATAGCGGGTGGTTCCACTTTTTTCTATAAAGGATAAAGGATGAAGCTCTCGGCGTTGATCAATATCTGAGGGATGCGCCATACATTCGACTTCATTATGTATCGTTGGAGGTGATTGGATGCAAATCTGGCTTTTACAATGACTCGCGGTGGCCTACCGATGTATCGAGCCAGTGCTGCAATTCTCCCAGTCTAGTACCAATTTGCTGACCCCGGAGGGATGGCGGGCTTGGTGGGCCATCGGCGCCGGGATTGATTCCAAGGGTGTGTAGCAGTGGCGCCTCCAACCACTGCGCCACATGTGCCCTTTTATAACTTCCGAAAATCTTTCGTCAAGGAGAGGCCTTGAAGAGTGGGTTACATGAAATCTTTTAGATGGATCTTTGCTCTGCCTGCACTAAGAATGTGCATGTTACATTTAACCATGTTTCAATATGAAAAAAATCTGCTATTGTATTGAACTCATTTTCCGCTCTACGATTACAATTGTATTTTTTAAGTCTTCGTTTGATGTTTGTAAGAAGAAAAGAGGATGGTGTAAAATCTGCCTTGCTCTCGGTCGAAGAATCCGAAGACAGAGGACTGGACCTCGATGGGGTTAGGGTGATGAGGATTATAATGACAGCAGCAGTGAGTGATCCAATAATATGGAACCAGTAAACCAGTGGATTTTCTCGTTCACACTGTTTGCTGTAGATAGACACTTTTTTCTTCTCTGCAGATCGATTTCTTTGAATAACTTATGGGTAACGTTTTGCAGCTCACTGAGGACGAAGACAAATCCTATGGCAAGAGTGGCCGTCAAAAGCTCTTTTTCTACATTTGGTATTTTACCACAAACTACTTTGCGGTCGTGTTAATTGCACGGCGGCAGATTATCCCTGCTAGAGAATGCTCACTATCAAGACTACTCTCCGTGAAGAAAGTCCAGGGCTGCTCTATCTGTTTTAATTGAACACTGAAGTTCGGCATTCGGGATACTTTCCTGCTGTGATAAGATGATAAATCACTAGGAGAATTCCTTCAGAGATGCTCATTATTTACAGAGTACGTACTCTTAAACGTGGTTTCATACAATATCTAGTTGGGAAGAATTATCAATTCTCAATGCCACAGCTCTTCAGCAATACTTTAAAATCACGATAAACGCATTTTGTAACATATAGTTAACTGTTTATGCAGATTTAAAGGATAAACGATAAAGCTCTTCACGTTGATCAATCCCTAAACGATGCGCCATGCACTCGACTTCATCACGCGTCGTCAGAGATTATTGAATGCATAACTGGCCTCTACGTGACTAGCAGTGGCCTACCAATTTATCGATTCAATGCTGCTCTCCTCCCAGACAGGTCTTGTAGCATTAACCACCCTCGGAAGGATGGAAAGTTTGCTGAGCCTGGGACTCGAGATCGAATCAATGTGTATTTCACTGCGTCTCTAACCACTGCGTTACACGCGTCTCTAACCACTGCGTTACACGCGTCTCCTCACACAAGCATACAATTTGTAGCCCCTGAGGGTAACAGTCTTTACATTTCGTAGCATCGAGTAGTACTGCACAAAACCACGATTTTTTATATAACCTCCTTGACATCTTTTGCAGTCTGTTTGGAATTGTACCGCATCGAAATTGCCCTCTGATATCTTATTTCACCTCCATATCATCGGCCCACTGGTAGAGCTTTCTTCAAAGAAAAAAATAAAGATTAAATGAGAATAATGAGCGTACTTATGAAAGTGCTCTCACACATTGTGTGTTTCCTAAGAATTACCAAATGTTTGTGCCATAACTTTTAACTGATACTGAGAAATGATGAAAAATTTTTTTTTGTAACATGCAATTCGAGGCGGAAGATGTGGATGCATGTTATGGTGTGGAAACACTGTCGTTTCACACATAGCGTAAACAGACGCCTATCTTGAATTCATTCAGCGGGATATTTCGTGGTTTTTTTTTACTCTGGATCTTTCATGCATTCATCAGTGGGAGTGTTAAGAGGAACTAGAGTCGCATACACGTAAACTCTTAGTAGAACAAAAAAGCTTTACCGTAACCAGGAAATATACATTTTCTGCTCCCACTAACGTATAGACAGTGGGCTGTATCTGATCGCTCGTGTCCCTTGGCTTTAGCTCTCGGTGACAAAAACTTCTAAGGACTTTCGTTGGATATCAAGTAAGGTCAAGTGAACTTTTAATGAGAAGACGGGTTCCACATTAGTAGTGTTGCCGTTCACTAGGAACAAGGCCCCGGTTCAAACCCAGCTCCAGACTCATCAAGCCTCCTAGCCATCCTAAGTTGAAGAATAGGTACAAGACTTTTTTGAACTGAGCTAACATCATATGTAAAGTAACACGTGGAAACGTCATATCACGACTGTCGCTGGAATTCAGGAAGAATCAACTCAACCAGCATTTAACGAAAAAACAAAGACGAATAGCTTCAAGAAAAAAGCCGAACTAACCCGGAAAAAGCTCGATGACCTTCGTTGTCAGTGGACGCGAGGAAAAGAATCGAACGCAAGAATCAGAATCGTACAATATGAGATATGTGACCATATAGAAATAAATATTTAGCTAAATCTTCTGACCTAATATAGGGTGCGTTTTGATGAATTCTTCCCAGCTATTCCAGTGGCGCGTACGTTTGAGAAAAGCGTCAAACGTTCTTTTCTTACGAGGCACTACTTACAAAGAAATCTCGCAGAAATGTCAGTGTAACTAGTAAATAAGTGTTGTCTGTACCGAAAGAAACGATTTATGAAACAGGTGTAGCCGGTGTGGACTAGATGGAAACCATACAGTGCTTTGCATTATTACTCGGCACTTAGTCGTGGTTTGTGTATGGAAACGACCGAAAATGTTACGCGGCAGGCACATGACATGAGCATTGATTGCTGAGCAAACAATAATGAGTAACCTAGTGCCCAGTTAGCATCACTACTGGTGCTGCTTCAGTGTTTCTACGCGTAAAAAGCTCTTGCCTGAGTTTTAAGGCGAAATCCGCACTCAACACTCTAAAATTCGTTCATTTTCATCATGAATTGCTCATGCAAGTGGCACCGGATTAAGTGGTCTACACCCGCCCATCGCGTCGCTGAACAGCACTGTCCGAACATACGCACTTGCAAAACATAATTCTCGTTTTAGAGCTGTACGTCATGAATCTAGAGTTCCTACAAACTCTTCATGGCTTTATCAATCTTCTTCAAGTGGTTTGTCACTCTTTTGCACTTTATAAATGTCTTAAAGAGTTATTTAGAACAAAGTCAAATGCAGTTCTACAAACGTTTGCTTTGTGGCAATATTTCGAAACCTGGTTTCCTTACGTTTACTTTGTCTTCAAAAGGCTTTCTGCGTTGCAAAAGAACTGTCGAACTGTACAGAAACAAGCCTGTATAATCTGGTAGACTAATCTTTTTCTGTTCAGTGTTTTGGTTTTGCGGCCATCTTTGCCTCATCGCTTATATGGGTGGATTCGAGTGTTTATTTCCAGTTTATTTATAAGGGTTTTGGATGGCAAACACTAATTCTATTCATTTTGGTGGTCACGTTCACTTTCTCCTTTACAATTCTGCTTTCTAATATTTTCGGCAAGGATGTTCTGGGAAGCATAGGCAAGAAAAAACTACTCCTGTTGTACGCGATATGTACATTTTTGCTTATTGTGTCAGCTTCATTGGAGACTTGGTATATCGGTCTCTCCGCTGGGTACCTACACAATCGTTTCATTACAGTTACGGTACGTCATTGTTAGAATTTTGCTTTTTATTCAGTAAAACTCTTTTCAATTATTTTCGGCGTCTTCAGTTTTCTTAATTGGTGCTATCTTAATCATCAATTGTTCAGGTGTTCAATTGGCTTCTCGTGATTAGTTACATTATTCTAATTGTGGTCACATTACTGTTTGTATAGTCCTTAAAGAGACAAATGTGAGAATGTATACCTCATCTTCCCAAGAACATGTACTTTATTGCAATTCTAAAGTAGTAAATAAATGTATCAAAAGATTATATGTGCTGTATATTCATCACTAACCACTAAAAAAATTGTAGAAGTAGAATTTTGGTAATGTAACTTATCTCATCATTAAAATCAACTAAAGCAAGTCGTGGAAGAAGGCCGAAATTGCCCCTCGAATTTCACTTGCATGATATCTTTTCTATCTTTTTTAAAGTTATAACACTCTATCGAAAAATTCTGAGAGTAAAGATGACTGATGGCTGGATTAGTAACTGTCGAACATAAGTCAATGAACATGTCCCACTACCTTGATGGCAACCTCGTTCACGGATTTCTTATAGAAGTAGTTAGAGAATGTTGACTACCCTGCAAAGCTATCCTGTGACTTTTCAGCATGGTGACGAAGACGTATAGGAGAGGAAATTTTGAAAGAGATTAGACGTGATCAGTTGCGATTTTTTTCTATTAATAATCTACTAACCCAAAAAGAGCTGGTAAATAGAAATATGTCGACCCCTTCTTAAGTTGTTCTTTATTGTGTTTCATATAAAGCTTCATACAGCATATTCTCCTAATCACACCGTAAAATTTAAGTCCAAGGATATATGAGTAAAATTTAGAACATCAGTTGGGCTTCGGAATTGCGATTGCTAAAGTCTCACGTCCCGAAATTTAGATTCTTAGTTGATGTTCGGGAAAACTATTTACAGCATAGTAAGCTAGCATAATGGGAGCTCAATTTTGATTTCGAAGCGGTAATGGTTTTTTTAATGACCTCCATGTTGGTTTGAAAGTTACCTTCAATGACTCAAAAAATCATAAGGTTACCTGTGGAAGCCTAGCTGATAGCCTACCCTATTTCGACCCTGTTGTTGACAAAAACTACTTTTCTCTCAGACATCTCTTGAAACCAAGCATATGATATTTGTATCATACACAAGCTTGGACACGATATTAATTAATAGGATTTGAGAATGGACAATTTCCATAATGTGGAGTTAGTGATAAATTCTTTACCGTTTAAAAGGTTTCATTTGCTAATGTATGGACGAATAAGCGCAGTTTTTCGCGTTATCTTGCTTCCCATATCACTTCTTATTTAGCCAAAGCTTACATCTTTCGTCATTACTTCTTAATTGACATGTCTTACACAAATTTGCATTTTTGTCTCTTTTTTTAAGACTTTCATGACAAATGGCACCTATAGATGTCATAATACTTTTGAAGAAGTGACCGGTAAGACATAGGTGTCATTTTATTTGTGGCGGATTATTTTAACACATAAAACTGTTTTCCCATCTTGTAATCAGTCGACAGCCTATATGACGCAGATGCTACTATGGCGGGTGTCGTGCATAGGGAGGACGCCTTCTTAAGAATTCCTCAAACTAATTTCTCCCGTTGCGGCGAGAGACTATTGCTGTTGCAGAGTGTGTACAATGAAGAGTGGCAGAAATACCGCATACAGTATGTAATGCGATTTTTTGACAATTAATTAATCGTTTTCTAGTCTACAGTCGCTCTGATGAGTTTTGCGTAATGAGGCTACGAGTCTTTGCATAGCTATAAAACTTCATTAAATGCTGACAAGAGTATGACTGACTGCATTGTGAACAAGTGTTTTCCATTATATACAACAGTTGTATACGCACTAAAAACGTGAGAGCTTATTTTGAAGAATGTAGAGCACACATAGAAAAAATAGAAAGGCAAAAAAAATCTTCCAAAACAGAAGAAAAAAACCGATTTATAGGATGCGTATCGCAATGAAAAACGAAGACTACATTAAAACTGTTGGAGTGGGCGGTGTGACACCTATAAGTGTCACAGTATTCACGCAAAAAGATTTTGCGTTGTCCTTTTCGGAAAAGCGCGAAACTATGCGTGTCGCGAGAATGTTAAATCTGCAAAGATTGCGTGGATAAATTTGCCAAACCCAACAAGTCCTTGTGCAGCTTTAAATCTCTATGCAAGAACTAGCATTGTCCGAGATGTCAGTATGCATGATTCTAGGTCACCTGGTGTAGGTTATTCCCATCTACTTTCATAAACATAATTATCAATCAGCGTGTGAGTATGGTTTCCTACGATTGCAACGGGCACAATGATTCGGCTAAATTTCTGAAGCCAAATAAATGCGAAGAACATCTCAAGTGATCCAGCGTCGCCTTCAAGAATATGACCTAGAAACCTTAGTAGACTACCTGTGGGCAAACTGTCAATGCAATAGTGAAAATAATGAACATCGTACAAAAAACACCATGCCTTTCGTATAAAAGAGTAGTATTAACTGAGAATCCTTCTCTCACGAAAGGCAAGAACACATCGGCCCTTTCTAAAAGTACTCACCGATGAACATGAGGAGTTGTGATGGTTGTGAAGTATTACTAAATCATATTTAATAGTCAGCGACTTACTACTCGGATATAGATATATAAGAGGGTCCACACGCCTAAAGAGCCGCTTTTTCTGCTGAAACTCCGGCTTAGTTTGCATGGCCTTACTGAGTGAGGAACTTTTAGCTATGCATTGCAGGTCCACACGAAACCAGAGCGTAGGGCTAACTTGAATAGTAAAACACAAAAGTTTCATAAATCGCTTTTGAGCATGTTTCACTTCCTTCTTTGAGATCTTTTCACTGGTGGACGTCCTTTCGACTTGCGTTTTACCCCAAAGCTTGTAAAGAAGCTCTGAACACTTTCAGTTGTCTGTAATATACAGATCCACGCAGTATTTGAAAGCAGGCATTTCTTCATTCTCCAGTGAGATACAGTTATTAACAGGTGTTTTCAACCAGCTGTTGTTAAGAGCTCTTCTCATCTTACACTCGACATTAGTGCGTACGCAACTTTGCTTTTAATTTCCAATCGTTCATGTGATTTGAGTCTGTGAAATAACCTGTGGTCATAACCTGTGACTGATAACAGTTCATGGTTCTCTTTAGAGAAAATGCCTTGTTTTATGTCGTTTGTTTTTTCAACACAATCTGCTCCATCAATACAATCGTTAGTTGATAAGCTATCAGAAGGTTGTTACCAAAATTTAGTCGGCTTCGAGTAGGAGACCTCGATTCGGTTAGTACAAAAGTGGTCATAAAGACCTCTACATCACTGCTCAGTATTAAGGACTCTATATATACTAGTGAGTTATATCGCAGCGTCACAACCAAAACTTCACCAGTGCATAACGAATTTTTCATTACCTTAAGAACTGAGACTGGAAAGAAAAAGTTATCTTGTGGAAATAATTCTGCAAAAATTTAGAGCACATCATCAGAAAAGCAGAAGGGGATAACAAGTGAGTAAAGAAACTACAGTCATGCACCTGAGTATCTCACAATACCATCAAGGATGTAGTCCTATGGTCAAGTCAATAAATACCCAGCTCTGCATCCACCCTTTTTCAATTTCCTTAATGTGTGCCCCCCGAAGCGTGCCTTCTCACCATGAGCGCGGTGCTGGTTCGACACGAACCGGTCTCACGAAGCCTTCCATCCTTTCTGGGTCGGGAAATTGGTACCAGATGTGACACTAAGAAAATCTCAGAAACAGGAAGAGATATTTGGAGGAGACGGTAATAAACAGGTCCAGAGCTGTGCAGTAGTTCTTGTATGTCGTTTGCGAATGAGCATATCTAAAGGCATTTCCGAAATAACACGTCTATGAAGCAGCTAACAAAGTACAAACAAAGTACAAAGATGGCATGAGGAGACTACAGCGACGGCAAAGGAAACCACTTCCATCCACATAAGGGGACAGTATTAATCGCATAGTAGAGAAGGATGGAAGAGTGCATTATACTGGATTGAGTCAATGTTGCCACAGGACGAAAAATAGCTGATGATTGGAAAGACTTATAGGAGAGAATTTGTTTTAATTATCAGAGGATAGATACGTTGGCATCCAACTTACCTCTCTAGAGCGTACATCTTTCTATTTATCACATTATTAGAGTGAGGTCGAGATTCGATCCGAAATCCATCATTAAAAAAAGTGGGGCACATCCCACACATTTTCGAGCCTTTTTTTTACCCTCGATCTTCTGTTTAGTCTTGACCAATCAGTTAATCATCCAAAGAAATTATTCTGTCCAGAATATGTTTTTCACAGATCATTTGCCCTTCTAGGCTTTCGAAGCTTTTTTTTCCAGCTTGTTCCTCAATCTAATCCATGAGTGGTGGACAAGGTGATCAGTACCAGTTTAAAAATTTCCCTTCTCTGCAAAGGTGGTCAATCCTCGTCGTAGTCCTGCCATTCGATTAATTCCGTCTCCAACAGAGGTTTTCTTTTTCCTCCCTAGGGCTGTGGCTCAGTAAGTAGTTCGGATTACCATTCTAGCGTTCTATCCTAAATTTTCGACCCTTTGTTCACATGGAACTACCTCGCCTAAGAAGGCATTCAAGTCATCGCAAAATTATGGAAAGCCTTTTCCTATAAATCACGTCAGCCAAGCCAAGCAAGAAATCTAGAAGTGTTCTAGAAGCCCCGCCATTTAATCGGCATCGGTCTTGCTGCTCTTTTTTCCCATGTAGGGGCGATTATATAACAGTTAGTGTGATCTGTGAATTCTTGGAGAGCTCAAAGATTGATATCAGAGTGGCCTTGTGTTGCATAGATGATAGTGGGACAGTGGCCACATCTTGTTACATGTCGTGGAGATATGGCCTTTAATGTCTTTGCTCGTACTCGCAAATGGAAGTGTTCAGTAACTCTCGTACGGAATATGATTTATGGCTTGCTGTGCTATTTATTTTACTATGGCATTATGTGGTAGCCGTCCTATAGAATTCACAAGTCTTCAGCACTGCCACCGACAATCGCCTGTCCATATCACATCGCGATTGCTATGGTATGGGGTGGTTGAAGAATAAATCCTACATTTTTGTCCGATTTAAGCGTCTGCAGTACTAAAATTTTAGTTGGAGACATAATAATTCGGTCGTACCCAGCAACTAACACATTTTCTATAGAACTCACCTATGACTCGTTTTATTTTATAACGGCTTTTTTTTTCTCATACCGAGTTCCATTACTCCGTTGCACTGGAGCTTAAAAAAGTTGCAAAAGCAACTCTTCTAACGAATTTTTTCGACTTGAAACAGGAGTTTCCAGAGAGATTATTGCAACGCATATTAGCACACATATTAACCACAGGAATAGAAAACGCGAAATAATGAGGCACTATCCATACTTGGATGGCCCGTCCTCACTGGTTGAGCTGTACCCAGGATAATTTCCATTTTTCGGAGATTTGTTGGGATTAGCCATTGTTGTTCCCTCGGTGTTCCAAGTTAAGCCTGGCCAAAGTCTGTCCCAGGTCGTCATCATCACAAGCAGTCGCCGTCCTTCTGGATCAGAGGAAAATTTGCCACCATGCAACTTCGATAGCAGAACGGTGGTGGATCCTGGTATAGGTTTACTCTTAGCTAGGGCTTCCTGATGGAAACGCCGGACTCCTTCTCAGTTTTGAGCGGCCGTGCGGGCGGGCGGGGAGGGCGAGGGATGAATCCCCGCTGTATATCACAGCCCGACACCAAGGAACACCTCCCAACAACGATGAAGAGGTAAACTATGAGGAAGGCATAATCAATATTTCTCTAAAAACTGAGTTGGAGTAGGCTTTTTGCCAATATCATAAACATTTGAAGGTTTTTCAAAGACAGTGAAGGAAACATAGAAAAATACAAAGACGACGTTGAATATAAAACGTTGGAAATATGAAATGAACTAATTGAACAAATGACAGATTGAAAAAACACGATAAGAGTTGAAATGTGGTCGCGTTTTCACTAATGGAACAAAATACTTCAAATGAGTTACATGGGAATCATGCCACGTACAACAGAAAATCCAGCGTGGTGGCTGCGCGGTTAACATCCGAACAGTGTGTTTTCTGCGTATTATTCCATCTATATCCGTTTTGAAGGTGCGGATAGTACTGTGGTAGTGCTGTCCGTCATCACGAGCATGGTGCTAGTTCGATTCCGGTCAGGACCAACAAAACTTTTCGTCACTATGGGGTCGGGAAATTGATACGGGACTTGTCTGGGGGAAAAAATCGCTCTCTGCAATCCAACTGGGAACGCTCCACCGGCTATCTCAGGAGTCCAGGGAGAATTGCTCGACCAGCATTCTACCACATTCAAGATGAAATGGAAATCCTCAAGCAGCAACCAAAGTTACACGTAAAAGTTTGAAGATCTTCGTGGACAGTGGATGCGAGGAAGTGAAGTCGAATATAACAAGTGCTGGGATCAACACGGTAGACGTGAGGATTCGGTATTGTGGTATTTATATTGTGGTTTATTTCTGCCATAAAAAAGAACAGACAATGAGTAAAAAGTTATCACAAAAACAGAATGTTTTATGGAGAAGAGATTTTGCCGTTGATCACTTTTCGATGGCGGATTTTACCTAGGTTGTATAAATTAAGAGTTGGTGTTGTTTCAGTTTAAATGGGATCGACGAGGAGGAAACAACTAAGACCATGATTAGTGTTTGCAAAAAAAGAGCAACAGTACCCCGTTGTACATTAATAAGTTACTCCTAGTGCAAAATGATGTTACTCTGGATGAAAACACGCAACGGAACCCCATTCGACCATCGTAGGTCACCTTTTGTAGTTGAACTGTTATAATTACCACCTTCGTCTTTCGCTGATTTGATGGAATGTTCATAGGGAGTATGAAAATGAACGTTCGCCAGCGAAAGCAGAATCTACGTTGCAGTGCTTGACAAAGGAAAGCGACCTTCAATGTATCAAACCTTGTGGTTACTGTGATGCATTGCCTAATATTGTGCAAATGAGTTTCATTTCTACAGGGAGGTAATCCGATGCAATGAGTGTAGATTATCTGGATGCTTAGTGTGTGGGAAGGTTATAAGTGCATCTCATTTGAATCTATAGAGCAGAGAAAATGCGCTCTCTTGCATTTCCGCGCCTCTTCGGTGACTTTCAGGTGAGAATGGGTCTTTTCCACAAAACGCTTTTCAAAATATGGCCTGCAGCGAATAATAGACTGGAGAATAACTGCTGATATTAAGCAGGGTCTCTGTTTACATCAAGCAACATGATTCTGTTGAATACTCATATGAACTCGAATTTCGATCCTGGCCATCTTTAGCACTATCGTTAGGGTGCTCGGCGAGCACCCTTAATCCATTGGCGTTGCTTCAAAAACGTCTTCGTTGAAGTATTATTTTACAGTGCTTCTTTGACTTTTTCTCTCGAAATTTAACGCCGTTCTGTCTTTTCTGCGAAAAAACGAACTATGTGCGATGAACTCGATGATTCAATTCTCTATAGAATTTTTACGACAATAGCGAAATCATTAATGCGAAACACTCGCTTTGCTACTATGTGATCTATCTCGTTATGATACTCCGCAATGAGAGACTCTCATATGCAACGTTGTGAAAAGGCGTTGCAGAATAGTGAATTGTTATGAATGATTGTGGTTATTGTGATAAGCTCTGATAGACTTCCACACTTTTCGTTCCATTCTAGCCCCTCGTTTCTATTGAAGCTATTGCAGTTCACAAATACACAATACTTGGAGTAGTATTTACACCTCCTTACATGGATACTTGAATGCCTGGGTGACAGAGTAGTGCGGAGAAAAGGGCATTTTCTATTCGTTTCACTGCCTCACTATTGTAGTCCAAGGGGGTGGTTTGCTTCAGCTGTGGTGAGTTGGAAGCAGGTCAAAAACCGGGACTCCAGGGAAACACAATAGGTAAACCAGCAAAACTCCGAATGATAGACAATATGGTGACGCCCGCACAACCAGTGAGAGTGAGCCGTCCAATTATCCAAGTAAGTTACGATAAGAGTCGGCAAGACTTTCTCGCAACATGGGTCCACTCTTTTGGTCGATAAGCGCTGCTAGGAGAAGATTGAGGCGGCGCTTGTTAAGACTAGGTGGTTTTTGACCTGCTTCCAACTCCCTTTTCTGCCAATGCCGATGTAAGTCTTCCTGCGAAAGTGTACTACAGCTGCAGTATATTGTCGGTCGTGCCACATAAGTTGCAGCAGGATCTTCTTTTCTCCTTACGAACAACTGCTTAGCCGTAATGGAGATGAGATGTGATTTCCTTACTTTTAATGAGCTGAGGCGAATTCAGCACGGTTTTTAAGTTCTTCGACAAGCAGCTCGTAGTCTTCGTTTATTCTTCCTTAATTAGCCAGTAACGCTTGAATAAAATTTTATTCACAGTGCCCTCATCATATACAGGCTGACTCCTTCTCCTTGGTGAATGACGCGAATTCTTTCTAGTTTACAGCTGAAACAATTCTTCGTGTCAAGAAGGCGGTGATTGGAACCAGAGCAAATTATTGAAACTATAAATGTGCCGGTCAGGCATCACTTATTTGTATTTCTTTTCCAGAATTAACACTATACCTATTCGCTTTGCAGGGTTAAAACGAAGCTTCCGTTCCTAGTGAATTAACGAGTGGCCGAATGAGATAAATTCTATTAAGCCGACAGTTACCAGTTTAGTTTGTTCCACTGGGTGTATTTCTGCCATTAGAAGTCGTTAAACGTGGCAGAACGATTTCGATTCTTAGGATCGGGAACTAGAAAGGGACTGTTATTTTTCTGCAAGAAAACTTTAAATAATGATCTTAGGTAGCAGTACTGGCTGAAATATGGGAACAAATGTGAAACCAACGATGATGTTCTAATGATTCCTCCATGCAAAATCCAACGTGCTACTTCGCTCGTGAAGAGCAGCACTGCACATTTTCTGGACGGAAATGTATTTGAACACCTGAAGGATATAACTACAGCATTTAACGCATGGGCTCAGCATTTTACACGTTATCTATATGAATTCGCTTCTACAGCTTAATAAAGATATAGCAGAACCATGTTGTTGGGTACCGTACTAGGCGAATGCCGGTGGATTTCTACAACACTTATAAAGATGTTCATGAGATAAGGATTTCTTTTAGATGCTTCATTTATAGTAAACAGAAAAAATATATCCTAATGCTGAAGCCGTCTGGATCGGAAAGTCAACGGAAGAAATCACATGGATCTAGAGCTCAACGTGGGAAACGCGCACAATTTTTTCTACCTCGGAAGCTTCCTTACGTAACCGAAACTTCGAAAACATGGATGCCACATAATTAAAGATTATTCAGAATCATTAAACGCGTTACAGGGCAAGGGCCGCATTACGCCGCATCAGGTAGAACAGAAGAAATATGTAGCCCCAGTTAATATCAGCGACCAAATGTGAGACCCGTTATCACACACTTCATGCCGTGAAAAAATTAGTTGGGTCGGGTAAACCGTGTGTCTCAAGAATAACCGCTGCAGAAGCTCCGTTAGCCACCGAGCCCTACGTGACACCAAGTGCACATCAGGAAAACCGCTGAACAGGTTGTATTTCTCAATGGATCCTGTATAAAAATAATGTGATCTACTTCGTACTCCTCAAGACAACAGAATTGAATGGATTAATCTGACCTTCGAAACGAAAAAAGTAGAGACTATGCCAACGCCTATATCGATCACTCTGTGAGCTCTTTACTGAAGGCATTAGTCGACATTGCTTGCAATTTTTGCACGAGCGCTAAACAAAATCTCTTCATGGTTTCAATTTCATCGCAACTGTGGCCAGCAGTACTCTGTGAATATCCCAACTAAAACAAACCACTACTGTAATTCACTACTTTTCTGGAAGAAACTAGTACAAACTTGGCAAACTCTCCCCATATTGAGAGAGAATGGTGGATGGTGACGATAACGAGGTGGAAACCACCTTTTAGAGATATCTGAGAATTCAAGCAAAAGAAAGAAAGCTGTTTAAAACAGCAAAACAGTCTACATTACCTGTCGTCCCCTTTATAGTCCAGTGCCTCGAGCTGGCGTAAGGAAGTCTTCCATTTTTCAGTGTCGCGTGCAAGAGTAGCCCAGCACGCCCTGCTCTCTCTAGGAACTTTTTCACCATCATATTTTTTCTTCTAGGGTTTTCGTAAAGAACTCTGAGCACCGGTTCGCTGCTCTTCTTGCGGTACGTTTGATATTCCGAGGAACCCATCCACTAACAGCTCTTGTCCATCGGTTGTCGTTCAATGCATTTTACCTGTCCGGCACACCGTATCTTCGACAGCTTGGTGTTTAGAAAGGAGTCTTCAGATTCTGACCGTTGACGTAGAGCGCAGCTTCGCATTTTCTTCCCTCATGTACATAACACGGGATATTTCTAACATGGTCTTTCGACTGCAAAGTTCAATAACTCTCATTTGCTTACATAACGACCAGGTTTCGGATGCACACGTTAAGGAATAGAGTATCGTGGAGTCGACAAGGTTTGAAGGGAATCAGGTGTTCTCTGTTCTCTTCACTACATCCTCGATGTTCTTGAAAGCTTTCAAAGCCGCCCGCTTCTTTCTGCCCAACTTTGGCGCTAAATTATTCCTCACGTTGGTTTCCTGACATAGACAGACGTAAATGGAATATACGAACCCAACCTTTTCGTTGAGAGTGAATAGAGCATGCGAAACCAAACCGTTCTTCATGAACATCGCTTCTGTGCGATTTAGTCGAAGTGATCATCTTTCCATTGCTTTTATCAAAGCCTGCAAGTACTCGTTCTTCGTGGCTAATATTTGTTGTTACAAGAACGATGCCATCAACAAAGCGAAGATGGTGTAATTGCCGACCATCGATTTTCACTATCATGTTGTCCCATTACAATGTTCGCATGACGTTCTGGAGGGTGGCGGTAAATAAATTAGGCGAAGGCGTGTCGCCTTGCCAAACTCCTCTTTCGATGAAGACGTTAATATCGTTGCAAAATGGTGATATCTTGGTTGCAAAAATTTATACTTGTGAAGAATTTTTTATTTTCTATTTTATTTTTTTTATTTTACTACTTTTATTCTTAAAAAATCCAAAAAAAATTCATAGCTTTCATTCAAAGCGGACAAATTGGGAGATAACTGAAGATATCGTGGAAGTCACCTTTCTTGAACAATGAAAACACAGTTTTTTTTATCGTCCGCAGAGTAGGAGCCTTGAATTAAGAGAAGTAATTTTTAGACAGCCGGGTCAGTATGTTTGTTAGGACTGGTGGAAAGTTCTTCAAGTGTTCAAATTTTATTCGCTCCGATCCTAGTGTTACTTCTTCACCAAGGAAATGTCTACTTTCGAAAGAGTGAATCGGCGGTACGATATCTCCACCCTACTTTACTTCATGTAAGGGGAGGAGGGCGTGGCTGTTGAAGAGATCCAAGTAGTAACTGTGGACGATTTTCTCCATTGTCTTTTTGGAAAGTGTAACTGCTTCATCTATCGAAGTTCAATAATCTTGCTTTCCTAATAAACGGTGTTTCCGCAGGCGTTGCGAACTCTTTTTCCAGCCGCTGCCGCTTCGAGCATAACTACTGCTTTTGACTCCTTAAGATCTTCCTTTATCGCCTGTCTGCATAGTTTCGCACGTTAAGACGTGAGTTGGCTTTGCCTGTAGCTCGTGCAAATCCATGTTAGGATCCGATGTTTCTGGGGGGCAGAACTCTCTTGGTGACTTTCGAACTCTCAGCTTTCCATGGCACCGCAGTGAAAATTTTGAATATGCCAATCGTATACCTCGTCGGTGTTATCAAGAAAGGTATTTTCTCAAGCCTGTTAATCAACTGAATAAATCCCAGTTTATGGTGGATTCAGGTCACACTTTTTCGATTTTCATTCTGTTTTCTCGTTGTTTCGAGAAATGGAATGTTGTAAGAAGGAGGCGTTGTCTGATCCTGTGTAGAATTTTGGGACAACAAAGAAATCGGTTAGGCAAAACCCTTGAATAATAATGATTTGGTATATTTCGTTATGTGGAACTCATTGGTAGACTCGGACGTCTGGCATAGAGAATGGTGGTTCTGGCATTGCGAGTTTCCGCGTGAATTGTCTTGGTCGTCATGAAAAACTCGGACAGCCGCTCTCCTATTAGTTCCATTCGAATTTGTGGTCCCCCAATATGGCGTTCTTCAGACGTTCTTCTGAGTCCAATGTTAATGTTGAAATCTCCAACGATGACGTTGGAAAATGTATGCTTAGAACTGCTCTATTTCAATAATAAACGACCTCGACTTCGTCTTCCGTAGATTTATCTTGGTGCGTAAACGACGAAAATTGTTATGATTGGCATTGTTCCGCATCTCTTCAGTCGCAGACGTCAGATTTGCGTTGTTAGTTGTTCGAATGGATCGATGTTCATGCCCAAACTCGTGTTGACGAGAATGCCGACGTCGCCGACTCCATTACTGTCGCATGTTCCGAGGAACAATTCTTCTCCGGTGTGTTGAATGGGTGGCGTCGCCTCGTCTCTGCCAGGTCGATGACGTCGTGCCTTATCCTTCTTGCTTGAATGACCAAGTCTTCTATCAAAGACTCAGCTGTAAGTGTGTGTATGCATTTGAGGTACAGATCGCCACCCTAGTCTTTTGCGATTTAGGCAGCTTAGAATGGCCCTGAAGTTTTAAGAGCTTCACTGCACTCGTCCTATTCAATGCTGCCGAATCAGGCGCTCTTTCGGGGTCAGGAAATGAGGCCCATTTATTTTATTGCGTTTAGCTTACTCATACCTACGTATAGCGTATAGCTTCTTGAGCACTTTGCGTGGGTGCTAGGTGTACTCACGGGTAGCTTTCCATTCTCTCTCAAAGTAGGCATGGAGCTGATTTGTTGGCAAATATAATGCGCATAAACGAGAACTCACTAACGCACGCATGCATTAATACGTACTCGTAAATATATTACAGAAGATAATCGCCAAATCGGCGCAGCAGAAACAGGGAGTCATTCCCCTGTCTATCTGCATCTCAAGGAAGCAAAGGTCACATTTGGCCCGCTGTGAGCCCTCTATGCATCGCCTGGGAAGCGTCACTTTACCTGGCGACTAATCGTCATGAGATTCCTCTATGAGGGAGATCCGTGGTAAATGGCAACGAGATAGCAGTCAAATAAAGATTATTCTATGAATGTCATTACTTGTGAAGGTCATGTAAATATGTCAGAAACTAGATCAATAACCAGAAACTCTCGATTACTGCATAAATACCTTACATCTGGTCAGTCTCCGCTCTTTTTCTCTCCAGTCCAGCGGTAGAAATTGGCAAAGCAGCCTCGTTTTCACCAGTGTATCGTAGACCTTGCTGAGAGTAAACAACGTTTTTTGTTTGAAAAAAGATCCGCATCATGAGATGAGTTAAGGTGCTACTGAATTCGACCATACCGCTAATATAAGACTGATGACGAATTGCATTTCATGGTAGAAAAGAAGAAGTGCGTGTTGTTTTCTTACCAGGAAGATTCAAGAACTTCTTCTGTCCTGAATCCCATCTCTTTGGCGGCTGATGCAATCAGCTGATTTGTGAATCACTCTTCTTTAGGATCAGTGACACGTCGATGCTTATCTGAACTAAAGCGACGAATTTACTGAACAACTATGACATGGCGGAAACATATATAAGTCTTTAAGAAGTCACAGCACAGTGCTAGTGATGTCCATTCTCACGAGCATTGTGCTAGTTCGATTCCGCACTGGGCTAACCAAATCTCTCATCATTCCTGAGCCGGGAAATTGGTACCGAAATTGTCTGGGAAAAAAAATCACTCGCTGCAATCCAATTGGTAACGCTCCAGTCTGGCTATCTCAGGACTCCAGGATGAACTGGTCCATCAGCATTCTAAGGCATTCAAGATGAAATGAAAATCCTCAAGTGGCAGCTGAAGCAGCACGTAAAATTTGGAAGAGCTTCGTGGACAGTGGATGCGAGAGAGAGAATCGAATGTGAGAAATGCTGGAATCAGCACAGTAGACGTGAAGACGGGTCATATAAATAAACAATAAATAAATGGTACAGATAATTTTTAAGAAGTCCCGTAACCTTTCTTTTATCGTCGAATTTTTTTTTCTCTTAACGGCCTTATCAATCATTTTCCTAGAAAGAAGAAACAATCTATTCCAAAACTCCGAATTCCGACTTTCGGACTTTTGCTGGTGTTGTAATACAAACTAGCTCATTTTTCACATATTTACATCCACTTGATAGTTGTCTATCGAAGTCCCGTCACGATAAAAAGTTTTCAACATTATTCTGTATAAGAGTGGAGGACGCACGACATTGCAACATCGGATATCTCACACACGCAATCTATCGTTGCTCACTCATCTCACCCATAACTGTTTGCACAGCGCTAGACGAACAGCATGAAGAGCAAGCTGTGTTAAAAAGAAAGACTCGCTCTTTTAATTTAAATACCATGACGACAATGTCAGAGTTGGAGCCATTGCATATATACGACGCAGTTAAAACTGTATGCTGTAAAAAATATCCTAATTCGCTAACGACACTCGTTTCAGTATCATTTTTTGGCATCTGTACAATTAGCAGTACTTCTACATTACCCTTGATTTGAGAAATAATGTGTCTTCCTATGCGAAGCCAAAGCAGAAGGACTGCAGCACTGTAGGAGTATCACTGGAGCTTGGAGCGGAGATCACGCTCAAGTTGTATACGGCGATAAAATTTGAAATAGGGTTGCAGTACGGATTGAAAATCGTTCGCCAATCCTCAATGCTCAATGTTTTAACTAAGGAAATTATTTTCATACTGGTCTTCGAAAAGTTACGGTGTTCGAAAGGTATTCCTGTCCATCTAGCAGTCCACTGATCGGAGCCGTTTTTTTAAGGGATTCTTATGATGTTCATGACCGACCGCTTCATGGTTGTCATCGCACACACGTTTGAGTGGATGTGGATGGTACGACATACGGCAGTACACAAAATGGTTTACTCATTCCTAGGTTTTTACTATGGCAAGGCGGTCTAATAAAGAAAATATTCAATCTATTGCTGGCATTACCTATTCGCAAGTGCTTATTAACATCGCTGTAAATCAAACATGTGTAAACTAAGCTTTATAGAAGAAAATAGCTGACAAGAACCATGAGTGGCAGCAGTAGACTTTCGTAAATTTCGATGAAACTTCTCTGTTTGCGACGTGTTTGTGGGTTAGTGCATAAATGCAAACGTTCAAAATCACTTCCATTAACGACATAAGGAGTGTTGTAATCCAAGACGCTGTTGGTGATGGTATCTTCTTATGATTAGTGTACCTCCCACTTGGATGGTCTACTTGCTTCACGTCGTTGCCTCTATAGCACCTTTACGTTTGAAGGGTTGCCGAGTAGCGGGCTGTGTGATGAGTTATTCTTGAGCTCCTTTGTTGTTCGAGCTTTACTGATCAACCGATTTTTCACAGTAAATAGTAGAGGTAGAAAACAGAGTGTCCACTTCCCAGGCTTCCGCCGTTGCGTGGCTAAACACCAAATCCGGTAATTAAACATCTTTGCGTTTACACATGCCACACACACAGGTACGTACACACACACACACACACACATACACACACACACACACACACACACACACACACACACACACACACACACACACACACACACACACACACACACACACACACACACACACACACACACACACACACACACACACACACACACACACACACACACACACACACACACACACACACACACACACACACACACACACACACACACACACACACACACACACACACACACACACACACACACACACACACACACACACACACACACACACACACACACACACACACACACACACACACACACACACACACACACACACACACACACACACACACACACACACACATACACACACACACACATACACACACGAGTGAATTTGGTTCAAAAGAAAAAAACGAAGGAGAAACGTGGCGCTGCAATTGTGAACCAGATTGTCGGTCGACGCAAGGTGCTTGCATTATATCGCTCATCACGTTCACATTCAATAGCGTCTGGTAACTGCTAGCGACTGCGGACGAGTTCTACTTGTTGCCAAACAGTGGGATGTGCCTCTTTCAAAAGTGCCATGTAAACGAGAACGTTCTAGAAACGGAGTAGTAACAGACTCTGATTCCGGAAATGAGAACAAAGTGTTAAAAGGAAAGAAAATCGTTCATCAATTGATGATCGAAAATAACCTAAAAAGGTTCTTTTACAAAAAACCTGAAGCAAAGCTCATTAGAAAACAATTTCTCCAGCCAAAAAACGAAACACAAGTGAAAAAGGAGAAGTGAAGTAGGTTTAAGAAGCATCTCAAATAATAAGAGGCAGCCTAACCATTCCGTTTACAAAACAAGTGTTATTGGTAATTCAAGGACCTGAGCGAATGCTGTTAAATCATGTGAAAACCATCATAAAAGTATGCAATGTACTATCGCACCCATTTTGTGCCAGCATTCGCTTTTTTCATGTGTGAAGGCTGAGAGAAGGTAATGCACTAGTATACTTTTGCGAGTTGGTTTTCGATAGCATTCCGTGCGCATTTAGCTGGTTCGCAACCACCTGTGTAGTCGTTTGTGCAGCTCAGAAAAATTGTGTAATCTGTCCTACCGAGGAGGATTGCGGGAGTTTGGGTACAATTTACTTGATCTCGTGTAAGGCATGTGGTGAGGAATACATAAGCGAAACCGGTGGACCACTTTGTGTCCGAATAAGAGAACATCTAGATGGAAAAGCGAGAATTCGAAAAACTACGTCTCTAGGTACACAAAGCGGACAGGGAGACAATGGTGACGATTTTGAAGCGAATGTTCGGATTCTGACGTAAGAGTACAGAACATTAACTTTCAGGGCTCTAGAGGCATTTTGAATAGATTTCAAAGGCCCAAGGATGGACCACAGAAACGATGCATCACTGTCACACGTGATATGTCACCTTATCTCGGAATTATTTTTTGATGCACATCCTCACGGGTAGGTCTCATTCATTTACTGTAGTGGACAACAGACGTTTAGTCCAACTGCAAGGTGGGTGGCTTCTGTGAATTGGCGTCTTTTTGTATACTGGATCTTCATTAATACTAAGTAATCCCCCGAATCGTGCAGCTAATGTTACGTATTATACGTCCGGGCTCTGAGGAGGGCGAAATCACCGAAACGTCAACCATTGAACAAAGGCGCCAGCAGCAACAAGAACTTCTGTACCCACCTAGCGTCAGCTAGGAAAAAGGAGCAGTTCGTAAGAACATGTATACAGACATTTCCTGTTTTTTCGAGGCATTCTGCATATCGCGCAGATTGCGTACCGTTGCGCTCACTTGTTAACTCAGGTGAGATGCGATTCTTGGTAGCGGAGCCATTTCCTCTCATTTCTTCGACTCGACCGCTTGACCTCAACTCTTCCCAGCTCCACTCACCTATCTCACTTGTTCCTCCTTTTTCTCAATCTGTTGAAGCAGGTTACCATTCTCAATTACCTCCTTTACCTTCTTTCATTTTTATATCATGCTGCTGTACTGATTTTATTACTATCTTTGCTGTTTATACCCACTTGCGTGTGATATCGATTTTTCTTCATTCTTGAGTGAACATTGGCATAGAAAGGTTGCAACCCAATATCACAAGCCAAATACTTAACGATAACCTCGTAAGACCCTACTGGCAGAGCAAGAACATCGATAATCAGCGCAACCAATTCACAAGCTCGATTTCGTGCTCTGACTTGATTTTTATACTATATGTATTGATTTGTGTTCTATAGAGCTAAACATGTCACATAATAGCGTCGACTTTATTCGCATTTCCTTGTCATTCACTCCAATTACTTGTGATCTCCCAGCCACCGTCTAAGATTGAATTTCTAGAAGACCCAACATGCAGTCGTCCGATTTGGATGTGTCTGACTACCTGCTCGAAATTCCCGAAGCGGAAATTGATAGTGGCATCGTGGCAGGTAATTTAACCCAATCTGGATTGTTTTTTAGAAATAACAGGACCAAGTTGCAGGTGTTAAATTAAATATACATTGCAATTTCTCATCAAGAAACTTCTGCATACAAAATAAGGCGGCGAAACTTTGGGCTCAGTTGCATTTATATTTAATAAGACTTAATTTGATATAATAATTTCATGTGAACATTTATTTTTTCGCCTATATTTTTGTGCTCAGTCTTTCTGCTGTCCACATATTATATATACACACACTCATTGATACTTGTATATGTATGTGTATATATACACATATACACATGTCTTGTAAAGGTAGCGTGTGGCGCAGTTGTCGGATGCGCCCTGCAGTACGCATGGGATCGATTCCGCCGGCTATGGCCCACCAAGCCTTGCATCCCTTCGGAATCGGCGAATTGGTACCAGACTTCTCTGGGAGGATAGTAGCACTGATTCGATACATTGGTAGCCCACCGGGAGTCATTGTGAAGGCCAGATATGCATTCAATCACCTCCAATGATGTTCAATGAAGCCGAATGCATGGTGCACCCCTCAGCGATTGATCAACGCCGAGAGCTTTTAGCTTTTATATGTATTGTGTTGTTGCGTAGCAGAGCAAAGTGATGCTACCAATTGTGTACGTTGTGCAAATACATCTACTCTCACTCTGAAGACGAACAACTTTCTCAAGATTTCATACAAAGCGATTTCCTCTACTGTGCCGACGTCACTGAATGAAATGTTTCTTTCAGCACTCATGAATGATCATGAGAGAGAAGAACAAGCGTATGATTTTATGAATGCCATCACAGCCGATGAATTCCCGTTTGCTAATGGTGGAAGTCCTATTGTGCTTCCTACGGTACGAAACGCTACCATATTATCTTACTAAGTTTTTTTTATTTAACGTTTAAAATAGGATAGGTTTTGGAAATACTTATTCCTTCTCATCCGTGTATCTCCCTCACTGAGGTATCACAGTGACGGATAGAGGGTTAAACACGGGCAAAAGCGACCTCGTGCAAGGCGTAGAGGACTCTACGCAGTGGATTTCTTTTTTCCGTTCGCCTATTTGGCACTTAAATGTTTACGTTTGACGTGGTCGTGCCTGCGTTCGTGGGTGTTATCTCGCCCATACTGTTTGTATTCTACCAGCCCAAGTTCGAGAAAATCTTAGCGAAACGATTACGGCAGAGAACTAATGCCAACAGGTCGACGAAATGCGCCGCAAGCTGCTACAACAATGACAGGCATTAGTCCATGGAAAAGGACCAATCTTTTTCCACGACAGTGCCTGGGCTCACGTTGCTTGACTACGCTGTAGAAGTTGAACGAGTTGGGCTACGAAACTTTGCCTCATCCGCCATATTCATGAGACCCCTCGCCTACCGACTATCACTTCACGCACCTTTACATCTTCCTACGCGAGAAATGCTTCACCAACCATGGTGACGCAAAAGGAAAATACCTTCAACGAATTCATTGCTTCCAGAACTCCAGAATTTAATGCAACTGAAAAAGGCAAACTTGTTTCTCGTTGGCAAAAAATGTGAAGACTAAGATGATTGATAAAGTTTTGTTTCAAACAAGTTATGACATTTTAGACAACATAGTTATAAACAGGGGCGGATAGCACAGTGGTAGTGGTGTCCGTCATGACAAGCATGGTGCTAGTTCGATTCCGCTCCTCTCCAACCAAGCCTGTCATCCCCTCCGGAGTTGCTAAATTAATACCAGACTCGTCTGGGAAAGAATCGCTCGCTGCAATCCATTTGGGAGCGCTCCAGCCCGACTATCTCAGGACTCCAGGGAGAATTGCTCGACTAGTATTCTACGACGTTCAAGATGAAAAGACATTCGTCAAGTTGTCAACCGAAGTCACACGTAAAAGTTGGAAGGTCTCCGTGGAGAGTGGATGCGGGGAAATGAGAAGTGCTGGGAACTACACAGTAGACGTGAAGACGGGTCAAACCAAATAAAATAGAAAATTAAAAAGAAAATGGTTATAAACGCTCATTTATTTTCGAACAGCCTAATATCAGCCGAGTCGAGGTCTCCCACTCGAAGCCGACTAAATTTTATTAGTAAACTCTTGGATGGTCAATTTAAAGAAGTACAGTGATAGATTAGTCCACATGAAGAAATAAACAAAGTAAAACAAAAGGTTTCTTTTGCCTCGAGATAACCAGGAATTGCGATTATTCACAGGTTATTACTTAACAATGTAGCAGATTAGCGTGGTAATTCTAAACCGTCTGGTATGTTAATACTGGAATTCCCAGTTTCTTAAGGTGTGTTAGAGAACTACCGGTATTCTATCAAATTTGGGCTCTTCAGATGGTGGAAAAGCTTTCGTTGTCGAATGATTTAGACTCGTCTATTCGAGGCGACATCGAAGAGCTGATGGTGATCTCGTTTATTCGTACTCATAGATAATAGTTTCATCTCTACATTTCCTCATTATTTCTTTTACACTGGTAAGTGTTCTAGGAGGATTCTAACGATTCGGTCGAAGTCCCACGAAGTTTCGAAGAAGAAAAGGTAATTGTAGATGACTTAATAGGAAATAATGCCCTATCCTCATATGGAAGGGAACACTCTGTTTTCATCTATCATATGCACCCGTAAGCTTGCTTATATATGTATGTGCACATATATATGTACATATGTATTGCCCTAATGCATACTCACATGCGTACATACACAAATAAGTGTTCCAGACATTATTCTACGATTCGATGGAAAACCTGCGAGGGTTCGAAGACGACGAGGGAACTGGGGATGAATTAATAGGAAATAGTGGTCTATTGGGATGTGAACAGCGACAAGTATGTGCTTTTATACATGATATCTACCAATATTCGTGCCACATTCATCACCTGCCGTCCCACTGATCGTCGAGTGACTCGAGCGAGCACCATTAATTCTTCCATTTTCCCTGTCGTGTGCAAGGCTAGCCCAATGGGTTCTGCTCGTTCTAGGAACTTATTCAGCATCATACCTCTCTTCTAGGCTTTTCGTGAAGAACTCTGACCATCAGGTCGGTGGTCTTCCTCCACTACGTTTGATACCCCAAGGAATCGAGTCACCAATGGCTCTTATCCAGTGGTTGTCATTCATACGCGTTACGCGTCCAGCTCACCCTATCTTCGACTGTTTGACGTATAGAAGGGCTCCATTGATTTTTGAACGCTGTCGCAGGTCGGAGCTTCGAATCCCCACACTCACAAGTGTGACACGAGATACTCTTAGCATCGTCCTTTCGACTGCGCGTTCAATAACGCTGAGTGATATTTCATCCTGCTTACCAACGACCAGGTTTCTGACGCATAAGTTAAGGCAGGATGAGTCGTGGACTGAATAAGGTGGGTGCGGAGTCGGATGTTCTTTGTTTTGTTCACTATATCCTTGATGCTTTTGAAAGATCCCCAAATCAGTAGTTTCGTTCTGCTCAACACTGGAGCTAAGTCGTTCATCATGTTGATTTCACAACCAAGTTTGACGTAGCTCATGCAATCCAGGACATTTATTCCACTGAGCGTGAACAAGGCATGCGTATCGAATCGATTCCTCATGGACATCGTTTTTTGTGAGATTTATTCGAAGACCAATCTTTTCACAGGCTTTGTCAAAGCTGGAAATAATTCGTTCCACTTGGCCAATGTTTGTTGTTATAAGAGTGATGCCGTCATTAAAGTGAAGATGGTGTAGTTGTCAACCATCGATCTTCAATCCCATGTTGTCTTATTCCAGTATTCGCATGACGTTCTCGAGGTAGGCCGTAAATAACTTTGGCGAGATGGTATCGCCTAGCCCTCACCTCTTTTGACGTCAATGATAATATCGTCGTAGAATGGTGATACCTTGGTTGTGAAATTTTTTGTACAGCTCACGAAGAGTCTTCACGTACTGAGTAGGGACTCCTTGACTGTCCAGGGCTTCTATGAATACTTCTTTCTGAACTGAGCCAAAAGCCTTTAAATCGACGAAAGCGAGACAGAGCGGGCTCTTGTACTTTCGTGGTACTTCGGTGAGTATTGTTATCTTATGGATGTCGTTCATCGTACTGGATTGTTTTCGAAACCGTTCTTACTCACATGGCAGTCCTTCGTCCAGTGTTCTGTCAATCCTGTTTAGGGTGACTTGAGTGAAAGTTTTCAGACGTCAGACAGCAAGCAAACTGGAAGATAATTTCCATTGACTAGGGACCCCGAATTCAGACAGGTAACGTGTGAATGGAGACGCCAGAGTGTATACGAGAACGTGCGGAAGGTTCTTCAGGTGTTCAGATCTTATACTTTCGGGGCATAGTGCTGTTCAATTTTTTCACCGACCAAATAGCATGTAGGATTTCGGGAACGAGAACCGATGGTAAAACATAGCCATCCTCCTTTATTTCATACGTGGACAGGAGGAGGCGGCTGTGAGAGAGATCTGAGTAGTAATTGTGAGTGATTTTCTCTATTGTCTTTCTGGATGCTATTATTGTAACGTCTGGGCGTTGGAGTGAAATCGCCTTGGTTTCGTAATTGGCGAAGCTTCGGTGGGCTTTGCGAATACTTTTTTCCGGCATCTGGGGCTTCGCCAATAACTGCTGCTCTTCTTTGTTTAAGAACTTCTTTTTATCGGCTGTCTACATTGTTTTGTAAGTTGGGACGCGAGTTGGCGGTTGCCTGCAGCTCGTGCGGGTTCACGTTGGTGTATTAGCTCGAGTGTTTCTGGAGACAGACGTCTCTTGGTGACTTTCAAATTCTCAGTTTCATGGCGCTAGAATGAAGATGTGGAAGAAGTCGATCATATTCCTCGTCGATGTTATAGAGAATGGAATCTTTTCAGCAGCCGACTAATTTATTGTGTAAATCCTAGTTTTTGGTGGTTCTAGGTCTTCGTTTTTTGAATACCGCACTTCTTCTCCTTTCTGGGAGAAAGCAAATCTTGCAGAATGAGGCAGTAGTCTGGTCCTTGTAGAGCTTTGGGCGAAAGCGAGGTCGGTTAGGCAAAACCTTCGATATACTATGATATGTTCTACTTCGTTTGTGGTTCTCTCCTCTGGGAGGCTCCCACTTCCAGCGTTGAAAGTGGGGCTTCTGGAATTGCGAGTTACCTCGAATGGCTTTGCTCGTTGATAAACATGGACAGCCGCTCACCCCGTTCGTTCCATTCTTATCCGTGGGTCCCAATGTGACGTTCGTCTTGGTCCAGTCCTAGCTTTAAAATCTCCAGTGATGACCTTGAAGAACGTATGGTCCTTTCTGTAACTCTTCTCCTAGTCCATATAGAACTCTTCGACTTCTCCTTCTTCATAGCTCATAGTTAATGTCAGCGCGTAAATGACGAAGATTATCAAAGCCGATATTAATTCACGTCTCTTCAATCGTAAACGTCCGATTCGAGTTGTTAGTTGATCGAAATAATGTATATTCTTGGCGAAACTCATGTTGAGGAGAATGCCCATGTCGCTTTCCTCTCTATTGTCGCATGTTTCGAAGAACAGTTTCCTCTCCGGTGTCATATGCGGCGTTGAGCGGATGGTGTCATCTCGTCCTGGCCAGTCTGATGACGTCGTACCTTAACCCTCTTGCCTGCATGATTAAGTCCTCCATCGGGGATTCAGATGCAAATGTGGGTGCATTGTAGGTAGACGTCGTTACCTTAATTCTCTGCAATTATGGCAGTTTGGAATTGCCCTAAGATTTTAGCAGCCTCTCCGTACTTGTCCTGGCTAGAGCTGCCGAATTGGGGGGGCTCTTTCGGGGGTCAGGGGAATGAGACCCGTATATTTTACTGCGTTTAGTTTTTTGATATGCAAGCTTTCGGCCTCTTAACTTGTAGAATTCAATGCGTATAAACGAGAACACACTCAAGTACGCATGCATGAATGCGTCTTCGTAAATACGGAAAGTATGTAGTGAGTCCATTTCCTGGATCCACCTGCGTCTCAGGGAAGCAAAGGTCGCATTTGGTCCGCGATTAACCCCTATCCGCCACCTGGGGACGCGCCACGTAGCCTGGCGACAAACCGGCTCAAGATCCCTCATATGAGGAAGGTCCGTGGATGTGCATGTATATGCATATATATACATATGTATATTTATGTTCCACGGATCTCCCTCATATGAGTTATCTCGAGCCGGTTAGTCCCAAAGCTACGTGGCGCGTTCCCAGGTGGCGGATAGGGATTAATCGCGGACCAAATGCGACCTTTGCTTCCCTGAGACGCAGATGGATTCAGGGGATGGACTCCCTGTTTCTGCTGCGCCGATTTGGCACATATTTTCTGCATTTATGGGGCTTAGTCATGC
Organism: Angiostrongylus vasorum; assembly: GCA_018806985.1. Taxonomy (NCBI): domain Eukaryota; kingdom Metazoa; phylum Nematoda; class Chromadorea; order Rhabditida; family Metastrongylidae; genus Angiostrongylus; species Angiostrongylus vasorum. The sequence goes on from JADANN010000392.1 coordinate 492,574, forward strand.
ACGCGTGTGTGGGTGCGTTCTAGTTTATGCAATTTGTATTCTACTAGTCAATTCGGTCAAAAGCATGCAATCAAGTAACAGGGAAGTATATGGGAGGCGGTTAGGAGTCGCCTCCAACAAATAAGCTCCATATCCACTCTGGGAAAGCATGGCAAGCTACCCGCGAGTATACCCAGGCCCCACGTTCAGAGCCCAGCAAACTATACCTGGGTATCAAAAATGCTAAACACAGTAAAAAAACGGGCCTCATTCCCCTGACCCCGAAAGAGCCCCCCAATTTCGCACCGTTGGGTAGGACGAGTACGGAGAGGCTGCTAAAATCTCAGGGCCAATGGAAGCTACCTGGATTTCAAAGAACTATGGTGACGATCTGCACCTACAATGCACGTACACTTGCATCCGAGTCCTCGATAGAAGACTTGCTCATGCAGGCAAGATGGATAAAGTACGACGTCATAGGCCTTGCCGAGCCGAGAAGACGCCAGCCTTTCAACGCCGTCTATGACACCAGAGAAGAGCTGTTCCTCGGAACATGCAACAATAGAGGAGTCGGCGGCGTCGGCGTTCTCGTTAACACAAGTTTGTCCATGAACATCGATTCATTCCAACAACTTACAAGCCGAATCGGACGTTTACGATTAAAAAGATGTGGATCAATTCCGGTTTTGACAATCTTCGTCGTTTACGCGCCGACATCAAACTATGACGAAGAAGAAGTCGAAACATTCTATATGGACTTGGAGAACTTCTACAGAGAAGACCACACATTCTCCAAGGTCATCATTGGAGATTTCGAAGCCAAGATTGGACAAAGAAAAACGTCTGAAGAACGTCACATTGGGACCCACGGATTAGAATGGAACGAACAGGGTGAGCGGCTGTCTGAGTTTATCATGGCGACCAAGACAATCCATGGTAACTCACAATTCCAGAAGCCTCACCCTCAGCGCTGGAAGTGGGAGTCTCCCAAAGGAGAGTACCATAACGAAATAGACCACATCGTAGTAAATGGAAGCTTTTACCTAACCGATGCCGCCGTTGTCCCAAAATTCTACATGATATCAGACCACCGTCTCCTTCATGCAAGATTCTATTTCTCGCGCAAAGGATAAAAAGCCGCTAAATTCAAAAACCGAAGTCCCAGAATCACCGCAAACTAGGACTTACTCAATTCATTAGTCGGCTGTTGGGAAGATGCCATTGTCGATAACATCGACGAAGAATACGATCGGCTCATTCAACATCTTTGCGTCAGCGCTATGAAAGCTGAGAGTTCGAAATTCACCAAGAGACGTTTGTCTCTAGAAACACTGGAGCTAATACGCCAGCGTGCAATCGCACGAGCAGCAGGTAACCGCGAACTAACGTCCGACCTTGAAAAACAGTGCAGACAGGCGATAAAAAGATCTTAAAGACAGAAAAGCAGCAGTAATGGTCGAAGCTGCAGAGGCTGGGAAAAGCATTCGCAAAGCCCACGAAGCTTCGCCAATTACGAAACCAAGACGATTTCACTCCAACGCCCAGATGGAACAGTTACAGCGTCTAAAAAGGCAATGGAGAAAATTATTCACGACTACTGCTCGGATCTCTTCGATAGCCACGTCCACCTTCCATCATATGAAATAAAGGAGGATGGATATGTTGTACCACCGGCTCTTCCTTCCGAAATCCGACATTCCATTTCGTCGGTGAAAAATCGACCAACACCAGGTCCGGAGAGGATAAGACCAGAACACCTGAAGAACCTTCCGTCAATCCTCGTAAACACACTGGCTCGGCTCTTCACATGTTACCTATCTGAATGCAAGGTCGCTACCCACTGGAAGACCAGCAGGACCGTGTTATTGTTCAAGAAGGGTGACCTACAGGATATCGGCACGTCCAATCTGCTGTCTGTCGACTTTTCACTCGAGTCATCCTAAACAGTACTGATAGAACACTGGACGAAGGACAGCCATGTGAACAAGCAGGTTTTCGAAAAGGATTTAGTACGATGGACCACATCCACACGGTAACAAGGCTCATTGAAGTATCGCGAGAGTACAAAAGACCGCTCTGTTTCACCCTCATCGATTTACAAAAAGGCCTTTGCTTCAGTAGAGATAAAAGCAGTCTTGGAAGCCCTAGATAGTCAAGGAGTCCTTACTGAGTACATAAAGATTCTTTCTGAACTGTACAAAATTTCACAACCAAGGTATCACCATTCTACGACGATATTGTCATTGACGTCAAAAGAGGAGTTAGGCAAGGCGATACCATCTCGTCAAAATTATTTACCGCCACCCTCCAGAACGTCATGCGAACATTCGAATGTGATAATATGGGAGTGAAAATCGATGGTCGGCAGTTACACCATCTTCGCTTTGCTGATGACATCGTCCTTATAACACCAAACATTAGCCAAGCGGAACGTATGCTTACCGACTTTGATAAACCCTGTGGAAAGATTGGTCTTCAACTAAATCTCACAAAAAACGGTGTTCATGAAGAACGGATTGGTTTCGCATGCCCCATTCACGCTCAACGGAACGAATACCTCCGAATGCTCCAGTTATACCTATCTAGGTCGGGAAATCAATATGATGAACGACCTAGCTCCATAGCTGAGCAGAAGGAAACGAGCGGCTTGAGGGTGCTTTCAAGAGCATCGAGGATATAGTGAAGAGGACAAGGAAAACCGGACTCCGTGCCCACCTTTTTCGACTCAATGGTACTTCCTGCCCTAACGTATGCGTCAGAAACTTGGCCGCAGCGTAAGCATGATGAAAGGTCATTTACCGTTATCGAACGCGCAGTCGAAAGGGCGATGCTAGGACTATCCCGTTCCACACAAGTAAGGGAAGGGATCCGAAGCTCCGATCTCCTTCGACGACCCAAAATCAAAGATGCCGTTCTGTACGCCAAGCAATCGAAGATAAGGTGGGCCGGACACGTAATGCGTATGAATGACAACCGATGGACAAGAGCCGTTAGTGACTGGGTTTCTCGGGGTGTCAGACGTACTGCAGGAAGACCACCGACCCGATGGTCACAGTTCTTCACAAAGAGCCTTGAAGAAAGACATGATGTTCGACGAGTCCCTAGAGCGAGCAGAACCCACTGGGCTACTCTTGTAAGCAACAGGGAAAAAATGGAACACTTACTGGCGCCGCTCGAGTCCCTCGACGATCAACGGGACTACAGGTGATACAGGTGATATTTATATTGTTTAACCACAACATATACATATATATATGTATATATATAAAAGTGTTCCAGGCAAGTCTTAAGATGACGGTGGAAATCCTGCGAGCGTTGGAAGACTTGAAGTTAACGGCAGAGCATGATGTAGTAAATCATGCCCCCATCCTCATGGGAGAATGAACAGGTTGTCATCTATCAAATGTATCCATGTGCATACATGTATATGTATATATGTGCATTTATATACATACATTTATGTATTGCCCAACTGTAACATATACACATACGTATACATATGTATGTATGTATGTATGTATGTATGTATGTATGTATGTATGTATGTATGTATGTATGTATGTATGTATGTATGTATGTATGTATGTATGTATGTATGTATGTATGTATGTATGTATGTATGTATGTATGTATGTATGTATGTATGTATGTATGTATGTATGTATTTATGTATATATATATATATATATATACATATACATACATAGGTTGTTCTAGGCGGGTTCCAGCGATTCGATCGATGTCGCACGAGCGTTCGGAGACGTCAAGGATACTGTATATGGCGGAGTAGGAAGTGATGTCCTATCCTCATCTCTAGGTGAACGGGTGTGTGTTTTATCTATTTTATGTACTCATATGCATATGTACATATGTGTATATATGTATGTATTTATGTATGTATGTATTTATTGTCCAACTATAGTATATACACACGTACGTATACATACACACTGTTCGGAATTATTAGAAGAATGTTTTAGATGAGCCTAACTACTGCATGATATTTGAACCGCATACTGCCTTTTCTTTTCAACGCAAAGTCATTTTGTTATAAACATTGGCTCAAACTGTTTGTATTTGAAAGGAAAGAGACTCAGAGCAGCGTAGGGGAAGCCAAGAAGTTGCTCGAGGACTACGAAAAGCATCTAGAATGGATGGCTTCCATTTCTCCCGTATGGCCGATGGACGATATGTCAAAAGGTGACGTGGTTTCGTTTCTATTTCCGTTGTTCGTTTTCGTTTGAAAAAACGCACTAAATTATTTTCTTTTAGATTCTCAATTGTGGCTTGCAGCTCGCTCATTTACGAATGTCAACACTCGTCCGGTATCTTTGGAGATGACGACAAGTGATTTGGACGCTAACGACATAGCGTTCTTGATAGAGTTATCGTCTTTAATTTTACTTATTTTCTACAGTGTTTTTAAATCATATGCGCATACGTATCTACTGAAAATGGCGTCCCAAACGTAGCGGCACCACAAAGCCCTTCAGAATGAAATGTTTGGAGGAGTTTGGATCATCATTTCTTTTGCGTACACTTTTCTGTTTTCCGCGGTTCTTAAAACAAAGGATTTTAGAAAGGGTTTGACATGACTGGTGGCATTCCTCTACGGAGGACGAGTTTTCGTATAAAGTGCAAAAAATGCCGTGAAGAATTTGCAGTCACTGTTAAGGTAATGCATTTGGTACACTCTTCTTTCGCCTTTGAGTCTCACTTTGTTTAGGTCCCTCGCCAATGCGCAGAAGTCAGTACTCGGTCTTTGTACTGAGAATTCTCCCATTATGGGTGAAATTAGGTTCAAAGGATCTAAAAGGGTGGGAAATGAAGCGCGCTATCGAGTTACGAACTGCATACAATTTTCTTCTAAACACTGCTTTAGAACCGCCGCATGAAGACGTCTCTTGTCTCTAAGTTTTTGCAAAGTTGAAAAAATACGGGCAGGAACTAGGAATGCGCTTCATAGCTTTTTTTATTGCCATTCCACAATGGACCGCTGGCGTACTATACATATCTCCTACCACGATGAACCGCAAACGAATGGTGAACGCGTAACGGTAATTTCTTTTCAAATAGTTCCTCTTTGACATTTTCTTATCTAAAAATTTTGTTGCGTCTATAATTTTTTCACACCGTTGCAGTTAAATCCTATTAGACCTCATTTTTTATCAGATTTCTTAACTTTGATTGTTTCGCAGCGCACTTATTCGGGTTTGCGCTCGATATGCGCACTGTTTGGCGTTGTTTAGCCCCTACCACTATTAATTAGTCATTGATGGCCTAGATGACCAAGCCTTATAGTCTTCTGGTTTAAGTTATTTCTCCATGATTAAATTGCTTGAATCGTTAGCGCCTTGATATTCTTATAACAAAGACTCTAGCACATCGCTTACCGAGCGTATAGAATTATTCCACAATGTTATCTTAATTACGTTTGTCTCATTGTTTCTAAAGTTTAAAACCAAATTCGGTTCCAAGAGATTTTGACGGTAGGCATACAACATCGAACGTTGCTAGTGCATCGAAAGAAATCGTCTTGTTCTCCCGGACGAAAACCCGCGTGCCCAATTGCTCTGCTGTTCGAAACACGAGTCTCGGCGAACAACAAGCGTCGAAATAGGTTTTATTCGGTCCAAAAGTACAGATTTTCGTCGTTGGGGGAATCGGAGACCTCGGTAACAACAAGGTCGAAATTCTGTATTTTTTATTCCTGTTTACAATATTAACTCTAAGCTAATATAAGTTTCATCTGAGTTGGAAACCACAAATATTTTTTGGTCACGTATGACCAGAAAGTTCGTATAGTGAGATCTCATTTACATCACGAATGAGCTGAAATAAGTGTTTATCGCGAACGCATTTGGATTAACATGCCCTTGTCTTAGGTTGTGATATTCTTAGCGTTATTCTGGTATTCACGATTACTAAACAGCATCTCATAGTAGGAGAAGACAGATTTGTAGCGAACCTGTAATACACTTGCTTTACTGGGATACTTGGATAGCCCGTCTTCACTGGTGCTGGGCCAGCATAATTCCGATTTTTTCGGAGTTTTGCCGGTTTAACCACAATGGTTCCCTGTAGTTCCGAGGTTAGCCTAGCCAAAGCCTGCTCCAGGTCCTCACCACCAGAAACAGTCGCCGCCGTTGTGGATCAGAGGGAGATTTGTCAGCATGCGACTAGTTTGTTACCAAGACGGTGTTGGATCTTGGTATTAGTTTACTCTTAGCTGGGCTTGGAAACACTGGACATCTCATCGTGGGATACCCTGCTGGGGAAATGAATCTCTCCTCCTACGCTCTACATCGCAGCCCGACCTCCAGGAACACCTCCAAGCCACGATGAGGTGGTAAACCGTTAGGAAGAACCTATTGTATATTCGCCAAAAAGTGGTTCATTGTGTAAACATCGGCAGCTAAACATTCCTGCAACGCTTGCTTTTTGTACATTGATGTTGCTCAAAAATTCATGGCAGAAAATAAATAGCTAACGCGGAAAAAAATATTTGTTGGATGTGTTTAAGCTTCGATATTTCACACAAGGTGGAAAGCAAAGCTTGTCGAAGTAAAGTCCTCTACTTCCTATTGTTTAGACGACTGCGCACCATTAGAGGACGTGTATTAGTGTTTGCGTTAGTGGAGTGCTTAGAGGTGTGCTGCTATATAAACGCGGTCATTGGTTAGATCCCGCTCTCCGGGGTCACCACGGCTTCATTCCCTCGGGAGTGGACAAATTTGCAGCAGACTTATCTGGAAGATGGCACCAGTGACTTCATACATCGGTAGGCCACCACTAGTCATTGTACAGGCCGGATATGCGCTCAGTCACGTCTAACGATATTCAGTGAAGTCAAATGCATAGTGCATACCTCAGAAGTTGATCAACCCTGAGAGCTTTGCCTATCCTGTGCATCACTAGCATTGTTACTGTGATCATCTTCTGTATATTAAACCTGAAATGCTGCTTTTTGAAGTGTCTGTTTTCATCGATTCTTTCAAAGAAAGGAAATCGGTGCTTCCAGTACTTAACTATTTTCTTACGCTAAAATCTTGTCCAGTGGTAAAGGACTTCCTACTAGGAAAGTAGTGGTGTATTTTTTTACCTACTTACTTGATACTTGAACGGCTCGTCCTTACTAGTTGTGCGTGCCCCAGCATAATCTCTATTTTTCTGAGACTTGCTGGTTTAGCCATTGTGGTACCCTGGAATCGCGAGTTCAGCCTGGTCAAAGTCTGCCTCGCGTCGTCACCATCACAGGCATTCGCAGCCCTTGTGGATCAGAGGGATATTTACCACCATGCGAGTTTGATACCAGGACGATGGTGGATTCTGGTATTGGTTTACTCTTAGCTAAGCTTCTGATGGAAACGCCGGACTCCTCAGCTTGAGAGATCCTGCTGGGGGGAGGAATACCCCCGTTGTACATCGCAGTCCGACACCCAGGAACACCTCCCAGCCACAATGAGGCGGTAAACCGTTGGGAGGGGTATATTTTTTTAGAGATTACAACTCTTGAACGAAAACATCGACTGTCGTTCGCATTGCTGAAGTGTCGTTTTTCCTTCATCACATTTGTTCATGTGATTTTCAGCCGTAAACATCCCTAATTTGATGCTATTTCTCTGTCAACGATACGAGTGGGAAGACGTAGTGTGTTAAAAAGATGTAGCACGCGTCAAAGGATGTTGACGCAAAACTAGATGAGGCTGCTATAAAAACCAGTATTCTCGTTTGGTAGTGCACCTAAACGTTGTCATGGAGCTCTATTTCCTCTAACGTTTCTGTCATTGCCTTCTTTGGAGCGGCGATGATTCCATCTAGTCGGCTGTTCCTAGCAGGCTCTTTGTGGTCATCGCATCGAATCGAGGTCACTGGAGCGTTGGAGGACTGCATCTTAAGAAATGATGTTGCTTAGCATCCGCCATTTGATATTGGGTGTTCCTTGTTGTTGGAATGATGATTTAGCCAGGCAGTTCACCAGGATAGAAGACAGTTCTTGGTAGATTTCTATGTCTCCCATTTTCATGTTATTATGCTAAAAATCCATCTTCTAGTAGTTACAGTAAGATTAACCGGCATAAAGCAAAGCAGTTATAACACTGACTTTAACTTTTATAATAACGTTTTTTTTTGTTGATGGCGCATGCCACCTGGTGCATCTTTTTGATGATTTTGTAAGAATCTTTAACTAAATATCTTTTCAAAGGTGACATGGAATAATTTTGCACTGTGTGTGTCTTTTGAATTTCGTGAGTGTTAATTTAGTACGTAATGCTGCAACATGAGGCCAGAAATCAGCAGGGAGTAACGTTCAGCGATGAACGGTCGGAGGTTACGTTTGAAGTGGATGCAGTGAGTCTCTTCATTTACCGACAAACATTCCACCATTGGCTTTTTATAATGTCTTGATCTTTAGGAGGAAATGATTCCCTACATCCAAGACAAAGCGACCTGAGTCCGATCTGCTAAATGTCATCTCCAAACTTCGTCGTAAAAAGAATACGAGGGGATTTTAAGATCACGAAGTGATAGGCCGTGCACGAAAGACAGAGGAAGTGTTTTTTCTAGCAATATATCGAGTTGTTGTGTCACCGCTAAGACTCCTGCTTGTTTCTCCATCATTGGTTCACGTGGTAAATATGCGAGTGCAATTTTCGATGTTCTGTTTTTTTCGCTGTGACCCAGTGACCAACAGTGTATTGAAGTCACTTTTCATGCACTGCATGAATCAGCTATAAAATCGCCCGTGGATAAGAACGGAGTCCTTAAAATGTTGTCTGGGAATATATCAGAACAGCAAAACATCCAAAAAATGATTTAGGGAGGTTGGACAGCAACACTGCCGATTTCACCTCAAGAATTTCTTTCGATTATTTAATATCGGACTAAGCTTTCAAAAAATCGTATGGTCCTCAGCATGTTTAATATATTGTTGGCGTGGACGTTTTCCAGGGATTTCGAAAATCCCTTGTGAAGGTGCGTGTTCACTGGTCGTCACCACAGACAGACGTGAGCCTTGTGCACTAAGGGGAGTTTGCTGTATTGCTGTTAGGTTTCTTAGTCGCAATAGAGTCTCATCGCATTAATTTACTGTTAGCTGTGTTTCCGGAATGAAATGCAAAATTTCTTTTCGGTTTGAAAACACTTGCCTCTTCTAAAATAAAATTAAATAGTTGTGGGCTCTATGGATTCCACGTTATATCGCATTTCGCCAAACAACATCAAATTTCTGTATGAGAAGGTAAAGCGCTAACGCAATGGAATATACAACAGTAGTCACTAAAGGGTGCCATGGTAAACTATCAAAAACAGTCGCATAAAGAAAAGAAACTTTCTAGAATTGTCAAGACGAGTCATGATGCCTCCGTCGTCCTCAATAAATCACCAATGAACATCTGTTCTTAAATAGATTTCACTACTGCCGAGATTTGCATTCGTTGTTGAGCTTCATCTAAATGAAACAACCAGTACTGTCTTCTCAAATGACGCCAAGAACACTTAGTGAAGTTGGCAAGACAACATAAGTATAAGGCGGTTTTTTATCGGCTCAAATTCTTGAAAATGAGGCTTTAAAATGACATAGTTGTCTTCGTTCTTACCTAGGCGACACTGCGTCACTAGAAGTGTGGACTTTAGCACATTTTCTATTCGTTTCGTTGCTTCGCGATTGTCGTTCATGGTGGTTGTGTGCTTGGAAACTGATGATGTCCTCGAGCCACATTTTGTGATCGTGTGATTGCTCCCATCTTTGGATGCAGATGGTTGACGTTAGCAAGGAGCACGTTCACCCGACGTTTGAGTAGTCGTATAAGAAGACATTATCACACCGTTGCAGCTCTAGCTCGTCTTACTTTTTGCTTATCTGTAATCTGCCATTTTCATACGACCGGCACATCTGTGCTTCTTCACGGATGTGTTTTCTGCATGATCTTGAACATGAGATTGGTTTTGAAGGTCGTAGTTGCGCATTCCCGCTAGAAGGTGTGGGTGCCAATAAGCTTCAGAGGACATCGTTTAAACGCCCTGTGATCGATGCGCTGGGTCATGACCGTGGTTGAAGTGTTAGCCCACGCCTCTGCTGCAAAACACACCACCGGGAATGCTGCTGAGTTAAACAGGTGAGTGTAGGGTTTTTGCCTGTGCTAGTTGGTCGGTGGCTTCTTTGACACATGCAGTGCGGACCATGCTGCTCTCCTTTTTTTTCTAATTTCTGCTTCTTCTTATTCCATGTCCATTAAACGCTCAAGGTACATGCACGAGATAGTCTCTGAAATCGGCGAACGATCAAGTTCAATTAGTTCATTTTCGCAGCATGGGTTCTTCATGAACTAGGTTCTCGTCCTGTTTATACGAAGGTTTGACCAGAGTTTTCGTCAATGCGTGTGCACTTTTGCTAGCGAGCGATCCCCCAGAAGGGTTTCGCAGACTGAGAAGGAGTCCGGAGTTTTGATCAGGTAGCCCAGCTAAGAGTAAACCAATACCAGGATCCACCACTGTCCTGGTATCAAACTAGTCCCATGGTGGCAAATCTCCCTCTGACCCACAAGAACTCGAGGCTCCAGGGGAAACACAGTGGATAAACCACCAAAAATCCGAAAAATGCAGAACATGCTAGTGCTAGCACAACCAGTGAGCGCGGGCTGTCTAAGTATCCATGTAAGTTACGATAAGAGTCGGCAAGAATTTCTTCGCGCCACGGGTCCACTCCTTTGGTCGACGAGCGCAGATGAGATCGCATTCGTTTCGACGTTTTCAAACAGTTTCTCGTGATCGATAAGGGTCAGGAGAAGAGGAATATGTACTTCCGAAGGAATTCTACGACTCGTGACACGGCTTGGATGCAGTCCATGCAAAAGAATCTCTGTTGGAATATTGCTTGTTTAACTGGATGTCCTTCATTTCCTCGATATGCGCGACAGGATAATTTTGTAAGGAGCTTGTAGAGTACATTCAACAAGCCTATCGGACGCCAGTTGCGAAAATCCTTCCCATCATCGTTCTCGCGCAGGATCACCGTGCAAGACGCTCTCTACTCTAACAGTGTGAAATTTTCTCCTACTGGAAGTATGATACCATATGAGTTACGAGAATTACATGTACATTGTAGCTGATCCACGAAAAAAAACTGCTTTTATATTACCGGGTTCTAGAGCTGTGTCTTTCATTATGCTTTCTCTCCCAACTCGAAATTCAGAGAAAAAGAATTCCAGATGGTTTTCTACAGTGGAGTGTTGTGGGTCTGGGATGTGGACTTTAGATTGAAAACGGTTGTAGAGAACTTTTGCATCAATAGTTCCATATCATTGCGGGAAGTTTTAGTGACCTAATATTCGTTCTCAGAGCGGACAGTAGCAGAACATTACCGACGCAATGATTGAGACGACATTTTTTTCAGACTACGTGATTTTTGAGCTACTTTTAACAACCTTTTCTGCCAATGCCAATGTAAGTCTTTCTGCGAAGATGTTCTACAGCTGCCATTTATTACCAGCCTTGCCATACGTGTTGGAGCAGGTTCAGACCCATTTCTTTTCTCCTTTCGAACAACTGCTTAACCGTAATGGAGATGAGATGTGATTTCCTTGCTTTTAATGAGCTGAGGCGAATTCAGCACGGTTTCTAAGTTCTTCGACAAGCAGCTCGTAGTCTTCGTTTATTTTTTCCTTAATTAGCCAGTAACGCTTGAATAAAATTTTATTCACAGTGCCCTCATCATATACAGGCTGACTCCTTCTCCTTGGTGAATGACGCGAATTCTTTCTAGTTTACAGCTGAAACAATTCTTCGTGTCAAGAAGGCGGTGATTGGAACCAGAGCAAATTATTGAAACTATAAATGTGCCGGTCAGGCATCACTTATTTGTATTTCTTTTCCAGAATTAACACTATACCTATTCGCTTTGCAGGGTTAAAACGAAGCTTCCGTTCCTAGTGAATTAACGAGTGGCCGAATGAGATAAATTCTATTAAGCCGACAGTTACCAGTTTAGTTTGTTCCACTGGGTGTATTTCTACCATTAGAAGTCGTTAAACGTGGCAGAACGATTTCGATTCTTAGGATCGGGAACTAGAAAGGGACTGTCATTTTTCTGCAAGAAAACTTTAAATAATGATCTTAGGTAGCAGTACTGGCTGAAATATGGGAACAAATGTGAAACCAACGATGATGTTCTAATGATTCCTCCATGCAAAATCCAACGTGCTACTTCGCTCGTGAAGAGCAGCACTGCACATTTTCTGGACGGAAATGTATTTGAACACCTGAAGGATATAACTACAGCATTTAACGCATGGGCTCAGCATTTTACACGTTATCTATATGAATTCGCTTCTACAGCTTAATAAAGATATAGCAGAACCATGTTGTTGGGTACCGTACTAGGCGAATGCCGGTGGATTTCTACAACACTTATAAAGATGTTCATGAGATAAGGATTTCTTTTAGATGCTTCATTTATAGTAAACAGAAAAATATATCCTAATGCTGAAGCCGTCTGGATCGGAAAGTCAACGGAAGAAATCACATGGATCTAGAGCTCAACGTGGGAAACGCGCACAATTTTTCTACCTCGGAAGCTTCCTTACGTAACCGAAACTTCGAAAACATGGATGCCACATAATTAAAGATTATTCAGAATCATTAAACGCGTTACAGGGCAAGGGCCGCATTACGCCGCATCAGGTAGAACAGAAGAAATATGTAGCCCCAGTTAATATCAGCGACCAAATGTGAGACCCGTTATCACACACTTCATGCCGTGAAAAATTAGTTGGGTCGGGTAAACCGTGTGTCTCAAGAATAACCGCTGCAGAAGCTCCGTTAGCCACCGAGCCCTACGTGACACCAAGTGCACATCAGGAAAACCGCTGAACAGGTTGTATTTCTCAATGGATCCTGTATAAAAATAATGTGATCTACTTCGTACTCCTCAAGACAACAGAATTGAATGGATTAATCTGACCTTCGAAACGAAAAAAGTAGAGACTATGCTAACGCCTATATCGATCACTCTGTGAGCTCTTTACTGAAGGCATTAGTCGACATTGCTTGCAATTTTTGCACGAGCGCTAAACAAAATCTCTTCATGGTTTCAATTTCATTGCAACTGTGGCCAGCAGTACTCTGTAAATATCCCAACTAAAACAAACCACTACTGTAATTCACTACTTTTCTGGAAGAAACTAGTGCAAACTTGGCAAACTCTCCCCATATTGAGAGAGAATGGTGGATGGTGACGATAACGAGGTGGAAACCACCTTTTAAAGATATCTGAGAATTCAAGCAAAAAGAAAGAAAGCTGTTCAAAACAGCAAAACAGTCTACATTACCTGTCGTCCCCTTTATAGTCCAGTGCGTCGAGCTGGCGTAAGGAAGTCTTCCATTTTTTCAGTGTCGCGTGCAAGAGTAGCCCAGCACGCCCTGCTCTCTCTAGGAACTTTTTTCACCATCATATTTTTCTTCTAGGGTTTTCGTAAAGAACTCAAAGAACTCTGAGCACCGGTTCGCTGCTCTTCTTGCGGTACGTTTGATATTCCGAGGAACCCATCCACTAACAGCTCTTGTCCATCGGTTGTCGTTCAATGCATTTTACCTGTCCGGCACACCGTATCTTCGACAGCTTGGTGTTTAGAAAGGAGTCTTCGGATTCTGACCGTTGACGTAGAGCGCAGCTTCGCATTTCCTTCCCTCATGTACATGACACGGGATATTTCTAACATGGTCTTTCGACTGCAGGTTCTATAACGCATAGTGGTCTTTCATCGTGCTTACATAGCGAGCAGGTTTCGGACGCATACATTTAGCCAGGAAGTAACCTGGAGTCGAGAAGGTGGGCACAGAGTCGGGTGTTGTATAATATATAAATATAATATATAATTATATAACATATAATGTAATACACAATATAATATGCATACGTTATGTAAATGGGATATATAATAGTATAATACATATAAATACATTAAAATATATATACACGCATATCCACGGATCTCCCTCATATGAGGGTTCTTGGATATGTCGCGATGCTACGTGGCTGGACGCCGGGTGGTGCATAGGAAGTCAGTCGCGGACCAAGGCGATCTTTGTTTCTCTGAGACCTATGCGGATCTAGGAAATGGACTCACTGTTTCTGCTGTGCCGATTTGGCACATACCTTCCGTATTTACGAAGACACATTCGTACATGCGTACTTGAGTGTGTTCTCGTTTATGCGGATTGTAATCTAAAAGTCAGGAGGCCAAAAGTTTGCAATTAGGTGAAGGTAAGTATATGCGAGGAGGTTAGGAATCGCCTAGGTTAGATAAGCTCCGTGTACACTCCGGGAGAGACTGGAAAGTAACCCTTTAGTGCACCTAGCTCCCACGTTTAGATCCCCCGCAGATTGTATGTAGGTATCAAAAAAACTAAAAACAGTAAAAGAAACGGGCCTCATTTCCCTGACCCCGAAGGAGCACCCGATTCGGCAGCGTTGGGTAGGACGTAGACGAAGAGGCTGCTAAAATCTCAGGACCAATGGAAGCTGCCTAAATCGCAAAGAACTACGGTGACAATCTCTACCTACAATGCACGCACACCCGCATCCGAGTCCTCGATAGAAACTTGGTCACTCAAGCAAGAAGGATGAGGTACGGCCTCGTCGGCCGGGCCGAGACGCGGCGCCACCCATTCAATGCCGTCTATGAAACCGGAGAAGAACTGTTCCTCGGTTCATGCGATAGTATTGAAGAGATATGGATCAATACCGGCTTTGAGAATCTTCGTCGTTAGCATATATTCTTTCATCATTGGAGACTTTAACGCTAAGACTAAACCAAGAAGGACGTCTGAAGAACGTCACACTGGGACCCACGAGCTAGGATGGAACGAGTAGAGTGGACGGCTGTCCGAGTTTATCATGACGACCAAGACCATCCATAGTAACTTACAATTCCAGAAGCTCCACTATAAACGCTGGACGTAGGAGTCACCCGATTTAGAATAGCATAACGAAATAGACCACATAACAGTAAATAGAAGGTTTTGTCTTACCGATATCGCTGTTGTCCCAAAATTCTACGCTGGATTAGACAGTCGCCACCTTCGTGCACGATTTTATTTCTCACGAAAAGGAGAAAAAGCGGCTAAATTTAAAAAACGAGTTTCTAAAACCGCTATAAACTTGGCCTTATTCAATGCACTATTCGGCTGTTGAGAGACGCCGTTCTCGACAACACGGACGAAGAATACGATCGGCTCATTCAACATTCTAAATCACTCCGAACTTCCTAAACTATGCATACAGGCGATAAGGAGAGATCTCAAAAGAGAAGAGCAGCAGTTATGGTCGAGGCTGCAGAGGCTAGGAAAGGCGTTCGCAAAGAACATCGAAGCTTCTCCAATTATAAAACCAAGATTATTTCACTCCAACGCCCAGGCGGAACAGTTACAGCGTTCAGAAATGAAATGGGAAAAGTCATTCACGACTACTACTCAGATCTCTTCAATAGTCACGTGGTCCTCTCTCAAATGAAATAAAGGAAGGTGGTTATGTTGTACCACCGGTTCTCTCTTCCGGAGTCCACCATGCTATTTCGTCGGTGAAAAATCGAATAGCACCGGGTCCGGAAAGGATAAAATCTGAACACTTGAAAAACCTTCTACCAGTCCTCATAAACACAATGGCTCGGCTCTTCACACGTTACGTGTTTGAATGCAAGGTCCCTACTCAGTGGAAGACCAGCAAGACTGTGCGGCTCGGTCGTGTAGTAGGTAACGTGTGAGCCTCCGAGAAGGGTAATAGCTGGTTTGAATATGAACTGAGGTCTTAGTTTTGCACAAATCTCAGCATCCTTGTAATTGTGCTCCGCATAACACTCCGCCGTGTAAAAAATAATAATACTTGAAACTAAGTTGCACGCAATTATAGTAGTATTGCTACATGCTGTGAAAGTCATTTGAAATCAAGAATTTGTTCTCATTGTAATAGATTTCTTTTTTCTTCTCAAAATCGCAGTTAAAAGTAGATTTTATGCGAATGCTTTCGCAGGACCAGAAGTAGCAAGACTGGCATAATTCGGTGCGAAAACTACCAAAGCCCAATCTACACTTCAATATCAAATATCAGACTTCTGCATCATCTGCGGACAAGTTCAACAAAGGCCTAAGACATTACCAGTAGAAGGGAGAGACATTCAAGAAAGTCATTTATAATGATGAGTATCACGACAAACCTTCACGAGACAGAATCTAGTTGAGAACGACTAAAACACAGTGTATGTCATGCATCATTTTGGTTCCGAGACTACGTTTTTTCATGACATTTGCCTTCTAAAGCCTTTGCAGACTATGGTACTCCCACACGTCTGCAAACTCGAAAGAGTCACCGCCATAGGCGAGCAATGCAAGGCTGAACGAAGTGGAAAATGAGATGGTGATGCTACTATTTGTTATGTCGGCTGCCCAAGTGTTTAAGTCCGTTGGGATCGAACCCTCCATTACCCTTTCAGGAAACTCAGGTGCTGTTCATTACATCAAAGCAGGTCATTGCCTTGCTTTTCTCTACGCCAATCTCATTCCTTTGATCAGTTCTCCTGCGCTTCAATTTCTTAGAAAAATTGGCAACATTGCAATGATTACAACGTATAATTTCTATCTTCTGCCCATTATTTCTTCACACCAGGTTATGATGTGAAATATACCACAATGGTTATATGATATTTGGAAAACCTAGATGCCAGGCCAGATCGAACCGCGCTTACTCTTTTCAGGCAGCTCATGTGTTACGCATGACACCACCGAAGCCCTCTTTCTGCCTTTCTCTCAGCCAGTCTTTCTACCCTAATGGTGTCATCAGCAATCACCTGTGACGGGAAAAAACGGGCAGTACATAATACTCACACATTGTTGTTTCGAATACAGCCTCAGCTTAACTGGGTTTAATGCCTATTTGAGCACTCCAGATCATTTCTGTTGACGGATTGCTAATGGGACAGTTAGCGTAAAAAGACTGGCTGAGAGAAACGCAGAGCGACGGCCCTCAGTAGTGGAATGAGTACCACGTGAGCCTGCGGAAAGGGTGGTTCGATCTAGTTGTATTACAAAGATTGTTTGCGCGATGTTTGTAGCTAACATTGGTTTGATGCAACGTGAAAGTCTCTAGTGCCCATCAATTCGTAGGAATGAATGGTCCTATTTTTCACTCAGATTTCAAAAAAATAAAGAATACTGATGAAAGAATTACTTTTGGAGAGAATGAAGTTGTTGATGAACAAACCAAATTTATTTAAATATCATGAACTGTTCACGCTGTCTACACTGAGAAGTAGTCTAACAGTTGCGCTGATCGTCACGTTTGTGGGCATAGCTGTTCAAACGCGTTCTTGCAGAGTCAATGTGGAACCTCATTATTAAACGATCCGTTATCTTCACAATCACTTTACTGCTGCACTTGGTCGAATTCACAATACCAAGTCGTTCATTAGTTGCATTCATCTGTTTCTCAGGATGAGGTCGTAGTTGTCGTCGCTCAATGTTTAACTGCTTATCCACATCTAGGACACACGAGGTGGTCTCTCGACTAACTGGGTGGAATTTTAGCATTGAGCTATGTGTACTATGTGTTTATGATACAGCACAAACTAAGTAATAGTAAAAGAAGAAACAAGCTGTTCGGCCTTGTTAACTACGTTTTTTTTGAAAATGTAAAAAGAGATCATCACATGTGGCTAATCAGTCTATTTCAAGAAACAGCTGCAATAGCTACAATATCTTTTAGTTTTTCCTGCTGCACAGTGTGAACGGAATCACTGTCATATAAGTAGAAACAGTGGCAGTCTCTTCAAAGGTTATGATTTTATATTTTGCTTAGACTCGTTATGTCTCCTTTTAAATTGGAGAAAGAGCATTGCTGATGAATTTATGGGAAGCTAGACAACACCACAGATGTTTAGGCGATCTCGATGAGTGTTTGATGAGATGCATTGGTAGTACACTCTGAAATTGGTGGTTGACACATGCACGGTGTTCTTTCACATTTTCTTCTGCTGGAAGCTGTTGACATATTGAGGAAATGAAGAGCGATTCTGAATATAGATATGACTAGTGGCGCTCTTCAGAACTGTACAATGAATAATGGATGCTTGCTGTGTATGCCTTTACTAATATCGAGCTGCTTCACAAAGCTTTTGATGCCGTCGAAACACAAGTCGTCGTAGAGCCTTTTCGACAACCACGGCTTTCATTTCCATACAATAGATGTTCTTCAATGTTGCGTGGTATGCAAATCTAATAAAAATTTTTATCACAATTTTTATTAAAATAGCGACTTCTGCTACTAATTGTTATAAAGTCAAGAGCATAGTAAAGTGAGCTGATTTCCAAATTGAATGAGGTATATGTGCGGAAAAACCAATGAATTGTCCAAGGTCTTCACATAATTGTGGAGCCTACAAGAACGCTGCATCACGGATAACTAATGAGTCCTCTTGCGATAAATATCCCATTCGATCAACGTTCATTACGTCAGTGTACAGAGAGAACCATAGATCCTCAAGTCGCACCCGAATCTACGCCGGAACCCCACAACCGCTGTGGGTAGCGATTAAAAGAAAGCCATACGAAAAGAATAAGAAATGTGACCGAAATTACACAAGACGGGGAGCCCTGTAAGTATCTAAATAGATGACTTTGAAAAAAATTAATGAGGATTTGGAAAATTTGTAAATTTGGTCATCTGTGATAGACTACACGAGAAAGTGACTACACGAGAAAGTGACGTGAGAAAGTGCGTCAGAAACCTGGTCGTTGGTAAGCAGGATGAAATATCACTCAGCGTTATTGAACGCGCAGTCGAAAGGACGATGCTAAGAGTATCTCGTGTCACACTTGTGAGTGTGGGGATTCGAAACTCCGACCTGCGACAGCGTTCAAAAATCAATGGAGCCCTTCTATACGTCAAACAGTCGAAGATAGGGTGAGCCGGACGCGTAACGCGTATGAATGACAACCACTGGATAAGAGCCATTGGTGACTCGATTCCCTTGGGGGTATCAAACGTAGTGGAGGAAGACCACCGACCTGATGGTCAGAGTTCTTCACGAAAAGCCTAGAAGAGAGGTATGATGCTGAATAAGTTCCTAGAACGAGCAGAACCCATTGGGCTAGCCTTGCACACGACAGGGAAAATGGAAGAATTAATGGTGCTCGCTCGAGTCACTCGACGATCAGTGGGACGGCAGGTGATGAATGTGGCACGAATATTGGTAGATATCATGTATAAAAGCACATACTTGTCGCTGTTCACATCCCAATAGACCACTATTTCCTATTAATTCATCCCCAGTTCCCTCGTCGTCTTCGAACCCTCGCAGGTTTTCCATCGAATCGTAGAATAATGTCTGGAACACTTATTTGTGTATGTACGCATGTGAGTATGCATTAGGGCAATACATATGTACATATATATGTGCACATACATATATAAGCAAGCTTACGGGTGCATATGATAGATGAAAACAGAGTGTTCCCCTTCCATATGAGGATAGGGCATTATTTCCTATTAAGTCATCTACAATTACCTTTTTCTTCTTCGAAACTTCGTGGGACTTCGACCGAATCGTTAGAATCCTCCCTAGAACACTTACCAGTGTAAAAGAAATAATGAGGAAATGTAGAGATGAAACTATTATCTATGAGTACGAATAAACGAGATCACCATCAGCTCTTCGATGTCGCCTCGAATAGACGAGTCTAAATCATTCGACAACGAAAGCTTTTCCACCATCTGAAGAGCCCAAATTTGATAGAATACCGGTAGTTCTCTAACACACCTTAAGAAACTGGGAATTCCAGTATTAACATACCAGACGGTTTAGAATTACCACGCTAATCTGCTACATTGTTAAGTAATAACCTGTGAATAATCGCAATTCCTGGTTATCTCGAGGCAAAAGAAACCTTTTGTTTTACTTTGTTTATTTCTTCATGTGGACTAATCTATCACTGTACTTCTTTAAATTGACCATCCAAGAGTTTACTAATAAAATTTAGTCGGCTTCGAGTGGGAGACCTCGACTCGGCTGATATTAGGCTGTTCGAAAATAAATGAGCGTTTATAACCATTTTCTTTTTAATTTTCTATTTTATTTGGTTTGACCCGTCTTCACGTCTACTGTGTAGTTCCCAGCACTTCTCATTTCCCCGCATCCACTCTCCACGGAGACCTTCCAACTTTTACGTGTGACTTCGGTTGTTAGCTTGACGAATGTCTTTTCATCTTGAACGTCGTAGAATACTAGTCGAGCAATTCTCCCTGGAGTCCTGAGATAGTCGGGCTGGAGCGCTCCCAAATGGATTGCAGCGAGCGATTCTTTCCCAGACGAGTCTGGTATTAATTTAGCAACTCCGGAGGGGATGACAGGCTTGGTTGGAGAGGAGCGGAATCGAACTAGCACCATGCTTGTCATGACGGACACCACTACCACTGTGCTATCCGCCCCTGTTTATAACTATGTTGTCTAAAATGTCATAACTTGTTTGAAACAAAACTTTATCAATCATCTTAGTCTTCACATTTTTTGCCAACGAGAAACAAGTTTACCTTTTTCAGTTGCATTAAATTCTGGAGTTCTGGAAGCAATGAATTCGTTGAAGGCATTTTCCTTTTGCGTCACCATGGTTGGTGAAGCATTTCTCGCGTAGGAAGATGTAAAGGTGCGTGAAGTGATAGTCGGTAGGCGAGGGGTCTCATGAATATGGCGGATGAGGCAAAGTTTCGTAGCCCAACTCGTTCAACTTCTACAGCGTAGTCAAGCAACGTGAGCCCAGGCACTGTCGTGGAAAAAGATTGGTCCTTTTCCATGGACTAATGCCTGTCATTGTTGTAGCAGCTTGCGGCGCATTTCGTCGACCTGTTGGCATTAGTTCTCTGCCGTAATCGTTTCGCTAAGATTTTCTCGAACTTGGGCTGGTAGAATACAAACAGTATGGGCGAGATAACACCCACGAACGCAGGCACGACCACGTCAAACGTAAACATTTAAGTGCCAAATAGGCGAACGGAAAAAAGAAATCCACTGCGTAGAGTCCTCTACGCCTTGCACGAGGTCGCTTTTGCCCGTGTTTAACCCTCTATCCGTCACTGTGATACCTCAGTGAGGGAGATACACGGATGAGAAGGAATAAGTATTTCCAAAACCTATCCTATTTTAAACGTTAAATAAAAAAAACTTAGTAAGATAATATGGTAGCGTTTCGTACCGTAGGAAGCACAATAGGACTTCCACCATTAGCAAACGGGAATTCATCGGCTGTGATGGCATTCATAAAATCATACGCTTGTTCTTCTCTCTCATGATCATTCATGAGTGCTGAAAGAAACATTTCATTCAGTGACGTCGGCACAGTAGAGGAAATCGCTTTGTATGAAATCTTGAGAAAGTTGTTCGTCTTCAGAGTGAGAGTAGATGTATTTGCACAACGTACACAATTGGTAGCATCACTTTGCCTGCTACGCAACAACACAATACATATAAAAGCTAAAAGCTCTCGGCGTTGATCAATCGCTGAGGGTGCACCATGCATTCGGCTTCATTGAACATCATTGGAGGTGATTGAATGCATATCTGGCCTTCACAATGACTCCCGGTGGGCTACCAATGTATCGAATCAGTGCTACTATCCTCCCAGAGAAGTCTGGTACCAATTCGCCGATTCCGAAGGGATGCAAGGCTTGGTGGGCCATAGCCGGCGGAATCGATCCCATGCGTACTGCAGGGCGCATCCGACAACTGCGCCACACGCTACCTTTACAAGACATGTGTATATGTGTATATATACACATACATATACAAGTATCAATGAGTGTGTGTATATATAATATGTGGACAGCAGAAAGACTGAGCACAAAAATATAGGCGAAAAATAAATGTTCACATGAAATTATTATATCAAATTAAGTCTTATTAAATATAAATGCAACTGAGCCCAAAGTTTCGCCGCCTTATTTTGTATGCAGAAGTTTCTTGATGAGAAATTGCAATGTATATTTAATTTAACACCTGCAACTTGGTCCTGTTATTTCTAAAAAACAATCCAGATTGGGTTAAATTACCTGCCACGATGCCACTATCAATTTCCGCTTCGGGAATTTCGAGCAGGTAGTCAGACACATCCAAATCGGACGACTGCATGTTGGGTCTTCTAGAAATTCAATCTTAGACGGTGGCTGGGAGATCACAAGTAATTGGAGTGAATGACAAGGAAATGCGAATAAAGTCGACGCTATTATGTGACATGTTTAGCTCTATAGAACACAAATCAATACATATAGTATAAAATCAAGTCAGAGCACGAAATCGAGCTTGTGAATTGGTTGCGCTGATTATCGATGTTCTTGCTCTGCCAGTAGGGTCTTACGAGGTTATCGTTAAGTATTTGGCTTGTGATATTGGGTTGCAACCTTTCTATGCCAATGTTCACTCAAGAATGAAGAAAAATCGATATCACACGCAAGTGGGTATAAACAGCAAAGATAGTAATAAAATCAGTACAGCAGCATGATATAAAAATGAAAGAAGGTAAAGGAGGTAATTGAGAATGGTAACCTGCTTCAACAGATTGAGAAAAAGGAGGAACAAGTGAGATAGGTGAGTGGAGCTGGGAAGAGTTGAGGTCAAGCGGTCGAGTCGAAGAAATGAGAGGAAATGGCTCCGCTACCAAGAATCGCATCTCACCTGAGTTAACAAGTGAGCGCAACGGTACGCAATCTGCGCGATATGCAGAATGCCTCGAAAAAAACAGGAAATGTCTGTATACATGTTCTTACGAACTGCCCTTTTTTCCTAGCTGACGCTAGGTGGGTACAGAAGTTCTTGTTGCTGCTGGCGCCTTTGTTCAATGGTTGACGTTTCGGTGATTTCGCCCTCCTCAGAGCCCGGACGTATAATACGTAACATTAGCTGCACGATTCGGGGGATTACTTAGTATTAATGAAGATCCAGTATACAAAAAAGACGCCAATTCACAGAAGCCACCCACCTTGCAGTTGGACTAAACGTCTGTTGTCCACTACAGTAAATGAATGAGACCTACCCGTGAGGATGTGCATCAAAAATAATTCCGAGATAAGGTGACATATCACGTGTGACAGTGATGCATCGTTTCTGTGGTCCATCCTTGGGCCTTTGAAATCTATTCAAAATGCCTCTAGAGCCCTGAAAGTTAATGTTCTGTACTCTTACGTCAGAATCCGAACATTCGCTTCAAAATCGTCACCATTGTCTCCCTGTCCGCTTTGTGTACCTAGAGACGTAGTTTTTCGAATTCTCGCTTTTCCATCTAGATGTTCTCTTATTCGGACACAAAGTGGTCCACCGGTTTCGCTTATGTATTCCTCACCACATGCCTTACACGAGATCAAGTAAATTGTACCCAAACTCCCGCAATCCTCCTCGGTAGGACAGATTACACAATTTTCTGAGCTGCACAAACGACTACACAGGTGGTTGCGAACCAGCTAAATGCGCACGGAATGCTATCGAAAACCAACTCGCAAAAGTATACTAGTGCATTACCTTCTCTCAGCCTTCACACATGAAAAAGCGAATGCTGGCACAAAATGGGTGCGATAGTACATTGCATACTTTTATGATGGTTTTCACATGATTTAACAGCATTCGCTCAGGTCCTTGAATTACCAATAACACTTGTTTTGTAAACGGAATGGTTAGGCTGCCTCTTATTATTTGAGATGCTTCTTAAACCTACTTCACTTCTCCTTTTTCACTTGTGTTTCGTTTTTTGGCTGGAGAAATTGTTTTCTAATGAGCTTTGCTTCAGGTTTTTTGTAAAAGAACCTTTTTAGGTTATTTTCGATCATCAATTGATGAACTATTTTCTTTCCTTTTATCACTTTGTTCTCATTTCCGGAATCAGAGTCTGTTACTACTCCGTTTCTAGAACGTTCTCGT
Source organism: Angiostrongylus vasorum (assembly GCA_018806985.1). NCBI lineage: Eukaryota > Metazoa > Nematoda > Chromadorea > Rhabditida > Metastrongylidae > Angiostrongylus > Angiostrongylus vasorum. The sequence continues at coordinate 516,501 of JADANN010000392.1, forward strand.
TTACATGGCACTGTTTGACTTAAATCACCAAACTAGTGATCTCAATTTTTTAACACGTATGGTTTACAGCAATCGTGCATTTCAACGATTCCTGGAAATATTGAGCTTCTAAAGAGATTCGCAATCCAAACGTCGTCGGTAGTAATTTCTTTCATGAAGACTGAAATGATTAACACTTTTTTGATAAATTCATTGCAGGGAGAAAGAACCGATGGCTATGTCGCTGTTGATCACGCAAATCGAGCCATAATTGCGTCGTTTTCAAGTGTAGCATCAGGGAACAAGTTGGTATGTCCAACCAAATTTTCGTTTCGTAAGAATTAGCAATGTCAGCGCTGCCTGAGGATTAGAGTTTTGTCTTTCTCTTACTTATAAAATGTGCAGTGATGGTGGCATGTGCTTCAGTTCCCCTCTTGTGCATCGCCGATAAAAAAGTGCTGGAAGACGACTATTCTTTCGAAAGTGTAAGAATATTCCTTGAGCGATTCAATAGCTCAACGTCTTTTTCCCCTTGTAGATGAACTTTCACACCGCAACTCATTGGATTCACAGTTCATTCTGCATATCACTTCTCTCTACTTTTTAAAATCGCCTTCCACTATGTAATAACAGGAAGGTTATGCCAAGTGTGAAGAAGAAAAAAATTATGCATGTAGTTTAGACTTCTAGAGAATACTAGAACATCAATCTTGAAAAATTCCATTTCCGGAGAAAAACGATGTTAGGAAACGCTGAATACAGCCAGAAAATCAAAAACATTTGGCATTTTGAAAGAATGGTGGGAAGGACAAATTTAGCCGGGATGCTACAGTAGTACATGGATGTTGAGGTTGGTCGCTGAATTTGTGGGGGAAAACCTAGGTAATACATGATTGAAAAAATCCAGCCTTTCATTTTTCGGCCAACTCGTCGAGTTCCGTAATGAACTTTATTAAAGGAAGTATAAACCGTCAACATCTACAAGTCTTTGACAAAACACAGATTTGTTAGTTCCGTCGAAATGATATGCTCGCTTTCTGTAGCCTACAAGTCGTTCCTTTCCTTTCCTTTTTCGTTGTCGACGCTCGAGCAGCGAAAAGGTGAAGAAATGCAATTCTGTCCAGCAGAGCAGAATGAGTGATGCAGAATGGGTCGTTAACCCATTCGTGACAATGAGCATTAATTTCAATGAGTATGTCGGAAACATTGCGACTGATACGCACTTTTTTTGAACACACTATTCTCATGCTGGCTATTCCGTTGGCAAAACAGAGTTTTTCACTGTAGTCTCGATAGTTTCTCCAGGACATGTTATAAGGACATATTGAAGGACAGTTTTTTATACGTACTACTTTACAGAAGCCCCACAAGTTCAACACTTATAAACGGACACCTTTCCGCAATGATAAGTTGGAAAGTCACTGAGGGCACGCAATAGATGCAATTGCAGTGTAGACATATAATCGACGCCATTGAAATGAATGGAGGTTAGGAGCCCGGCTGTTTTCAAAGTGCCTTTTCAGCATTTAATCCTACTGGGTGTCTCTTTGAAATCGTCGCATATTTTTAACACTCGTTGTGTCGAACTTCCACTGGTACTACGAAAAACGTTATGCACAAAATCATTCATTTCATTCAAACAGAATTTGCGCTTCTTACATATAATATGGCGCTGACAACCATCCACTCGCTCTGCACAAAGAATCCACACATCGATCACGAATATGCATTTATATACAAAATTTTACTTCTTAAGTTTATACTTTGTCATCAGTACTAAAGCACTCTAAACAATAATCTTTGTTGGTGTTATTGGTGAATGGTCCATCGATCAACAACACCAACTACAAAGACATCGACCTTGCATCAGCTCAAGAAGATTTATTATATGGATATAAAGATGTAAAAAAGATTTATCAGTTTATAAGATCATATAAGCAAGTGTGTCAACTATTTATGCAAAGGTTTATAGAAAGTCGGTCTTTTTGAATAATCTTTGTTGCCATAATGTTGCTGAGATATTTGCAAAACTCCGGACCGTTTCTGTGTGCTGTGGGGACCGAACACGCTACTATCCTTTCCGGGGGGCTAACGCGTTCACCACCACACCTTGTGGGTCCTTCGTTCCGCCTGTCTCTCAGCCGTCTTTGCAGTTACTACTTGGCATGCTTTATCTGTTCTCTTTGTATGTATTTGTTGCGTCGCTTGCATTTATTACTAACCTGCTTACTATGCTTTATGAGAAATTAAAGTCGTCATGTTTTGCCAACAACTTATAACAAGTTATACAGGGTCAAAAATTTTTTTTGCGCTGTGAAGAGAGAACATTTATCACGTAGGAATTCACATACCGTAAGGCAACATTAGCTGATGTTATTTCTAAATTGTTATATGGTGTAATATACTGAACATTATGAAGAGATCAGCATCTTCCCTATGGATTTATTTGTTCCCCTTCCTTTCCTTCTTCGTAACTTCAGTCATCATTCCTTCCATTCACTTCCTTCAGGTCGCTAGAGGCGGACTACAAGAGATTTTTTTTAGTATATTCAATAGATTGTTTCATTCTTAATGAAAAGAAAAAGTGACGTGTGATCGACAATTAATTGGTAATCCTTTCTTTACTACCACTATTATAAGTCATAGATTGCATGGAATCCATGAAGAACATGGAAAAACATCAAGTGTACTTCACATATCACGAAAGACATTGCCAAACGATAGTAGCATGTTGTCAGAGAGTGGATGGTTGTTTATCAAACACAAGAGTTAAGTACATTTCAAAAACGTGAAGATCTACATAGAAGAAGACAGAGAATACATAAAATGGCAAAAAAAGCAGCGGAAATATGTGAAGACAAGCACAAGGATACCAGAATGGTCATTTTTGGCGCGTAATGTGTCCGGGTCACATTGATTTTAATGCGTTTCGTATGCAGCAAAAAATACGCCGTCCGTTCCATGCACGCGCCACACAAAATCAGTATTTATTAGTAAGTGTTGTCGCAAATGAGTCAATGTCGGCCTAAGGTTAACCCATTGCTCTACGGGTAGCGGTATTGTGCGGCTGAACCAACGGAACTACGCACAATTTCACGTCGGCTTTGGACTTTCCGGTTCTTTTAGCATTCAAGAGTCTCTCCTCAACAAATCGAGAAGTTGAGACATTGCGAACACGACAAGATTGTAGAAAAGATTTTGAGCTATCTTATTATGAGTGCGAATGATATGTATGCTACTATTTACACGTTAGTCATAACGTTAGCTATACCTGCGGTCGATGAACTCTTTCAAAAAACATGTTCTTTTTTGTGGATTGTTAAGTGTGGAGAATGCCTTTTCTGGTCCATTTCCTCAGCTTTTTGATCTGATTTCGATTAGTCATCGAACGCATGCACATAGTTTGGTAAAGAAGCTTTGGAACCCACTGAACCAAATACGTATATTGTAGTGCTTAGTGACCATAGGGGGCCGTGTAGCGCAGTGGTCAGAGGCGCTCTGCAACACACACGTGGAATCGATCCTCGCGCCCAAGGCCCTCCAAGCCCTCCATGTCTCGGCAATTTGATACCAGGCTTGTCTGGAAGGATAGCAGCGCTGGCTCGTTACATCGGCAAGCCACCGCGAGTCATTGTAAAGGCCAGATATGCACTCAATCAGCTCAAAACGATGCTGAATGATGTCGAATACATGGCGCATTTCTCAGGGACAGATCAACGCTGAGAGCTTTATCCTTTCTATCCCTTAGTGTCCATACGGTCGTTTGGTTCAGATCGTTATGGACACTGTAGTGTCCCTACAGGGTGGAATAGATTAGTGTTGACTAGCTTTCATTAGGATTTTTAGAATGTTTTTTATTGCAGTGGTATATCTGGAATCTTAAGTTTAACAACTTTAAAGACAAAACTTGAGAAAAATTACGCTTGCTGTACCAACTGTGGAGCAAAAAATTCTTCCATTATTTTGTTAAGTACTCATTGTGCCCATGTTATAGAGAACTTATCAGCACCTATGAAGCCAGCTGTGTAGTGAATGTGTTTCACTGTTCTTTTAATAAATTCCCTATTTAATAGCAATAGCTCATTTTAGTGTGCCGTAATGAATTTAAGCAGAAAAATTTCAGCAGGCTTATAATAGCAATTTGAAATGATGAAGCGAGGAACTGGAACTTTCCTTTTCTTCAAAGAAAAAAAGCGACATTCTCGAAGTATGCAGAAATTACCCCACATTTTCATATCTGTTGTAAAAATATGAATGACCCAAGGATTAGGTTATACCATACATATGGACTTACACGATATCGTCTTTCTGTTTTCGGCATTCATATTTTTTGCAAAACTCCGGACTGCAGGTTTCTGCGGTGGGGGGACGAACGCGCTATTGTCGTTTTCGGGAGTAACGCGCTCACCACCACACCATGCTGGTCCTTCGTTTCGCCTGTCTCTCAGCTAGTTCTATCCATCAGCGCCATCAGCAATCACTCGTCAACGAGATTGGTCTGAGGAGCCCACATCGGCATTGAAACCAGTTAAGCTGAGACTGTAGCTGAATTCACAATGTTTACTTTTTTATTTTCTGCCTACTATAATTTTTTACGGCAGGGTATTAACTCCTCGGAAAGAACAATAGCGCGTTCGTTCTCCACCGCAGACACCTGCGGTCCGGAGTTTTGCAAATATCTCAGCAATTTTGTGGTTGTATTTCGCTTAATACCTTGCCGCAAAAATTGTAGTAGGCAGAAAATAGAAAGTAAACATTGTGAATTCATATTTTTATATATTTTTCGTTATTTTACATGGCCCGTCATCACCTGTACTGACTGGATTCCAGCATTTCTTGCATTTGACTCGTTTCACCACATGCAGCATCCACAAAAAGCCTTCGAACATTTTGCTTATTGTTTAGACTGTTGTATCTTCTTTATGAATATCTTAAAGTACTGATCGAGTCATTTCTCCTTACAATCTTCGATATAGCTAGGCTAAGACGTTCCCACATGAATTTGAGGAGAGCGTTGGGACGTGGGTCAAATTAGTGCTTTCGTTTCTTGATCGACGGCATCACTAATCACTGCTCTGTTCCAGCTCCTAGCATACATGTTATTAAGAAAGAAAGTAGTTCACAACTAGTCTTTGCTCAACAAGCAGCATTCTGTCCACCGTCGTCATGATTCCATTTTGAGTGGATTTGGAAATTATGCACAGTCAAAACAATGGAATTACGATTCTAGTTGCGTACTTAAGTGGCTGTTTTCTTATCTAACTGGTTGGTGAGATGGTGAAATACATGAAAAATGCTAGAGATGCCATTCTTACGAGGGCGGTGCTCCTTCACCCCTCCGTGGGTTAGCTAAGCTTTCATTCTTCCTGGGTCAGGGAAATTAGTACTGGACTTGTCTGGAGGAAGCTCACTCTCTGCAATCCAAATGATAACAATTTTCAGTGTTGGGGTTGGTGGTCTTTCAAGAATCCGTGATAGCAGGGGGTAAGGTATTCCTATGTCTTCACCAAGCAGACAGTGACACTTGTCTATTGGAAGGTTTCCTGAAATGCGTCTGAGACTCTTTTTAACATGGTATCAACGATCATTCCATCGATTAGCCATGGACGATGCACTGAGCCGAGTCTCAGCAAAATGTAGAAATATAATAAAAATGAGTTAGATGTATGCCTTTCTTATCAACGTGATGAACGGAAAAACTGTCATTATCTTTTTAGATTGTCATGCTTGCACGAAATTTTTATAGCTCTTTATTCTAGCTAAAGTTTATTTGCGTTGGCCTTCTTTAGGGCCATAATGATTTGAGTAGTCTGTCCGCAGCCGTTCGTTCTTCCCGTTTAGGTCTTCATAGTCGCATCGACTCGAATCTGCTGGAGGAGCATTCCGCACTAATGAAGTAATGTTGCTCTATTGTTATACCTTGTAGCTTCGAAAAGCCGTAAATCCCTATTCTCATTTCTATTTACAAAACGACATTTAGTTTTTAGTTGCGAAAGTAAGATTATGCAGATCAACTAAAGGTTAAAATCGCTCTAGCTTAATTTGTGAATCGATTGAGGCAATAATTGTGACTCCTCAAATTTCTCATGCGAATCACTGATATTTTGGTTGTCCATACCCCTTTTGTTTTACTGATTAATTTAAAAACAGTGAAACATAGTGTTCTGAGCAAATGGGGCGGGTTTTCTAGCCATTGATTTTGTTTACATGTCGCCATCAAATGCACTATTTTTTTCAGAGCTCGATAGTCTTACCCCTAATGTTTTTGCGCAATTTCAGGATAACACTAAATTATTTTCAGTTCTATACACATTTCAATGCAGAATTTTTTCACCAACAGGCAAGCTCAATTTGAAGGATCAGACGGCCTTGTGAATAGGTAAAGAATGGGGTGCTTAAGATACTATGACTTTGTGGTTATGTGGAAACCTTTGAGATTATGCAGAAACCTTATGACTATTTGAAGTGAAATTTCACATATGTCATTCTTTATTGTTTTTACACTTCTGTTATCATTCTAAGCTACGATGGTGGCCGTAAAATAAGGGATTGAGCACGACGAGATAGTTTGGACGACTAATTATTGTGCTAGAAATTTCGTTGATACACCTGTCACTTATCCCCTTGCCAATCGCCCAGGGGATTCGTGAATAGATTATTAATTTCTCTATATCTGGCGAAGAATCTTTCTCCTGTAAAGGTGCCAACAAAATCTCAATTTGTGGATGCTTCGCTCTATATTCCAATAATTTACGTTTACTAGAAGGACACAGATGAAGCTTGCATTATTTTTTCATTTGGAACTCTCGTTCAGAGTTCACAAATTAGATTGGTGGTCTTTTATTTGTACTCTTAATATTTCGTGGCAAATGGGTACTTATCCAAAGTTCTCATAGAAACGCATCATTCATCCGGATCTCCTGCTTTTCGGCATCTTGTTATTTGCCAGCCTCCTCTATTTTCCATTGCCAATGTAGATCGGATCTCCAAATTCTCTCCCCCAGTTAGTTCATGCGGGTGCTTCAGGCATCATACTTTCCATGCGGCTTCCAAAACTGGTGACCGTACTTCCATGGAAAGGTCACAAAGCAAAAGAGTTGAACGTGGAGCCTGGTGTCCTTAGAGTTTTTCTTGCCATGTTCAGTGCTCTTGTAAGTTAGGCACATTTATTCCTGTTTAACCCTAGAGCTAAGCCGTTCACTTTGTTCAGCTGTGCTCAGGGATAATCGTTCCAATGAGCACGATTGAAACGCTAGAAATGCGGTTATCTCCAACACACCATTTCGTTGAAGCTCAGATAAAGGCTGATTTTCCACAAACGCTTTCGTAATCTGCCAAAGCTCGTTCAAACAAGCTGAAGCTGGTTGATACAATATAGCAGAAATTAATTTGAAATTCAATAAATCGCATATTACCGCTGTTTTGCGATTTCCTTCTTGAACCATGCAGTTTCCACTACTTTATCTTTTACTGAAAGTTTTCTAGGCATGAAGCCATTGATTTGCATGTACAGCTCTGAAAGCGTGGAAAATTAATTTAGCAATATCCCGAGTTAGTAATGATACCTCGACTCCACTACTGGGCGTTCCACGTGTAGATAGATTCCTTTGTCGACTAGTCGAGGACGAGAGTTCTGTGGCTGCTTGCAACGGATGGTCTTGGTCTTCATAAAAAAATCTATTACATTGTTCAGAAATAAATGAGCGTTTCGAAATATTTATTATTTTAATGCATTTTTACCTATAAGGTATTTTTTTACACTTTATGAAAAAAATAAATTTTTTTCACCAATTTTGAGCTTCGCTATTTCAGATGTCAAAAAAGAATTTTTTGTAAAATTTTCTTTTATGAGCTCAATCTCTTTCGTAGGGCAGCAAAGACGCCCGAAACATTAATGAATTTCAGGGTTAGGGTAGTGTATGTGAATCAACAGTGCGAACATAGTTCCTGAAATTCCCATCTTTCCTCAAGATAAGGAAGGCCGTGGACGTCCCAAAGAACTTGACGACGGCGAATTGAAGGCACTAGTGAAAGAAAAAACGTGAACAACTGTTCGAGAGCTTGCAGAATATCTTATCGTAAGCACAGAAACAATTTCCACTTTCCGGCATTAGTCAACAGGAAAAGACCAATCCTTCTCCACGACAACGCCCGGCTTCGCGTTGCGGAACCAGCGCTACAGAAGTTGGAAAAGCCAGGCTACAAAATTTTGCCCTTGCTGCCATATTCGCCAGACCTCTCGCCTACCGACTATCACTTCTTCAAGCATCATGACAACTCTTGCGCAAGAAATGGTCCACCATCCACGATAACGCAAAAAATACCTTCAACGAATTCATCGCTTCCAAAACTCCAGAATTCTATGAAACTAGAATAAATAAGTCTTTCATTGGAAAAATGTGTAAATTCAAATATTTTTTATTTTTTGTTAATAAAGTCTTGCTTAAAGCAAGTTACATTTTAAAGAATATAATTAAAAACGTTCATTTGTTTTTTGAACAAATTAGTGGATGGCCTCTCACGCTTCTCGTTCACTATAGGTCTCTTTGTGAAGTTCTTTGGACGTTTGCTGGGACCAGTATTTTTTCCGTCATTGATGATGTTAGAGAAGGTCGACTTTTTCCTGTAATCTCCATAAAAAGCTTCAATTTCAATTTGTATCGCTAACGAAAACAGTAAAATCCGCCATTGCACCGCGTCTAATCAGATGGTGTCGTCCATTTGGAGTTGTTACCTTTTAGAAGAAATTCATGTTTGATACCAAAGTTCGTGTTGACGATGACACTTTGTACTGTCTATGCTACAACATCCGCTGCTCTTTCGTTCTACTTACTTGATACTTGATACTTGTACGGCCCGTCCTCACTAGTTGTGCGCGCTCCAGCATAATCACCATATTTTGGAGATTTGCTGGTTAAGTCATTGTGGTTCCCTGGAATCCCTGAGGACAGCCTGACCAAAGTCTGCCCCACGTCTTCACCTCACGGGCAGCCTCAGCCCTCGTTGATCAGAGGGAGATTTGCCAGCATGCGACTTTGATAGCAGGACGATGGGAGATCCTGGTACTGGTTTACTGTTAACTAGGCTTCCTGATGGAAACGCCGGACTCTTTTTCAGCTTGGGAGACCCCTAGCGGGGGGACGAATTCCCCCGCTGTACATCGCAGTCCGACACCCAGAAACACCTCCCAGCCACGATGAGACGGTAAACCGTTACGAGGTAGTTCTTTCGTTCTACTAGAAGAGAAAATGCTTGCTTTTTTTCTATCTGGAGGATACTGGCACTGCTTTTAGGCATTTGTTGAAGAAAACACGAAACTTAATTATTGGGTATGATTTTGTATCGCTTTACGTGAACTTGTAATTGCTGCGATGGACAACTGTCAAATAGAATTCAATCTAACCGAGCGGTTATAAATGAACCTGAATTAATCCAGGCAGGGTTCTTCCAATGAGTGCTGAGTCCAGAAATTCCTTCTGAAGAATTTTGAATTCGGCAACGAAAATGCCTTTCGAAGCTATCATACCTATATTTCATGCCAATGGAATTTGTCATTTTGTCTTTATTTAGTAGAAATAATAACAAAAATCGGCCAATCTGGATGTTATGGGGTAAGTGGAGTTGTTTTCAGAATGCTAATGAACATTAAGGCGCGTGTGGAGCAGTGGTCAGAGGCGCCCTGCAACACACGCGTGGAATCGATCCCAGCACCCATGGCTCACCAAGCCTTACATCCCTCGCAAATTGGTAACAGACTTGTCTGGGAGGATAGCAACACTGGCTCGATACATTGGTAGACCACCGCGAGTCATCGTAAAGGCCAAATGTGCATTCAACCACCTCCAACGATGCTTAGCGAAGTTGAATGCATGGCGCATCCCTCAGGGATTGATCAACCCAGTGAGCTTTATCCTTTATTTGTCCTTTAATGAACATTGGTTAATATTTGATTTAAGATCCTACGAAAACCTTGGGATATATAAAAAACAAGCTTTCCACGTTGCTTTTGATTTGTTATTGTTTACTCTACTTTGCTTGAAGTTTTCACAATAAAATACGTCTGTTAAGGTTTCTCTATGACAGCTGGTATAAACTTTGGTATGTTATGGGAATGGAGAAAACACTACATACCATCGTTAAAAACTACACAACCTTCGAAATTTGGGTAAGAAACAATGGATTTGTTAAGCGCTAGCGTCTTGTCTGCCGAATGTTATTATCAGGATTATTATTGCAAAGAAAACTGTTCTGATTTCCTTGAAGCCCAGTGAGCCATATATGCACGTAGTTTTGAGAACTCTGAAGCATACCGTGAAACAAAGATACTCTTGATTTTCTTCCGAGATCATACTAGGCATCAAGTGCGCGCAGCTTGAGCAAAATGTTGTTTATATGTGAGTTAATTCAAAGAAAACTTCCTTGAACTCTACGTTTATGCAGTAGAGAAGCACAGAAGCATTGAACTAACAAATACTTTTGAAAAAAGAGTTTTCCAATTATGTGCGTTTAGTAATATGTTAGTGTATTTCCTTCAGTTTTTCGGACATTCACTTGGTGGAGCAAAAGCGGAGATGTCTGCTTTGTCAATGCTTTTCAAGAGACTGATCTCACAGGACAAAGTTCGCCTTCTTACGTTTGGATCGACTCGTGTCGGAGATATGTCGTTTGTTCAACTCATTGAAACCCTGGTTAGCAAAATTTTTTTACTGTAAGATAACAACTTTGTGTTATCATCTTCTAACAATGCGAGGGTGTTTGTTAGAGGTCACCAGAAGATATTTTCAATCTTTGTACTTTCTTCATTATTAATACAGAGAACCAATGATTAGAACCAATTCTAAGAGCGATCACGAATTCTTTCTTACGTCATCGTCTAACATCGTTGATGTATTCTACTTGGCAAACGTGTCCATATTTATTTTCCGACTTCAAATATTCGCTTTCTATTTTTCTCTACATCGGGTTTTTTTTCTCATTTCTGGTTTGTAGGTGCCTTACCGTTTCCGAATTGTGCATGGTCGCGATATGGTGCCACACTATCCTAGAAAGTTTGATGGTGAATGGACTCCACCACATCACCATCGCTACGAAGTAGTTGTTTTTATATTCGAAAAAAACATCTAAACAAACCTTTATTTTGCTATTTGAGGTGTGGTATCCTAATGGAATGCGTCGTGGCGCTAAGTATGTTGTCTGCCTCGGAGCGGAGGATCCTCAGTGTAGTTCCCGATTATCTCCATGGGAAATACGTGCTTCTGACAACGATATTTATTTTGGACGGAGTATGCAGCACTGGTTTGCCTTCCTGATCACTTTCGCAGCTCTAATCTTTCGCCATTATACTTCTTACTTATAATTACAACATGTTTTAATATGGAGTTTTCGTTCGCAGAATTTGGTACAAAATATTTTCAAAGTATCTTCTTAAATGACTATTCTAGCACGGGCTTGCTCTAAAAAAGATATTTTGGATATTTCCACGACAGTTCAAAGGCAACATAGGAGCCGACCATGTAGTCAAGTATCAAAGTCTGTACCAAAAATAGGCAGTTTCTTTTTTTTCAAACTGAACACTTAAACGTCCTTGAAGCCTTTTAGGAAATTATTATGTGAAATCTTTTACATGTTTATAAATATGGGTTTTGTTTATTTACATAAATTTATGGATCCGCCGAAGAATTTTAGTGCAAACAAAGGTCGCTTTTTTGCGTCAGCTGTTTCATTATCTACCTTATCCAGAAAATCTGAAACATTTTGAAAATGTAGGGCTAAAATAATTCCTCGAGTTATAAAATGCTTATTTTACAAATACTTCCATCTTTCAGAAATCCGCTCATAAAAACTGAAAATGTCCTCATGTTTCTTGAAATTATAGAAGTGATTAAAAAAATTATTCTTATTCTTTCAGTGATAAGCCAACACTAGTTCTATTTCTTTTACATGACTTGTCACCACAGCTATTGTGCAGGTCTCAGCAGTTTTCGCATTTGATTCATTTCCCTCACATTCATCTTCCACAACGGTTTTCGAAATTTTCGCGTATTGCTTCGGCTGCTGATAGAGGATTTAGAATTCCTTATGAATGTTGTAGAATGCTGGTTGAGTCGCTTGGCATTGCGATCTTGGAGATAGCCGAGTTAAGGCTTCCAACGTGTATTGGAGGATAGCGTTGGGGTGTGAGTCGAACTAACTCTTTGTTTCTTGACCGACGGCATCATTAACCACTACACTTTCACTGCCCCACACAAGACAGATAAGGAACTTTATTCGGTTGAAGCTTATGCGCCTTCGTCTTCCTCAGCGCCAAGTCACATTCCACACACGGAGTGGACGAAGTCCACTGCATCCAATAAATTCCTCTTTCAGTGGTTTATTTTTGATGCAAAGTGCTTTTTTACTTAAACGACAGATCGTCCGACATCGGTATTATATCCGAAATGGCCATTGAAGAGTTATTCTTTACAACTAATATTTTTACAGGAAGTCTTTCTCGGATGATATCGTTGGCCGGCAAATTTGCTCATAACTGACTGTTATTTCACTTCCAGTCGCCAGGCTCGTTCTTTGACCATTCATATGTACCAGAAGCACTTGCAATCTTCACTATTAACTTTGAATCTTTACTTGCAAACAATAATCTTCACTTAGAACTTGCACTTGTTTCCTGAAGTAAACAGTCCTCACTTAAAAGGTTGTACCTTGCATAACATCTACTGAAACATTTTAAACAATAGTGCTTCCAACAATAGGTGCTTCTAGTGCTAACCTTCCTCGCACATTTAACAGTGCATCTCCGATCGTGCCTGGCGAAAGTCTGCTCCTGGTCTTTACCACCACAGGCAATCGCAGGCCTTTGTGGATCAGAGGGAGATTTGCCACCATGCGACTTTGATACCAGGACGGTGATGGATCCTGGTAGTCGTTTGCTCTTAGCTGGGCTTCCTAATGGAAACGCCAGACTCCTTGTCAGTTTGGAAGACCCTGCTGGGGAAACAAGTCCCCCCTGCTGTACATCGCAGCCCGACACCCAACACCCAGGAACACCTCCCAGCCACGATGAGGCGGTGATTCGTTGGGAGGACCAATTACATATTTCAAATTTGAGTTTAGGACATTTATTTGATTTAGCAAAGAAGCTCTGCCATTTCTCATTAATGACGTGTCGTGAAAGGCCTTCGATTCGACCAAACCAAAAATTACACTGACTGTTTCTGATATTTGGAAATCAGATGAGTTTAGAACAAAAGGTTTCGAGCGAGCCCTCTGTGCATTGTGAGGGGATAGGTGTGTGAGAAATGGGACATTTTCGTAGGCAATAGCAAAGCTGCCATCTCACCCGAAAGTTTTCACGTCTGCCAATGTATTGTTACATCCGCTTTCATAATTTGTGCAATTTCGGGACTTGCAGTTAATCAAACCGAGTTTTTTGATGGAGGATAAAAAAAAGACCAAGAGTGATGATAAGATTTCATTTCGTCGTGTGACCGTTATCCATGGAGTTGCAAAGGTGCTTCTGTTATTTCAACTGGTGAATGAGTGTGGTTTTCTCCGACATAGCGGGGCTGCCATGTTAGAACATTGGTTGATCTTCGCCAAAAAAATGTAGTAGGTTATTGCAAATCCAAGCTCGTTTAGCAACTTTGTGACTAAGATGCTTAGGAAATGGCAGGGATTCAGATGACCAATCGGCCGACCAACCAAGGGTGATTTCACAGGCCGGAATTAATGAAGAATTTTCTGCATTTCATGCATATTCGTGTGCGCTTCCGCATTATTGACTTTTTAGATTTGTGGTTTAGTAGTACATTTTGAAGGAATATGCTTCTAATACATAGGAGTTGACGGCTATATATGTTTGCCCTTGTAGCTGCATTTTCCCTAGCGAGACGAAAACTGTGTTCCATCCGAAATAACATGCAAAAAATCGTTTTCAGACGAGTTTATTCATCCGGTTCGAATCTCTCTGACGCTATTAACATGTCTACAGTGTCTTGCATTTCGAAGTTGAAAACTAAGAAGGGCATTACGGCTACAACAAGATGATGAGTTACTGAGAAGACTTTTTACCATGCAGAAGAGCCAGTGCATGGAATGTATGCTCATCAACGTATACAGCACATCTTTGTAAATGTTACAAATTTCCAACAATTATTCCCACAACCCTTCACTGGAGTTCTAAACGTTGTACTCAAAAGCGTTTTTATTACAACCAAGAATTCTTATAATTAACACTTCTGCATAGTTTTTAGACTACGGACAAACAGTAAAATTTCCAATATACAATTTTTGTATTAGAAGGCGGATGGCACAGTGGCACTGATGTCCGTCATCACGACCATAGTGCTAGTCCGACTTCGCTCCAGGTCGACCAAGCCTCTCATCCCTCCGGGGTCGGGAAATTGGTAACGGACTTGTCTGAGAAAAAATCACTGCCTGCAAACCAATTGGGAACGCTCCAGCCCCTGCTGTCTCGGAACTTCAGGAAGAATTGGTCGACCAGCATTCTACGACATCCAAGATGAAATGAAAACTCTCAAACATCAGTCGAAGCCACACGTAAAAGTTGGAAGGTCTTCGTGGACAATGCATGCGAGGAAACGAATCGAGTGCGAGAAGTGGTGGGATCTGCAGAGTAGACATGAAGACGGGTCAATTAGAAAAAAATAAAGATATATACTTATGGTGTTAGTAATATATTTTAGTGTGTATAATGTGTGTAATGTGTATGATAGCAAACGTTAACAATACATATTATTGTAATACATGTATAGCATATAAAATTTCATGCACTCGTGTAATACTTCTATGAGCTACAAAAATTAAAAATTGCGCCACGTCAATTTTTTTGGAATTTCTCCTGTTTCACTAGAGGTACTTGAGCGACGCCAATGTGACTGAAGCCGATTGCTTCCTGCGTTCTCTTCATGCGAATCGCAATAGTTGATGCTCGCCTCGAATGCCGTATGAATCAAGGCTGCCTTCTCGACTTCAGTTCTTTAAAAACTGTCATAATAACTAAGAAGTCGTTGTTCTTTTCTTGAATTTCGCGAAATTTCCAGCTCATTAGTCAGTTTTAAATCGATTTTTGAGGTTTTTTTTTGAAAGAAATGGGTTGGGGGTTAGCAAGACGAGTTAGAGCGAGCAGAATCCAGTGGGCTACTCTTGCAAGCGACAGCGAAAATGGAAGATTTACTAGCACCTGCTCGAGTCACTCGACAATCAGTGGGACTACAGGTGATACAGGTGACAGATATTACGATCTCGGATAAGCAAATGACATCGCCTTTACTACCATTCCATTTGAGCGACGAAATTATTTACATGAACCACAAAAATAGAGTTAATTTCAAACCGCATAAAGGCGAATCACGACAAGCACTTCCATTAATACAGAAATCTTTTCCATGCTCACTGATTTGCACATGGAAGAAATTTAGCAGTTTGCTTACATGTGACCATTTACAAATAAAAAATAATTTCAAAAAAAAGAATGCAGGGAATATGTTTTATTAAACTTACTATAAAAAATGAGAACCAATAAGGCACCACCTTCACAACCACTAGATCGAGCAAAGTTAAAGTTTTTTTTGACGTCTTCGGAAGCACTTAACAATCATGTTACAAAATCACTGAGCTGGGAATGCGATACACAATACGGTATATAACAGACACGATCTTTTTGTTAAGTTGGTATCACCTATATCACCTATAGTCCCGTTGGTCGTCGAGTGACTTGAGCGGAAGTCAGTAAATCTTCCATTTTTCCCTCTTATGTACAAGAGTAGCCCAATGGGTCCTGCTCGCTCTAGCGATTCGTTGAGCATCATGTCTTTCTCCTAGGCTCTTCGTGAAGAACTCTGACCATCGGGTCGGTGGTCTTCCTGTAGTGCATTTGACATCCCGAAGAATCCAGTCACTAACGGCTCTTGTCCACCGGTTGTCATCCATACGCATTACGTGTTCGGCCCATATCATCTTCGGCTGTTTGGCGTACAGAACGGCATCTTTGGTTTTTCATCGTTGACGCAGGTCGGAGCTTCGGATCACATCCCTTACTTGTGTGAAACGGAATACTCCTAGTCATCGTCCTTTCGACTGCGCGTTCGATAACACTGAGTCTTTCATCTTTCATCCTGATTACGCAGCGACCAGGTTTCCGACGCATACGTTAGGCTAGGAAGTACCGTTGATTCGAAAAAGGCACGGAGTCGGGTGTTCCTTGTTCTCTTCACTACATCCTCGATGCTTTTGAAAGCTCGCCAAGCCGCTCGTTTCCTTCTGCTCAGCTCTGGATCTAAGTCGTTCATCACATTGATTTCCCGACCTAGATAGACATAAGTGGAGCATTCGGAGATATTCGTTCTGTTGTGCGTAAATGGGGCACACGAAACCAATCCGTTCTTCATGTACATCGTTTTTTGTGAGATTTAGTTGAAGACCAATCTTCACACAGGCTTTATCAAGGTCGATAAGCATTCATTCCGCTTGGCTAATGTTTGGTGTTATAAGAACGACGTCATCAGCAAAACGAAGATGGTGTAACTGCCGACCATCGATTTTCACTCCCATATTATCCCATTCCAAAGTTCGCATGACGTTCTGGAGGGTGGCGGTAAATAATTTTGGCGAGATGGTATCGCCTTGCCTAACTCCTCTTTTGAGGTCAATGTTAATAACGTTGTAGAATGGTGATAATAGAATGGTGTAGCTGGTATAACTCTAGAAATTCGGATGTTGTAACAAGAAACCAGAGGCAAGAGCCGAGCAAATATCGCGGAAAATGATCATTTCAGAAATGAAACCAAAATGAAGACGAAGATGAAACCCACTGAAGAAAAGGTACAAGACATACTCTTTAACTGAAAGACGAAGCTAACAAAGAACATGTGAGTCATTCACACCAGCTTTATAATGATGTTGCTGTTTACAATTTAAATTCCCACGAAATTTCTGCCACTGGGACCTAAAGTGAAGTCACTCACAGCACTGATGTCATATTTTCTTCTTCTGTTCCTTGTACTGAGATGATATCACTCGTAAAGGCGGAGGCTTTGACAGTGCTTAAAATGTTATCACTTGAGCACGGAAAAGTTCTATTAGAATAAAAGCGAACGCATTTAGAAAAAAGTTCGAGGTTCGACTTTTTGTTTACGCAACACAGAGAACCAACCTTGAAACCGCTGTTTCTTTGAGTGTGTTATTTGAAATCATTTCAGCGCTTTGATCGGTGGCTGTTGATGTAGCAGTACTTGTTGACATCATCAGTGTGCTTATCGAACCAGAACTCGTGGTAATGGGCGTCGTAGCATTAGTCAAAGTGCCTTCCTCTACACGATGGAAGGACGGTGTAGTGTTTTGCGCGAACATGTTGATAATTTCCGTTTTTGATGACCAATAAGAAGAATCGTTGTACTGTTTTGTGGGAAGCAGCGGTGGATTGGTAATACTGCGTCTTCTACTCGTAGCACTCAGTGAAGGAGACAGGGTCATTATTGACGATGTATTATAAAATCGTTGTCTAATAATTACACGTGGATGAGGACGTGCTCTCGTGTAAGTGACGTTTTCCGCACAAAATGAATCAACCCTGAAAGTTTTAAACACATGTCACGTAATCCTGTTCGATTAAATTTATAAAAAGAAATTAGGATTTCTTCTGCTAAAAAAAATTCTACCAAAGAAGGGAACGGCAGAATTTCTACCTAAAACACATGTAAATGATACTAGGGGGTCAAAGATTAAATTTAGAAAAAAAATTGAGTATAAATTGAGCCGCCTGTAATGATTCGGTCTTCTATCTCCCGCCCCCCCTATAACACATTATGGTTCAGTTTCTTTTATTCATCTCTATAGCTATGGAGCAGTGTGACCAAACGAAAAGCTTCATGAAAAAAGGTACACAGTTTGATAAGTCGGGAATGAACCAAACTGTTGACGAGGTAATGGTATATTAGGCATCTTTTTTTTCCATCTATTATTTTGCGGCGTAGATCCTTTCTCTTCATTTGTCATAATTACTCACTATATTCTACAAAACCGAGTTTTACAAGAATTCGGCATGAACAAGCAATATTTTCTAAGCTTACGCAAAGTTGTTGTCAAGTATTTATTGCGGATAACACTCAGGTGCCTTCGCCTTCTTCAAAACCTCAATGATTCGAGTAGAATGCCGATAAACGTTCATTTTTGCGATGTGGCCCTTCATGGTCATCGTGTAGAGTCGAATCCAGGAAAGTGGAGCACAGATCAAACAAAATAACCTCACTTCGCAGAGCTCTTTTATACACGAAAAATTCTTCATTGACTGCCCACTGATAATTTGTTTCTACTAATGCATTCCATCATCACTGTTCTTTATATTGCTGTATTTATTCTACATATTTGTCCTTTCGTGTATTCCACCATTATTTCGAAGTATATACAACTCAGATGTGATTTAAAAAAAAACAGTTGCTCACAATTCAACCATACCACTGTCAGCCTCTAGGAGGGTTCTGCAAAATATGCGAAGTACGTTTCGGCGTTTCCTGCATCTATTTTATTTCTGCCAATTCTTCATCGTAACCATGAATGTGCAATCGCGCTCACTGTGATAATCGCCTGTCCCCAACTATCCAAATAAGTAAATCTTTTGGGCAGCAAACAAATTAAGCTTCATTTTCGATTGAGTGCCATCGAAGTTGAATCGATAGAATATACTGTGCTAGTCGTCGATGAAGCCTCTTAACTGTAAAGGGGCATAAAGACGAGGTTGATGATGATGAGGTACTCGGTGATAAAAGGGTAGTACGTGAGTTTTCCGATAATACGATTCACCGCAATGGTTAGGTTTACGGTAATAATCATTTGGAGATTGACCGACGGCTGTTACTTGTTCGCACAGTACCAATACATTTTACATAGTTTACATACTGCTTCCAACTGAAGCTAGGGAGCTTCCTGTAAGGGGGGGACCGACAGATATGGGAAAAACAAGAAATGGAGATCAAAAACTGTTAAAGAGGTAAAATAGTCCATTAATCTTTGTGTCCAAATCAGTGTTGTTTAACTGTGATGACTTAGGCATTATTGGAATACCTATACTATTTTGGGATTCCAGGCTTGGGATTCTTGAGTAGAGAGTATGAGACGGCCAGATTACAGAACTCGCTCTCTCATCTCCATTTGCATCGTATGACATATAAGACAGGTTCTACCAAACCCTATCCTTTGTTGAGCTTATCTATAGAGTTGAAAAAGAGTAATGGGATTGCAAACCGTAAACTTTTACAATTTTTGATGACTATGACTGTGTACAAACTGCACGTGAAAATATTCACTGAAGATGTTAAGAGTTGTGATGACTGTAAATAGTATATAAAAGGTGTTGATTGCAACAGTTGCAGACCAAAACAATTCTATCCAGACAGCAACTCACAGCGGATCAAATGGGTCCTCAAACGGTCTTCCTTCTTGCTGCATATCTCGCTCAATATTTCTGTTTTTTTATGCATTTTGTTAGCATTTTTTGCAGATTTGTTTCCTATTAAATCTTTAAGTAGTTCTATGCATTTCTCCGTTTTTGCGGAACATTTCGAAGTTGGGTATATGGTGAAAAGAATCCGATTGCTATCAAAAGCACAAATGGAGCGCTCATACCAATGGTTAGAGGTGCCCTTCAAAAGGCTGTACTGGGTCGATTGCGCGTTCTAGGCTCACTATGCCTGTCATTCGGGATCTGCAGATTAGTCCCAAACTTTCCAAAAAGCGTAGAAACACCTACTTGACACATCGGTAAAATGATAAAGAATAAAGCTTACGGCGTTGATCATTCCCTTAAGGATGTCCCAGGCCTTCGACTTCATTAAACATCGTTCGAGATGATTGAAAACATGTCTGGCCTTTACAATGACTCGCGGTGGCCTAGCGATGTATCGAGCCACTACTGCTATCCTTCCAGACAAGTCTGGCACCAGTTTGCCGACCCTGGAGGGATGGAAGGTTTGATGGGCCAGGGGCGCCGGAATCGATCCCGTGTGTATTGGAGGGCGTCTCCGATCACTGCCCCCCACACGCTACTGACACATCGGTAAGCCACTGCAAATCGTTTTAGAAATCAGATGTGCATTTAACATCCTCTAACGATGCTTGATAAAGTCGAATGCATGGTGCATCCCTCAAGGACCGATCAAAGCCATAATCTTTATCCCTTGTCAGTTCTATAACTGAGTTGCTATTGAGTGCCACCAGTTTTCTTCATTTTTTAGGAAAGCTGAACCTTTATCGTCTTCGGGGAATTTACGCTTGATCTGTGGAAGAAGAATTGAACCTCCAAATGCTCTTATTTAAGAGGAATGACAATAGAATTTAAATCTTCGTAACAAGGTTGTGATGTTCACGAAAACGGCAGAATTTCAATTACCACTGATGAAGTCATCGAGACGATACATTGTAGCTAACACTTATGCCCTACACTCGAATTTCAGCAACTACGGCATAGAGCGGCACGGAAATCACTACTCATCATGGCGACTGGAAGTGAAATAACAGTCAGTTATGAGCAAATTTGCCGGCCAACGATATCATCCGAGAAAGACTTCCTGTAAAAATATTAGTTGTAAAGAATAACTCTTCAATGGCCATTTCGGATATAATACCGATGTCGGACGATCTGTCGTTTAAGTAAAAAAGCACTTTGCATCAAAATAAACCACTGAAAGAGGAATTTATTGGATGCAGTGGACTTCGTCCACTCCGTGTGTGGAATGTGACTTGGCGCTGAGGAAGACGAAGGCGCATAAGCTTCAACCGAATAAAGTTCCTTATCTGTCTTGTGTGGGGCAGTGAAAGTGTAGTGGTTAATGATGCCGTCGGTCAAGAAACAAAGAGTTAGTTCGACTCACACCCCAACGCTATCCTCCAATACACGTTGGAAGCCTTAACTCGGCTATCTCCAAGATCGCAATGCCAAGCGACTCAACCAGCATTCTACAACATTCATAAGGAATTCTAAATCCTCTATCAGCAGCCGAAGCAATACGCGAAAATTTCGAAAACCGTTGTGGAAGATGAATGTGAGGGAAATGAATCAAATGCGAAAACTGCTGAGACCTGCACAATAGCTGTGGTGACAAGTCATGTAAAAGAAATAGAACTAGTGTTGGCTTATCACTGAAAGAATAAGAATAATTTTTTTAATCACTTCTATAATTTCAAGAAACATGAGGACATTTTCAGTTTTTTATGAGCGGATTTCTGAAAGATGGAAGTATTTGTAAAATAAGCATTTTATAACTCGAGGAATTATTTTAGCCCTACATTTTCAAAATGTTTCAGATTTTCTGGATAAGGTAGATAATGAAACAGCTGACGCAAAAAAGCGACCTTTGTTTGCACTAAAATTCTTCGGCGGATCCATAAATTTATGTAAATAAACAAAACCCATATTTATAAACATGTAAAAGATTTCACATAATAATTTCCTAAAAGGCTTCAAGGACGTTTAAGTGTTCAGTTTGAAAAAAAAGAAACTGCCTATTTTTGGTACAGACTTTGATACTTGACTACATGGTCGGCTCCTATGTTGCCTTTGAACTGTCGTGGAAATATCCAAAATATCTTTTTTTTTAGAGCAAGCCCGTGCTAGAATAGTCATTTAAGAAGATACTTTGAAAATATTTTGTACCAAATTCTGCGAACGAAAACTCCATATTAAAACATGTTGTAATTATAAGTAAGAAGTATAATGGCGAAAGATTAGAGCTGCGAAAGTGATCAGGAAGGCAAACCAGTGCTGCATACTCCGTCCAAAATAAATATCGTTGTCAGAAGCACGTATTTCCCATGGAGATAATCGGGAACTACACTGAGGATCCTCCGCTCCGAGGCAGACAACATACTTAGCGCCACGACGCATTCCATTAGGATACCACACCTCAAATAGCAAAATAAAGGTTTGTTTAGATGTTTTTTTCGAATATAAAAACAACTACTTTCGTAGCGATGGTGATGTGGTGGAGTCCATTCACCATCAAACTTTCTAGGATAGTGTGGCACCATATCGCGACCATGCACAATTCGGAAACGGTAAGGCACCTACAAACCAGAAATGAGAAAAAAACCCGATGTAGAGAAAAAATAGAAAGCGAATATTTGAAGTCGGAAAATAAATATGGACACGTTTGCCAAGTAGAATACATCAACGATGTTAGACGATGACGTAAGAAAGAATTCGTGATCGCTCTTAGAATTGGTTCTAATCATTGGTTCTCTGTATTAATAATGAAGAAAGTACAAAGATTGAAAATATCTTCTGGTGACCTCTAACAAACACCCTCGCATTGTTAGAAGATGATAACACAAAGTTGTTATCTTACAGTAAAAAAATTTTGCTAACCAGGGTTTCAATGAGTTGAACAAACGACATATCTCCGACACGAGTCGATCCAAACGTAAGAAGGCGAACTTTGTCCTGTGAGATCAGTCTCTTGAAAAGCATTGACAAAGCAGACATCTCCGCTTTTGCTCCACCAAGTGAATGTCCGAAAAACTGAAGGAAATACACTAACATATTACTAAACGCACATAATTGGAAAACTCTTTTTTCAAAAGTATTTGTTAGTTCAATGCTTCTGTGCTTCTCTACTGCATAAACGTAGAGTTCAAGGAAGTTTTCTTTGAATTAACTCACATATAAACAACATTTTGCTCAAGCTGCGCGCACTTGATGCCTAGTATGATCTCGGAAGAAAATCAAGAGTATCTTTGTTTCACGGTATGCTTCAGAGTTCTCAAAACTACGTGCATATATGGCTCACTGGGCTTCAAGGAAATCAGAACAGTTTTCTTTGCAATAATAATCCTGATAATAACATTCGGCAGACAAGACGCTAGCGCTTAACAAATCCATTGTTTCTTACCCAAATTTCGAAGGTTGTGTAGTTTTTAACGATGGTATGTAGTGTTTTCTCCATTCCCATAACATACCAAAGTTTATACCAGCTGTCATAGAGAAACCTTAACAGACGTATTTTATTGTGAAAACTTCAAGCAAAGTAGAGTAAACAATAACAAATCAAAAGCAACGTGGAAAGCTTGTTTTTTATATATCCCAAGGTTTTCGTAGGATCTTAAATCAAATATTAACCAATGTTCATTAAAGGACAAATAAAGGATAAAGCTCACTGGGTTGATCAATCCCCTGAGGGATGCGCCATGCATTCAACTTCGCTAAGCATCGTTGGAGGTGGTTGAATGCACATTTGGCCTTTACGATGACTCGCGGTGGTCTACCAATGTATCGAGCCAGTGTTGCTATCCTCCCAGACAAGTCTGTTACCAATTTGCGAGGGATGTAAGGCTTGGTGAGCCATGGGTGCTGGGATCGATTCCACGCGTGTGTTGCAGGGCGCCTCTGACCACTGCTCCACACGCGCCTTAATGTTCATTAGCATTCTGAAAACAACTCCACTTACCCCATAACATCCAGATTGGCCGATTTTTGTTATTATTTCTACTAAATAAAGACAAAATGACAAATTCCATTGGCATGAAATATAGGTATGATAGCTTCGAAAGGCATTTTCGTTGCCGAATTCAAAATTCTTCAGAAGGAATTTCTGGACTCAGCACTCATTGGAAGAACCCTGCCTGGATTAATTCAGGTTCATTTATAACCGCTCGGTTAGATTGAATTCTATTTGACAGTTGTCCATCGCAGCAATTACAAGTTCACGTAAAGCGATACAAAATCATACCCAATAATTAAGTTTCGTGTTTTCTTCAACAAATGCCTAAAAGCAGTGCCAGTATCCTCCAGATAGAAAAAAAGCAAGCATTTTCTCTTCTAGTAGAACGAAAGAACTACCTCGTAACGGTTTACCGTCTCATCGTGGCTGGGAGGTGTTTCTGGGTGTCGGACTGCGATGTACAGCGGGGGAATTCGTCCCCCCGCTAGGGTCTCCCAAGCTGAAAAAGAGTCCGGCGTTTCCATCAGGAAGCCTAGTTAACAGTAAACCAGTACCAGGATCTCCCATCGTCCTGCTATCAAAGTCGCATGCTGGCAAATCTCCCTCTGATCAACGAGGGCTGAGGCTGCCCGTGAGGTGAAGACGTGGGGGCAGACTTTGGTCAGGCTGTCCTCGGGATTCCAGGGAACCACAATGACTTAACCAGCAAATCTCCAAAATATGGTGATTATGCTGGAGCGCGCACAACTAGTGAGGACGGGCCGTACAAGTATCAAGTATCAAGTAAGTAGAACGAAAGAGCAGCGGATGTTGTAGCATAGACAGTACAAAGTGTCATCGTCAACACGAACTTTGGTATCAAACATGAATTTCTTCTAAAAGGTAACAACTCCAAATGGACGACACCATCTGATTAGACGCGGTGCAATGGCGGATTTTACTGTTTTCGTTAGCGATACAAATTGAAATTGAAGCTTTTTATGGAGATTACAGGGAAAAAGTCGACCTTCTCTAACATCATCAATGACGGAAAAAATACTGGTCCCAGCAAACGTCCAAAGAACTTCACAAAGAGACCTATAGTGAACGAGAAGCGTGAGAGGCCATCCACTAATTTGTTCAAAAAACAAATGAACGTTTTTAATTATATTCTTTAAAATGTAACTTGCTTTAAGCAAGACTTTATTAACAAAAAATAAAAAATATTTGAATTTACACATTTTTCCAATGAAAGACTTATTTATTCTAGTTTCATAGAATTCTGGAGTTTTGGAAGCGATGAATTCGTTGAAGGTATTTTTTGCGTTATCGTGGATGGTGGACCATTTCTTGCGCAAGAGTTGTCATGATGCTTGAAGAAGTGATAGTCGGTAGGCGAGAGGTCTGGCGAATATGGCAGCAAGGGCAAAAATTTTGTAGCCTGGCTTTTCCAACTTCTGTAGCGCTGGTTCCGCAACGCGAAGCCGGGCGTTGTCGTGGAGAAGGATTGGTCTTTTCCTGTTGACTAATGCCGGAAAGTGGAAATTGTTTCTGTGCTTACGATAAGATATTCTGCAAGCTCTCGAACAGTTGTTCACGTTTTTCTTTCACTAGTGCCTTCAATTCGCCGTCGTCAAGTTCTTTGGGACGTCCACGGCCTTCCTTATCTTGAGGAAAGATGGGAATTTCAGGAACTATGTTCGCACTGTTGATTCACATACACTACCCTAACCCTGAAATTCATTAATGTTTCGGGCGTCTTTGCTGCCCTACGAAAGAGATTGAGCTCATAAAAGAAAATTTTACAAAAAATTCTTTTTTTGACATCTGAAATAGCGAAGCTCAAAATTGGTGAAAAAAATTTATTTTTTTCATAAAGTGTAAAAAAATACCTTATAGGTAAAAAAATGCATTAAAATAATAAATATTTCGAAACGCTCATTTATTTCTGAACAATGTAATAGATTTTTTTATGAAGACCAAGACCATCCGTT
Source organism: Angiostrongylus vasorum (assembly GCA_018806985.1). Classification (NCBI taxonomy): domain Eukaryota; kingdom Metazoa; phylum Nematoda; class Chromadorea; order Rhabditida; family Metastrongylidae; genus Angiostrongylus; species Angiostrongylus vasorum. The sequence goes on from JADANN010000392.1 coordinate 541,900, forward strand.
GCAAGCAGCCACAGAACTCTCGTCCTCGACTAGTCGACAAAGGAATCTATCTACACGTGGAACGCCCAGTAGTGGAGTCGAGGTATCATTACTAACTCGGGATATTGCTAAATTAATTTTCCACGCTTTCAGAGCTGTACATGCAAATCAATGGCTTCATGCCTAGAAAACTTTCAGTAAAAGATAAAGTAGTGGAAACTGCATGGTTCAAGAAGGAAATCGCAAAACAGCGGTAATATGCGATTTATTGAATTTCAAATTAATTTCTGCTATATTGTATCAACCAGCTTCAGCTTGTTTGAACGAGCTTTGGCAGATTACGAAAGCGTTTGTGGAAAATCAGCCTTTATCTGAGCTTCAACGAAATGGTGTGTTGGAGATAACCGCATTTCTAGCGTTTCAATCGTGCTCATTGGAACGATTATCCCTGAGCACAGCTGAACAAAGTGAACGGCTTAGCTCTAGGGTTAAACAGGAATAAATGTGCCTAACTTACAAGAGCACTGAACATGGCAAGAAAAACTCTAAGGACACCAGGCTCCACGTTCAACTCTTTTGCTTTGTGACCTTTCCATGGAAGTACGGTCACCAGTTTTGGAAGCCGCATGGAAAGTATGATGCCTGAAGCACCCGCATGAACTAACTGGGGGAGAGAATTTGGAGATCCGATCTACATTGGCAATGGAAAATAGAGGAGGCTGGCAAATAACAAGATGCCGAAAAGCAGGAGATCCGGATGAATGATGCGTTTCTATGAGAACTTTGGATAAGTACCCATTTGCCACGAAATATTAAGAGTACAAATAAAAGACCACCAATCTAATTTGTGAACTCTGAACGAGAGTTCCAAATGAAAAAATAATGCAAGCTTCATCTGTGTCCTTCTAGTAAACGTAAATTATTGGAATATAGAGCGAAGCATCCACAAATTGAGATTTTGTTGGCACCTTTACAGGAGAAAGATTCTTCGCCAGATATAGAGAAATTAATAATCTATTCACGAATCCCTGGGCGATTGGCAAGGGGATAAGTGACAGGTGTATCAACGAAATTTCTAGCACAATAATTAGTCGTCCAAACTATCTCGTCGTGCTCAATCCCTTATTTTACGGCCACCATCGTAGCTTAGAATGATAACAGAAGTGTAAAAACAATAAAGAATGACATATGTGAAATTTCACTTCAAACAGTCATAAGGTTTCTGCATAATCTCAAAGGTTTCCACATAACCACAAAGTCATAGTATCTTAAGCACCCCATTCTTTACCTATTCACAAGGCCGTCTGATCCTTCAAATTGAGCTTGCCTGTTGGTGAAAAAATTCTGCATTGAAATGTGTATAGAACTGAAAATAATTTAGTGTTATCCTGAAATTGCGCAAAAACATTAGGGGTAAGACTATCGAGCTCTGAAAAAAATAGTGCATTTGATGGCGACATGTAAACAAAATCAATGGCTAGAAAACCCGCCCCCATTTGCTCAGAACACTATGTTTCACTGTTTTTAAATTAATCAGTAAAACAAAAGGGGTATGGACAACCAAAATATCAGTGATTCGCATGAGAAATTTGAGGAGTCACAATTATTGCCTCAATCGATTCACAAATTAAGCTAGAGCGATTTTAACCTTTAGTTGATCTGCATAATCTTACTTTCGCAACTAAAAACTAAATGTCGTTTTGTAAATAGAAATGAGAATAGGGATTTACGGCTTTTCGAAGCTACAAGGTATAACAATAGAGCAACATTACTTCATTAGTGCGGAATGCTCCTCCAGCAGATTCGAGTCGATGCGACTATGAAGACCTAAACGGGAAGAACGAACGGCTGCGGACAGACTACTCAAATCATTATGGCCCTAAAGAAGGCCAACGCAAATAAACTTTAGCTAGAATAAAGAGCTATAAAAATTTCGTGCAAGCATGACAATCTAAAAAAGATAATGACAGTTTTTCCGTTCATCACGTTGATAAGAAAGGCATACATCTAACTCATTTTTATTATATTTCTACATTTTGCTGAGACTCGGCTCAGTGCATCGTCCATGGCTAATCGATGGAATGATCGTTGATACCATGTTAAAAGAGTCTCAGACGCATTTCAGGAAACCTTCCAATAGACAAGTGTCACTGTCTGCTTGGTGAAGACATAGGAATACCTTACCCCTGCTATCACGGATTCTTGAAAGACCACCAACCCCAACACTGAAAATTGTTATCATTTGGATTGCAGAGAGTGAGCTTCCTCCAGACAAGTCCAGTACTAATTTCCCTGACCCAGGAAGAATGAAAGCTTAGCTAACCCACGGAGGGGTGAAGGAGCACCGCCCTCGTAAGAATGGCATCTCTAGCATTTTTCATGTATTTCACCATCTCACCAACCAGTTAGATAAGAAAACAGCCACTTAAGTACGCAACTAGAATCGTAATTCCATTGTTTTGACTGTGCATAATTTCCAAATCCACTCAAAATGGAATCATGACGACGGTGGACAGAATGCTGCTTGTTGAGCAAAGACTAGTTGTGAACTACTTTCTTTCTTAATAACATGTATGCTAGGAGCTGGAACAGAGCAGTGATTAGTGATGCCGTCGATCAAGAAACGAAAGCACTAATTTGACCCACGTCCCAACGCTCTCCTCAAATTCATGTGGGAACGTCTTAGCCTAGCTATATCGAAGATTGTAAGGAGAAATGACTCGATCAGTACTTTAAGATATTCATAAAGAAGATACAACAGTCTAAACAATAAGCAAAATGTTCGAAGGCTTTTGTGGATGCTGCATGTGGTGAAACGAGTCAAATGCAAGAAATGCTGGAATCCAGTCAGTACAGGTGATGACGGGCCATGTAAAATAACGAAAAATATATAAAAAATATGAATTCACAATGTTTACTTTCTATTTTCTGCCTACTACAATTTTTGCGGCAAGGTATTAAGCGAAATACAACCACAAAATTGCTGAGATATTTGCAAAACTCCGGACCGCAGGTGTCTGCGGTGGAGAACGAACGCGCTATTGTTCTTTCCGAGGAGTTAATACCCTGCCGTAAAAAATTATAGTAGGCAGAAAATAAAAAAGTAAACATTGTGAATTCAGCTACAGTCTCAGCTTAACTGGTTTCAATGCCGATGTGGGCTCCTCAGACCAATCTCGTTGACGAGTGATTGCTGATGGCGCTGATGGATAGAACTAGCTGAGAGACAGGCGAAACGAAGGACCAGCATGGTGTGGTGGTGAGCGCGTTACTCCCCGAAAACGACAATAGCGCGTTCGTCCCCCCACCGCAGAAACCTGCAGTCCGGAGTTTTGCAAAAAATATGAATGCCGAAAACAGAAAGACGATATCGTGTAAGTCCATATGTATGGTATAACCTAATCCTTGGGTCATTCATATTTTTACAACAGATATGAAAATGTGGGGTAATTTCTGCATACTTCGAGAATGTCGCTTTTTTTCTTTGAAGAAAAGGAAAGTTCCAGTTCCTCGCTTCATCATTTCAAATTGCTATTATAAGCCTGCTGAAATTTTTCTGCTTAAATTCATTACGGCACACTAAAATGAGCTATTGCTATTAAATAGGGAATTTATTAAAAGAACAGTGAAACACATTCACTACACAGCTGGCTTCATAGGTGCTGATAAGTTCTCTATAACATGGGCACAATGAGTACTTAACAAAATAATGGAAGAATTTTTGCTCCACAGTTGGTACAGCAAGCGTAATTTTTCTCAAGTTTTGTCTTTAAAGTTGTTAAACTTAAGATTCCAGATATACCACTGCAATAAAAAACATTCTAAAAATCCTAATGAAAGCTAGTCAACACTAATCTATTCCACCCTGTAGGGACACTACAGTGTCCATAACGATCTGAACCAAACGACCGTATGGACACTAAGGGATAGAAAGGATAAAGCTCTCAGCGTTGATCTGTCCCTGAGAAATGCGCCATGTATTCGACATCATTCAGCATCGTTTTGAGCTGATTGAGTGCATATCTGGCCTTTACAATGACTCGCGGTGGCTTGCCGATGTAACGAGCCAGCGCTGCTATCCTTCCAGACAAGCCTGGTATCAAATTGCCGAGACATGGAGGGCTTGGAGGGCCTTGGGCGCGAGGATCGATTCCACGTGTGTGTTGCAGAGCGCCTCTGACCACTGCGCTACACGGCCCCCTATGGTCACTAAGCACTACAATATACGTATTTGGTTCAGTGGGTTCCAAAGCTTCTTTACCAAACTATGTGCATGCGTTCGATGACTAATCGAAATCAGATCAAAAAGCTGAGGAAATGGACCAGAAAAGGCATTCTCCACACTTAACAATCCACAAAAAAGAACATGTTTTTGAAAGAGTTCATCGACCGCAGGTATAGCTAACGTTATGACTAACGTGTAAATAGTAGCATACATATCATTCGCACTCATAATAAGATAGCTCAAAATCTTTTCTACAATCTTGTCGTGTTCGCAATGTCTCAACTTCTCGATTTGTTGAGGAGAGACTCTTGAATGCTAAAAAGAACCGGAAAGTCCAAAGCCGACGTGAAATTGTGCGTAGTTCCGTTGGTTCAGCCGCACAATACCGCTACCCGTAGAGCAATGGGTTAACCTTAGGCCGACATTGACTCATTTGCGACAACACTTACTAATAAATACTGATTTTGTGTGGCGCGTGCATGGAACGGACGGCGTATTTTTTGCTGCATACGAAACGCATTAAAATCAATGTGACCCGGACACATTACGCGCCAAAAAATGACCATTCTGGTATCCTTGTGCTTGTCTTCACATATTTCCGCTGCTTTTTTTTTGCCATTTTATGTATTCTCTGTCTTCTTCTATGTAGATCTTCACGTTTTTGAAATGTACTTAACTCTTGTGTTTGATAAACAACCATCCACTCTCTGACAACATGCTACTATCGTTTGGCAATGTCTTTCGTGATATGTGAAGTACACTTGATGTTTTTCCATGTTCTTCATGGATTCCATGCAATCTATGACTTATAATAGTGGTAGTAAAGAAAGGATTACCAATTAATTGTCGATCACACGTCACTTTTCTTTTCATTAAGAATGAAACAATCTATTGAATATACTAAAAAAAATCTCTTGTAGTCCGCCTCTAGCGACCTGAAGGAAGTGAATGGAAGGAATGATGACTGAAGTTACGAAGAAGGAAAGGAAGGGGGAACAAATAAATCCATAGGGAAGATGCTGATCTCTTCATAATGTTCAGTATATTACACCATATAACAATTTAGAAATAACATCAGCTAATGTTGCCTTACGGTATGTGAATTCCTACGTGATAAATGTTCTCTCTTCACAGCGCAAAAAAAATTTTTGACCCTGTATAACTTGTTATAAGTTGTTGGCAAAACATGACGACTTTAATTTCTCATAAAGCATAGTAAGCAGGTTAGTAATAAATGCAAGCGACGCAACAAATACATACAAAGAGAACAGATAAAGCATGCCAAGTAGTAACTGCAAAGACGGCTGAGAGACAGGCGGAACGAAGGACCCACAAGGTGTGGTGGTGAACGCGTTAGCCCCCGGAAAGGATAGTAGCGTGTTCGGTCCCCACAGCACACAGAAACGGTCCGGAGTTTTGCAAATATCTCAGCAACATTATGGCAACAAAGATTATTCAAAAGACCGACTTTCTATAAACCTTTGCATAAATAGTTGACACACTTGCTTATATGATCTTATAAACTGATAAATCTTTTTACATCTTTATATCCATATAATAAATCTTCTTGAGCTGATGCAAGGTCGATGTCTTTGTAGTTGGTGTTGTTGATCGATGGACCATTCACCAATAACACCAACAAAGATTATTGTTTAGAGTGCTTTAGTACTGATGACAAAGTATAAACTTAAGAAGTAAAATTTTGTATATAAATGCATATTCGTGATCGATGTGTGGATTCTTTGTGCAGAGCGAGTGGATGGTTGTCAGCGCCATATTATATGTAAGAAGCGCAAATTCTGTTTGAATGAAATGAATGATTTTGTGCATAACGTTTTTCGTAGTACCAGTGGAAGTTCGACACAACGAGTGTTAAAAATATGCGACGATTTCAAAGAGACACCCAGTAGGATTAAATGCTGAAAAGGCACTTTGAAAACAGCCGGGCTCCTAACCTCCATTCATTTCAATGGCGTCGATTATATGTCTACACTGCAATTGCATCTATTGCGTGCCCTCAGTGACTTTCCAACTTATCATTGCGGAAAGGTGTCCGTTTATAAGTGTTGAACTTGTGGGGCTTCTGTAAAGTAGTACGTATAAAAAACTGTCCTTCAATATGTCCTTATAACATGTCCTGGAGAAACTATCGAGACTACAGTGAAAAACTCTGTTTTGCCAACGGAATAGCTAGCATGAGAATAGTGTGTTCAAAAAAAAGTGCGTATCAGTCGCAATGTTTCCGACATACTCATTGAAATTAATGCTCATTGTCACGAATGGGTTAACGACCCATTCTGCATCACCATTCTGCTCTGCTGGACAGAATTGCATTTCTTCACCTTTTCGCTGCTCGAGCGTCGACAACGAAAAGGAAAGGAAAGGAACGACTTGTAGGCTACAGAAAGCGAGCATATCATTTTGACGGAACTAACAAATCTGTGTTTTGTCAAAGACTTGTAGATGTTGACGGTTTATACTTCCTTTAATAAAGTTCATTACGGAACTCGACGAGTTGGCCGAAAAATGAAAGGCTGGATTTTTTTCAATCATGTATTACCTAGGTTTTCCCCCACAAATTCAGCGACCAACCTCAACATCCATGTACTACTGTAGCATCCCGGCTAAATTTGTCCTTCCCACCATTCTTTCAATATGCCAAATATTTTTTGATTTCTGGCTGTATTCAGCGTTTCCTAACATCGTTTTCTCCGGAAATGGAATTTTTCAAGATTGATGTTCTAGTATTCTCTAGAAGTCTAAGCTACATGCATAATTTTTTTCTTCTTCACACTTGGTATAACCTTCCTGTTATTACATAGTGGAAGGCGATTTTAAAAGTAGAGAGAAGTGATATGCAGAATGAACTGTGAATCCAATGAGTTGCGGTGTGAAAGTTCATCTACAAGGGGGAAAAAGACGTTGAGCTATTGAATCGCTCAAGGAATATTCTTACACTTTCGAAAGAATAATCGTCTTCCAGCACTTTTTATCGGCGATGCACAAGAGGGGGAACTGAAGCACATGCCACCATCACTGCACATTTTATAAGTAAGAGAAAGACAAGACTCTAATCCTCAGGCAGCGCTGACATTGCTAAATCTTACGAAACGAAAATTTGGTTGGACATACCAACTTGTTCCCTGATGCTACACTTGAAAACGACGCAATTATGGCTCGATTTGTGTGATCAACAGCGACATAGCCATCGGTTCTTTTCTCCCTGCAATGAATTTATCAAAAAAAGTGTTAATCGTTTCAGTCTTCATGAAAGAAATTACTACCGACGACGTTTGGATTGCGAATCTCTTTAGAAGCTCAATATTTCCAGGAATCGTTGAAATGCACGATTGCTGTAAACCATACGTGTTAAAAATTGAGATCACTAGTTTGGTGATTTAAGTCAAACTGTTTCACACAATTTGCATGAGTGTTCCTTGAGCTGCAGCAATGAGTGGAGTGCCTAGCTCTCGAGCAAACGTTTCGTTGTATTCTGTCTAAATAACAACGGAGAATTTCAAAAAATATGGTTTGTTCATGAAAAGAGAAGTGTGCTACCGCCGAGAGTAGTGGACAGTCAACATTTTCCCGGAATCTGGAGCGACATTTAACCGCTGCTGAGACACAGGAATTAAAAAATAGGGCACCATCTGAAAAATTTCTAGCCTTTCTGGAGGTCGTTTAAGAAACACTAGTTGATAAGCACTACTTGATACTGATTTCCGACCGTCTTAACTTTTTACTAACAATTATTCATCTTATTGTTGAGAACAGTGACTTATTTTCGAATGTCGTTTGGTCTCATGCCGAACCAGTCTCTTCACTTTTTTTAGTTGCACTTCCTTTTGCAAACAATTTTTAATTGTTGTATTGAGTAATGCTGAACTTCCGCAACATATGAAAGGACGGACAATCGTGCTAATATTGTACTAAAGTTAAACAAATACTCTAGTAGCCCTACAATAAACACATAATGGCCAGTTCCATACTGTGCCTTAGGCTAACCGAGTCCTTCGTCACTCCAAGGTCGGAAAAATTGGTGCCAGACTTCTATGGGAGGATTAAAAACGCAGAGTTGATGCACACGCAGGCATCCACAAATTAATGTATAGACCGGATTTAATCACCTCTACGGTTCTCGTAAGAGTAGGAGCATGATGAATCCAAAATAGATTGATAGGCGCTGAATGCTTTGTCCCTCGTTACATTTATCAGAAAGTGTAATAATTTCGTTAGCTACAATTTCATAAATATTCATTCCAAAAACGATGCAATGTGTGCGAAGATGTCACGTCAACTAATGAGCACATATGGGCAGCGCACAGAAAGCGTCACTTCATGGTTTAGTTATTTTTCAGTGATGATTTTAAATGTTGTTAAAAACGCGTTGAGACCGTCCTTTCTGGCTCGCTATTTCGCTATGGAAATTGGAGTCAAACTGCGATATGCGCTTAGCTCTATACTCAGTAATTTCATCATAGTTTAGATAGAAAGTCGCAGCATCATTAATTTCTACGTTATTAGTTAAAATAACACTGATTTGCTTTCTTACCAGTCTTTGAAGTTTCAAAACTAAAAGCCAACCATGAGCAAACATCTGTCAGCAAACTACGGTTTTAGGAGAAAAGCAATCGCGAAGCGTCAGAACTCCTTCCGACTATAGATATTGGTACGGTGACCTACGACTGAAGACCTGCTAACGTACCTGCACTGTCTTCTTGGAACTGCGGAAAGATAAACTTGTCTAGTCATTAAAATATGAGTTAAGAAAGATTTGGACAGGGATCTGTAGAATTCATTTAAACCGATAGCACGTGAATTAATGCGTGCAAATAACGCAAGTGGAACGTAAGTTAAATTGATAACCCAACAACATCTGGGTTTATTCGTCTCAAATGGAATCTAAATCGAAATGCATAATTTTAAGGCGTAAGGCTCAAAAAAATTTTGATATGTATGCCTAATAATGATTCAGAAGTAACGACAGAGAGTTTGTCCCATAAATAGCCCCATCGTGCCATACCAGTTAACCACTGAAAAATTCTAAACAAATCTTAAAAAGATCCCCCAAATGTGAAAGCCAGACACGCCGACCCTGAGTAAGTTCAAGCGCTTAGAACTCTGCTTACATTGCTTACATCTTTCTCCTTCTGCAAAAGCGTGAAATCACAGAAATGGAGATGAAGGAACGAAGAGTATGAAGAAAACTAACTCAGAATATTCGAACTTCGCTTGAAAAAATTATAGGGTAAGAAAAACTTGACACGCACTCTATAAAATAAGATGCCTGATGCTTTCACTGTTCTTCACCATGGACAAACAAGATAAGGAAATTTCGCTCCACTTGGGGAGGCGGGCCCAGAGCGTTTTCTAAGTTTTCCACACGAGTGTCACATAAATAACGTTAAGGGGAGAACAACAAAGTGCATTTGATGGAAAGAGTAGAAAGACTCGCAATCAACTCCCATCATGAAAAAATTGATGGTAGTTTTTTTGCAGGGTTTAAAATTATACTACCTATTCTTGAAAACCTGCTCCTCCTTTGAACACAGTACTTGGCTCTGCTTCAGCTATCATATAAATGGTTAGGTGGAATATTATCACGCCAAAGAATGCTACTCAAGCATTAGTGAATCAAAATCATTTAAACGGAATGGTAGAAAATGAATATACTTAAAAACTCAACTAGATCAGCTCTGACGAGTGATCTACCTCCCTCATTCTCTCGTTCTTTCCTTCTTATTCGAACTAACTCGTTTCACATGTGAATAAAAATGAAAAAGTTACTAAATAATCGAAAATCAATTTAACTGAGTTTTCACTGAGGTGTGCACTTTTAAAAAAGAGCAGCGCAAGAATGGAAACAGTTCCATACATACTGGACATTTAATAACATTGAACTGGAAAAGATCTGTTTAACTCATCGAGACCATACAAGCCATCCTAAATATTACACTTCGCCATTTCACATAAAAAAAAGCTCGATTAATGTTTTTCAATTGCCTAACTCACACACATTCCGTATATTCGCTGTCGTGATGTCTTCCAGCACAAGTTTCACAGCTAGTAAACTGAGAACAAAATATCTCTTCATGTTTAATTACAGTATCAAAAAGCAAGACAGCGATAAATCAGCCAGAAAATAGAAACATTTCTCTGGTTCATCTGAAAAATTTCCTATCCATTAGCTCTTGTAGGGTTTGCGAAACTTTGAAAGTGTCGCTCTGGAAAAAATCTTCAACAGTAACAGTTTGATTACGAGCTAGAAAACGACTACTAAATTATCCGAAAGACATGCATTTAGTGGTCTCTTGACACTAAGAGGAGTAAGTGGGCTTAATGGTGTAACATACTGGGGGTTCAAAATATGACGCGTATTCCCTGTTCATGCACAGAGAAAGAGCTAAATTTCTTGTAACAGTTACCTGTTCAGTTTTCTGATGACGCCTAAAAGTGAATGCAATTTTGTGAACCTTCAGAATGTTTCACTTATAAGAAACTGCTCTCAAATGACTTTTTTCCTAGAAATTTAGAGCTGGGAAAGGTAGAGCTGTGGAACACTAAAGCAACGTTTAAAATGCGGACATGTTTCGAAAATAAATCGGTAGGAGGCAGACAACAATTAATACGAGGAATGAATTCAACACCACAAAAAGAGGTCAGACATCTTTTTGCTATAGCTCGAATGTCTACTTCGCTGGTTATAAAACAACAGCAGAATGTCCAGTGAAGTAGATTTTCCCAGTGAAGGTGGTCGCAGAATGGCAAGGATTCTACACCCAATGATCCGTTCTCTTCCCAGACCAATCACCATGAAAAAGTGTATTAGCGCTGGTATTTCGTAGTTGGTCATTTTAAAAACAGGAATTCACATTTCACATGAAACGGAAACAGACTTGTGATTCATGAGGTTAGGGCGATGAAATCTGCACAGCATGGAAACACACCAAAAAAAGTTGTAGCAATAGCATTGGAACATGGCAAAGGAGTATTCACCACAAAATTATTTTATCGAACAAATCGAAGAGAATTAAGGCCGATCAAGCTGGCACAACGACGCCTTCGGAAGAGCGCCAACAGGGAAGCGTTGACCTCGATTGTATTTCCTAAAAAACGTGTTCAATCCGGCTTTCTGTTTAGATAAGCAACTAGAATTGAAGCAGCATAGATGTTCAGTGGTGTTTTCAAACATTGTGGCTTCGTTTTTGAAAACCGTCCTGTGTTTTTGCGTTTTCGTACAACATTTTAATGTCAATTTTGTTCTGTATATTGTCTTATAGAAATTTGAGCAGATTTCCTACAAACGTTAAAAACTATGTAAAACGGCATAAAACCACAAAAGGAGCATGCTAAAATAAATATACTTCCGACCAGCGAACCGAATTGTAGTTGCTCTCAAAGGCTCGTGATGAAGGTGAGAACGGTGAAAATGAGAACGATCGTTAACAACGCACTACTATCAACGATGACAATTTGAAGAGGTACTCGTATGGCAACTAGGTGTAAGTAAAGTACCAACTCCAGTCTCGGAAATAACTTATTTGGATGGAAAGTTAAAAACACTCGGGAAAAAGGAACCCATATGAATTCTGTCGAGAAAAAGAGAAATCGTCGCCATAAATTTTTTTTGCGCTTTCGCTCAATGAAAATGGTGTGTTCGCTAGTCGCACTCTTAAAACCGACCAAAAAATGGATTGCGTGGATGGAACAAAAGCACAAAAGACATTTTGCTTAATAGTGAACGCAAAGAAAGTAGCGATACAGTTCTTGCAGCCAAATTTGCTTTACTGAAGGTAACGGTGATTTCTCCGTATTCGGTAGGCGGAATCATCTGTTACATCTTCATCACTTCTGTAATATCAACGTTGCAGTGGAGTACTCTCATCAAATTAAAAGAAACTGCAAAACCACTGAAAAATTGCTATCGACAATGATCAATCGAGAGACCAATCCACTCTGATGAGAATGCACTACGGCATTTCACGCAATGGACACTGTAAAAGTTGAGAGCACTAGGATAGGAGGGAAACTTGGCCTCATCCAATGTGAAGGAAACTCGGCCTCGTCCAGTGTTTAGATCACTAGCCAAGCGACTACCACTTTTTCAAGAACTGCATATATACATATATATAACTGAAATACTTACAACGAATAAACGGCTCTGAAAAAGGCGAAACCGCCGAAACGTCAGCTATTGTATTCTAGGAAATTCTATGACACCAACCTCTTGTCTGCTTATTGAAGAAAAACTTCGGTTTATAAACATATATATGTATATATCCATATATCTACCCATATATATATATATATATATATATATATATATATATATATGGGATGGTTGAAAAGTAAATCTCTACTTTGATAGAGCTATAATGTATTTAGCTACTGTATTATTTTTCTCAAATTCTTTTTTCATATGTCACTTATGGCAATTAAAATCCCATGGTTTTTTTATTGATTACCTCTGTTGAAATCTGGAACCCCTACAAACACAGGTGGACTTCTTGCTCTTCATGCGCGTGTCCACCTAGTAGAACGATAAGAAATTTAGAGAACCGTTCTTCATCTACTGATGTGATGTCTTGGAGGACCATCAAAGAAGATGTCCCAGTTAATACAAAGAGAATCATAAATTGTTGGACAAAACGTAAGGCTACAGAATCTGTAACTGATACTCCAAGAAGCGGTTGCCTATATAGTTCAAGAGATCTAGAGATGGTGAAAGTTTTTCAAGAAATGTTTGAGAAATACATCTAAGATGATGCTAAGATATTTGCAAAACTCCGGACCGCAGGTGTCTACGGTGGGGGAACGAACGCGCTATTGTCCTTTCCAGAGAGTAACGCGTTCACCACCACACCGTGCGGGTGCTTCGTTTCGCCCTTCTCTCAGCTAGTTTTATTGATCTCTGCCATCAGCAATCAATCACCCGCCAACGAGACTGATCTAAGGAGCCCAAATCGGCAACGAACCCAGCCTCAGCTTAACCAGGTTCGTTGCCGACTTGAGCTCCCTAGATCAGTCCCGCTGACGAGTGAATGCTGATGGCAGAGATCGATAAAACTGGCTGAGAGACAGCCGAAACGAAGGACCCGCATGGTGTGCTAGTGAACTGCGTTCGTTCCCCACCGCAGAGACACATGCGGTCCAGAGATTTTGCAAATATCTCAGCATCATCTTAGTTGCATTTCACATGATACCCTGCCGTTAAAAAATTATAATAGGCACTAAATAAAAAGGTCAAGATTTTTTTAAGAAATATTTACCCATAACTCAAAAAAGTCAGCTACCAGTACTTAGAAGATTGTTAAAGGTTTGACTTTTTATGCAAGATGATCTCTATATTCTCTTTATTTATGCAAGACGTTCTTCTATATTTTGCCACTGCTCTCTGTGAATGGCTGAATCGCTAGTTGCCTGTGAGAAGGATGAGCCATTGTTGTCTGCTTGGTTGACCACCCAGAAACCCTTATTTAACACCTTCTGGCTTTTATTTTGCGTTTCGTCAAAGGACCAAGTCTACAATACTAAACCAATGACTTAAGAAAAACTTGGATGCCAAATACGAAAACTTATGTTTTCTATTCCACAAGAGTTCCTAGTGAATTATTTGATGCCGTCAGCGGGCGACATGAGAAGTTGGTGGTTATAGTGTTGCGAAAGTACAAGAGAGTTTTTTTCATTTCAAAAAACTAATGAAAGGCGTTCGATCCTAGGTTATTTGCCACTACTTTCTAGAAGATGACGGAAATACTAGAAAGACACTACTCATTGACAAATTACGGCAATATAAACTTCGCATTGCTGATTATATCAATCTCATAAAAGCAAACAATGATAAAGTGCAAAGAATGCTGGTCGATTTTTAACGTAAACTTAATTTAAATGAGTGCCAGCGAGATCAGCGTTTTCGAAAGCACTCTGGAAAGGTTGATGAGTAGACCACCTCGTACAAAGCAAGCAGGGAGAAATTCGGAGTTCCGACCTACACCGAGAACAGAAGACCAGGCACCTTAGAGCATGGACTAAGCTGTCTAAAACCAGGTGATCCGTATATGTAATGCGTTTTTAAGACAACTACAGCACAAGTGCCATTCGTGACAGTGTTCCATAGGACGTTAAGAGAATACCAAGATAACCATCAACTTTACGGTAGGAATTCTTCAAACGTTGTCAAGTATTTTTGGAGATTATTCTAGGGCCGTCAAGAGGCTCACCCTTTTGATAAATGTTTATAGACAAAATTGGTTCTAAATATAGCAAATAAGAATGCGTTGTGACTTATGTAGTAAGAGTTTTTCGTGTTTTTTGCACGGAATCAAATGAATGTAATACAAGGTCGACCCACATTTTTCATGAACTCTGAGACATAATCGAACTGTCTGCGATTAAATTCGTCCGTATTGCGGGCGAAGACGTGATACGACCTGAAACATCAAGTATATCCCATTCAAGGGAAACTTCCATTCGACGCACCTGTTGATTGCAGCAAAACATGATATATTACCTGCAAGCGTTTTTGCCAGAAGTTTCAGCTAAAACCAAGACTTCGTAGCGGTTTGCATCCAGTGGACCAGCTTTCACTAAGCACACTGAGAACAGAAATGAATTATGGAAATGGTCTCGCAAACTATTCTTCTCAAGCGGGGCAAATATTAATAGCATAAATTTTGTACGATAACCTCTACTAAACATTATCACAAAAAACACGTCAGTATGAGCAGTTCCCGATAGGACACCAAAATACAGGTGGAAGTAAGCAATGATATTTTTTATTTGGTTGCAAAAGACCCAACACTGAAAAAAGAAACTTGGAGCGAAACACTAATTTTCCAATCAAAAGGAGGCTCAAAAAAGAGGAAAAAACCCCAGCATAAAATTCGTTGGTACGTGGAAAGCTGAGAAAAATACTTCACTGGGTGGTACTGTATAAAGAATTAACGCACTGTTTACATGATATTGGTCAGTATCGATTGCCAAAACATTGTTCATCACATATGACATACTACCATGCATCTGCAAAACTACATTCCTTAGCTTCAACGAAGGTAATGTCAAAATATTCAAAGCTAAATCTGACCTCGTGCAATTCATTCCCTTTCGAATCGTCTCTGTAAAACATATTCAGTTCAGCTGATCCATTCAAATATCGTCCAACTGTAATATTGAAATTACTAGCAGGTTAAACATCTAGAAACTTCCAAACAAGTGTGATTAAACGAAATCTTAAGACGAAGAGTTGCAGCCCTAAAATTTTTTACTTTCCAAGCCTACGCAAGCCGTTCCCTTTGATGTTAGAACCGTTCTTCCATTAGCCGACTGCACTCCTTCGAGGCTCATTATAGTTCCAAAAATCTTTCTGATAACGCTTGGATTTCCGTACATCTAAAAAACTCGTCAACACCACTTAGTCAGTCAAGTAAAAGAATAATTCTAGATTGACAAAATTGCCACACCTGAGTCCATGCTCCTTTCATCATGTCAATATCGTGAGGAATACACTGTGAACAGGTGCTAGATATTTCTGATGATTTGGCTGTTTTCGATCCATGAGTTCGTGAGCGGTTGAGGCCGATTTTCCGGAAATTGTTTTGCATCTTTACAGTACCAATGTATACTGGGCCACATTGTTGCTTATTCAATTTTTATAGGGCACCTTTGAAAGCTCAAAAGCTAAACCTCTTCAGTGATTCCATCGTCTTAAAAACTCCTCGTTCAATAGTTTCTTCTTTGTTCTTAGAAAGAAGTTCCTTCAGTGCCCTTAAAACAAAATATCTCATGCTTCCATTTTGTCCAAAAGTTAGCATTTCATTACCTTCTCGAATTATTAAGCTAACACGAGGTTGGTAAAATGAAAAGAACTTGAAGTAGGGAAGTGAAAACTGGCAGTGTTTTGCATTTCGTTTTTTACTTTAATAATAAAGAAATGTAAATGCGGCCAATCTGAACCATTTTCTCTCGTATTAAAAACCATTTGTATTCAAGTAGTGTTCAATTCGTGAGCGTCTAGATGACAATCCTTACTTGAGAATATCTTACTTGAGAGTTTCTCTCTCCTCATCAGTGAGTGTGCTTGCTTCACTGGATAAGTTTATACCATATTTTTTCTTTGAAATATTCCCTTAAATGTTCGTCATTCGCAATTACGTCATCATCAGCGAACTCTTAAAATACGTGATATGATGTGACATAAAGATTCTCTCTGATTTTCCTCAACAACACGGGAATGCATACGACGTTTGGGTGAATTCGGCGCACGAGTTTTCACTCCTTTTGCTCTAGCCGTAAGGACCTGCAAGAATGGCAGCTGAAAATTAAAGACTTGCAAGATTTTTTTGTGCACAAAAGTAAATGGACACAAGCTGGTGTTCAAAACAAACCCTTCCTCCAACAGTGTTGTCATTTATGAGATTGTCGTTGTTTCCATACGATGCTTTTAACTGTTTCATTTGCTCATTGATGAGATCCTGTTGTTGTTTTTGCATCAGAAGCTGAAATATTACAAACCATCCAACATCTGAGTAGAACAAACAAACAAACTCTTAATTTATTCTGCACTGAGTTATTGAAAAACAAACCGCAGCACCGGCCTGATGATCAATC
Source organism: Angiostrongylus vasorum (assembly GCA_018806985.1). NCBI lineage: Eukaryota > Metazoa > Nematoda > Chromadorea > Rhabditida > Metastrongylidae > Angiostrongylus > Angiostrongylus vasorum. The sequence goes on from JADANN010000392.1 coordinate 558,710, forward strand.
ATGGATTGCTGGTACCTTCGCTGCTGATCGAGATATTCCATTTGTTTCGCGCTGTACTGCGTTAGTTCCGACTGATGGCGTGCAAGTTGCTAAAATAATAAGTTTCAAATAGCACCCTACTCTTTCGAACATATCCTGGACGTAGAACCTCGCTTTAGGACTCATTGACGCCTAATGACACTGGTCAACTTACCGCAAGGTATTGTTGGTTACGAAGAGCATTTAGAGATTCCGGCGAACCGTTTGCACCAGAAAAAAAGCATAGCTGCATTTGGCATGGACAATGGTGCATTTTGCGACATTCCTGCGCTGCTAACAATTCTCTCGTCAAAGTTTGGAGTTACGCCAACGGAATTCTGAATGGTTTGAATTAGGTATTCTTCACTTCAAATCGATTTACGATCTGCTTAAGTACAACAGTAAAGCTGAAAAGAACATCTAATAGTCGTTTCGAATATTCAAAGACATTGAAAACCACTACAGCATTTGCTCAAGGTTGAGCACGGTAATCGGCTGGCTTAAACGTCCTCGAGTGATCGGTCGCGGGATCCATTGCCGGTACAAGAATCGCCGCCGTCCTCGGAAAAAAATAGTCGCAACGCAGGAAACCACCTTTCTTTTATCCATAGAGCTCTGCGATTGCTTATGAGGAAGACTTGGAGACTTCCACCACAGCTCTGTTGGGATTGCATGAAAAATCAGACGCGACCGGCATTTAACACGACTAGGAATAAGGTATAAAAGTCTACGACACAACCGACGATATACCACGGAGACTGCTTCAGTTTATGTGCATACAACACCAGATTGGTCTGTTTAGATTATGACCTTTGTATCCTACTAAATGACGCAAGCCGCATTAAATACGACCCCTTTCAAGAAACTAAAAATAGGAAAGTTATCACCCAGCGGATACACTACTGAATCCTTGTCATCTTAAATGAGGAATTTTCACCGCTTAATGCTGATGATGTTACTTTTGTCCTGCATCCATCCCTTACCAAACTTGTTGGTTTTCACGAAATCCTATCTTCCCATTATGTATCCTACCACCTCCAATTCCTTATTGGAGGAAAATAGGCACCAGTAGATGCTTTCCATCAGTATCAACAGCTTATGATGAGGAATTCGACACGACTTGTGAAAATTTGGCTCAATTCGAACGTAACGAGATATTCTTCCACAAATTCGTTATTGGTGAATTGAATGCGAAAACAATAACGTCATAAGAACACAAATACAAAATCGGAAATTTTGGATCGGGATATGCCATTGAAAATACAAATCCTTGTGCGAAAACACGCCCTGCGCTCTATTTCTTCCATGAAAACTCTTTCTGATCGTCACTGCTGTACGTCGGAATTCCCGAACAGCACTGGTTCATCAAAGACCGAAGACATCACCGCTTTCCTGTTTGCACAGATTTGCTTTAACTGTTTTGGATGGAGAACAAGCTCTGTCATCACATGAAAAGGAAGAAAAAACGCTGTTCTCAAGAATTCACCTTCATTGATGTCATGTCTAGCTACAACTTGCGTAGAAGTGAGGAGATGTTGCTGAAACATCTTCGAACCTGTGTTGGGTAAGCTCTTCATTATCCCAAAACAAACTCAAGCAAAGGGAAACGAATTTCGAAAAAAGAAGATGCTTGCGCCTCCAGTGTACACACATCGAACGAATGGTCAACTTTATTTGTAGAAAACCAATACAAGGGACACCCACTATTGCCGAAGGTATTTTAGAAATAGCACAGTGAAGTATTAAATAAGTGCCGTCTTTCATGCGTGCAACATTTCATTTTCTACGGTGTTCGATGAGGACTTATCAGCTACGATTTTTTGGTTAGAAGATGAAATAAATTACAGAAATAATAAATTATAGGACATCCTCCGATACACAGCACCTACGCTCAACCCTATCATCTTTGCTGGGATTATACACTAACGATTTTTTTGCAAAGTTAGAATACCATTTGGGAGCTTGAAGCTTGGCACATCTATAGCCCAGATAATTATTGCATTTTATGCATCTGATTTGCAATGAATTAGTACCGGCCACCTAGATCTGTTAGTTCTAATAGTTGCAACAGAAAAAACGTCACAGCTGTCTAACTATTGGAGGAGTTCTGCATGACAAGAGATGAGCAACGTAACTACCGTCTTATGAGCTTGCAGAACGCACTGCATACGGACCTGTATGCATTTCGCAAATAAATTTTTGCTGCATACAGCATATCACCTGTCACGCGTATCACTTGGGCCCCCTTTGATCGTCATGCAACTCTAGTGGTCACCAGTTAACCTTTCATTTCTGCCTATCGCGTGCAAGGGAAGCCCAGTGAGTTCTGCTCGCTCTAGGGCCTCGTGGAGCATCACGTCTTTTCTATAAAGCTTTCATAAAAAAAACTGACTATTGGGTCTTCCTGATGTACACATCCCGAGGAATACAGTCAGTCACGGCGCTTCTCCATCTAATATCGTTCATCCGAATTACATGTCCAACCCGCCTGATGATCATCGACAGTATAGAACACCGTCCCTTGTTGACCGTTGACGTAGGTCGCAGTTTCTGAACCCCTTGCTCACTTGTGTGATACATGATACTCTTAGTATCGTTCTTTCGACTGGGCGTTTTATGATGTCCAGTGATCGTCATCCTGTCTAGGTAGCGACCAGGTTTCTGACGCATACGTTTAAGTAGGTGAAACTGTGCAGTCGAAGAGAAGGGCACAGAGTTCGGTGTTCTTTTTCTCCTCACTCCACCCCCTGACGCCCTGAAATCAAGCCGCCCTTTTTTCCCGTGCTCAACTGTGGAACGAACTCGTTTATCATGCTGATTTTCCGACCTAGACAGGCGTAGCTGGAGCATTCAGAGTCATTCCTTTAGAACGGAAATGGTATTTACGCAACCAGTTGGTCCTTGATAAACATGGTTCTTGTGAGAATTAGTCTTTTGTGTTTTTAGTTTGTGAGATTCAGTCGAAAATCGATCTTTCCACAGGGCTTTTCAAAATCGGCAAGCATTCGTTCCGCTCGGCTAATGCTTAGTTTATAAGAACGATGTCATTAGCAAAACAAAAATGTTGTAATTGTCTACCATACCTACCACGCCTACCCACCATGAATTCTCACTATAATGTTGTCCAATTCCAGTGTTCGCATGATCTCTCGAAGATGGCCGTAAATGGTTTTGGAGAAATTATATCGCCTGGTCTAACTACTCTTTTGGCATCGATTCTAATATTATTATAGGATGGTGAAATTTTGGTTTTGGATTTTTATATAGCTCACGAAGAATCTTTGTGTACTGGGCAAATACGCCATAACAAGAGTTCGTAGACGGCAGACAGCAAGGAAATTAGGCGAACTGTTGCCGATATCTTGGAGGTCGCCCTTTTTGAATAATGACACAATCGTGCTGTTCTTCATTAAATAGGAATCTTGCATTCTGACAGTTAATGCGTCGAAAGAAGAGCAATTATGTCAATGAGAACTGGCGGAAGGTTCTTCAAGTGTTCAGGTACTATTCTGTCCAGAGTAGGCGTTGTTCGATTCTTCATCGACGAAAAAGATGGTGGATTTCGGAAGGGAGAGCTGGTAGAACGACATATCCGTCCTCTCTTACTTGGTATGAAGGCAGTAGGACACGGTTATTGAAGAGATCCAGGTACTAATCATCAGCAATTCTTCATCAACTTTTGGGAAGCTGTAATTAATCCTTCTGGAAGTTGGAATGCAAACCGTCTTGGTTTTGTAATTGGCGAAGCTTCGTTAGGCTTTGCGAATGCTTTCTCCACTTTTTGCAGCTTTGCCTATAGCTGCTGCTGTTCTATCCTTAAGATCTTCTTTTATCGCCTGTCTGCACTGTTTTTGCAAGTTCGGACGTTAGTTCGCGGTTGCCTGCAGCTCGTGCGATTCCAAGCTGGCGTATCAGCTCCAGTGTTTCTGGAGACAGACGTCTTTTGGTGAGTTTCGAACTCTCAGCTTTCATAGCACTAACGTGAAGATGTTGAATGAGCCAATCGTATTCTTCGTCGATTTTTTTCTACAACGGCATCTTCCCAACAGCGGACTAATGAATTAAATAAACTCCCTGTTTATGGTGGTTGTGTGGCTTCGTTTTTTGAACTTAGCGCCTTTTGCTTCTTTCTGCGAGAGACGAAATCTTACACGAAGGAGGCGATGGTCTGATCCTGTGTTGAATTTTGGGACAATAGCGACATCGGTTGGGCAGCACCTTCCATTTACTATGATGTGGTCTATTTCGTTATGGTGCTGTTCACTGGAAGACTCCCAAGGCCATCGCTGAGAGTGGGGCTTCTGGAATTGCGAGTTCCCATGAAAGTCCTGGCCCCGTCAAGGTAAACCTAGGAAGCCGATCACCGTGCTCGTTCCTTTCCAATGCATGGGCGCTAATGTGACGTTCCTCGGATGTTCTGCTGAGTCCAATGTTCACTTTTAAATTGCTAATGATGTCCTTTGAGAATGTATGGTCTTCTCTGTAGAAATTCTGCAAGTCCATAGAGAACTTCTCGACTTATTTTTTCGCCACAGCTTGGTATCTGTGAGTAAACGACCAAGATTGTCAATGTCGGTATTGATCCACTTCTCTTTAACCGCAAACATTCAGTTAAAGTTACTAGTTGTTCTAATAACTCCATGTTCATGGCTAAACATGTGTTGGCGAGAATTCTCGCACCGATTACTCCTCTACTTTCGCATATTCCGAGGAACAGTTCTTCTGTCGTGTGATAGACGGCGTTGAATGTCTGAATGTTGAATAGGCGGCGTCTTCTTGTCTCAACCAGTCCGATGAGGTGATGCCTTATCCTTCTAGCCTCCATGATCAAGCAGTCTATCGAGGATGAGATGCAAGTGTGCTTGCATGGCAAGTGCAGATCGCCTTTGCGATTTAGGCAGCATAGAATGGTCTTGAAATTTTAGCAGCCTCTTCATACACGTCCTACACAACGCTGCCGTATAGTGATCTCTTTCGGAAATAAGGAAATGGAGCCCGTTTACTTTAGTGTTTTTAGCCTTCCGATACCCACGTATAACTTTCTGAAGTCTGAACGTTGAAGCTGGGTACACTCACGGGTAGCTTGCCAGTCTCTCCCAAAGTAGATGAGGAGGTTATTTGTTGGAGGTGACTCCTAACCTCCTCCTCCTCCCATATACTTCCCTGTCACTTCATTGAAGGCTTTTTGGCCGAATTGACGAGTAAAATGCAATTCTCATAAGTGAGAACACATTCACGAACGCATGCATGAATACTTGTAAACACAGAAGGGCTCCCAACGGTTCACCGCCTCATCGTGGCTGGGAAGTGTTCCTGGGTGTCGGGCTGCAATGTGCAGGGGAAAAACTATCATCCCCAGCAGAGTGCCGCTTTACTAAAAAGGAGTCCGGCGTTTCCATCGGGAAGCCCAGATAAGAGTAAACCAATACCAGGATCCAGCATCGTCCTAGTACCAAACTAGTTACATGGTGGCAAATCTCCCTCTGATCCACAAGGGCGGCAACTCCCTTTGCTGGTGACGAACTGGGGGCAGACTTTGGCCTGGATGATCTCTAGGGAACCACAATGGCTGAATCAGCAAAACCCCGAAAAAGTGGAAATTATGCCGGAGGCCGCACAAGCAGTGAAGACATGCCATTCAAGCATCCAAGTACGTAAACATATGCCAAATGGGTGCAACTGAAGCGAGGAGTCTATCCCCTGGACCCATCTCTATCTCATGAAACCATAAAATTGTTTTTTGGTCTCCGACTGCACCCTATCCGTCAGCTGGGCACATGCCACATTGCCTCGCCAAACACCGGCAAGAAATCCCTCAAAGAGTGAGATTCGTCGCCATAGACGATATTTTAACGAAAATCGTTGAACTCTTAGGGAGCATATTATCTTCCCTTTTAGGGAACAGGAACATTTTAGGCCAGCAGCTTCTAAAAAGCTATTACTTCATTTTCTTGAAAACACTACTCTAAGTTTCAGTTAGTGATAGATTCAAGACAAGTTCATAGTGTCGAAACCACATTTAGGTGACTTTACTCGTTTTGGGAAGAAAACGGCTCCGAACAAGGCGAAATCGCCGGAACCTCATCCATCACATTTCAAGAGGAGGCGAAAACAACTTCGAGCTAGCTTAGCAAGGACAGTCCATTTAATATAAAACAACTATTGATGCAGAGGATTCTTAAAATTCGATTTTTTGAAATTCAAGACTATTATTTTCACTAAAAAACAGAAATCAAGACACTTTGTGGAAAAAAAAGGAATTTTGAAACACCTGTAAATAAGGTAAATAAGGCGTAGGGCTTTGAGCCCTCTGCGGAAATTGGTTTAACGGGTTTTGTTGTGCCATTTGAGATAGAGCATTGTAATCCGAAGGGATTTGTTGAGCTGAAACACTTTGCAAAATTGGATTTACATGTAGAAAATACATAGCCTTCTCATGAGTAGCCTTTTCATGATGTAGCAGATATGACTCTCAAACTCAGTAAGCGTGTAGTTTGTTGTTTACATCCTACCACAAAAAATACTGGTAGGTACTAAATAAAAACTTGACATAACTTAACATTGCGATTTCCCCGGCTTAACTGAATTCAATGCCGATTTGTGCTCTCCAGATCATTCTCTTGGCATGTCATTGCTGAAGGCACCACTAGGGTAGAAAACTGGCTTAGAGAAAAGTAAAACAAGCGCCTCATTAGTGAAGGAGGTAACACGTGGGCCGCCGGAAGGGGTACTCGCGGCTTGGAACGTGGACTGAGCTCTAACTTTTGCAAATATCTCTGCATCATAGTGGTCGTATTTCACATCATAGCAAAACAACGGTGAACAGCAGATAAAAAAGACCAACACTAGTTTTTCCATTAAGAAGTAAGTAAATTATAAGGAAATAGATACCTTTCCACAGTCTAGTAAGCACGTAGTTAGTGAGGGGGCGCAGGTGTTTCGTGTTATTCCACTACAGATAAAATTTTCTAATCTTAAAGAGCATAGTGGCAACAGGCGACCTATACTACAAATAAATTCTTTGGTTCGAATCCTCCCCCGTTCAAACCAGGCTCACCATCTCTTCGGGGTCTGCAGCTAGGTTTCGAGTATAAAAATTGTCAAACTCGATAGATCGGTAAATCACGGCAGAGAGTGTTCCGGACGCTTTATTATCTCTATTGCTAGTGGAAGCTTTTTTTCTCGAAAAACAAATCCGAGAATTTTCGAAGATTTCAGAAACCTACGTGAGTAATTTGGAAAAGCGCTCTGAAGAGGTGATACGGGCGCTCGTCGAATCTAAATGTGTGTTGTAAAGCGGGAATTCTCAGAGCCATTTTTGACAAAGAAGCTAAGTAAATAAATTCTGACGACAGACTTCTGAAAACAGTTATCTTCTGCTTGAAGAAATAAGCTGAGCGCTTTTATCTTGCTTACAATCTACACATGAAGCCATTTAAACAACGGGTGCACCTTGAAAGAGTTTGGGAACCAACCTCTGCTACCTTCTCGGAGCGATCAATTTCAGGAAACATTGACTTCACAAGCGCACCTGCTAGGTTCACGGCCAATCGATCAACCACTATAAAACAGTTTGGCTTCCTTTAATGCAGTAGCAAAACTACTAAAAATAAAAAGAACATTTTTTATACTTTTCTCTTCTGGTGATGAGGTCGCTTCAACGTCTTCATTGCTTTTATGATGTACTGTCGCAGAAAAAGGTAGAAAACAAACGAATATGAGCAATCTCATCCTAAAAATTGTTTTCAAACGTTTTTCATGGAAGCGCATAGGAACTAGCAATAGAATAAGGAAATATTGTTCCATGGTTGTTCTGCAGAAAACCAAACTCACTAACGAAGAAAAGCTGCTCTGCCAGAATTTATCAATTTTATAACATTATGAAGACTTTAGAAAGGATGTCTTTCAGAAAACAGCTAAATAAAGAGGAAAATGGGAGAAGAAAGTGAAATCGAGCCGTTTTAAATTATGTTTGAGCAAATGCTTGGCTGTACAAGCTAGGTGTGCTAACATAAATTCACGTGAATCGCTTCAAGAAATCGAACTCAACATAGTTAAAGCAAGCTGCAATAAGGAGAAATGGGGCCGATCGGTGATTGCATGTGATATGAGCCTGACCTATTTTCTCACATTGCAACCGTATCCTGGCTATCATGACGGATCCACATCATCTTCGAACACTCAGCGCCACATTGCCGTTTTTATACAAGCAGTGGAAAACAGTGTAGAAATGACATTCCTGCTGGTGCAGTTTATAATACACTGCCTCTTTCAGGTAGCTGGTTGCTTAGATGCGTGCTAAAAGCGATCATATATTTCCTTTTGAAACGCCAATGGGTTTAAGAGAACGGCACTTTGCTATTGCTAAGCCGGATTTACTTGCACCCTGCCGTATACGTAGACATATTCATATATGCGTGAACGAGTGTGCTTGGTATGTGTGTTCAGAAAAGCTATCCTGCTCGTGAATGAAACTTCGAGCCTGCATTGAATACCTAACGATTATATGGAAGGGCGTGTGCAATGCCTTCGACCATTGTTGTATACACGTCGGTGAGCTTCCCTTCAGTTCAGACTTTCTCGACATAACTCCCACGTCCGACTTTCTATTAACGTCGGTATTGATTGAATAATTCTTTATATGTCTGTTTAGCAAACATGAGGTGTTATTTTAGTTCTTTATTTACGTACGTGCTGACGATTCGGCGAATTTCGCCTTCCTCAGAACCTGGAAAGGTCAAGTTGACAGCAGTCTACCCGGCCAAACACCTCCATAACCAAACAGAGAAAACGCTAAACCAAGATTTCAATCACAACACAGAGTAGCTTCTTTGCACACTCACCGCTTTCTATGAGTCTTCCACTGAACATGTCACGTGGTGACCAACCGCACACAGTTCACATGGAATCGTAATGTGCCCATCCCACCAGAATAACAGGCTTAAATGCTGCCCAATATCACGCGTGATAATGAGGCATTCTTCCCCTGCGGTTCATTTTCAGATTTCTGGAATTAATCCAGAACGCCTCGAGAGTTTTGCGCGCTTGTGAGCTTGATTCCTGTGCGAGGATCGTGACACGTACTTCAAAGTCCTCCCGGCTATGTCTCTGGGTCCTATGCGTGCCTAGAGGGGGTATTTGGTTTACGTTTGCCGACTAGGTGTTCTTTTAAGCGGACACAGAAGGGTCTGCCCGTTTCGCCACTGTATTCGTCTCCGCACGCCATACAGGAGATCAGATAAACTATACCTGAGCTCATGCAATCACCGTCTCTACCATTAGGGTAAACTATGCAATTTTGCGTTGCACATAGACGGTCATATAGACGGTTACGAACTAGCTGGCGCCTAAGATTACTCGGTGGCATTTTAACTACGTTTGCCGAATTCCCTAGACCCGCCCTTCATAAAGGATTTCATCTACACCTGTCACGAGCTACAGTTTCGTAACCATTAGAAATGGCTATTTGCCGCGCCAAGTTCCGGGACTCCTCTCTCTGCTCTCTTCCCGTGCACACGTTGGTTGCTGTTCGAAACATGTTTCTTACAAGCACCCTTTTCGTGTGAGAGTGGTGAGAGGAGAGGTAATGAACTCTGTGCGGTTGGTCTCCACGCGACATACGCAGTGGAAGCCTCATAGAAGCGGTGAGTGTGCAAAGCTGTGTTCAATGTGATTGAAATCTTGGTTCAGAGTTTTCTCTGTTTGGTTATGGAGGTGTTTGGCAGAACAGATTGCTGTCAACTTGACCATTCCAGGCTCTGAGGAAGGCGAAATCCGCCAAAACGTCAGCTCGTTCGTGAATAAAGAATAAAAGTAACACTTCGTGTTTGCTCAACAAGAATACGAAGAATTGATTTTTCGACATAGTCCAACGACCTTCCAGTAGTGATCTCTTGCCATGAAAAAAAACCGGAAACGCTGGGCTCTTACATAAAGAGCTCGTTGTGTTTCTTAAGGAGGCAAATCTCATTGGACTGCTCGGGTATGTGAGAAGGACGAGGGAGATTAAAATTTTTTGCTGCGTGATCGAGTCAATCGGCTAAGGTATAGTTTCCAAACCATAGTGTCAATCACTAGGACAAAAGTAGGAATTTGTGCCAACGCTCAGTATGGAAGGTTCATAGCAGTTCCAAATAGATGAATCAATGCCGTGCTGATAGCCTTTGCTTCTGATTAGCTAACACGATGTTGCTGACCCATGTTACATTGGCTAATATTTAGTCCTCGAGTTGTTCACAGCCTGAAGCAAATATGTAGGTAGGCAGCATAATTATTAGAAACATTTTCGCGACCTTAACAGGAAAGGCAGAGCCTAAATTTCGACGAAGCAGAAAACACCTTAGTAGTAGCTCAACGTTCTTCTGTCATTCCGTTCTTCCAGGTAAGACCATTCTCACAGATTCCGATAGAATGGCATGTGATGACTACCCAAATGCAAAAAATCATTCTGAGGCACCGTGGTGAGTGTTCTTTTGAGAAACTTGATCTTAGAAGTTTTTATTTCTTGGGTTTTCACAGGTAATCCTAAACGCAGGAAGGATACATTACTGCCATGGATTTGTGTTCTACTGGATGATTGTAAAGTGACGCCCTATTTCAAAGTGTTCATAATTCATTTACACATCACGACATTTCTCCCACGCTTTCTGTGCATTTTCCACAACTTATGCGAACTAAATCTTTATAATAACTTATCAAGTAGCGGTTACATGACAGAGTGGTACCGAAAACCAAGTAACAAAAAAGATCCTGGTTCATTTCCTCTCTTCCCACATTTCACACACAATGAGGGCCCTTGTGAGAAACATGTTTCGAACAGCCACCTCTGTGTGCACGAAGAGGGAACTAAAAGAGGAATTGCGCAACTTGGTTCGGTAAATAGCCATCTCCAATGGCTATGAAATAGTAACCCCACGAGATAAGTTTAGAAGGAGAGCAATGCACCGAAACGACACACTTGGCCAAAAGAAAGTCCCGTTTATGTTGCCCTTTATTAGCGATGAAGTAAGCATAGCTATAAAACGATGCCTTAAAAGAGCAGATCTAGAGGAATCGGTAGCGATGGTTGAAATATCACCGGATCCTCTACGTCGTCAGTTAGTTCGTAACCGCTTGTATGACCGTCTATGTGAAACAACAAATGCGTAATTTGCCCTTACGGCAGGGGACGGTGATTGCATGAGTTCAGGTATGATATACCTGATCTCTTGTAATGACTGCGGAGATGAATATATTGGCGAAACGGGCAGACCTTTGTGTATCCGTATAAAAGAACATCTAAATGGCAAACGAAAAGCAAGACAAATTACTCCAATAGGCACGCATAGGATACAAAAAGCATAGCGGAGACGATTTTGAAGTTAAAGTCAATATCCTTGCACAGGAGACTAAAACACCAAGCGCAGACTTCTTGAGGCTTTTTGGATAGGTGGCAAAAGCCCCACAATGAGTAGCAGAGAGGAATATCCAGAGGTCATACACGACCTGGCCCCGTACCTTCGGATCAATTTGTGATGTGGGATGGTGCAGTCATCAACCATATGCGACTATAATCAGCTGTTCTAACCTTCCTCATTGGATGTCACAAAAACGGTGAGTGTTTCGAGATGTTGATCATGTAATTGCCATGGAGTTTTTCGTCTTTTTGTAAATGTTATTGAAGCATTTGGCCTAATAAATTGTATATCAGTACACCCTTCCAGGCTCTGAACAAGGCGATACTGCCGAAACGTCAGCTACTGTTGCACTGCATTGTGTTTTCTATGGAAGTAAATGTATGCTGTATAACAACCTCGCGATTGCTGAACAAGAAAACGACACATTCATAATCCTATGCCGAGGTTAATAGAAAGTCGATCCTAGGAACTAAATCTTCATTAATTGACAGTAGTTACTGATAGCATCGTTAGGATAAAAGTTGACTGAAAGGCAAAATAGGAGCCTCGGTTGGTGCAGTGGGTAACAGTGAGCCCAAGAAAAGCATAATCGCGGATTCGAAGTCCACTTTCCGAGTTGTGCTCAAATCTCAGCACCCTTATGCCTGTGATTCTATATTGTTTTCTTCAGAAAGATGACTTTTTTTTTCTTCTCTTTCTCTTTCTCTTTAAAAATACCCTCTGGAGAAATGAAGCAATGCTCCACATCGGCATTTTTTACCCATCACAACCATCATTGCTATGCGTGAGAGGATCTTCACATTATCTCTGAAAATATGCAAAATCTCTCGCTCATCCTTTGCGATACCAGGAATGCTGAAAGGTCAATTATCAGTCCTTATAAGAAGATTGAGGATTTCACTTTCATGCTGGATGGGGCACTCCTCCACATTTTGCTACTGCTTTTAGTAAATGGCTGAATGCCCACTTCCCTGGGAGATTGATGGGTCGTCGTAGTCCGCATTAGCGACCATTGAGAAGCCATGACTTAACTCCCCACTACTTTTTCTAGGGTTGGTTTATGGAGCAAGTATACTCTATCAAACCAATAATTTCGAAAGGAAATGAAGAGCGAGTACGAGAACTTCTTTCATCCATCCCACAAGAGTTCCTGGAGAAATTCAGTTGATGCGATTCTTGGTCGCCTTGATAGGCTAGTGGCAAATGCTGTGCTGCACATCGAGTTTTATATGAATGTCCGTGTTATACACTCCTTTTTTCATATCCATTTCTCGCAAAATTCGTTGTTAAGAAAAAACTTTAGGAATTTTTTAAAATAGAGAAGTGCTTTTCAATCACTCCGCTACTTCCAGCACCTATTAATATGACCCGCTTCAAGCTCCGAAGAAGACCTTGTCTGTTGAAACAGTAACCATTTTTAATGAACATCATGTCAACGACATGGCAGCAAGTCATCAAGAACGCAACTTTTTGAGCAATAACAAGCTTAACTGGAAGTTGGTCTTGTGAATTAGCACCACCTTACTCGGATGAAAACTCCGGACTGAAATCTACTAAGGCTTTTACTAAGGAAATGACGTCACAACGAGATAGGGTGCTTTAGCTACTACTTCAAAATAGTATTTGTCAAAAAAATAAATAGAGATGAGCTGACACCTACGGATTTGAAGATTTTAACTATGAAATAAACTAAGTGAGTTTGGCAACAATAACCACAACGATGCTGAGATATGAACAGAACTTGGGACCACTTGGGATTCCAAGCCACGGTTGTACTTTCCGGGGACTGATTTCCTATCCACCGCACCAACCGAGGCATTTGCTTTCTTCCTCCCAGACAGTTTTTTTACCCTAACGATGTTATCACCAATGATCTGCCAATGGAAATGATATGGGAAGGAAAAAATAGGCACTGAACTTAGTTAATTGATGCTGCAGTTGAAATCACAACGTTTAACTCTTCTACTCACTGTCTATTCTTTTCGTTAAAAGAATAGGCGGTGAGTGGATAAAGTTAAACTATGGCAACGACAATCACTTTTTGTTTACTGCCTAATCTTTTTCATGATGGAGTATGATGTCAAATGTAACTAAAATGGTACTGAGATATTTGAAAAACTCCAGATCACAGGTGTTCACGGTGGAGACCGAACTCGCTGGTGTGTTGGTGAGCTCTTTTCCCTTGGCAAGCGTAGTAACGAGTTCGATCCCCACAGCAAACACCTGCGGATTACAGTTTTGCAAATATTTCAGCATCGTTGTAGTTATATTTGGCAATGATAGCCTCAATTTCAATACAATTTACAGAGTTTAACCTACTGCTGAACTTTCACGCATCTTTGTCATCTCACGCTGGTAAGTAAATACACTTTGCTAAATAGGTCACTGCTAATTGAAATGCTTGATATTAATACTCCAACAGCTTAATCCACGGTGAACAGAGATTAAGTTCTTTAGCAGACGAAGAGCCACCGATAACAAATTATTTGAAAACCCTTTTCTTGTGAACGGTTAAGTGCGAAGATTAATGTACTGAATAAAGTAAAGAAGTGTGAAATTCCATACGTTCACATAATCACTAACTAACTCTGAAGAACTTATCATACATGCTCTATGTTTCTTCGTTCCTCTTCGCTGAACAAATCAATGATGAGTGTTTATTAATACAGTAATAATACAGAAGAAGTGGAAATGTGACAAAATGTGAGAGGTTTGGACTATCAGTGATTACCAATTTTATATTCGAAGGTTAAATTGTAGAGAAATCGCCAGTCAGAAATTTCGAACTCACAGATGCACAGAAAAAATATCATCTAAGTGCATCTGCTGCAGTGCGTTCAACTACTACGGGACCCGATTACCTTCCAAACAACACACCAAACGATGAAGTCTGTTTTAGAAAAAATTTTTCTCCAGCTTCACAACTGCATATATCTTTTTTGTCACAACTCGATCGCAGAAATGGATGTAACTAGCACATAAATGGAAAGAAGGCAAAGGTAAATGTTGTGATGAATTATGAACTAATATTAATACTAGAATAAGTTCACAATATTGAGAAAAATAGGACGAAAATTTGACGAAACCACACGAAATCAACAATAGCTGAAAACCAATCAGATGTGTTTCGACGGATAGTCTGGGGCCATAAGACCCGTAATTTTATCAGAGTTGTATAGGTTCTCGTGTGGACCATCGTCAATCATTCCTGGACTCGTCGACTTAGTAGAGTGACTATGTCCCGGGAAGGATTTCTGAGAAGTGGGTTTTAGTTCATCGATATAAATAATTCAGAAATGTCTTTCAATGATTCGCATAATATGAAAGATGTCTCCACACCTGTTCAAGGTAGTCCGTAAAAAGTTTAGTAGTGAGTTCCCTAGCAACTATAGCACCAGCGTGCCCTTCAATGAAGCGCAGTAAAAGAATTCCGTCTGAATGATAACACAATTAGTGGTGGAAAAAATGTTTCTTTCGATAAACGTCCTATGATATAATAATATACCAGGACGAAGTGCAACGTGCGTAAACCGGCGCACGATATGCTCGTGGCGAAAGTCATCTGCGGTATCCTCTCCATATCGCGGTCCGGAAAGCCAGTTTGTTGTCGACTTTTCCCGAAATGAAGTGAATACTAGCTGCACAAAACTGTAAGCGAAATTTATTCCCGTGGAGATAGCGACAAACAGGAACCAAAACCTGCAAAAGAGTCTGATTTATTTGGACAGAGAGAACTCTTGGGAAATAAAAAGTTCTTGCTATTACCAGACGAAGAGATAAATTTTCTCATTGAACATATTAATCATGAGTACACACTGAACGGTGTAATTATGTATATTGGCAAGACGACGAATCTTGAAATCGCACAGAGTGACACGCGGAAAGACACCCGAATCTAGCCATTCACGACCATTCCACAAATCGCGGAATGTCTAAAGACGCAAAGATTTAGGATCACAATCGACATGAAATTTACGTTAAAAAAAATCGCTTCTTTTTCTATAAGTAACTTATATTACTCGTAATCCCACTAATTCATCAGCCATCTTAACCAAGCAGTACTAAAGTCACAATTGTTCATCGCTACCCAGCCTAGCAACCCTTCGGAATCACCCACCGTGCTCCGCTCGCTCAAGAAATGGAAGCAACACATTTTTGGTATGATGCGACTATTTTCATTGCATTTGAAGTGGAGGTAGCAGCGGACAGTAGTTCATTGGGCACTATCGCGGCAAAATCTTATTCTTAATTGAGATTTCGGATAGAAACGCTGAATTCCTTTTTACTTTGGGTTACACTATTAAGACGACGGACTCCGCTCTGCAGATAGGAGTTTGGCACCCATAAACATTCCAAAGGCGCAACAGCTGCGATTAGGCGTAAACCATAAGGGTAAGAGAGATGTGAGGGTTTTCACTACAATTTTATAAAAGTTGTCGCTTCTTGCTTTTCGTACGACGTTCTAAAGAGCGGAAGTTCATAATTCTCGCTACATGGTAAGGCACTTTCGACCTCCTCTCTCTATGTTGATGAGAATATTGCTGTACAATAGTGAAATTCTGGTTTTGCAGTTACTGCATGGTTCCTAACATGTCTTCTTAATTTTTGTGTATTAGACAATACCATAACGCTTGTCCAAAGCATTTATGACCATTTCTACCTCAACTGGTGTAACGTGATGCCCAAGGACCCAACTTGTTCCCCGTTCGGTCTACGAAACCCCATCTCTTCTGGTCGAGAAATTGGCACCACTTGTCATGCATGGAATCGGCTCACTCCCTTCAATCCATAAAAGCTGGCAACTTCCTGAGATGAAGATTTGGAAGTAGCCCAGCATGGCTATCCAGAGATTCCAGATAAGATTGATTCAAAGGGTATTCAACAACAGGCAACAAGTGGACCAGAAATCCTCGAATAAATGCAGACGACACACAAAATTTCAAGATCTTTGTAGCTGATAGATGCGAAAAACGATTCGAATGCAAGTACTGCTGAGATTCGCATAATATATGCTATCGGGTAGTACAAAACAAAAAAATAAACAATATTAATCATGATAATCTTGACATATCTTACATAGACTGTTCACCCATTTACCGCATTACGGCAGCATAGAATTGTCCCTGACTTTGGAAGTACGAACTTTAGTAAACATTTCACTTTCAGCAGAGTTTCTCAAGCTAACAAGGACTTTGATATTTCCATCCGGAAGTACAGATAAGAATGAACTAGCGCCAGGAGTTGTTCACATCAGACAACAAAGAAGTCACTAGCTGGCAAGCGGTAACGACCTGAGAAAGTCCTGGAACGATTTACGGGATTCCAGTGGATTACTTTCCCTAACCGAGACCAGCCAACTACCAGGAAAGTGGGAAATTTACAGTGGCCCACACGACTGTTTGTGATTAGTGAAGTCGCGCCATTCAAACGTTCAAATCATTAAGACGTAATAAAAAAAAACAAAGGAAAAAAGTGTTGTCTACTGCTCACCTGAAAGCCCCAGAACGTGTACTCGCTTCCCAAGAAACTATTTAAAATATAGAACTGTGTAAAAATGTTAAGTAGATAGAGGAATTTCACAAAAAGATATAACATCGAGACGTATGAACCCAATCCGCGACCGAACCGAAAACAGAATAGTCGACATGCAGACCGACGCTCACTGTGGAACTCTAAGCATTCTTCGAGATAAGCAGCTAACTTTCCCACTTCTTTCTTTCGATCTGCTCCAACAATCTGCCTCAATTTACGCGCATCCTCTATAGCTGTACCCAGGTCGATCCCTGTATAGTCTGCGTTTATTGAACGAATATCAGAAATAATGTAATTCTGCTTCTTTAGGTAACCGTCATGGTACAATGGGATGTTTACGGTTCACTCAGAATCAAAACACGCCCACTGTGTGCTTATTTGCGGATTGACTTCGGAGAATATTAAATTTCTTTGCTTTGTTTTCAATATTTTTATAGATCTCACAAGGTTGTCAACTTGTGATAAACTAAACACTAGCACTAGTGAATTCACAGCTTATACGCATGCATAGAGTAGTGACTAGTCGTTCTTCTGAAGAAGATTAAGATCATGTTCGGAATAGTCACTAACCACAAAGGATGAGAAGAGCTTGTAGAGGCTAAGAAATGTTATAATATGGCTCGAATCACAAGAACTCGGTACCGAGGATATGAACTGGTTCAGAACTGCTGCAAAAACTGAATAGATGGGTAAAGGTGAAAGCGCATGTGTAGAGCTGAGCACAATCTCGAGAATCTTCAGAGTTAAGAGCAAACTGGGAAATGCTGCCGTAGAGCATCTATTGAAAACTACGGTCATGAAAAATAGATTAGAGTGATCACCCAGATCTATGTCTACCGCAAAGATTTACATAACAAATTATCTTGATAAAGGTGTTGTAGAAGATTTCGTAGTGTTCTGACTACTTTAACTTGTTCTTTTTTTTGCACATATTCCCTTATACATCAAATCTACACAGGTTAATTTCATGCCACACAGTAGAAGACATTCACCACAGACCACGTATCTCGAAAAATACCGATAATCTCACTAGAAATCTAGCATTCGAGGAATTGAGAAGTAGACACAATTAAAAAATTTCGCCATATCCCTCTTATCCCTCTAAAGCCATACATAGTTTTTCTATAATAATCTTTTAACTTTAGTTTAAAACTCATTTTCTAACCGAAAACGAAACCTATGCTTTAAGAATTTCCAGTGCAACCTTAACAGCTAGAAACAATGAGGATGGATTTGAGGACATCGTCCTGTTCTTCTGGGCAAAAACTACCTTACTCACTCCGCCTCTTGTTTGAAATTCGAGCGTGTACGAAACAAAGGTAAAAAAATTAAGCGATTTTTGGGGTGCAGAAGATCAGAATCATCGTCACAGAACAATAAAACCTGTACCTTGTCGTCGAACAACTGCAAACTCTAATGATTTAACTCTAATTAATAAGGCTTACACTGAGATGAGATTGATGTTAAAAAGCTAAAATGTTTTCGGCCAAATACGCACTTAAATCAATGCCCATCGCCACGAATGTGGTAATGTGACACTTGTTTCAAGCAAAAAGCCGCTGATTCAGTCAATACCGAATGTTACCTCTAACACATCGAGTGACTAAATAATCTAGAAAAATGGAAGATAGCCATCAAAAGGCTAAAAATTCGTGCCGACAATGCGTCCAAAGCAAATAAAGCTACTAATTTGTAACTTTGCACTCCACTTTGCAATTTTGTCAGTACTTCGTTATTAGTGAATTTCTTAATGACTTTTGCATGGAGGTTCGAATTCTAACTGGGAGGGTATCATTATTTTCCTCGTTGCAGAATATTCTAGACTTTTTTTTAAAAGTAAGGTATGACTGATCAAAGTAAAATCTCAAAAAATCACATGATACTGCTGTAGCAGCTTAATTTACTGTTAAAACCAGCTTTGAAACGAAAACTTGTTAAAATCGACAAAATTAAGAATAAAGCGGTGCCTTCAAACAAGCAGAGAGGGAACAAGGGAATTAAGATTGAGAAATTCTTTTGCTACACTATTAAGCTAATACGATGTTTTAAAAAGTTGGTTTGGATAGCATTTCGGCGTCTTCTCTTCCCACAGAGAAGCGTTGATCTAAGTCGATTTTCCATAGCTGGTCGTTTTAGCAGTGTAGGTCCGAAGAAGGGGAAACTCCGAAACGTCAACCAAAACAAAGAGTTTCCACGAGAACCCGGTAAAGGGTCACAAAGAAGGTAAAATATTTATAAATACACGGACTATGATAACAAGACAACCGAACGTACATACGTACACGAGAACATCTACGGAGATCGGTTGCAAGGCAACGAGACGAACTGAAAGCAACAGGCCCATATGAGATGTGAGGACAGATTATCTAGCTATTTAAGCACAGACTTCTGTTTGCTTTTTGTATTATGTGAAATCGCGCAGTTTATATTTCAAAAACACAGTGTTTTTGTTAACGGAATATTGTAGATTTAGAAGTGCAAATTCAGGAAGATACGAAGCAAAATTCACACAACTCAATAAGAAATGCCTCTTTTTGGTTTGCTTTTACGGTACTGTATACAATCAGGCAACGATAGATGAAGACTTAAATGACTTATGTTAAAGCAGAGCCTTGAGGACATCAGCATGATCTTCATTTAAACGGCGTTTTATCACTCGAGCGATACTCGACTCCAGAAGATTCGACTCTATGCGACAACGAAGACCCATACTATCATGAGGACGGATGTGTCCACAATCGTCTCATATAATCCCGGCTTTGAAGAAGGCGAAGTGCCGCAACATCATTAGATTAATGTTTTGTGACAAACCCTTGCCAGCCTAATAATCTAACAAAATACTGAGTATTCATACCTAGCTTAAAGGATGGTCTATTTGAAAAACAAATAACTGTCTGTTACAGAAATAACGCATGTGTAGCACATGTACAATACAAATTCTAACAATTCGTTTTTCTCAACACTTACGCGACGACGTGAGGTCTATACGAGTCATATGATGCGAAAATAATACATGCTTTTAACTTTAAATCAGCATATCTCATAGTGAATTTTACATCTACATTTACAGTAGGAAGTATTAAAATCTGTACATCGTTGCTTGGAGGATAGGACTTTTCCTTTTTTACTATGATGAAATTACGACTTTCTGGAATCCACCAGACGTACTTATTAGGTTTTTCTTTCATCGAAGTTCCTATCATGGACACAAAAATTTATACCAGCGCGATTTCGTAACAGTGTGCTGTTCCCCCCAATGCATCGTTGCGTTGTGCGGGCACCACGCTTACGTGGGAAATTTTAAAAATCTACGTTTCCTTTCAATTTTTTAACAATATTAATTCCCAACGATCTAAAAATGAAGCAATATTTTACTAAAACTGCATATTCTCTATTATTTATTCCGACAAAGCTACCATTTCGGCAGTATTGCCTTCTTCAGCGCTTAGAAGGGTATATTGAGAAGCTATTTATTATTCCAAACGCTTCCATAACACAAACAAACAAACAAAGGTAATAAATTGCTCATCAAGACACCCTTGCAGACACTGAAGAAAGCGATACTGCGGAAACGTCAGCTTTATCGGACTAAAGAGTAAGGTAACACCTCGTGTTTCCTCAACAAGAATATCGAGAATTATTCGATTATTGCCGAGGTTAGTAGAAACTCGGTCTTGGGAACTACATCCGCTCTTCGAGCAATCGTGTGAAGTGTTTCCCATAAACTATAAAGTTCTCAACTCTTCCATTACTCTGATAATAGAGAAATTGTCACGTGTTTTCGAAAAACCAACTTAATCGGGTAAGAGTTAATCTATTACGGCTTTTTTCCATGCAGCATGTTATACTGCTGATGTGATTTGTTAATATTCTTCCTTTCAATAAGTTCTTACTGCACTCGGATGCTGTATTCAGTTATGGCAGTTGCATTCACAGCTGCTAGTGATTTTCTCTCCAAACTGACCACTCTGTTGATGAAGAGTCTTCCATATCCAATTAGGCAGATAAAACATGATAGCTTGAAGAGCGAGCACGATTGGCACCCATTGATAGTATCCTATTTCAGCCTAAAATGCTATGCTGTTATGAGGCCAATCAAGGAAAACCATGTAGCCATTTCAATGAAGAATACTTAATAAAACTTCTCTTGCAACAAATTTTAGACACAAAAATGCTTCCGAATAGCAGAAATTGGGGTGTAACATTTAACTAATAATTTAGATAAATAGAAGTTCTGGAGGATTAGTTCACAAATACAACACCTCCGAGCGATCTTCATCGTCTGCAGGAATTTCTTCATGGAATGGTACAAAAAATGTGTTCTGAATAAAGCAGTAGTCTTCTGCATATTGCTCCCAACCGCCTTTGAATTCCATGGGCATCCAACATTGAATTGGAGAGCCAACATATCTAAACCGATTCCATTTCATGCATCAAATAAAGAACGAAGGAAAATGAGTCCTGCGTTGATCAATCCCCTGAGGGATACGCTGCGTATTTGTCTTCATCAATCATCGTTACAGGTGCATGACTACAAATATAATCTATAAAATAAATTCCGGTTTACCGATGTATCAAGTCAATGCTGTTATCCTCTCAGATATGCGCAAAACTGCCGTCCTCGCAAGGATGGAAGGCTTAGTTGGCCCTGGGAGAGAGATCGAACCAGCGACCAAGTATACTTCGGAGGACAGCTCTAGCCACTGTGGTATACGTAGGTCATTTCTCGCAATACATCATACAATTGAAGGTTTTTGGTAGGTTAACAAGTAAACTGCAGTACTTTTGCTTTTAACAACTTTGTTTCAAGCGTTTCCCAAACAGCTAGAAAATGCAGTTGCAAAACATTTCTGTTACCTTCCCTCAGTTGCTTGTATGCGCGTACGCATGTGATAGTTTGTGTATATACATAATAAAAGGATAAAGGATAAAGCTCTCGGCGTTATCAATCCCTTAAGGATGCGCCATGCATTCGACTTCATTAAGTATCGTTGGAGGTGATTGAATGCATATCTGGCCTTCACAGTGACTCGCGGTGGCCTACCGATGTATCGAGCCAGTGCTGCTATCCTCCCAGACAAGTCTTGTACCAATTTGCCGACCCCGGAGGGATGGAAGGCGTGAAGGGCCATGGGCGCGGGAATCGATTCCACGTGTGTTGCCGGGCGCCTCCAACCACTGTGCCACACGCGCCCATGTATATAATGTATCACCTTTACCATAAGCGTCACGTGGAACTCCGCCAATCATCTCGAGTGGGCAACTGTGAAGACTCCATTCGTCCGGTAATAAGGGCCTACTGGGCTGTGTTCGCTTGAGGGACACCAAGAGTATTATACTTTTGTCACGAGGCCCTTTAGTTTTATTGCCTTTGGTGCGAAGCTACGCAATTACTGTCCCATTTTTCCATAGAGACGAAAAGGACAGATACAGCCACGAGTAGATTACTATACTACATCAACTTGAACGCAGGGCCTATTTGTTCGAGGTGTGGTTCTAGGTCGCGTGTAAGTCGATTCCCGACAAATAACAATGAGCCATGTGGCCCTATGGCTACCCGGTTCATAGTAAGAACATTCGAAGTATTCTGAGAAAAATGTCGAACTAGTCAGCTTGCTTGCTATATATCATGACATCGCCCATGCATCCACAATGAGGATTTAAATTGAGGGGTTGACGGAAGTTGATAATATATTTCAAATAAAATAAATAAAAATTTTCGGATATTGTTTTTAGCCCAATAGGAACAAAGTCCATTTTTCAACCAATACTTTCAATATAACCCATTAACGATGACAACACGGGAACCATGTGCAAACCTCCCAGCCCAGCCACATTGTTTGAAGGAGCGGTCGCGATCTGCCAACACTGCGGCTTGGCTTCACGTATTAATTTGTTTGAGGACCCTATCACTATCCGTTAGAGAATACAAACAACACCCGCTGCATTTCACTCAGTATTCCCTATTGGAATTCCTTCGAGAATTTTTTGAAATGCGTAAAAATAAAAGTAATGTGAACGATGACAGAAAACCTATGCAGTTATAATGTTGTGATGAACGTTTCACTTTCTGCGCTAACATAAATCGCTATCAAAAACTGTTACGCGTGGAGTACCGTGAAAATTAGCGTGATTTACAGCTTACCCGCATACTAGTTAGTGCGGAAGCTTTGAAAACTTTTTCCTTTCCCTCGCATTCATCCTGAAAGAGTGTTTTCACGCAGTACTTTAGCGATTGCTTAATCGGTAGTGGAAGGTGGTGCTTTGACGAGTAAAGCCTATAGCAACAAACAACGACTTTATTGCACTTTCAAGTTTCTACCAGGGAAGCATACGCAACGACCTTATTTACTTTGTTTTACTCTTCAACTTTTCATTAAAGGGGTAGATAAATGAAAAAGAAATAATTTCCACATGAATGGCCAAGGTGAACGTTTTAACGTACTGCTTAGCTGAGACCATTATGGCGAAAAAGGTAAGAAGTGTTGAAGTGATGAAGTAATTCAGACGATCGACAGGATCATCAAAAGTCTGCGGCTTAAACCAGTTCCAAATCGCATTATCAAGGAACGGAATGCCTAGCATTCTGAAATATTTAACGTAGAACACCTAAAACCGAAAACAAAAATGTTTTTGGAACTCCGTGGTGTCCGAGTTTAGGAGATTAAGTGGTGATGAGTAACACTAAAACTGAAGACAAACAGAACTCAACGATTAAAACGCTTAAAGAGTTTGCAAATAAGAACTTTACAAATGCGTGATGATGAGAGGATATAGGAGATAAACAAACGAAAAAAAAATCCGGGAAAAAATATCTCAAAAGGGCATCATGAAGAACAAGAATCTTGCTTAACCAAGGACTATGTAAAAAATGTACAACACGAAAAGAAATAAGCGCTACAAACTTGTAAACTCTACGACAAGCCTACATGCAAGAATGAAGAGAGTCTTGATCAACTTGTTGTTGAACAGCGATACTAAAACAACCGTAAATGGATATACAAGAACATTTCCCATAGCAATACCTCATAGTTAAGCCGTATTGCAGTTGAAGGAAAAAAAAACTGAAAGGAACATTCCTCAAAACATGCACACCTCAACAGCAATTCATTGTTTTAGGGCAAGTCACATAGCACGTAAAACTGGTTCAACATACAGGATGCAACATTTGACTGCCTGAGCTCAGACTAGCGCGAACAGAAACGCTCTTCGGTCGACCCTGCGCACGCTCCGCTGACCCCTAGCCTGCCACGATCAATGGAATGGTATGGACGCAGGTCAGTCTGCCCCGCCCACATGCTCTCATCGGAGGATATGCTGGCGAGAGGGGCGTTGCCTAATGGAGCCAACTGACGCTAATGTTAACTGTAGAATACAAGTTTTACAGTAGGTGAAGTGCAATGGTGATTAATGTGGTTAATTGAAGGTTGACCGAATAGAGTGAAATATTCAAGATTATGAATGTGGCGCGGCCCTAGTACAAAGTAGACAGGGATTTCGAGTCACTGTTGTGCTCTCTGAGTCATAAGTCTTTATGGTTAAAAACTTTACGAACTGTTGATCGCCGTACAAGGTAATGTGGTCCGAAAAACTATCGTTGTTAAATGTGCTATAAAATGACGAACGTTGACAAGGTGAATATAGCTCACACTATCCAAACGATGATAGCAATGATGACGAACAGATTTGAGCCGAACGTACGCGTTCTGTGCTTAGTGAATATGGCGCGCTTCATACTTGAAGATTCGATGTATAAATAGGTTTAAATCTTAGTCTAAGTAAATTATTATCTATTTCCTTCTATTTTGCATGACCCGACACCAAATATTGCGCGAATCCCAGCGTTTCTTTCATTTGATCTGGTTTTTTTGCATTCATCGTCCATGAAGGTCTTTGGATTTGTGTGTGGGTTTGACTGCTGGTCCATAGTTTTGGCATTCTTTACGAATCCCGATGAACGCTAGTTGAGTTCACTGTTCATCGAATGCTGGAATAACCGTACTACGGCATTAACAGGTCTTCATCACAGGTAATCTCCAGCCTTTGCTGGTCCGATGTTGCATTTCCCAGACATTTGTAGTGTCAATTTCCCGACCCCGACGTGGTGGGAGGCTTGGTTGTACCGGGCGGGTAGAACAAGGGGCCTTGCACCTATTGTCGAACAACTTATCCATCAGTGTACTACTCGCGCTCCATAAATATATTATAAAAGCCCAAATTAAGAGCAAGTATCCTTTTGTTTTCCTTCTGGCAAAAACACCTCAGATTCTTCTTCCTGGCGGTAAATTCCTGAAATTCACTACGGGATCTCAACTACAACTGTGAATTTCTTTTTCTATTGGCTTGGCTAGCAGTTGCTCATCGTTGACTTCATGGCTAAGCTTCGTCTTGATGAGAGTGAAGAAGAAGAGTATCAACAACGAAAGCTGGACATGCTTTGTGAGCTTCCATAATAAACAAATAGATTCGAAAGACAGCAATCCGGATAAATATATTACCTTATATCGAATTCCATATTGGATTAGCCAATCCACATCCGCTGTCAGTATCAAAGTTTAGTATATAATCAATTCTTGTTTGGTAACCTAAAGAAGAGGAATCCTAATGAAATAAAACTGTCAAGGCAAATTGTTGACAAAACATCTTGCATGCATTGCGGGGATTTATATGAGAAACTCTCGAAAACCACAGAGGGAATAGCAGTGATCGATACGAGATTGAGGATCGGCGAATGAAAGTGTTTCTAATGTGTGCTAGACACTCCACAGTAACCGAGCTGGATCAAAGAAACAAATACAACACACACTTGGGTCGACACTCTCTTCCCTCTCGACATTGATTGAAATGCTTTCCTTCGCTCGAGTTTTCCCCTATGTTTATATGAAAATTATGCTAGAATAGAAACAAGGGACAATAATGAAAATGCTTTCGATAGCACGCAGCGAAGTATCAAAGAGTGAAGAGAACGAAAGCACATCGACCACTGTAGTTAGCCCAGTTCAACTTATCCAAAAGCGAGTATAAGTGGAATAGACGAATATTGTTAGTTTGCAGTCTGTAGTTCGGTCGGCGATGCCTTGGTTTAAAAAATGCACCGGAATTTTCGTCGAGAGAAATAATGGAGCGTTTCCAACTACAGGTCCCATCCTCATGCAATAATGAGTGGAAAACTCACTAATGATGCAGCCTTCACAAAATTATGAAGTGAATACAAATTAGTAATGCAGTTTACTTCAAGCCCTTCACCGGTACGAGTATCGTGTGTTTTTTGACCGTTCATTTGCTGATTTTAAGAACAAAACAGAAACTTATAACAACAGCTGCGGGATCCATAAATCGTTCGCAGCTGCGAACACACTCGCGGTTAAGATGAGCCATGACTATAGCCACATAGATGGTCCCCTTTGAAGACCGTGTTATGCTTTCTGAGCCCTTCTCATTTTCCTTGTTTAGCCGTCGATAACTCTTCTCATCGAATGGTCAAACCATGCATTTTTTGCTTCTAATATAAAAATGTTTCGTTTTAAAGAAAGACCAAAGAGGAACCGTTCTTTTGAAAGACGTTTTTTTTTGAACGTCTGATCTTCACGGTTTTTTGATTTTGTCTGCGGCGATTACATTCTTAAAGACGCCGTTCAAGAAGTGACTACACAAAATGGATGGCAATTGGAATTCTCAGGTAGATGAGGCATCAGTGCACGTTTTGGAATCATTGAAAAGAGCTCTGAGGTATGGATGATTGAAAACAGTGAAACGGTGAACGCGGAATTTTTGTTCGTCAACGATGTCGTGTTTAAGAGAGCCGCATTCCTTCTTGACAGCATTCTTCTGCACAATTCCTCCTTCATGTCTCTTTCAATGTTCATGAAATGCCCAAAGCACGTTTAGGATGTCAACTCTAATCTAAATATTTAAATAAATCTATTGCAATCTTCCTCAGAGCCGATGATCCGAGTCAATGGTACATAGTCGCTCGATCTACATCGAGAAGGTGAACGACTGTGGACCATCGACCGGATCATTGGCTATGAGGAAGAAAATGTCGAAACGCCAGACAAATAAACAACTTTATCAACCTCGTGTTAGCTTATCAATGAAGTAAAGAGCATTGATCATTCACAATGAGGTCAAATGAAGCTCAGTTTATAGTACCATTTCGGTCCGTTCTTAGGTTTTCACAGACTGGATTTTTTTCTTGTCTTCTCTCAATTTTGTCCTCTTTTCTAGCTCCATAATCTATTTAGCATTAGCATTACATTATTGTTAGTCCTCGACATGTTGTAAACGCATTTGCTCTACATATTGAGCATATCTGAACTGCTTAATATATACGATTGGCCTTGAAGAAGAAGCTCATCGAACAAGCAACTCGCATGGCAGTTTCAAATATCCTTTAGCTCACTCTTCTCAAGCAAGGTGACTGTGCTTGATATCCTTCACTGGTCTAGGATCCTATTCTTTTGGATATTGGTAGCTGTGTGGACTGCAAAAAAATCTATGTATTGGATGTCACCTAGCATAAACGATAGAAACAGTGATGTTGTACATTCGTGGAGCTCTCTTTATTCTCTTGGTCGCCACCAAGAAAGTAGTATTTGTTGAAATTTTTCGCTAATGGAGAGTTCTGGCTCCAGACAGGTAAGAAGAGTGCTGAGAAGTGGTGGTTGGATATAGAAAATTAGAATAACGTTTTCGTTAAAAAAAATAATGCTCTCGAAGAAAGTGGAAGTCATCCCATATTTTTCATCAAGCTAGACATTGGGGTTCCACATACGCATTGTTCTCATAGCAGTTCTTTAGACTGATTCTTTAGTGAGGTTATTTCAGTAGTTGCTTTCAGCGTGTACTAATGGAAATTGTGGAACTTCTGCAACATTCACTTATTGCCAATAGTGTTTGGTATTTCAATTATTTAGCACTTAGTGTTTAGTATTATGGTATTTCCAAGTACTCAAGTACCACCTATATACTTTAAGTACTAAGTATTTTGTTACGTTGTGTGCTAGCTGACAACGATACCGATGGACTTTCCGAAAAAGAACAAGGTATTACCAACGGACATTCACTATCGGCAACAAGCGTTGTGTATGAAAGAGCTCTATCGAGAAGCTTCTTTATTCGAGAGGTGACCAACTGGATTTGACTGGTTGTGATCACCAAGACCCATATCGGAAGAAAGAAGAACAATGGACAACTTCCAAAAGGATTCAATGCTACAGTTCTTAAGGCAAGAATGGGTAACTATTTCAAATAGTCCCTGTGACGTGCTCATTTTTTTAAATGAGAAATCAGTGGCTGATATTGATTTCCATTGTTGAAAAAATTTAAAGTTATGGTTTGATGCCCATGGATGTGAATAGGGATTAACGTTACAGTGTGTGCTTGCTGGAAATGATACCGACTGCTGAATCATGGATTGTCGGCAGAAAACAACTTGTTATCAACGTCCGATCACCATCAACATCAAGTGTCGTGTATAAAAGAAAGAGCATTGCCGGTTGAGGTTGTTCATTCGTGCGGTGCCCCTCTGTTTTCGATTCGATGCGTTCACGAATAACCACATCGGAGGAATATGGACAACCGATTCGGATCAATCCAGCTCTAGAGGATACGGAGGTACCGAAGTGTTAGCCGAATAAAGTTTTTTTTTCATCAAACTCATGTTAGCTTTCCAATAAAATAATACAAGTGTTTAACACGTTGCGTTGAACAATGTCTAGTTTTCTTTTCTACTTGAGAACACGACGATGACAGTGGAGATAGGATCCACTCTCGTTGATTGAAGAATTTGTTGAGTCTCGTCCACCTGGTGATTTAGTGAATGAGGTTAAGGAAGAATGTTTGAGCACAGATGATCTTTTTTCTTTGTTGTTCCGTTAAGAAAGAAATTCTATGAGGACTATTATGTACCTCGTTGAGTATTCTCCATCTCTTAATACAGTTATGTTTCCTATGATGTTTGCATAATGTTCGACAAATTCCTACTCCTGTCTGTAAGATGTGTCATCGCAGCTGTCTCATGTTTTTGCATCACAGCTGGCTAGGAAGTGCTTGAAGTGCTTTGATGGGTCGACATCTGCATAAGCGTGAAAACAGTCTGTTGAAATCACAATATTTTCGCTTTAATTTGCTGCCTATTCTTTTTTCATGGCATGGTATTATGTGAAAGACAGCCACAACGATGCTGAGATATGAGCAAAACTCGGGACATCAAGTGCGCTTTGAACCCACGATTACCCTTCCCATAAGCTCACGTGTTACCCACTGCACTAGCCAAGGCCTTTGCTGTGGCTTTCTCTCCGCCATTTACTTGTCCTAGCAGTGCTATCAGCAATCATTCGGCAGCGGGAATGATCTGAGGAACACAAATCATTGGCGTTGAACCTAGTTAAACTGAAACTGAAGTCGAAATCACAACGTTTTAACGTTCATTTGCTTCCTAACCTCTTTTTAGGGTAGAAAAAAACCGACTGAGAAATAGGCAAACCAATGGCCCCGGTTAAAGCAGTAGATAACACGTGGGCTCCTGGAAAGGATAATCACGGGTTCGAAGCCCAGCTGGGGTTTCGGTTTTCGCCCATATCTCAGCAACCATGTGGTTGTGTTTCACTCTCGCTTGAATAGGCCACGCGCACTTCAGGGACATCTTCCATCAGTCGATGTTAATTTGGTATTATGAGATCACCATCGTGCTTCCGATTGATCACACTGTATTCTACCAAAGACTAGATTGCTCTTAAATGCACTAAGTCATCGTCTTGTATTACCGATGTGTTGAAACTCTTAAGTCCTCACATGTCCATTGTTTGTTTTTCTCGTCTTGATATGGTTGTACTATTCATACAGAAAGGTTTGTTCACCCAGGTTAGATTCGCTCTGGGATAACGAAAAATATCCCGCAGAGCAATTCGTATAAAGTCGACCATTCTATAGTGAACTAACTATACTATTTAATGGACGAATGTAAGTTCTTTGTTGGTTGCCGGTTGACAGATCTTGGCATGAGTTATACACTGAGGCTACGACTTCCATTCTTATTTAGGCCTTCTATTCCAATTTTTTCCGATCCTATATTAATTTTTTACTTTGCCTTGTTAATACGTCGCCGAAATCGCACACGATGTTTTCCATTTGTGCGGCGTTCCACCCTGCTAGGCACGATTCAACCACGAAGATTCACACCTGCACTGGATATCAAAGTATAATTAGTGGTGCTTTCAACAAGGAGCGCGCGTGTGGGGCAGTGGTTGGAGGCGCCACTACGGCGCATACGTGGAATAGATCCTCGCGCCAATGGCCTACCAAGCCTTCCATCAATCCGGGGTCGGCAATTTGGTACCAGACTTGTCTGGGAGGATAGCAGCATTGGCTTGATACATCGGTGGGCCACCGCGAGCCATTGTAAAGGCCATATATGCATTCAATCACCTCTAAACGATGCCTAATGAAGTGGAATGGATGGCGTATCCCTCAGGGATTGATCAACGCCTAGAGCTTTATCCTTTTTTCAACAAGGAGGAGGTACCAAAATATTAGCTTCAATGGAAAGTTTTTGCAACTACCTGGTGTAAGTTTGTCAGCACATTTTCCGACAACAACGACTATGTAGAGAAACTTTTCGATGGGCGTATCTTCCTGCAACCGATTGTGGAACGTTTATAGCTTGCTCTGGCCCATTATAAAAGTTTATGAGTAACATTTGATGACACTAGTCTACTTTTGAAGCAGAGAGGACTTTTTATAGGCTTGCTACAATTTTCAAAATTCAAAACCCGGGATTTTTTCCAAAAAATTTCGTGATTAATATTTTCTGTTTTAGTGGCTCACACTCTTGTAGGAAATCTGAACACGTAGTTTCTTCCTTAATCTCCCTAGTAGAGATTTATGTCAATGACCAAGAAGCATTCCAACACTCACGTGAAGTCTCAAAAAATGGACATTAAAAATGGACATACGTTCACCCTCAGCAATTTCTGCGAAATTAAAACTCCATTTGCTGGAGGCACACTAATCTAGAAGGAAACGTATGCACCTACCCACCGGAAACAAGATCAAATCACTACATGGAGTTTATGAAGTAACCATTCTATTGGCTAATGACTGTCTTTCCACACTGTGCAGACAGGTTCCCATTTACGATAGCAATTCAACTTATGTTCCATAGAATATAATAGCTGCAATATCTTCCCTTCCCTTTTTCCCTTTAAGTTCCCTAGTAGCTCGTATCATTTGCATGACCTACAGTATTGTTAGTAGGTATATGGAAATGGAAATGGAGAGCAACTTGAAGAAGGAACCACACAAAAGAAGGTGAGCAGCATTCGACCTCATCAAAGAAGAAGAGACCAACTAAAAGACCAGAAAATCCGCACTCGTTGTTCCAACTCAACTATCCTTCCAGCGTTCAGTTATGCAGCAGAGACGTGGGCTAATATTACAGTATATAGTACACCGTTGTTATATATATATATATATATATATATATATATATGTAATACTTAAATCACGTCAAAAATGCTGCGCACTACTCACAGAGCGCTTGAACGATGTCTTTTGAAGGATAAGCGACACACACAATATTTAGCCGCGATGCTAAGCTCTGATCTTCGATATCTACCTTATCTTCGCGAGCCAGGAGAACACACATCGGTAGCAAAACATAAATGGACTGGTTATATAATGAAAATAAGAGGCGACAGATGGATGAAAAGAACTGTGGAATGGACTCCGTAGAGATGCAGGCGCCCTGTGGGATGACTGCCTACACGCTGGACGGATCTGTTCGTCTGAGGTCCGCACAACTTGTGAAGGTGGGGCATCCAAGTATCTGAGTAAGTGAGTATATACAATATGGTTAATAATGGAATAAGAATAGCCACACTGCTGAAGTCTCCATTCGGCTTTGTTGCACAACATTGCTGCAGAGTGGACTTTGCTCGCACTGAGTGACACGTAGAGTGTAACGGCTTTATTAATATGATCTGTTCTCTTACCGATTTTCCTACGAAGTTAGGCAGGAGTAGTTCTGCAGCTCGTGTTCGATGATACGTTTGCCCTCTGCAGGACTTTGGGTTAGAAATTTCAGACACATTCTCATCTCGGGCAGCATGGTGGAGACACGATCCTTCTCCTTCACATCACATTTCCGTATACAAGAACACATGGCAGCCACTACAAGGCGCTAAAACGTCTGAGGGTGGATTTACGACAGCATATTAACTCTTGTCCTGTAATGACAACTACCAACAGAAATTTTTAGTTATAATAACGACATTAAAAATAAAAAAAATTTACAACAACAAGGAACACTGTGACGATACTAATTGTGCAATCATTTTGCTAACAGCCGAAATCCATGTGTAATGTCTATCTACTTCATCGAACAAATCTCATACATGCGCTAAACGATAAAAAAATTATTCCAGTTAGCTTGACGTTGTCACAGCACAGCATAAATTTACACTAGTGGTACCATCAGATCACCAGTCGATTGTGTCTTTGTGAAATACTATTCCTAACAATATTATTTTTAACAAACTTTTCGGTTTTTAGTTAACTTCTATGGTGATGTTTCCGTAACTAGAGCACTTGATGAGTCTAGCTCATGACCTGACATTGTTTGGAGAAAAGCAAGAAGAAAAATTTCCGAGCTACAGCGAGCTGAAATCCCATCGAGTTCCATGAAGGATGACGAACTCTAATTTTATTAGCAAAGATGTTATAGTAGCTCTTATTTCAAAGAACTCTCACGACAAACGAAGAAGCATTTATTCAATGCTGAAATGTTTACCACTTTTCACCGTATGTGAGTCACATAAGAAACATATATTCGCAAGCTTGCTAATCAGTATTAGTGCTCCGGTTGATGACATCGTCAACCCTCTATGAAACACCAGTATTGCTTATACATGATATTTCAATCTTTATCAGTTTTAGCAGAAATATGGAAAAAAATTGAACTTGAAGAGCTTCCATGTGGAACGCTTCGACTTCTTCCTCATCATAGTTTGATGTCGGCGCGTAAACGACGAAGGTTGCCAAACTAGGTATTGATCCACATCTCTTTAATAGTAAACATCCAAATTGTTAGTTGTTCGAATGAATCGATGTTCATGGACAAACTCGTGTTGACGAGAACGCCGTCGCCGCCGACTCCTCCACTGTCGCATGTTCCAAGAAACAGTTCATCTCCGGTGTCATAGACGGCGTTGAATTGGATGCGTCGTCTTGTTTCGGCCAGGCCGATGACGTCGTACCTTATCTTCCTCTCTTGCATGAACAATTCTTCTATCGAGCACTCAGATCAAGTGTACGTGCATTGTAGGTACAGATCGTCACCTTAATTCTTTGCAACCCAGGCAGCTGCCACTGGCTCTGAAATTTTAGCAGGCTCGCCGTACCCGTCTTACCCAACGACGCCGAATTGAGGGGTCTTTCGGGGTGACGGGAACGAAAGCCCATTTCTTCAACTGTGTTTAGCTTTTTGATACCCACATACAGCTTGCTGAGCTCTGAACGTGGGAGCTGGATACACCGACAGGTAGCTTGGCATTCTCCACAAGAGTAGACGTGGAACTTATTTGTTGGGGGCAGCTCCTAACCGCCTCTCATATACCTGCCGGTCACTTGATTACAGGCTTCTGGCTGAATTGACTTGCAGAACACAACCCGCATAAGCGAAAACGGACCCACGCATGCATGCACTAATACGCCTCGTAAATACAGAAAGTATGTGCCAAATTGGAGTAGCAGAAATAGGCAGTCCATCAACTGAATCCACCTGAGTCTTAGGGAAGCAAAGGTCGCTTTTGTTCCGCGATTAACTCGCTCTCCACCATTTTGGGCTGCGCCATGTAGCCTCACGACTAACCGGCGCGAGACTCCCCACATGAGATCCGTGGATACCGTGTCCCATTGGATAAAATCCCCGTTGTCCAATTGTTTTCGTGTTTGAAATACGAGCCTCCACCTAAAAAATGCACAAATTACCTTTCGTGTGCTCCCAACCACGGATCTCCCTCATATGAGGGAGATCGAGCAGGTTAGTCGCGAGGCTACGTGGCGCCTCCCCAGGTGGAAGATAGGGGGGTTAATCGCGGACCAAAAGCGACCTTTGCTTCCCTGAGACGCAGGTGGGTGGATCCAAGGGATGGACTCCCTGTTTCTGCTGCACCGATATGGCACATACTTTCTGTATTTGCTAGGCGTATTCATGCATCCGTATGTCGGTGCGTTCTCGCTTATGCGGATTGTATTCTACGAGTCAATTCGGCCAAAAGCCTGCAATCAAGTGACAGGGAAGTATATGGGAGGCGGATAGGAGTCGCCTATAACAATTAAGCTCCATGTCCACTCTGGGAGAGCCTGGCAAGCTACCCATGAGTATTCCCAGCCCCACGTTCAGAGCCCAGCAAGCTATACCAGGGTATCAAAATGCTAAACACAGTAAAAAAAACGGACCCTCATTCTCCTGACCCCCGAAGGAGCCTCCAGTTTTGCAGCGTTGGGTAGGACTAGTACGGAGAGGCTGCTAAAATCTCAGAGGCAATGGAAGCTCTCTGGATCACGAAGAACTACGGTGACGATCTGTACCTGCAATGCACGTACGCTTGCATCCGAGTCCTCGATACAAGACTTGCTCATGCAAGCAAGAAAGATGAGGTACGACGTCATCAGCCTGGCCGAGACGAGACGACGCTACCCATTCGACGCCGTCTATGATACCGGACAAGAACTCTTCCTCGGATCATGCGACATTAGAGGAGTCGGCGGCGTCGGCGTTCTCGTCAACACGAGCTTGTCCATGAACATCGATTCATTCAAACAGCTTACAACCCGAATCGGACGTTTACGATTAAAAAGATGTGGATCAATACTAGCTTTGACAATATTCGTCGTTTACGCGCCGACATCAAACTATGACGAAAAAGAAGTCGAAGCGTTCTACATAGACTTGGAGAAGTTCTACAGAGAGACCATAAATTCTTCAAGATCATCATTGGAGATTTCAATGTTAAGATTAGACCAAGGAGAACGTCTGAAGAACGTCACATTGGGACCCATGGATTAGAATGGAACGAACAGGGTGAGCGGCTGTCTGAGTTTATCATGGCGACCAAGACCATGGTAACTCGCAATTCCGGAAGCCCCATCCTCAACTCAGGACGTGAAAGTCTCCCAGTGGAGAGTACCATAATATAGACCACATCATAGAAAAATAGAAGGTTTTGCCTAACAGATGTCACTGTTGTCCCAAAAATCTACATGGGATCAGACCACCGCCTCCGTCGTGCAAGATTCTATTTCTCGCGCAAAGGAGAAAAAGCCGCTAAATTCAAAAACCGAAGTCTCAGAACCACCACAAACTGGGACTTATTCAATTCATTAGCCGGCTGTTGGGATGATGCCGTTGTCGATAACATCGACGAGAAATACGATCGGCTCATTCAACATTTTCGCGTTAGCGCTACAAAAACTGAGAGTTCGAAAGTCATCAAGAGACGTCTGTCTCCAGAAACACTCGAGCTGATACGACAGCGTGGAATCGCGCGAGCTGCAGGCAACCGCGAACTAACGTGCGAACTTGCAAAACAATGCAGACAGGCGATAAAAGGAGGTCTTAAAGAGAGAAGAGCAGCAGTAATGCTTGAAGCTCCAAAGGCTGGGAAAAGCATTCGCAAAGCCCACCGAAGCTTCGCCAATTACAATACCAAGATGATTGCACTCCGACGTCCAGACGGAACAGATACAGCGTTCAGAAAGGGAATGGAGAAAAATCAATCACGAATACTACTCAGATCTCTTCGATAGTCACGTACACCTACCGTCATATGAAATAAAGGAGGACGGATATGTTGTACAACCAGTTCTCACTTCGGAAATCCGACATGCCATTTTGTCGCTGAAAAATCGAACAGTACCAGGTCCGGAGAGGATAAGATCAGAATACCTGAAGAAACCTCCGCCAGTCCTCGTAAATACACTGGCTGGGCTCTTCACACGTTACCTGTCTGAATGCAAGGTCCCTACTCAGTGGAAGACCAGCAAGACCGTGTTATTGTTCAAGAAGGATGACCAACACGATATCGGGAAC
Source organism: Angiostrongylus vasorum (assembly GCA_018806985.1). Taxonomy (NCBI): domain Eukaryota; kingdom Metazoa; phylum Nematoda; class Chromadorea; order Rhabditida; family Metastrongylidae; genus Angiostrongylus; species Angiostrongylus vasorum. Next base: position 594,749 of record JADANN010000392.1, read on the forward strand.
TATCGCCCAATCTGGCTGCTGTCCGTCGTCTACAAACTTTTCACTCGAGTCATCGTAAACAAGATTGACAGAACACTAAACGAAGGACAGCCATGTGAGCATGCACGGTTTCGAAAAGGATTTAGTACGATGGACCACATCCACACGATAACAAGGCTCAATGAAGAGTCGCGAGAGTACGAAAGAGCGCTCTGTCTCATTTTGATCGACTTACAGAAGGCCTTTGATTCAAATGAGGTAGAAGCAGTCATGGAAGCCTTTGATAATCAAGGTGTCTCTACTCAGCACATAAAGATTCTTCATGAGCTGTACAAAAATTTTACAACCAAGATTCCACCATTGTACAACGATATTAACATCGACGTCAGAAGAGGGGTTAGGCAAGGCGATACCATCTCGCCAAAATTATTTACCGCCACCCTCTAGAACGTCATGCGAACACTGGAATGGGATAATATGGGTGTAAAAATCGATGGTTGGCAGTTAAACCATCTTCGCTTTGCTGATGACATCGTCCTTATAACACCAAACATTAGCCAAGCGGAACGTATGCTTGCCGACTTTGATAAAGCCTGTGGAAAGATTGATCTTCGACTAAAGCTCACAAAAAACGATGTTCATGAAGAACGGATTGGGTTCATATGCCCCTTTCACGCTCAACGGAACGACTATCTCTGAATGCTCCAGTTACGTTTATCTAGGTCGGGAAATCATTATGATGAACGACTTAGCTCCAGAGCTGAACAGAAGGAAACGAGCGGCTTGGGGAGCTTTCAAGAGCATCGAGGATGTAGTGAAGAGAACAAGGAACACCCGACGCCGTGTCCACCTTTTTGAATCAACAGTACTTCCTGCCCTAACTTATGCGTCAGAAACCTGGTCGCTGCCAATGCATGATGAAAGGTCATTCAGCGTTATCGAACGCGCAGTCGAAAAAGACGATGCTAGGAGTATCCCGTTTCACACAATTAAGGGAAGGGATCCGAAGTTCCGACCTGCATCAACGATCAAAAATCAAAGATGCCGTTCTTTACGCCAAACAGTCGAAGATAAGGTGGGCCGGACACGTAATGCGTATGGATGACAACGGAAGGACAAAAGCCGTTAATGACTGGATTCCTTCTGATGTTAAACGCACTGCAGGAAGACCACCGACTCGATGGTCATTGTTCATCACGAAAAAGCCTAGATGAAAGATATGATGCTCGACGAGTCCCTAGAGCGAGCAGAACCCACTGGGCTACTCTTGCACGCGACAGGGAAAAATGGAAAATTTACAGGCACCCGCTCGAGTCACTCGACGATCAGCAGGAATACAGGTGATGCAGGTGATACAGGTGTGCTCCCAGAAATCAGAATTTCTTTTTGGTAAAAAGAACTCGTCCTTTTGACAAATTCCATAGTTTCTAATAGTTGCCGTTCCAACCATTAAGACTCACCATGAGCCCAGATGCTTCTACGCAGCTCCGAGCCAACCAAGCTTTTCATCCTTCCAGGGTCGGTAAATTGTTTCCAGGCTAGTCTAGGCGAAGCTGTTGACCTACATTCCAAAACGATTCAGTGCGGCTCTCTGAGGAATCCAGAGAGTATCGACCCAACCAGAATTCAAGTACAGTCGTGATGAACGTGGAAAAATCATCAAAGTCGAAGACACACACAAAAAAACAAGAACTTCAAGGATCCGCGTAGTGTGATACATGCGTGTTAAATAATGTAGTAAAAGTGATAATAATAATAGTAATAATAGTCCGCCCAATGGTATACTGCCTCATCGTGGCTGGGAGGTGTTCCTGGGTGTCGGACTGCGATGCACAGCGAGGATTCATCCCCTGGTAGGGTCTCCCAAGCTGAGTAGGGGTCCGGCTTTTCCATCAGAAAGCCTAGTTAATAGTGAACCAATACCACGGTCCGTCACCGTCTTGGTATCAAAGTCGCATGGTGGTAAATCTCCATCTGATCCACATGGGCTGCGACTGGCTGTGGTGGTGACCTGGGGCTTTGTCTCGGCTAACCTCGGGATTCCACGGAACCACAAGGGCTCAACCAGCAAATCTCCGAAAAGTGGAGATTATGCTGGGGCCCGCACAACCAGTGAGGGTGGGCCATTTAAGTGTCAAGTATCAAGTAAGTAATATATAATATTAATAATAATAATAATAATAATAATAATAATAATAATAATAATAGTAATAACAGTATTAGCGATAGTAATAGTAGTGATAATAATAATGGTAGTGATAATAGCAAATAATAGTAACTAATAATAATAATCAATAGTAGCAATTAATAATAATAATTAGCAGTAATAATGGATAACAATAGCAACAATAAGAATAATGATCATAATACTAATAATAGTGATAACTTGAGATATGTTGGCTTGAAGTTGAAGGTCGCCATCATTTTGCATCTTATAATTCCAGATGAAAATCATGTAGTTATTGCGTTAAATAAAGTAGAGAGCGCCAAAGGAAGCATTTTAATAATGCTTTGCACTTTTGTGATGGCGCCGGCAATTCGAAGTAAGAAATCACGAGAACTGAGACTCAAAAAAAATTTACACCTCGAAACGGGACTGATCAGGCCAATTTTGAAGAGGAACCTAATTCGACACTGAATAGAATTGCATAACAGCTATATTAGTGGTAGTTCACAGCGCGCGTCTACGTCCTCGAATTTCTTGTTCACTGGAGCATTTAAAAACTGTGTAATTCGCTGAAATTATGCGAGCAATCGGCGTTTCCCAACGGTCGTTGTGATAGGTCCGAACAATGTTTTGAAAGCGCAAGCTCTCGTGGGATTGATCTATAGAACACGTTCACAAAAAAAACGCTGACATTTCATCAATCAGTTGCTTTTGATATGCAGAACAATAATGTTCGGCTTTCATGAGAAGGTTTTCTTATTGCTGTGCAGCTTTTATTTTATGGTACTATCCTTATCCAGTGATCTCACATACTGGGATCTGAGGCGGTTTAGTTACAATATAATGTGGTGCAACATCAGGAGACGAATTGGGGTTAAACTTGCAACGAAAAGTGATTTGTTGCTTGTTTTGGGAAATAGGTAGCACACAGTAGAAGATGATCTCCCAGTTCTTGTAATGCCCTGATTAACATACGCCTCTAGTATCTTTGGATAGATATTCATGCAGTTGTGCATGAGGATATACATACATTAAGGTTGTATCTTGAACTTCGACTCAACTCACCGCCCGCAATCAAGAGCTCACGCAAAGTGGCATCTTAGTCTTGTATTTACACTATGAAAATCAGGCACAATGTCTCGGCATAAGAAGGAACCGCCTTTTATTATAGAAGAGAACTGTTCCTCGGAACACTCAACGGCAAGGAAGACGGCCTTATTGTTGTTCTTCTCAGCACAAGCTTAACCACGAACATTGAATTCCCTTGAGCAATTAATAATCAAAATCGGACGTTCATTGCTGAAAATGTGCGATCCAATGGCAGCTTTGATTATCACTGTCTTGCGTGCTTTTCTCTAAGCAATGGGTGAGAACAGGCTGAAATATTTCCTCATAAAATAAAAACATTTGGAATCTCCAGATACAAGATCATGCTTTTTATAAAGAAATTAGAGCAACTTCAACGCCAATGCTGGAATACACGCGGACATCCGAAGTACTTAACATGGGACCCACGAGTTAGAGTGGAATGAATTAAGCGAGAAGTTAACTTAGTTGATCATGATGGCTAGAACCTTTCGTGCTAAGACATATGTCCAGAGCCATTCTTACTAACGATCGACCTGAATGATCCCAGTGAGAAATAAAATGAAAGAGGATAAAGCTGTCGGTGTTGATCAATCCCTGAGGGGGACGCACCGTGCATACGACTTCATTAAGCATCGTTAGAGGTGTTTGAATGTATATTTGTACTGTCCAATGACTTGCAGTATTTTACCGATTTGTCAGTTTAGTAGTGCCATCTTCTCGGACTAGTCTGGTAGCAACTTTCCGACTCCGGAAGGATGGAAGGTTTGGCGAGCCATGGACGCCGGGATCGATCTCATGTGTATTGCAGGCTCTTCTAACCGCTGCGCTGCACCCGCCCTACAGTTTTTTTTCTTCGAGGAAAAAGCAAAAGACCGCAACTCGCAGGAAACGAAATTCCGAGATTACCACCACTTCGGATTTATTCACTTTTTATCCCGTTTTTGAGAAAATAGTATTGCGAACAACATCGATAAGGAATATGCTCTACTTGACCATCTCCCTTTGCTAAAAAGCGGGAAATTAGAGGTTGCTAAGAGACTTCCGTCTCCAGGAAAACTCTGTTCGATAAGCCAACCCAGAGTGCATGGTCCTTCGTTGTCTTCGACGGTCGGATTTTCTCGTTCCCACGTTAGAAGGCAAGAATATTAGTTCATGCCACCCAAGAAGCAGGGCTTCGAGGAACTTTCGATACTATGAGTCATACTTGCAGGATTGTTATTTAACAAAACTTGGACAATAGGCCTGATCCCAACCAGCCAATACCCTTTCCGGTGACTCGCGTGACACATGCTGCCCCCACTGAGGCCCTTGCTTTGCTTTTTTTTCTCAGCCGGTTTTTTACCCTCACGGTGCCATCATCGATCACCCCTGTCAACGGTTATAATCAAGGAGGAGAAATCGGCATTGAACCCAATTAAACTGAGGATGCAGTCGAAATCACAGAGTACAACACTTAATTTACTGCCTTTTTACTTTTTTTCCCATTGCCATGTTTTATGTGAAACAATGAAAGTATTATGCGAAGTGTTAGTTATTAGTGAAAAGTTCTGCTTTATTTCACTTTATTCAACTTATAAAGAGCCATGACGGTAGTTGGGAGAGTAGCGGTCATGGAATCGTAGGCCGAACAAACCGTTCCGTTGACACAAAGTCCTCTAACAACTTCATAGGACATTCTAACATTATCACTAATTTGAGGAGGAGACATTGAACAAAAATTATTTGCGGCCACTTTCGAGAACGTCGTTAGAAGACCAGAATGGAATTACGTGCGAGTGAATTGCTAAGATCTACGGAGTTTTCTATTTGTTAATGGCATTGTTAGTCAATTTGAATAGCGCACATGGAAAAAGGTTATTTGCCTGAACCTGGAGAGAGCGTGAGAAACCTAATGATTTTTTGATACCCCATTCAATTCAGACGGAACGATTATGCTTGAATGTTTCAGCAATGAAGGTAGGGCACAGAAAGACAACGTGTTAAACAACTCAACTCTAAAACTGAGCAAAATGAAATGTGCAACATGGTGACATTGCGCTGACATCAAGCATGTGAAAAGAAGAAGGAATATCCAACACGATGTCCATACTCTCAACTCTGTGATCTCTATTGCTTTCAGGCACAACTGGGAAACCTTGGCGCTACGTTGTTAGAATGGAGGATCAAACGCTCTAGCAGGGGGATGACGATAAAAATATCCAGCATCAGGAAAATGAGATAGTCAATATTGAATGTCTGGTCGACGAAAACCGTTAGTGAATAGGTTCCTCGGAATATCGAGTGCACAGTAAGAAGCCTGCTGATCAGATATTCAGCATTCTTCATGAAATTCTTAAGAAAAAAAATGCGACTCAGTGCAATAGCCTCGAATGAGCAGAAGCAGTAGGAATGTCGGCCACTCAACAGAGACAAACTTGTGCTGTTGTTCGATTTATTTGATGACCAAAGGAAGGACTAGTGAGTATACTTCTGTACGTAATTTATTATGTTTGCTAGCACATATGCTATATATCTTCTCTATATTTGTGTAGAGCACCCCTTAGCAAAAAACTACACAGACTCACATCCACGTTTCTCGTTGACTTTGATGTAACCACCACCTTATTTATCCGAATATTGGCATCAAGATATCTGAGGGAAAGATTCAACCTTACTACTCAATATTAATCAGTCTTAACGATGGAGGGAAATACCCGAAAATCATCCGAAAGCTTCATCTTGACACGTACTTTTTCCAAGCTTGGCTTAAATTTCGTAGGACAATGCATTGAAAAATAAAAATTTTTGGTGACGTAATAAGATCGAAAGAATTCAGGGTAAGATCATTATAAAATGTGAGCAAAATATTAAACCGGCTACCACTTAGCACATACAAGACTGTTCAATAATAAATATCACTCATAACATATAATTTAACCGAATCACAGCATATATGGTGTAGATAAGTGCTTCATGCTTCGGAGCCGACGCATGAATGCACCTGTGCATTCGTTCAAGTATGAAGAAGAAATAATGGAATGGACAATCACTTTGTTGCCCAGTAGAGGCTATTATACATAGTTATTATAGTGCATTATATATGCACTGTAAAAGATCACAACTGGATTTTACCGAAGAGGAGGCAAATGGACGGAAAGTGAAGAGTCTGACGTAGGTTCACCTAAAAGAATTTAACATTAGATTATCTCGCCAATAAGAATGAGTCTATTATCATCGATTATCATCTTTTAATAAAAAAGAATACGACGTCTCCACCCGAACAAAACCCACCTATTAAAATTTTTTGGGTTTTAGGAATTTTTGAAATACCTATTATACCTGAATTACTCGAGGAGATAGTGTTAGTGTTCGTCCACACTGACTCATTATTTCACATACAGGTTAACGAAGTAAAAAGCACGAAATAAAAAAATGAAAGCTGTTGATTGCTCGCGATAAGGACTTAGAAAAGCTCTAGTATTGTCATCCAAGAAGTCTAGCGGAGAAAGGGCTGACAAATAAGGCTTTGTGGATCACTAAGCCTCATTACACGGCATGAAAAAATTTTTAATATAACTTACTAGTTACTAACTGGATAAAATCTGGAAAAAAATAAAAAACTGACTAAAAAGTAGATTAGTTATTTGATTTGTTAAGAACTGAGTTTATAAAGTAGATACTTCGATATTTTATCTTCATAGCACACGATAGTTCCAGTGCACACGCGACGAGACCGACAACTTAGAATAAATCAAGTAGGAGCAGCCTTGGATGGGAAATACTTCCGTACTGCTTTTTAAAACTTTGACCTTCGGCTAGCTCCTTTTTTGAGCTCTCATGGACCATCTAAGCAAGAAAAGCTTTGACGGTCAGCCATAGATTAGATGCGCGATGAATAACTTTTTCGCACGCACTCGTGAGAACAAATTTTACGTATTTTTTGCATTCATGGAGACGCTTTGTGTTAAGGGGTAAGTTGTGATGGGCACATTCAGAGCATGAGGTAGTTAGTGGACATGGGATAATAGAGCTCATCATTGTGCGTCGTTCTAAGTAGTCGGAAACGTAAGGGATTATCAAATTCGTTCATTAAATTAAAATGAAAACGCATCTTTAGCACTGAGAGAATTCTATTACCTACCTCTACCGTCACAGGAGTCTACTGCAGAGTCTTTATCACGCTCTCGATCATTAATAAGAGGGAGCTGGGTGGAGTCTCTTTTTTTACCACGCCGTGTGTTTATCCTTTCCTGACCCTCCGAACTGCAATGCATTAATTATCACAGTTATGTAGAATGAGAATTTCAATTGGCTCACATTTCTGAAAAACACTTACGTCAAAGGTAATGCGTTAAACTTTGGAAGAAGTAGGGAATTCCAAGATACTACGCTGTGAATGTTTTTAAGCGGAATTAAATGATAGTGAAACTGATTTTTCACTAATCTGTACTCCTGTTCAAGTTGTTCACGATCCTTGTCTGAAAGTAGCATCCGTCCAAAAAATGCGAGAAATGCCTAGTACTTCATCGATTTATATTTACCATTGAGTTGCCCCTCGATCAATTTCTCGGCCAACATTTCGTATTTTGTTAGCTTAGCCATTGAGCTATCCGTTTTTTGCATGATTAACGACTGAATGGCGAGATCGTTTACAGCAGATGTTCCTGATATCTTCGGATTTAATAAAGAAAATTTTCCAGAGTACGAAAATCATAACGAATATGAATTAAGTAACGAATTTTGGTATTAATACCAACTTTCAGCTTGCACGTCATTCATTCGAACAATAAGGTCGATCAGTTCGTGCTGTGCTTTTGAACGAGCTAGTGACCGCAATCTTGTCTCAACTGCTTTCGCAGTTTCTCTATCTTTACGAAGAGCTCGTTCAAGCTTCTGTCGTATATCTACCATCTGACGTAGTCGTTCATCCTGAAAATGACCTTATAATTACTGCTTACGTCACCTTGTACCGATTTACGTCGTTTAACAAATGAAGTAAAAGCTCATTTGGAGAGAAACGACATAATCAGCTTTGCCTGACATTTCATACAACGCACAAGTTCTGATACTTCCGTCTTTAAGCGACTGATGCTCTCAGTTGCTTTCTCTGTTTGGCTGTGCTTCCCCCATGCATGAATAATGGCTAGTTTAGAGGTGCGATTCATCTCCAGTTCGTATGCTTCTTGATTAGCTCGCATAAGTCGTTCCCTGTACTCATGGAAATACATCATGATTGGACTGATAAGATAAAATAAAGAATTGTCCTTCTTAAGGCGAATACTTAAAAATTTTCTTTACCGAAATTTTTGCTGCTTATCAGACAGAGTCATGTACTGCTCCTTAAGCTGATTGAATAGGGAGGAGAAATCGTGCCTGTCACTCTGAAAAACTAGTATGTCCTGATTTCGAATTTTTCATGTTTTTCCCTGCTTTTTTTGCATTTATAGTTGGTGCGTCGTCTAAAGATTGCTTTCTTATAAAAATTATTCACCAATGTTTCGGGTCGTCTTCGACTAATGACACCATTCGATATGCTCGTACTTCCGTTCCATCTCGCGCCATCTCGGAAACCATCATTCGTAGCCATTTTACTAACTAAAAACGGAATTATTCGACAATATTCCTTACCAACCCGGTGATTTTTTTTAAATGATTTGAATGCAATTTTAGATAGCAAAGTATTCCGAATTTCATTTTTGACCAAATCTGTGTTAAGACAATGGCACAACATGCATTAACTTCAATCCATGCAGAGGCAAATTTAATTCAGCCCCTTAAATCATCTACAGACATATCGCCCAAGACTATTAGATTTTTTCGCAGTTGTACCAATAAAATGCAAAAATTTGTTGTACATCTTCTATTTTTTAACACTCGTGAATCCTTTGTCTTGCCTTTTGTTTTATACTTCATCATATATATTCTACTTATATCTATATTTCTTTGACGTATCTATTTTATATGTACACGCATATGGCGCAGGGCGCGTGTAGAGCAGTGATTGGACTACAATACACATGGGATCGATTCATGCACACCAAGCTCACCAAGCCCTCCATCTCTTCGCAATCGGCAAACTGGTACCAGACTTCTCTGGGAGAATAGCAGCACTGAGTCGATTCATCGGCTGGTCAACGCGAGTCACTGTAGAGGCCAGATATGCATTTAATCATCTTCAACGATGCTTAGTGAAGTCGAATGCATGGCGCATCCCACAAGAATTGTTCAGCGCAGAGAGCTTCATCTTTTTATTTTTAAAGCATATATATTTTATCTATATCTGTAAATCTTCTTCCTTGCCTTTTAGTGGCATTGACTTTATTTTGCAATAGAAAATACTTGATACTTGATACCTGAATGGCCTGTCTTCACTGGTTGTGCGGGCCCTAGCATAATCTCCATTCTTCGGAGATTTGCAGGTTTAGCCATCGTCGTTCATTCGAGTTCCGAGGACAGCCTAGCCAGTCTGCCCTAGATCGGCACCACCACAGGCAGTCGCCGCCTTTGTGGATCAGAGGAGATTTGCCACCATGCGACTAGTTTGATACCAGCACGGTGGCGGATCCTGGTATTGGTTTATTCTTAGCCGGGCTTCCTGATGAAAACGCTGGACTCCTTCTCAGTTTGGGAGACCCTGCTGGAGGGATGGATCTCCCCGCTGCACATCTCGACACGCAGGAACACTTCCCAACCAGGATGAGGTGGTAAACCGTTGGGAGGGCAAAAAGGAAATGATTGGAATGGACGGAATTTCGTTCAACAGGACATGGCAGTGTCCTTTGAAGTATCGTTAATGTCGAATGCTAACATTCTGGAGTTTAAATCCTTTCTACTGTATGCACTTTTTAAATTTTAATTTGAAAATGTTCGGTTGCCTGATAATTGCGGCACAATTCCAACGTATACCTTTAAAGTGGCATATTTCATGTCAGAACAAATATAGAAATCAGAATGAGAACCAATAAGATCTGCACATTCTTGTCAACGGAAAAAAATTTTGTGTGTAGCAGACGCATAAGATCCTAAACTTCCGAATAAAGTCATTGTTGCCAGTTTCGGCTTCAGTTTGGTTTCTGAGGACTTGTCGATATGCTTGAAGATGTGTTAGCTGGTAGACAAGAGATCCGAAGAATGTGGTTCGTGAGGCATAGCTTCGTAGCTCAATTTGTTCAACCACTGTAATGTCGATAGCGCGACGTTTGCCCATAGATTATCGTAAATAAGGATTGAAGCCTTCTTGTTAACCACTGCTGGCACATCCGTTTAATTCCTGGTGCATTTGGTCAATTTGCTGAACGTACTTCTCCGCAGTAATCGTTTCATCAGGATTCAGGGAGCTGTCACGAATCAAACAGTCTGTAGTGCACAAAATGGTCAGAATATGTTCCTTTCGGTGAAATTTCGACCTTATTGAAGTGCTATTGAGCTTTATCCTGGTCCAACCACTAAGTTGACCGTCGCCGGTTGTCGTAGAGGATCTACTTCTCGTCACACGTCACAATACCGTCGAGAATGTAATCCATTTGCAGAATAGAATATGATCCAGTTACAATCCATTGGTTAATTAGACTGAGGTGAAAGAAAAAATTGGTCTTCAAAATATTGTTATTCCGCTCTTTGCTAGCCGATAACCATGCAGAGTTTTGCAGGATGGATTGTCCAGGAGAAACAAGCTGTTATCACCCTCTAATCAGTATTACCAACAGCCAGCGTCCTGTACAAAAGAGCGTCGTCGGGTGTGTTCAAGAGATGCTCTACTGAGAAAGATCCAACTCGATACGAAGGCGAGGTCGCCACATCGAGAATACGAGCAAGTGTGGAGCATCGACTTGAATCATCGACTCTGATGAAGTCGAAGAGGTCGGAATGTTAGCCGAATAAAAATTACATAACAATCTCGTATAAGCTGAACAATTTAAACATATGAAAGAAAAAATAAAATTACGGATGAAATTACGGATCGTACATTGATTTCTAAACAACTTACCATTGTAAAAGCAGATTCTTTTAGAGTGACAAACAAAAGGTTCTTCAAAACATGTCAACTGCTCAGATCCTCAGGCAGTTCATTTATTGAAAAGGTAATTGAAGACGCAGCATTATCACTAATCCGTCAATAGCACAGCTGCCACGATATCGGACTGGCGCAAAGACGATGCAGAGCGATCTCTCTGCCGAGCGATGGTGAACATAATGTGTGTATTGACTATCGCTTTCTCTTGATCTTGGTATTGGAATTCTTGGTTTTTGTACTGCATAGAATGCAAAGACGTCGTATGTAAAGAAAACAATGAAAATTTGCAAGTATCTCAAGCACAAACTTAAATGTTTTCCAACATTTCCGCAAGACAAATTTTCAGTTTGTGCCACTTTCTGCAATTACAGTTAATGAGACCCACTTTGGCTTGAGGACGAAGCATGTGTAATATTTCTGTTGTCGTGTTCACGACGCATCTCCCGCATTGCGTCTGTGTAGGGCTGATCAGCTGAAGCCGGTCGGTTCCTTGTCACCTGAAATCACCATCAAGTGTATTGACTGCTCTTTTCAATACGTAAATTACTAGTACTTTATTTGTAATATTTTTTGCCCTGTTAGCATACACGAGTGTATTGTACGTTTCTTCATAATGTCCACTGGCCGCAGTGACGTGCGCAATCATGCACGTTCGAGCATTTCCGCCTGAAAAACTATTCAACAGTTAAGTTTAAATAAGAAGATTCATATACTGAACACATAAAAAATATAAGTGATATGTAACTTAGGATTCCTGTAAAAGTTGCAAAAAAACTAAAAGAAACCAACTTTATTATAAGCGGAATGTTAAAGGAGAAATTCTACGGATTACCTAAAGAGTCCTTAAGAAGTCGGGTAAGCTTGCTATCTCTATAGTTAACATATTTCCCTTTTGTGTCTGAAAAATGGAGGTATGAAACCGAGTCTTCAAAAATGCTAACACGCTAATTAAGTAAGTAAGTGTAATGAAGCATGGTGTGTAAGTTTATAGCTTAAGTGAGGTTGAGCATGCAAATTTTGGCAACTTTCACACTTGTTATTATAGTAAGTAAAATATACTAATGACCAGATACTGTAGAAAATACATGGCAATAGTCATTTCCATAAATGAACTATTCAAAAAATTTTTCGACCACACACAACGGTGGTAAAAGGATAAAAGGATAAAGCTCTCGGAGAGGGATGCGCCATGCTTTCGACTTCATTATGCATCGTTTGGAGGTGATTGAATGCATATCTGGCCTATACGATGGCTCGCGGTAGCCTAGCGATGTATCGAGCCAGTGCTGCTATCCTCCCAGACAAGGTTGGTACCAATTTGCCGACCCCGGAAGAATTGAAGGCTTGGTGGACCATAGGCGCGTGGATCGATTCCACGTGTGTGCTGCAGGACGCCTCCGACCACTGTGCCATACGCACCGTTTTTACAACGGTAGTAGTAAACAGTTCCCAGGATCGACTTTCTATTAACCTCTGCGCTGGACTATAAATTCGTAGTTTTCTTTCTCAGCAATCGTGAGATTATTAAACAGCATACGTTTACTTCCATACAATAACACATAGACAACACAATCGTAGCTAACGTTTTCGGCAGAATCGCCTTCTTCAGAGCTTGGAAGGGTACACTAATACGCAACTTACTAGGTCAAACGCTTCAACAGCACAAACAGTAAATTAATGGTAGTAAGTAGTAATAAGGTAAGTAGTAAAGTAGTAATAAAGCAGAAAACTTTACGATTTATAAGTAATGGATAGAGATTTTAGCTTCACTTCATAACCATATTCGACACATTCACTCTTTTCTAGTAGGAATTGAAATAAACGAACGAAAATTAACTTCATCGTCCTTCAGTTCTATAGATACAAGTGGAGGTTTCTTAATTGCTATTGTATTGTCTACCCACTGTCTGATTAAACTATAACTTATAAGCAAAAAGCAAAATGTTAACTTACTGGAACTAAGTGAGTTAATCACATTCCCAAGAGCAAGTAAAGATCTATTGATGGCAGCGCCTTCCCTTAAGACGTTGTCCACGATTCTAAAAAATGAGCAATGCTAAACTATCCATGTCCATAAACTATAAACTAAATGAGCTATCCGCCGTGTCTATTCAAGAAAATAGCACAGTTGTAAAACTGAGCCAGTTTTTTCAAGGATAACTTTAAAGAGTCAAAACAAAAGATTAGGAAGAAAAGATGTGTTCCTCACATGTTTTTGGGGTTTCATTGAGCACAAACTACAGCTAATAGATATTTATATAGTACAGTTAGTATAAAGCTCTCGGCGTTGATCAGAACCTGAGGGATGCGCCATGCATTCGACTTCACTAAGTATTGTTGGAGGTGATTGAATGTATATCTGGTCTTTACAATGACTCGCGGTGGTCTAGCGATGTATCGAGCCTGTGCTGCTATCCTCCCAGACAAATCTGGTAAAAAAATTGCCGACCCTGGAGAGATGGAAGGTTTGCTGGCCCGTGGGTGCTGGGATCGAATCCACGTGCGTGTCGCAGTGGCTCCTCCAACTACTGCGTCACACGCTCCCTAGGCAGACTTAAAGCGTGAAAATCTTTTTTGACTGCTAAATCACTCATACTACACCATTTTGAAGAAAAAATCTACAGCTGAAATTCTAGGCAGCGAAATTATGCATAGATTTGTTTAATTTAACAAGTGAAAAGATCACTTCACAAGGTGACAGTTCCGTTTTGGTAACTCAATAATGATACAGTGTGCCGAACCATAATGTACGGTGAGGGGTCAAACCCAACAGGATCGTCCACGCTGAGGAATAATTTGCCGTCTTCAAATCGAAATCCAGATAAGAGCAAACCAATGCCGGGAATTGTAGCCATCATGAGAAAACAGGGACCACACAATGAGAAATTGCCCTAGGATTCACAAGAGGTTGGTTAATTGGTTTACCAGATTACTGTCTATTAAACTGCTAGTCTGTATTAATTTATTATTAAATTCATACCGAGTGCTTTTGGCCTTCGATTTGATTTGTTCTTTTTTTGCTGCTTATTGTGGCAAACTACCGAAGGGCGTAACAGTAAAGATGCCTTACGACTCCAGAGAAAAATAAATCTTGCTCTTTCATCAACAACCTCAATACCCTGGCAATGGGCGTCCTCATGAAAGAGGTATGATGCATCTTTGACATTACTGTAACGCCGCGCTTAGAGTGCGCATCCATTAATCACTTCTTCTGTACAAAGATTTGACCCAGTTACGATCTGTACAAGAAACCTTCATCACCCAGAAAGGAAGGGAAGAAAAGCTTCATATACCAAAAATACTCTAGGTTAATTGCTTCGACTACATGAATGGTGATAAGAAAGAATGACTGAGAAAACTAGTGTTGTTCAACGAAGAAGTTCGTAACACATTCATTCTAATACAAAAGGAGTTGCATGAGGAAAAAAAGAAAAACTAAAGCGAAATCTGAAGTGACACAACTGACATGGGGAAGTAATAAATTCCAGCTGCAAAAAACCTTTTTATGGACTTCCACCAGCACGGGCATAAAATAGAGAAAATACTTGTGAAAGCTCCAAAAGCTATAAACCTAAAGAAATGCTTTCAGGGCCAATGGAAATATAATGTGCCGTGTAGATCAGATTCGCATCATTTGCCATTGTTATCTGGAACAGATTACGGAAAACCCTAGTCCAACTTTTTCTCGTCCCATTACCCTCGTACCATATTCCGAAATTTCCGACCAAGAAAGCCTATGTCATTCCTTCCTTATATTCTTCGAAGTTCGAGTCGCATTCAAAAGCATGAAGATGCAGACAGCATCAGGACTAGAGACATCACAGCAGACTCCCGAGTGATTTACACGCATTTCATGCAACTTACATAAGTATATATGTCCAAAACACAAGTGTAGGCTGTAGGCCATCTAATACAAGAGGCATGACCGAAGAACTGTCCGATTAGGTTTTCCACCGTTTTTTAGGCATGGATAATATTGAGCATATGAATAACTTTTGATTGAACCCAACCAGTTGAGAAAGTAAGATTCCAAGATTCCGCAATTTTTTTCAAAGAGTACTAAATGAACAGAGACAATGTTGGAAGTTCAACGAAAAAAAAACGAATAGAAATGTAAGATTTCGGAAGAAACCTAATTCATGAAAATCCATTATGTTATGGAAAGCAAGTAGGGATGGATCGTTCTTTGCTAACAGAAGCCTGCATGGAATGAGAGATTGTGCAGAAGCACAGCTGCAGCAGAAGAGCATGGCATTTTCAGGAAGCCATTGGTTTGACTCAACGGTATTTAGAGCGCTCCTTCGCGCATTTAAAACGTGCATTGATGTTTCATTACTCGAACATTTCACATACTACACATGGAGCGCTACTCGCAATAGTGAGAATAGGTGTTTGTGAAATACGGTAGCCCGATGATGAGTTTGGATCTAACTTCAAGTTAAATTTCATTTTGTTCCATAGCCAAAATTACTCTCACATTTGTGTTCGATGCTCTCTCTGATCCAGCTAAGTCGATTAAGAAAAGCTTCGAGTGAGGTTGATTGTGTTTAAGCAGTGAAACCTGAATCACTTCAACAGTTATGTGAGGTCATATGTTGAAACATTGAACGTTTGATTGAATGGATTTGTGATACTAATAAAGATCGTCTCAAATCAAAAAATAATCCACGCATTTGTACAGAGAAAGCAAAAAAATCCGAAGGAAACATAGCCCTGACATAAGAACCTATTCGTTCTATAATACCTGTAAAAGTGCATGACTTCTTGACGACGTTTTATTCGCTTCTGTCGCTTCTTGAGTTCGTTTTGAATTCCCTTCTTGGAGAATTTGCATTATCTGAAAGTCTGACTACAAAAATAGCAACACTACCTGTTATTCCGCTCCTTAATTTCGGGTATCTAAAAATAGTGAATCAAAAAAGAAGCAAAGCAATTATGAAGTGACGCTTTTCCACAGTTCAAATTTATCCTCATAATTGGCACATGCATCAATTACTCAACATTTATGGGTGTTAGTTATGAAAAAAAGCAAGCACCTAAAAATACTGAATTGGTCCTACTTATGCGTCTTATGTCTGCTGCATCGTCTTCCATGAAAATCAAAGAAAAACGTGGTTCGCGACGTAAGTTTATTGGTCAGCAAAACTTCTGGCCCCGTGGAAAAAGCATGGTTGCAAAGACATAGTGTGTAAATCTGTTGCCCAAAATATTGTCATTTATGAAATCGAATCTTGCTATCCATCACCTAGCAGCTAACAGAAGAAAGTATGTATCATCAGTTGTCATTGAGCTCCTTCATAAGCTTTAAAGAGGAAAGAACAAAGCTGTCGTTAGAAGTGATTGAATGCATATCTGGCCTAAACAGTGAGCCCCAGTGGCCTACTAATGTATCGACTCAGTGCTGCTACCATTCCAGAAAGATCTGGTACCAATTTGGCGACCCCGGAAGAATAGAAGGCTGGCAAGTCTTGGGCGCGGGGTCAGAAACATGTGTTTTGTAGGGCACTTCTAACCACTACGTTACGCGCTCCGCTTCATAACCTTATAACGCATAAGTGGAAACGTGCTATGGAAAAAGAAATTTCCATTGCGACAATTCCTTACTTAAGTGCTTAGGCGTCCCACTCTCAAATGCCATGTAGTCCCAATCCGTTCTCCTTTTAGTTCCGTTGTCTTGCAACCGTCAAGAAGAGAGAAGATCGTGTTTGCTTGTTGACCCACGAAGATCCGTCTTTTCTGTTCAACGGAAGCGCTAGTTAATTGTTGATTCCTTCAAAACTTGAGATATCTTTCGATTTCCACATTTTCGTATCCGATGGATGGTCTTTTTAGACATCCAAAGGAATAACTCGCGAACAATAAACGCAGATCGGCCAGACGTGTACTGACGAAAAAATGACGGGTGGACAAGAAGACATTGTAATGGATCTCGAAAGGACCAAACAGCTCGTACTAGATTTCCAAAAAGATGGGTTTACGAATTCCCCGCATGCGCAAGTTAAACTATTTGCCGTTGAAATCGCGCTTCGGATCTTTAATTCACAACTGAACGTAGACACAGCAAGCAATTTCGGCGATTGACAACTGCGTGCCAACAAGATGAATGGAAGGAAAGCTAGGTCGCACATTGTATTTGAGCTCTAGCTATGTAAGCATCTAGGTAAATAAACATACTAGTCAAAAGCAAATAAACAGCATATCTATGAGCTTGTAATAATTAAATAATTTGCTTCAGTCTTAGCAATTAGACAGACTCCAGATAGGGTGGATTAAAAAGGACTTCCTCGATGACTATTGTTATAAATATTTGACGCAAGTTCACTAGTATACCCATGCAGAAAATGGGGGCATAATTGCAGTTCCCTCTAATTTTCAAAATTAAATTAACTTCATTAAACTCGAGATTTATTTAAACCACTAGCTTTTTGCAAGTGTAACAGATCACACAGTATCACCTAGGATATTCAGCCGGAATCCTCACTTATTCTGCTGTTCCCAACAATACTACCTGATTTTTTTTCGTTCAAGATCCCTTCACTCGTTGCTGTTATAGTAACCGCTCCAAGTTCTTGATCATATTTTTTGTCTTTCCCTGAATATAGCCTTCCTCTGGTGTCAAAAATGCGGTATGAGCTTTCAGTTGGTAGAATTCGGGTTTCTCTAACGTCAACGGAAAGTTTTTACGGAAACAGTTAGAGTCTGTCTCTGGCGGAAACCATAGTCTCTCAATATCAAAATACTCGCTGGCAACTGTGTCGGAGCAGTGAGCTGGTCGCTTATTCACGAGACAACAAAGTGGGAGCTTAGGGAACTGATTCCATCTCCTGTTGAGAAATATATGTTCCGTCACCTCACGGACCGCACCACTTGTTGACGCAGTAGCGGTTCCGTACTTCTTAAAGAAGAATTTCCAAGGAGAAGCGGCAGTGATTCAAATCTTTCTGGTGCAATTGCAGATTCCGTGCTCTATTTTATGTGCTAAAATACTAGCCTCCACAAGGAAATGAGTTCATATAGTGAACAGGAAACATACCCGTGAGAGATTGGGAGCACGAACAGTTGATAAACCAGGCACACGTATGTTTCCTTTATCATCCTCCATTAGATCTAACACTCTACCTGATGGACTGAGCAAATCTCTAATTATCTCGTTGTATATCTCCTGCAAAAGAATATAGCTAAATGCGAAAGAAAAAAATTGTTCAGCTGACAAAATAACAATAATATTGTAGAACGACTGCTAACATTTATGCGATGATTCGACCTCTACAGGAGACATGATGGTGTTCTCGCAATGTATCCTTTATCTTTGAAACTTCTGCTTTTCCTTTGGAATTTCTATTGACTGGATTTCCGTTTTAACTTTTTATTTATTATTCTTTTTTCATGACAGGTATAATGTGAAACACAATCAAAACGATGCTTAGATGTGACCAAAACTATGAACCTCATGTGCACTTCGAACCCGCGATTAGCCTTCCCGGGAGTTCACGTGTTACCCATTGCACTAACCGAAGCCCTTTACCTTTTTCTCAGCCAGTTTTTCCCTAACGGTACTATTGACAATCATGAGTCAATGGGAATGATCTGGGGAACACAATTCGGAAATGAACCCACTTAAGCTGAAGCTGCACTCTCGGAATCACAGTGTTTTAACTTTCCTATTGTTTTTCGTTTTTCATGGTAGAAATACAACCATACGGACGCTGAGGTATGAAGAAGTAAGAAACTGGCTCACTAAAAGGCAAAGCAAGGGCCCTGGTGCGTGCACAGGGATTACACGTGAGCTCTCGAAAAAGGATAATCGCGGGTTTGAAGTGCAATTGAAGCTACCAGTTTTTCTCACTCCTCAGTATCCTTGTGATTTTAAGTGCTGTTTTCAAATTTTAAAGGGTTTTAATAACTGACATGTTTAAGTTCGAAAGGATACTGTATAAAAGCTTCTATAAATCTATAGACCCTTTGAACTCCTGAAACTCCCTAAAACACTACCGGTCGAGAAATTATGATCAGTTATCGAGAAACCAGCTTTGCTAAAAGCAAAGTCATAGAATTATGACGCAAATAAACGCATTGAAATAAAAACAATGCTGGAATGGAACAGCCTTTATCGTAATTTCTTTTGACTAAGTATTCCATCCTAGTTGCTAATATGGCCCGCTGAGTGCTGTTTTAATATCTTCAAAAAGGCTCGATAAAAATCACTTACAAGATATGAGAGCTGAACTTGATAATCATCAAGGCTTATTTTTTTGGTAAAGACTCTGAGTGAGCAAGCTCATAAGCCCTGGTCGTTCTTTTGTTCCTATCATCGTGAATGTCTTGCCAGATCCTAAAAATTTTTTTCAAAACATGTTTGTTTCGTGATCAACCCTGGACAAACCACTATTGTTTGTGATGGGACATTTAGCAAAACTATGCGAATTATGCATCCATGGCACCATATAATAACAGCCAATGATCATCTTCCTCTCTTATGCAGACACAACGAAAAGTGATGTAACCCTGTCAGGATTCCAATAAATTTGCAAACGAGTTAGATTTCAACTTATTCGACATTCTACTGCTCCAAAGCGTCATGATTTTAGCCAATTCAATCTTGGATATTCCCATAAGTGGAAATACCCTGTAAGACAAGCTCCGAATATTCGAATTAATGATAGTTATGAAGCTAGAATAATTTTGCTTACAAAATATGGTTACGTTAAATCGAACGTACTTGAGTGTCTTCAGAATGATTCACCCACCACACTATGAGGTACGAATATCACTTAAGCCGAGAAACCTATTGACATTTATATTGCGAATCTAATTTAGGAGTACATTCATGCCAAACTAGAGCCTGACGAGTTTCTAATCATGAATATTGAAAAAGAAAGGCCACGTAGTGAGAATGCCAGAAGTAAACTGATAGTAAGTCCGAAATGTTGAACGTGGGTCGCATACTGTTTGCATTCTCTTCGTGAGGTTTCTTTTTACTTCACTTCTGATATTTCGTTGAAAGAGGAGAGCATTCCATTTAAACACTTGAGCACAACTGTACGACACAACGTTTTACTCGCCAGTTGCTCCATATGCGAAAACTGTTGCATTATAGCCAGCTAACATGGAATTTACCAATGAGGCGGTTGTCGCATCGTGGATATCCACCTGCAATGGGCGATTGTTGCTTGGAAATGGTACACTCCCTCTACATACACTCTGAAATGATTTATTTTCTCGAGAAACGTTCTTTAAAACTCTATTCTTCACGATGGCGAGTTAGTTCTGAGCCAAGGTGCCATGAATTGCGGCGTCTCCCACATTTCCACTCACTTTAACACAGTAGGAGTGAGAGAATCATGGAGAGGGAAATGTTAACCCACTAAGCAAATTATAGTAATACACGCCTTCATCCATGAAAGGAAGATTCTCTGACGGAATCCATGGACCATAAACTTGTTCAAACACTTGCCATTTTTTCTAAAGTTTCCAAATCAGAAATATTTTTGTAACTAGTTTTTATCTTCAACGGCGACTACCAATAAACTGAAATCCGATTTGCCCTATTATGACGTAAGGATTTATACATGTTGAAGGTTCTTTTCTTTAGAAATAAATCTATGGAAGGTGACCAGAAATAATAAAAGTGTTTATCCAATCTCAAGACTGCTCAAAGTAGCCTTTGTGTCGCATGAGCGATTTTCAAAGAACAATGTAAAGGCGCCGAAATAACATCGTTTATTGGCCGGTTCTGCATTCTAAGTAGGAAATAGAGTCCGCTTGACATGGGAATAGTATAAGTCGCTTGTCCTCAGTTCAGGGATAGCACCTTTTGGGTACAAAATTTGCAACTAAAAGAAAAATCCAAAGAAAGTCGAGGCTGGGCGACGAAACATTGACGACTCTATCAAATGTAAATAGAATAGAGAAGTACCTTTTACACATGGTTCAAAAGTGTTAGTGAAGAATTTAGATAGTTTGTAATGCAACAAACGAAGTAGTCTTCACAGGCGCCCAGCAGTACAATATGACAACTATTACACAAAGGTCGGTAACTTGTTGTTTTCGAACGTCAATGGCCAATGAAATGAAGGTCGACGAAACACCGAAAAGGGAAGAGAAGGCGATATGTTGCCATGATTTTTAAGAATATTGATGATTTTCATTTTACTGGAATCTATTGGATGGTCAAACTACGATAATATGATGCGAAGTGGAATTGATCCAGAAACATTCCTGATAACCACGGGAATATTCGTCAATCGAGTGGTGTTCTACTGATGAAGATCCGATTCGATACGACGACGACGATGCCACATCGAGAAAACGACCAACTGTGGAACATTGACTCGGATCATCGGCTCTGATGAAGACGAAGGTGTCGAAAAAGTCAGCCAAATAAAGCTAATTTATCAAGCTCGTGTAAGATCAACAATTTGAACACATTGATTATTTCATTGCCGAGGTTAAATGACGGTCAGTTTGTGAAATGCCATGTCAATAGAGTTCCACTTTGCAGAGGACTGAACTTAAGATTTTGATGATGAACATAACACCAGAAATCAACACACTTTGTTGTCCTCCCTAAGCATGGATAACCATTGACCACACACTTTGTCTGCAGAGAGTAATGACACTATATTTTTTTCGGGAGCAGTTCCTTGTGAGCAGAGATCATAATCACTGTCATTTAGCACAAGAATGGAGATCGCAATGACGGTTTTGTGCATGTGATGAACCAAGTTTATAATATCCATGTCGAGAACACAGCAGAAGCACTTCAAAAAATGGCTAAGCTGCTTAAATCACAAGTGGGTCTTAAGAAGCCACGTAATCACTTGCAGCTTCACATCTAGGTTTCCTCGAAGGCTAGCGATTTCCGATATTTGACTATATTTTTTCGAAGCACTCTTTGACTAATTTGGTAATACAGGAACGAGCCCCGCCCACGTTACGAGCACTAGCCGATGGAAGATAGAAGCTCATTTCATAACCACCTATTGTCAAATGAACACTCAGATTTTTTTCACTGACCCATCATTCTATCGTTCGTTTTGTTCTACGTTGCAAAAATATTAGTTTCGAGTTCATCCACACCTACAGCAGTGCACACCATCGAAAGGTCTTCCTTATAAACAAATTAGGATAAAGATCCACGTTTTCTTGATTAGCAGACACGAGATTGTTAACATAGTATTTATCCCTCAACTGCTAACAATTCGGCCCATTTCGCTTTCTTCAGAGCCTAGAACAGGGCGTATTGGTATGTGGTTTACATAGTCAACAATCATAAAGGAAGAAAACTCTACGTCTAGATTTCATAGATTTCAATCGCATGGTAAACAGATTCCTTCAAAAAACCATCATTTTTAATTCCACCTCTGCAGGGACAAGAAGCCTTTCAAACTTTGGTCATTATAGAATGAATATTGTGCTATCAACCCTCCTCTTTGATTGTCAAGAAAGCATAAACTCATCAACAGCGAGATTACTAAGAAGTCAGTCCCTAGCAATTTAGGATGTTTCTTTTTTTTCAACAATATGCAGCAATGATTGTTTGACCTGTGTTGAATTTGGGCCGAAGGCTGCATCGAACGAAAATTGCCTTTCGTGCTGACGATTCTGGCGAAGAACGTCGTTCCCGTATTTCTCCGGATCGACAAGCAGCAAGCGCTAAAATTATACTTTCGAACCAAATGTAACATATGGTTGATACTTCTCAATAAATCAAATGTTTTTTTATTCACAATGTCCGTCAGCATAGAAGAATTCCTTAGTAAGTGGTACTTTTCCAACTCTGTGATGAAGAATTGTACGATAGCTTTTTCCCGAACAGAAAAAAAAGAAAGTGGATAAACCTGTTTGTCCAGTTGAAAGACACACTGAAAATGTCGCTTCTGCTTTTCCGTACTGCTGAGTGGGCGTACACGGACGACAACCTTCAAGTAGGGAATGATTTGATGCAGTAACTATTCCATCGAATGGAAAGTATCTTGTAGCAAAACACTTGCTAATGTCGTCCAACTAGAAATCTGATGTGGGTAGTTTGTTAAGAAGCATATTTCTCTACTTTTTAGATGAGAGAGTAAATAGACACATTATGGACTTTAAGTGGCGTTAGATGTCGTATTTTAACTGCAAAATAAGACACTACCTGCACAGAAAAAGCGATCACTCAAAAATCACAAAGGCTATTTCCAAAGCTATTTTGAAATGTTCTACAAAACAGAATTTCAACATACTGTACTATGCCGTCCGACACAGTTTCAACTTCTTTACTAGGACATGCCTTAACTTTCTTAAGGGATAAAAGACTAATGTGGCCAAATTGAGAGACTACGGGGGTCTTCGTTAACCAAAAATGCTGAGTATAGACAGAAATCAATATCATCTGCTTTACGTTTTTAGATACATATCCCTACAAGCGAAACAAATATTGTGGTCCTTTCTTCTGGAATGCAAGTCGGTGAAAATTCTAGTACAGAGTGAGTACCTGTGTCCTTGACTGGAGCATTAAACAATTAAGGGACACCTACTGCGTAGCTCGAAGCCAACGAAAGCTGAGTGCACTATTAGCATTACTGCTGCAAGAAACTCGGTTATGACGCTGAAGAAAGGGCAGAATGTTCACAGAGTTCAGCGGTTTAATGCTGATAAGTTAAAATTAGCACAATCGATTAAAAAGTAAAGAGCAATAAAAGGAAGTTATGATGGTCTTCGTCTCTATAGTGCTTACGATACACTACAGTAAGACATGCTTAATCAGCTTAGGCCGAAAACACTATTAATGACATGACATGCAGATCGATCGACCGATCGAGGCTTCATGGTATCTACCAAATACAAACAACAGTTCGGCTGTGTTAGAAACCGTAGATATACTTGACGTAACATGCCGTACAACTACAGATGTAATCATATCAAAAACCGCTCTTCAACCCAGCTAAGACCCCAATTTGCTTGAGACATTATGAAATCTTCGCGTATGAAGTATGCAATCTTTAAAAAACAGGACTCATACTTGGTTCATGAGTACAAGAGTAATGGGAATACGACCGTGACCGCAATTTACAGACAATAAACAATAACCAAGACTAACCGTAAGCTTCGAGTCAGCCATATTAGCCACCCGTCACCCTTCTACACATTGCGACAAACTAGCGAATGCCCGTAAAGTTGTTTTCCTCAAATTACCCCCTTTCCTGTTGCCAAGTAACCGTAATGAACGTTCGAATTGCGGCCGTCGGGCTTAGATGCGCAGGTCGTCCTAGTACGATGCAGACGCGACGCGAGGCGACGCGACGCGGCGCGAAGGCCGAGGCGGACGGCTGGCGCTGCACGTGTGCGATGCAGGCGTGCAAGCGGCGCGAGTTCGAGACGGACCTTGGTGAACTATCGATCTGGCTTCGGGAGCAGCTCGTTCCCTTTCTACAGTACTGTTTGGGTTGGCGTTCCATATGAGCTCATCCTCTGATGAGGTGGAAATATAGGTCATTGTTTGCGAATAAACTGAGAAGTCACGTTAAACCCACGTGAATTTCTCAATCAAAGGCCATAGCATCTCTATCCCCTTCGAGAAAAATTTGTTCCTGTCTACGTCTTACCCATTCGTACTTTTAGTAAGACGTGTGTGTAGTTGTTCATGGTTGCGTCGGCGTGCGTAGTATGCTTCGACTGGTCCCCCACACCTCATTTCCATATCGTTCTCGCTGCCGCAGTGCTATCATTTGACTGTTGATGTTTAGAGACTACGAAACTCCTGTGGTGCTATCCACACACGCACACGTTACCGTATCATGTCCTAGGATTTCTCATCTGCCATTGTTATCCCTGAATCGAATCTCTGAAGATTCCCGTGCTTACTGAGATCGTTCGTTGAAATTGCATTGGGCATTGGCCCCACAACCAGTACTCATCGTGTGTGCGTGTTTTGTGTGTCGTAACACTACTCGGATATCTTTGTATCTGTATGTACTGCTTGCTCATCCTTATCTGTACTGCTTCGTCTTCGTCTGCATGTTTGTCTGTAGATGTAATCGTTATCCTGCGTATGTTTGTGTTTTCGTGTTCGTATGAGGATAAGTGAAGTAGAAAGAAGCACCTGGAACAAGGAAATCTCTGTACGAAACTCCCGGGGCATGTGAAGCCTTGCCAAGGGTTGACCACGACCTCATCACGCGTAACGTCAGCACCGACGGCCGCGACGGGTTACCCGTGAGAGCCAGTGATCGGAGTTAGTGCAGATGTTGAGGGTTGCTGCTTGACGGAGCATCTCGTTGGATCCACAAAGCTCTGCTGGCTACAGTATGGAGGGATGGATGGCCACGTGCCGGACCTCCGCCCGGCTCTCTGTTCCTCTCGCTCTCGTCCGCGCCCTCACCTCATGGCAGGCGCTCGCCGCCCGCGGGCACGCCACCCACCACGCCTGGCGACGGAATCCGTCCGTCCGACTCGCTTGTCGGCACTACTGCTGCTCCGACATCGTCACCGCTTTCGTAGTGCATCGTTCCTCGTTGTCGTCGTTGTCTGCCCACCTCCTGACCACGAAGTCGTCATCTGATCCTGTTCGTTCTAATATCAAGGGCTGTTTCAGCATTGTGACTGTTATCATCCTCTAGCTGTTTTATGCTAATCTGCTTTCTTGGAAGGATCGTGTAACGAGCGTACTTTGTCCGCTGGCTGTTTACGTTTAAACAGAACCTAATTTAGTTCTTCTCGTTCTTATCGATTAGTTGTCGTGTTGTGTGCTTTAGAAATTTTGCATTTATCAAAAATTTTTGAACGTTTACAGCCTGCTCGGACATGTCGAGCGGCAACGAAGAAGCTCAATTGGCACAATGTCAAGCCTACGTCCAACGACATAATATTCAACAACTTGTTAAGGAGGCTATTGGTAAGTTGTGTTTGGTGCTTTCTTTTTGTCTCGACTTTTTTTCCCAGTTGACAAAACCAAAGTTTTTGCGTTTGGTGGTGTTGATACTGAGTACATATCGCATTAAAGGCGCAAACTATCATCGTTTTCAGTCGCACTCTGTATCCATAAGCCAGAGAATCCCGTACTATTTTTGAAGGAACACTTCGACAAACTTAACGAGCAACGAACTGAGGTGCGTGTTTCTGACGTTTGTTCTTGTTGTTTCCAACTACCTTACTGTTTCCTTTCTGTTTTTGCTGTGGTTTTCTTTTTTGTTAGTTCTGAAATGTTTCGAATAGAATAAGGTTCTAGTTGTCTAACTTTATCACTAAGTGGTGGTTATCATTTCCAGAAGCTGTCTTGCATATGAATCGGATAGAATATCGGGTTACATTTTGGTTTGGTTGAGGACTTTTTTGGAGCTGTTCCCGTAAAAGTTGTTGTAACAGAACTACCATATATCATGTGTTTTGAATATGTTGGCTTTAAAATGGTCACTCTTTCACTTCTTTAAGTTTTTCTTAGGACTCTTTTAGAGCTTAGAACTGGTGTCTGTAATTCTGTGTATCCACATTCTCTGTTGTGCGAGGTGGATCTAACTTTATAACATAAGGAAACTGATACTTTGTCATCGATTGGGGACACGAATGTTAGATGTCCTGCTGAATTTAGGAAGTGTTACGGGCACTGTACGCCACAGGAAGAGGTCCGTAGCAAAACGACACCAGAAAGGTGGTGTGTGATGACGACAAAAGGAAACGGGTGGAATTTTCGAGTGTCAAATGAGAAAAAACAGTGTTTTGTGAGAGAGAACGAGAGCGAGGGAGAGAACCCGATGGAGCGACGACGGACGCGACGACAGAATCGCAGTTGTTACTGCAATGGTGCAGTTGCAGTAAGTCTGCGCCCAGCATCGGCATCGCAATCGATAAGCCTGGAGCCGGCCCATGTCGCCGGGCTGCGTCCCAGCTGGCCCCCGAATTTGCGTTTATTTCTCCACTAAGACGCTACACATGCTTCCCGCATTTGCTTCATAATTCTATGGGACAGCGTTTGAGTGCACGTCAACGCCACGGTTCAGCAGCAGAGAACCATCCACGTGCTAAAAAAGCCGCATCGTTGGCTCCAGTTCAACCGGTAAGTCTCGATCTGCTCATGCTATGCTCACCATCTCACCTAATCCGCTCACAATCTTCTGGAGGTGAATTCGTAGTATTGCCACTTCGTGATCCATTCCTGACAGAGTCAAAGATGTTAATCATAATCATTTAAATTCGAGCATTTCTGTTCAGCTGCATATCCATCGGTCGAGTTGTACGGTGATTTTTTGTTCTCTCTTTTTCTTGATGATCGATGATTGACACTAATTTAATAACTAGTCGGACATTTTCGATGTGGTTCATGCGTGGTGCCTACTTTACTTCTTCTATCCTTTCTTATTTTCATTTTAAATGGCGGTTATTGAAATCATAGGAATAACATAGGCCCTTTTTGCTGGCCATTCAAGCCTTTGTTTGTAATGCAACGACTGGCGAAATACCGTACAGGAATGATTCAACTCCGTTTATTTCCTTTACGATTCACGACAGTTTTGAAACAATCGAGACGATATTTACCTCAGTACAAGCGTAACAAGAAATTTGTGCCTTTCAAATTTGCGCAAACAGCTTGTAATGAACTTTATTAATCAAGGTAAGAATCAGTGGAATCTACAAATCTTGGCTACCGAAATGCAAGATTTTGTCTAGGGGAGGCAGTAAAACCCTGATTTTTTGAATCCAAAGAAGCATTTTTCCGCTTTTTTTTACGCCATTTGATGGTGTCGCCTTCTACGTCATTAATATTTGAGGTTACCGTCATTGTGTTAAGGGTTTTTAAGTTCCGATTTTCGTTTTGATTCTCCATGGCCTTCAAAATTTTGAACAGGTTCGAAATGAGAACTTTTTTTCAAATATTATATAGATAATGGTGGCGATAAGACAAGGCCTTTCTACAAGTCTCCGAAGTTTTGAACTCTTCAAGAGCTCTAGTTCTCGGAGGTTCTCGAGAAATGAGCACTCTGAAGAATGTGTTGGAAATGTGTCGGTTATAGCAGCAGCTCACAGTTTTCTGTTCGATATAGTGGGACATATGTTTTGAGGAATAACGGATGAACATTTGGTAGTCAACTTGTTTTTTAGTTATTTAATAGTATATTTTCATTTTTTCCTGTTCGTAAACTTCATGCCGTGACGGCAGTGGGAAGTGCTAGGACTACCATTATATCTCCTTGGAGCCACTTCTTTGCAGCTGTTCTGTTGCGTCTTACTGTTATTTCTTAACATTAGTAGCATTCGGTACATATGGAATATTTCATAAAGCGTGTTTAAAGCTGAACGATGAAGCTCTCGGCGTTGATCAATCCTTTAGCGATGCGCCATGCACTCGACTTCATTAAGCGTCGTTGGTGATTGAATGCATCTGGCCTTACAATAACTTGCGGTGGCCTGTCGATGTAACGAGCCAGTGCTTGCATCTTCACACACAATTCTGGTACCATTTTGCCGACCCTGGAGTGGTGGAAGCCTTGGTGGGCCAGAAAGCGTGTTTGACAGAATTGTTCTCAAGTAATATTTTTTTGTTGCTTACAAGCCACTACAAATAACATCATTGCTTGGTTTTGATAATGTGGAACTTGTTAGTTTTTATGAGTCCTAAAACGTTACCTGTTTGACATAATTTCCCACCCTCGATCTAAAGCTAAGTGGCGAACTTGCACAAGTTAATCGATTGACGGTATCAGTTCATAGATGTCATTTTTATGCAGGTTTACTTACCACAGAAATGTGAAGAAGAATCAAAATTGTCGGGATTTTTTTCGTAGTTGTTCATTTTCTGTTGTAAATATGATAAGAACACGTCTACATGATTTCATTTAGAATATGAACTGTGAAGATGGTGTAATCGAGCTTGAAAGTTTACATATTGGTCTCATTGCATCGAAAAAGGATTGCGGTTGCTTTTTAACTAACTTCTTATCGCAGCAATGAATGTATACATAGATGGGCCGTCACGTGAGGGTTGTTGGAGTTCCATTCGTTTAGTTGTGTTGCAGGCGTCATTCGTGGACGTGATCAGTTCCCTACATGGTTTTCTGTACAACTTGAGAATGTGTTATTATCTCCGTAATGTGATGAATGTAGATCGAGCGCGGATTCTTTTAGAATCCTGAGGTAGCCATTAGAGCGTTCTCACGTCATCAACATTTGCTAGCTCTTGTTTGTCGGAGAGACGTCTGTTCGACAAGATTTCTTCCGAGCTGGCAATGATTCCTGCGTTTATTCAGCTGATTTTGTTATAGGTGCTGTAAGTTGTTTCTGCTATGTGACTTTGGTTGGAAGCAGATGTCCCCAAGGGAAGGTCTTAGTCAGTAATAAGCCAAATACTTCGATTTAAGTTGAAACGTTGGAAAAGGAAGAATTTTTTAAATTTTACTTCACATATGGTTCAGATTCCATCTTAACCTCATCATCTTTGTCAAAGGGAACTGGCACCAAATAATACCAAGTCGGTAGCTTTCATTTTCTGTTTGCCGACTCTTTGTTTGTCGCCAATTTGAACAGTAATATAGACCGGATGATGTCTTTCTTTGAAAGCGAAGTGTTTAACTTATAAAGTATTATTAAAAGGCGTAATTAAAAACATGGTGTAGATTTATCTTCACAATTGCGCTAACCAGTATGGAACCGGTCACAGTACTTTAATCATTAAACACTTGAATTTTGTTTCACATTTTTCCTAAGCTGAGCAATTATTATTAGTCCTACTTTACCCACATATTACATATTTTTCACTTTAGCAGTTCTACTTCTTTACGACTTGACATAACACAAATTTTTAGCGATGAAGATGTAACTGTCTTACGAACGTGTACAGTTGCCGTTAGTGACATACTTGAAAAGTAGTGGTAAACACCGTCCTTTTGAAAACCGACTTTCCTTTAGACTCTCGGCATGACTAATCAATATATATTCCTTCATTGATGTGCTAACACGGTCGGCGCCTTGGTCTTTTTCAGAAGTCTACTGATCCGAGTCGATTGTCCGTAGTTGTTCCTTCTTCCGATATGGAGCATCGTGATCTCAGTGAGTCGAGTCCACTGGAGCAATGCCCTCATAATCGGCAGCACCGACGGCTACGGGATGGATTGTCCAAAGGAAAACAAGCGGTTAACAACGGGCAGTCGGGATTATCAACCGTCTTGTGTAAAAGCGCCTTTGCCGATGGAGGTTTCTTCATTCGGACGGTGCTGCACTGGGTTCGACTCATGGCGGTCAGGAAGATCCAGAGAAGAAGAAGGAACAACTGTTGACAGTCGACTCGGATCAATCCGGCTCTGAAATAGGGATGCCGCAGAAACTTTAGTCAAATATTTTTTTCTGTCAACCTCGTTTTAGCTTATTGAAAGAATACCACCCAGCTTAATTCATTTTGGAAGTTCCTGTTTACTCTTCCCCTCGGTTATTTTTTTAGAATGATTGAAGATTTTTGTGAAGAATTAGCAGTAACCATTTCTTCAATGATTGTGGTGGTACTTATGGATTAGCTTAAAACTTAATGCCTTTACCAATGGACATATTGATTGCACTGTCTTAACATCATTCTTACCAAACAGCGTAGTAGGATGAAGCAGTAGATGATTGTTGTAACAGTTCTGTGATTTAGTGGATTACTTTTCTACTACGGATCAAACAAGTTTCCACTAGTTTTCCATTCGTCTGATGCATCATTGCTTAAGTAATTGCATGTTTATTGTTGAAAATAGTTGCATAGTTACAGGAAGCTGGACGGAAGCAGGACCCTCAGGATGATGATGATATAATGATTGAGCCACCAAAGCGAACTGGTGGACGTCGTACGGGTATATCAGCGGAGCCTATCAAAGAGGATGACACTGAGTACAAAAAAGGTATTTTTTCTATAAGTAATACATAGGATTGCAGCTGTGTTATACAGATATAAATATTCGTTCACATTCAATTTTATTGCATTGCGGACTAAATCTCTTCTTAGTGTTGGCATCTTTGTTGCCCATTTTTTCCAGTTTTTGCATTTACTTGATAGATGTTCTTCAAAGACAAGTTTAATTCACGTTGAAACGGTTCTTAAGATTATGGAATTTTTTTGGGAATTCATCATGTTCTAACCTTGCTTAATGAGAAAAAAACTCTCATGCAGATAGGGAATGCCGTTTTGTCAGCGCTTGTCGATCAAGAAATGGACAATTCGTGCATAGACTCACCCACTAAAATCGCAACTTGATTGTTCTGTTAACCTGGAGAAAAGTGTGAAGGAGAGAATTGTACAGAAGAGAACCGTGAGCTCTTTTCGGTCCTCTTAGAGAGGCCACCTATAAACTGACGGAACGGAGAATTCGCTATCACCTTTTTAAGTCAAATTTTTCTTATTGTTGTGATAGAACGAGCTGTTAGCCCAAGCACCTTGGGACTTCAATGCACCATCCATCAAGGTTTTCAGTCAACAGCAAACCCAATTAAGACTTCCAAAAAGTACACCTATAAGTGGCGTGAAAAGTTGCTGTTTTAGAACACTTTTAGAAGTGGTGATTTTTTTATATGTTATATAAATAGCAGTATAAGTTGTTTTTAATTAGTCTTCCTACTGTACTACCCAGGGAACGCGTGTTGCGCAGTGGTCGGAGGCGCCCTGCAATACACATGGGATGGATCCTCGAGATCCAGGCCCACCAGGCCTTACATCCCTCCGGGGTCGGTAAGTTGGTACCAAACTTGTCTGGGAGGATAGCAGCACTGGCTGGACACATCGGTAGGCCACCACGAGTCATTGTAAAGGCCAGATATGCTTTCATTCACCTGCAACGGTGCTTGATGAAGTCGAATGCATGACGCATCCCTCAAGGACGCCGAGAACTTTTCAGCTTGCTATTCTATTCACCCTATTATTTAACGTAATTTAAAGTCGTTACATATTGCGCCTGTAGTTTTTGTGCGGCTGAACTATCCGCATTAGTGTGTAGAGGAAATTGATTTGTTTAAGAAAGCTCATCATAGAAGGTATATTTATGTAATGATTTGATTAACCGCACTGTGTAAAATCTCCAGATTTTTCTGTCTTATAATAAAACTGTGTTCGCAGGTAGTAATACCGAAAGATGAGGCGACGCGCAAATCGCTAGAGGCAGCTATGAGCAAAAATTTACTCTTCGCTCACCTCGAGGTTTGCGCTAATTGTATTTTTTCCTTCCGTCTTTTGCTTGACCTTCCGTTTTTTGCTTGACGTAACTTTTATTTTTGCATACTACGCTTAATCTTGTGTTTAAATAGCTACATAGCTATTGGTGAACATGTTGCAAATTTGTCTGTACGTGTATCTTATTATAAACATGATGTATGTGAAGTGTAGTTGTAAGTTATACATTTATCGGTGAACATATTATTCAATATTTGTATCAGGAGGATGAAGCCAAGACAATGTTCGATGCAATGTTTCCAGTTGAAAAGAAGGCGGGCGAAACAATAATTGAGCAAGGAGAGGAAGGAGACAACTTTTACGTCATCGACAAAGGGGTATGCTCTTCGTCTTTATGACGATTGCTATTGTTTGCAGTGTTTGATCACAAAACTTGTCAGGGTGGTAAATTTAAGCTCCATTTCTTTCTTGCCACTAGATTTTCTCCCTTCTTTTTTTCCTTCTTTTATGTTGAACTTGTTAATAAATTGTATGAATGGATATGTAATACTATAAGATTTGTTCCAGGTGGTCGACGTATTCGTAAATAACGAGTTTGTTCTTACAATTAACGAAGGTGGATCATTTGGAGAGTTGGCGCTTATTTATGGAACACCTAGAGCTGCCACCGTTGTTGCAAAGGTTTCTTAATTTGCATATTTTAGAAGATGTGACGCAGCTTTATTTTTCCTTGGCTTTATAATGCTAATTTTTTTGGTAATGTTTGAACAAAATGTATGTCCAGTTTTTTTTAGACGGATGTCAAACTGTGGGCTATCGATCGCTTGTCATACCGTCGTATTTTAATGGGTTCGGTAAT
Source organism: Angiostrongylus vasorum (assembly GCA_018806985.1). NCBI lineage: Eukaryota > Metazoa > Nematoda > Chromadorea > Rhabditida > Metastrongylidae > Angiostrongylus > Angiostrongylus vasorum. Next base: position 627,942 of record JADANN010000392.1, read on the forward strand.
GCGAAAACGTAAAATGTATGACGAATTCCTATCGAAGGTACAAATCCTAGGTAAGTTTATCTACTGTGCTGATGAAGTCAGCTTCGTTACGTTAGTCGTAATGTGTCATGTGTTAGAAGGGAACAACGTTTTATATTATAGCTGATCTCGACAAGTGGGAACGTGCGAATGTCGCTGATGCTTTGGAGCGATGCGATTTTGAGCCGGGAACACATGTTGTCGAGCAGGTGATCGTATTTTTTTTTCTGCTATGCTGTTCTAGTGCTGTTGCATTATATTTCTATTCACATAGTTTAGGGTCAACCCGGTGATGAGTTCTTCATAATACTTGAAGGCGAAGCTGACGTCTTGCAGAAGCGGAGCGACGATGCTCCCTTTGACATTGTCGGTCACCTTACTTCTTCGGATTATTTTGGTTAGTTGTTGACAAATTGTTATTTGTCAAATTATGCTTTGTAAAAGTACACGCTTTAAACGTGGATTTGTCAATTGTGACAATTTAAGGTGAGATTGCCCTTCTTCTTGATCGTCCTCGTGCTGCCACCGTGGTTGCAAAGACCCATCTGAAATGCATCAAGCTAGATCGTGCCCGTTTTGAGCGTGTTATGGGACCCGTTCGTGAGATTCTCAAGCGCGATGTGTCAAACTATAACTCTTACGTCAAACTGATGACCTAAGTTTAGTTTCGGGTCACCTTTGATTCGTAAAACTGATGCTTAGATTCTTCACTCCTAGTCATTATTGCCAGGTCTTGCATGATGCCAACTCCTAAATTTACCAATTTTCATCGCTCACTACCTAATTGGCGAGATTATGCCTGAGGTTTGAGGTTAGAACACTGTGGTGAGGATCAGTTAGTTCCACCTTCAACGTTTTCTGATTTATTGTTGTGTGTATCGTAGTGTGCACCTGGTCTGTGTCATCCTGATATTCTAGAGTTCTATATGCGTAAGTGTTGCAGACAATGTTCTTAAGTGTCGTTTTATTAAAATCCTACTTTAATGTACTTTATTGTTCCTGGTCATCGTATATGTAAATCTAATGCTTTTTTGTTGTGTCTGTCTCTTTTGTGATTATATGAGGCGTCTTTATAAAATCCAACTTCGCCAAATCGATCCGAACACATTTAGCTTTACCATTTTTCACGTCATTTATTATTAGCGGTTTTCTGTACTTTATTCGATTTCATTACTGCTCTATTGAAGAAGAAATACCGATTGAGTCAATATTATAACATACTGGAAGATAATCCATCTGTTATTGTAGATGTTATTAGCCCTAACTGCAGCAGTTGTACTATTTTCTTAAAGTCCTTCAGTTCATCTGTAGATTCAATTGAACATTGTGTAAATGTTCCTTTTTCGAGGTACAGAATAAACGAATATTATTGGTTGGTTAACAAATGTCCGAACACTCCCTAATGTTGTGTTCTAGTCTTTTTTTTTCGGCATTCTGCAGTTTAGTTCTCATATTCTTGTGTTGATCGTCGTCGATTTGTTGTGTCAATTCTAAAACAGTGTGGGAATATGAATGCCATTAAAAAAAAGATAGCAGAGAAGTGGAAAAAGTATTTCAGAACGAATGGTTCTGAAGAAGAAAATATAGGAACTTTAGCCGAGCGAGACTTTTATACCAACTTCTTCTTAGCATGATAGTATTAAGAACTACTTCATAAAGTGTTGCGTCGAACAAGTGGTCGCTTTTGCCGGGATCATCAAGTAGGCCAGTGGTCTCTGTCAGAGACGGGCGTGGTGCATGCTGTCCATTGTTTCCTACCTAGTTTTTTCTTCCAAGTCTTCACTTCATTGGACGTCCCAGGTATACGTATGGCGTAGTCTCATCAATAAGTGATCCATCCAGAACAACCTGTTCTGTCTCATACCAGGTGTTTTCATGAATTGCGTTTTCCGAGTGGTTCGTAGTCCCATTTTCTGCTTCGTTGAGCTCAGTGAGTATTGTACTTGCCCTTGCAGTGTTATTGGAGAAGCGGAGAATGTCCTCGGCAAAACAACGATTGAGATGAACTGTTTATCAATACGTACCTCTTTGGTGTCGCAATCGAATGACTGCATACATCACTGTAGCGCGGCGTTTGGTGACGCTGTTCGTCAACCGCATTTTTTTACCAACTGGAATAGTTAGTGGTAAGCGGGAAGGCTACATCGTCGTAGTACATTTGTTCCAATCCGCAAGCGTTGTTATATACGACGGATCAACTAAAGCCAATATGGCGTTGATTTCCATTTTCGCTGTCGTATGCGTTCTCATAGTGAATGAAAGTTAAGACTATAGCCAGAAAAATTTTCTCTGAAGAGCTGTACGACTCTTAGGAGTTCATGAATGTTCCACATTCACCTAAATTCCCAAGGTTTTCTATAAGTTTGAGGTAAATTGAGAAGCTACGTGGAGCGACTACAGGTGGCCGATACGTGTTAGACGCGGACCAAAAAGCGATCTTGTGCTTACGTGATACGCAGGTGGCTCCAGGATGGTGGCATTGTTTCTGGTGTGTCAATTTGACACATACCTTCTGCGTTTGCATAGTATGTTCATGCAAGCGTGAATGAGGGTGTTCTCGTTTATGTAAGCTGTATTGTATATGTTATACGCACCAAAGCCTGCAATTAAGTGAATGGCTAGTAAATGGGTGGTTAGAATCCGCCTCAGATATGCCTCAAATCTCCTCTGGTAGATAATGGCAAGTTGCCCATGAATAAATCCGGCACCCACGTTTAGAGGTTGGTACTAAAGAACCCCCTGATACGGCAAGGCTGTGTAGTAGTGTTTTCTGACAATGTTAACTTTCTATTTATTAAGCCTATTGCAGTTTTTCACGGCAGGTTATTATGTGTGATACAACCACAATGCTGCTGAGACATTTGAAAAACTCCGGACTGCAGGTGTCTACGTTGGGGAACGAACGCGCTATTACCGTTTCCGGTGGCTAAGGGCGTTCACCACCACACCGTGTGGGTTCTTCGTTTCCCTCTGTCTCTCAGCTAGTTCTATCGATCCATGTGCCATGAGCGATCACCTGTCAGCAGGATTGATCTGGGGAGCTCAAATCGGCAATGAACCCAGTTAAGCTGAGGCCGTAGTCCAAATCACAATTTTCACATCACAGTTTTTTATTTACTGCCTATTACAATTTTCACGGCACGGTATTATGTGCGATACAACCACAATGATGCTGAGATATTTGCACAAGTATCCAAGTACATGTATTACCCTATCGTCCCGTTGATCGTCGTCTAATTCGAGAAAGGACCGGTAAATTTTCCATTTGTAACTGTTTAGAGGAGTAGGCTAGTGGGTTCTTCTCGCTGCAGAAACTCGCTGAACACCACATCTTTCTCCTACAGTTTTCGGAAAATAAATCCGGCCACTGAGTCGTTCGACTTCCTGCTTTTCGTTTGAAATTCAGAAGAATCTAATCCCTAGTGGCTCTTGCCTATCGGTTGCCCTTCATACGGATTACGTGTCCGGCCCACCTTATCATCGAAAATTTGATATGTCAAAAATGGTATCTTTGATTTTTAATCGCTGACATGGTTGAGGCTTCGATTCCCTCCCTCACTTGCGTCGTACGAAATACTCCCAGCGTCATCCTCTGGAATGCACGTTCCATAACGCTGGGTGTTCCTTTATTTTGCCTACGCTGGGACCAGGTTACTGAGGCATACCATTAAGGCAGGGGGAGCCGTAGAGTCGAAAAGATTGGCACGGAATAGAAGCTCCCAAGCCATACCCTTCCTCATTCTCAATTATGGAGCTAAGTCGTTCATCGCGTTGACGCCTCGACACAGGTAAACAACTGGAGCATTACGAGATAATCACTCCTTTGAGCATGAAAAAGGAGCAAGAAACAAATCCCTTTTTACGAATACCGTTTTTGTTAGATTTATTTGAGACTAGTATTTCCAAAAGCATTGTCAAAGTCGGCCAGCTTTCATTTTCGCTAGCTAATGCTTGGTGTTATGAGAAAAATATCATCACCAAACGAAGACTGCGTTGTTGCCAATCATCGATTTTCACTCCCAGTTGACCCATTCCAAGATTTGCATAACATTCTCGAGAGTGGGGGTAAGTAACTCTGGCGATATGATATCGCCTTGTCCATTTCCCACTTATGTGTCGATGCTAATATCTTTAATGACGTTTTGATTCTGAAATTTCAAATAGCTCGCGAAGAATCTTTATGTATTCCACAGGAACGCCCCAACTGCCCAGAGCTTCCATTCTCCTTCTGTCTAAACGGAGTCGAAAGCTTTTTTTTTGATCGAAGAAAGTTGGACAGAGCAATCGCTTGCACTCTGACGACACTCCAACGAGTTTTGTAATCGTGTGAATGCGATCCACCGTAGTTAATCGTTTTCGAAATCCCGCTTATATGGCTGTCATTCATCTAGTGTTCTGTCAACCCTGTTCAGAACGACTCGAGTGAAGAGTTTATAGAGAGCAGACACCAAGCAGATAGAGCGATAGTTGCCTATGTTGTTGAGGTTACCTTTTTCTGAACAATGACATATTCATTCTGGTCTTCAAGTGAATAAGAACCTTGCCTTCTGAACAGGCGCTCATGTATTATTCTGTCCGAACTAGGTGCTGTTCATTTCTTCACCAATGTAACATCAGATTTCGTACAGAAAGCGGGTGGGGTGACGTATCCGTCCCCTTTAATTTAGTATGGAACTAAGAGGACGTGGGTATTGAAGTGATCGGAATAGTAAAAGTGAATTATCTTCTCCGTTGCCTCTCTGGAACTACTTCATTTGAGCGTGGGAGTGCAATCGTCTAAGTTATGTAATTGGTGGAGCTTCGGTGGTCTTTGCGAACGCTTTTCCCAGCCTCTACAACTTCTGCCAAAATTGCTGCTCTTCTCTCTTTAAGATCTTTATATCCTGTCCACCTTGTTTTGCAACTTCGGACGTGACTTGACTGTTGCCTGTATCTTTTGTGATTCCATGCTGTTGGAGCGGTTCGAGTGCTTCTGGAGGACTTTCGAACCTCCAGCTTTCAAAGAGCTAGCGTGAAGTTGTTGAAAGTGCGAGTCTGCGAGTCGTATTCTTCATCTATGTTGTCAATGTCGGCGTATTACCAAGGGCCAACTATTAATTTAAATCTAGGATCTTTATATACCAAATTCTAGTTCTCATGTTCCATAAAGGTAAAATTCAGGTTTTATGGATTCCGCAATTTGAAGACGAAAGCAGTTGAATAAATGTAGGATTATTTGCAACAGAACGTCGTAGTTCAACACTGATTTTTCCCGGTTGAAACACCAGCGTTGAAAATTTTAAGACTTTGAATTTCGTTCTCAGCTTTTTTTGAGATTTTCCTTATCGGAATTAAAGTTGGAAGAAGTGTTTTATAGAGCCTGTTTATACCCTTGAGGCAAAAAGGATTTTCGAAAATTATCGAAGAAGCAGTTTCGTCGCCATAGAGCTGAAAGAAGACTTGGGTTTTAAAGTCACTTACCGTTATTTTTTTCGATATTCTTGCAATTACCCTTCTAGCTGTTCACCAAACACGTTTGGCTGCCTAGGCGGAAGAAGATATGTTTGTACCAGGAGCGTGAAGAAGAATAAGCGTTTTGCAAATGAGAGACGAAATCACAGCTTTTACTAACCCAATTAGAATGTCTCAAAATTTTCACACATTTTGCATAGCTCCATGAAGGACGCCATTCTGAACAAAAATACTGGCGAAAGAGAAAAGGTAGAGATTCACTGGCTAGTACTTCGTCATAGCGAAATTAATCATGTTGTGTTCCTTAACGCGGGTGGCTTGCTTTTGAAAGAACACTGAAGATGCTTATCAGTGGCTCCTGATTTTGCTTAATGTGTTAGTCCTGCGTTTCATCTTATCGGGGTCTGTCATGCTACCACAATGATGGTGAGATATAAGCAAAACTCGGGACCTCAGGTGGGCTTCAAGCCAAGGATTACCCTTGCTGGGAATTGTTGAATGAAATAAAAACAAATCAGCGTGCTATCATTAGTATTGAGTATAACACGTATGTCTCCGGAAATGGTGATCGCAGTTTTGAAGCCTAAATATGGTTCCCAGGATCGACTTTCTATTAACCTCGGCATTGGAATATGAATGCGTCGTTTTCTTGTTCAGCTTGTTCAGCAATCGCGAGGTTGCTCGCGATTGCTGAACAAGAAAACGACGCATCCATATTCCTAAATATGGTCCCAAGTTTTGCATATGTCTCAATATCTTTCTAAATCTATTTCACATGCTATCCTATCCTGAAGAAAGAATGGGCAATAAATACAAGTGAAGACATTCTGTCATGCTAGTTGGACGACGTAGAAGCGTTCGGCATTTATAGAATCAAGTCCTAGCACCTAGAGAATGAACAGCTTGGATAGTTTACAAAGAATCCTTTCTTTTTACACTTTGTAAATTGCAAATAACCTCTCCACCAGAAAATGAGCGCACACTGTCCTACCGCACATATAGGAGAAAGCGGTAAAATGACTTCGTTTCTCGACTTATTAACACCTTAAATGATTCATAAGCTGAAATAGGAATTCACAACAAGGAACAACGTCTACTGGGATTTTCAACGTTTTTCTTGGGCCCGATATATCTTGAGAAATACTGCAGAGAAGAATATATGTATACATAATGTAGTGCTAATGCTCCAGAAAAGAATTAGTGTTTCCACTGACTTTGTTGGGAAGCTGCTTGTCAAATACAAATGTGAAATTTGAGTCTTGACGAAGACCGTGCTCTAAAATCTTTTTCATTTGCATGTAAAGAACAACTATTTCATTAGAAATCCTCCTTATACTGTGTTTAAAGCAGCAAAGATCCTTTCGAACATTTGTTATTACACAGCACATAATCACATGAAGAGGCTTGTTTGCCTACACTACAGTCGAAACGCAAATACGGATGCCTTTTCCCAAGCGCAAGGAAAAACTTTAGCTAATAAAAAATGTGAGGAAGCGTTTGTGGAGGCCTTGCCTGATGGAAATACAAAAAACTGTCTGTTCTAAAAGTCCGGTATCAAAAAAATTGTACCACACTTACATTGTCAAAAAAGAGGAATAGTTCTGAAAACTGCCATGTTTGAAGAAAGTTAATGAAGCGAGGAGACGGGGATCGACAAATAATGGGAAAATGTGTTCTATTTTGACAACAATTTCCAGCTTCTAAAGGTCTGAAAAGAAGCTATTGAAGAAGTCCTGAAAAAGGAAAACAGCAGCAGTATTGCAAAAATGAAGTCTCAGAAGTGCAGAACAACACCCAAAGCCATATTGAGCCTTCGTCAATTTCACGATCACGATGATCGAATTAACCTTTTATTCACCTTAACATTTATTAAAAAGTTCATATGTTTTTTTGACAAGCAAACACGAGAAGAAACCTCGTTCAGTGGCTGCGTTGCACTATCACGTTAGGAAAGGTGTAGAGAAAAAGCTACACCTTCACTATAAGTTTAGGTAAGAACAGGTGCCGCTTAAACTACCTTTATTTTCAGTGATGTAATGACACCTGTAAAGCAATGTCTAAAAGACCCAGTGTGGAGAAGTCAGCATTTATGACTAAACTGCCACCGAACATCGTCAGACCTCTGCCAGTTCGTAATTGCGTTTAAGACCGTCTAATTTCCTGAGCCAAAAAGTGAACAGCCGGGAAGAACACCTTGTAAAAAACGTGTGAGTAAAATCTCTCGTACACAAGAATATACCGCAAGTTGGCCGCGAGGAAACGTGGCGCGTTCCCATGTGGCGGAGAGGCGGTTAGTCACGGACCAAAAAGTGAGTTTCTACTTCCCTTGGCCGCAGGTGGACCTAGGCTATGTATTCCCTGTTTCTTTTGCGCTGATTTGGCACACACACCTTCTGTGTTTACATGGAAATATTAATCCATATGTTTATAGTTGTGTTCCAGCTTGTGTGGGTTGTATTTTGCGAGACAATTTGGCAAGAACGGCAACCAGGTGACTAGGAATTGTATGGGAGACGATTGAGAGTCGCTTACAACAAACAGAGTCCTCATTCAGTTTCGGACAGATTGAAAAGCTACCCTTGAAAATATGCAACACCCATGTTGTAAGCTCGCTTATCTGAGGCATGAGCATCGAAAGCTAATAGAATTGTAATAAATGAGTCTCATTCTACTGACCTAGAAAGAACCAGGATTAACTTGAACAACAGGAAACTCGAATCGGACGGTTACGATTAAGTGGTGTGGATCAGTACCGGCTTTGACAATCTTCGTCGTGTGCGTATCGACACCGAGCTATGACGAAGAAGAAGTCGAAAAGTTCCATATGAACTTGCAGAATTCCTCCATAGAAAACCATACATCCTCTAAGGGTCGCCATTTTAGATTTTAAAGCCAAGATAGGTCCCAGAAGATCGTCTGAAAAACGTCACATTGGAAGCCACGGATTACAATGGAACGAGCAGAGCAGAGCGGCTGCCTGAATTTATCATGGCTACCAAGACCATTTGTGATAAGTCATAATTCCGCAAGCCTCACTCTCAACACTGGGCGTGAAAATCCACCAGTGAGGAGTAACATAAGTAGTATAACATATCATAGTAAGTCGAAGCTCTTGCTTTGTTAATGTTGCTGTTGCTGTTGTCTCTATACTGGATAAGACCACCGCTTCCTTAGTAGATTTTTTTCGGGTAAAGGAGAAAACGGGCCAAATTCAGAAAACGAAGTGCCAAACAAAAAACCACCATGAATTGAGATTTATGCATTTCATTAGTCTGCTGCTCGGAAGATACCATTATTGATAATATCGACGAGGAATACGATTAGCCCATTCAATATCATCACACTAGCCCTCCGAAAAGCGGAGAATTCGAAAGTCACCAAATGACATCAGTTTCCATAAACATTCGAGCTTACATGCCAGCGTGGAATGGCCAGCAGATACAGGGTCAACTGCCACCTCACGTCCGCTCACACTCACAGTTACAAAACAATGCAGGCAGGCGATAAAAGAAGTTTTTAAAGATAGAAGAGCAACAGTTACTGTCGATGCTGCAGAAGCAGGGGAATTGCATTCACAAGGCCTACCGAATCCTCGTCAATTACAAAACGAAGATAGTTGCAATTCGATGGTTGGAAGGAACAGTTACAGCGTCCAGAAAGATAATGGAGAAATTCATTTACGAATACTACTGCTATTTCTTCAATAGCCATATCGTCCTGCCTTCATTCCAAATAAAGGGAATAAGGATTTGTCGTCCCATCGGTTTTTCCTTCTGTTATTTCGTCGGTGAAGAATCGAACAACACCTAGTCGGAAATGGTAGGCTTGAGCACTCAAAGAACCTCCTGCCAGTCCTCATCACCACACTTGATCAACTTTCCACGCATTACCTGCCAGAATACAAGGTTCCTATCCAGTGGAAAGCCAGCGAGACAGCGTTATTGTTCAAGAAGGGTGGACTCCACGATATCAGCAACCATCGGTGATTCTGCGTGTTCTCCTCGTCTATAAACTTTCGGGTCGTCCAGAAAAGGATTGATTGAACACTGGACGAAGGAGACCCATGTAAGCAAACATGTTTTCACGAAGATTTCAGTACGGCGAACCACATCCACACGATGACAGAACTTATTGAAGTAACGCGAGAGTGCAAGAGACCTTTCTGTCTCACTTTCATCGATTTAAGGAAAGTTTTGACCCATTTGGGATAGAACCTGCGGTGGAAGTGCTGGACAGCAAGTGCGTCCCTACTCAGTATATACAGATTCTTCGAGAGCTGTATAAAAATTTCACAACTGAAATATCACCACTCTCTAAGGATACTTAACTAGACCTCAAAAATGGGTTAGGCGAGGCTACACCATCTCGCCAAAAGTGTATACCTGGCACCGTTGAAGACGTGATGGGAGGATTCTAGTGGCATAATACAGGAGTGAAAAACGATGGAAGATCGATAACCGGGATATTCTCAATAAAATCCTCTCCTCATATGACAGGCAGACAAAGGAGGATCCGTCCGATGACAACAAGCTGTTTGTCGAAGAACTTAAAATTTATGACAAATCCCCTTTAGCTCCTTAAACAGCAAGTTTAGACCACATCTCCATCACTGATAACCAGCGGCTTAAAAGAAGAACGAAACTCAAGGTTTATCCTGTTGCAACACACCTAAGACGGGTGATAATTAATGCCAGGCTTAGTAGATCTCCACAGAAACGTTTTACATCGATATACGCAGGGAAACGCTATTCGAAGCAGCTCAAAAACGGTTCAGTTTAAAAAAAGTGCTATCGAGATCTATGCGACTACAATGTTCCGCTATCCGACCTGATGAACAAAGATAAGACTATCGCCGTATCTTGTAGATATGGAACTGATAGAAGAGAAGTTCTGCACCAAGCTTTTTTTGTTCCACAATCACCTTATCGGATCCTAAATCTTCGCTGGCAAAAACTACTTGGCATTCTACTGTCTGAAGTTCGAGTTGGGACACAAAGCATTGAGAGAAAAAAGAGCTCGAAAACCCGAAAATATCAACGCAAATTTCTTGGGAGGTGGAAATCACTTGAATAGTCTCAGATGACATCTGGCCTTCGAAAGAAAAAAACCCCAGAACAGTGGAGGTCGTTGCACGTGGTCAGCCTACCTAAAAAGGGTGGCTGGAAAGATCTTCATAACTGCCGTCAAAAAATATGCTGTTTAAGTGCACTCTACAAGCTGTTTACGAAGATTATCCTTATTCTCACATTAAATACTTTGGATGAGGTACACAAGTCGTTGAGAAAGTAGGATTCTGCCAGGGATTTAGCTGCATGGACCATATCCATACCGTATCACAGGTCATAGAAATCCAAGCAAGAGCACAAACATTATGGTTTAATACTTGGAGCTCGACGCGAGATTCTCGATACCACCAACAACTTTCTTAATAACTGTGGTACTGGTCCAGTTAAAAACTTTACAGGTTTGTAGAAAACGTGTGCAATAGATGTGCACGTGAAAGTTATAGCTTCTCTTTCAATTTTAAATTTTCCTATACTCCATACTGGTGAAAAACAGAGAGCGAAATCTATTTTGTCAACGCAAATGCGGCAGCGAGCAAACACCAAAGATTATTTTTCATTGTTGTCCTTTGAAATATTAACATCAACTCAATAGAGCGGTAAAGTGCATTTCATGGGCTTAAGAACATCACAGCTTCATCTTAGTAGAAAGAGAAAACTTGCTGGCAAAAAACTTATAGGCCTTAGTGGTATTTATTTCAACTAGCAAATTGTAATAGCTTCAAAACAAGCTGAGAGATTTTTGTTGAGAAGTGAAAGACGCAATTATTTTCGAGCACGTTTAGATCAAAGCCGAGTCGCATCTGTAGAAACAAATTGTCGATGTCTGGAAGGTTAAAAGTCTTCACTAATTTCAGAAAACTTAAAATTTTAGTGAAATTTGTGTTCTCTTCAGTATAAAGCGAAAATCTCCAATATTTTCTATATTACTGGAGATTTTCGCTTTACAAAACTGCGATAGAGTTACCGCGCTAGTTATTGAGCCTACCATGATTTTTTTGCACTTGATAACTCTTTCTTTTTGGGTAAAATTTTGTGCCCGAACAATGTTTTTTGGGTACAGTTTAGCTTCCCTTCGCTACAAAATTTGCTCAACAAATTCTCATAGTTGATAACGTAGTGTTTATGCTGTGTAACAACAGTCTTCCGAGAGATTGTTGTCGGATGAGCGCCGTCTCACGAGCCGATTTCGATTTGAAACCCACTTATGATATGCGTACACATATATATAAACATATATATTATATGTATATATATCATTCACTCCCACGTTTACAGTCATCACTAGTTTTTTTCATAATGTTTACGATAATTTCCATTAATATCCCTCAAGTGAGGGTGAACGCGTTAGCATCCGGAAAGGGTAGTAGCGTGTTCATATCCAGCGCAGACACCAGAGGTCTGGAGTTTTGTAAATATATCAGCATCATTGTGTTTGAATACCATATAGTACTTGTCGTGAAAAAATCGTAGTGAGCAGTAAATAAAAAGCTAACATAGTAATGGTTGGCTTCTCTGCTGTAATCACAGCTCTCAGTGACTTTCCATTAATATCCTTCATGGTTGTTTATTCTCACAAAATTCTCGACTCTATCGTAGTTCGAAAAACAATCTGGTGTAATTCTAACTAGCAGCACCTCTTTACCCTGCGCGCTTGCCACAATGTAGCAACAGGCATGCCATTGCTGCACTTTGTTCTCCCGTTTGTACCTTGTGACTAGAATCCGGTTCTTCTGCCTATCATCATTTCCTTCTTCATGATTTCTCTTTCTTTTTGCTGTCTTATACCCAGAAATAGTTCGCTTTCGATCACTATATTTGTCTGAGAGCTTTGGAACCATTTCTGTCCCTAGAACTTTCATCTCATTCTTTTTTGGCAACAATATTCATGAATTTATATTGTTCTCTAAAATTCCTCATTCTTCCTGTTACAGATATGGACTATGCTAACAGTGAAACTAATGGAAAACCTCTTTATGTAACAGTGGTCATTTTTTTTTCTTAAGGTTTGTTTCAGCTACTTAAATATGTTGTTTTTAAGCTTTCTTTCATGTTTGGATTATTAAATGACTAAAACTGGGCCCTATTCTTGAATAATAATGCGAGCCCCCAAAATAATTTTTTGCCTCACTAGTACTTTTATCACTGGGGTGGCTGTTGTTCTTGAGAGACCGTGCCTTCCAGTTCAGAGGTCATCGCCTCGTCGCCGTTAACTATTGCAAGCAGCTGTGCAAGGGGTGTTATCAAGTTCTCATCATTGACAGCCACCTATCTCAATTCGACATTTAAGAACATCTCTAAAATTAAATTAAGAAATTAAAATGTTGAGCGGAGGTGGGAGAATGTAGGAGCACAGTCTATGCAAGGGCGAATTTACTCTTTCTGGGCTCTTCTGCTTATCGCCTGTCAGCTGATACTTGTATCTCGGCAGTGTAAGTTCTATACCTATGGGTTTACAAGCAATTTCTGGTAACAGGAGCTACATTGTAGCACTTAGACAACGCTTTCTTATCTAACAAAGTTAATGGAAGTTTGAAATCTTAATGTCGAATCCTCAGAATAGATGCGGGTAATGGGCTTTTATTCGAATGCAGTGGAAGAAAGTTGCTTTAACTACAACGTGATATATGAGCTTTGAACTAAGCGTATTGTAGCTCAGTTCGTTGAACTGCGCATCGTTTTGTAACTAGACGATTTTGTACAGAACCTACACCAAAACAATTTTTGAAATAGAAAGAGCAAATTTTGAGTGCTATGAATACAATACTCATGCTTAAAATCCATTGTAGATGATGTTGGACAAAACGTTCTAATATGTCTGTTTTGAGTAATCCTTCACTGTGCCTATTTCAATTGAAATTCACTCACTTTGTTCACCTTTAAATTAAAACAGGACCTATTTTCCATTGTTTCCGCTGAGCTCGCAAAATCTTGAGAATTCAGGAAGTAAAGAAGTAATGTTATTTATTGCCATGCTTTCTGGTGTGGGTAACGACAATTTGGGAGTTAACGTACGAGGATTTTTTTTCGGCACTACAGTATAGAAGTATGTTACAGATTGTATTCTTCATCTACGATGCGATTGTATTCATTCCGTTCAAAATTTTCGCCGATCCGTCGAAGAAGCTGAGTGTGTCAGAACGTGTAAAGGTGAGAAGACGGCTGTTTAGTGGGCCAGTAAACTGAACTCATGCATTGTTTTAGTAGTCACTACTTATTTGTTTTGTTAAAACATTCCGGTGTTAAGCGATAATCCTCAAATCTCAGTTGATTCAGTTTTATTCTCCCAATGCGAATAAATGTAATGAGTCCTACGGTGACAGTTGTAGCACTAGGATGCCAATGTTTTGATGGCAGCTGCGCAGCGATAAAATGCATCTGTTCTTGGCAATTGTTGAAACCGCTCTTGCTTCTATTTTTTCGTTTTATTTTCTTTAAACTGGTCTAGTGAAACTTACTCACCATCTAATATCTTATGGGATAATTAAGATTATTTTGACGCATTCGTGACATCGCGGATTTTTGGATGAAAGCTAAAAAAGCTCTCGGCGTTGATCAATCCCCGAGGGATGCGCCATGCATTCGACTTCATTAAGCATCGTTGGGGGTGATTGAATGCATATCTAGCCTTAACAATGACTCGTGGTGGCCTATCGATGTATCAAGCCAATGCTGCTATACTCCCAGACAAGTGTGGTAGAAATTTGTCGACCCCGGAGGAATGGAGGTCATGGTAAGCCTGAGGCGCAGAGATCAATCCCATGTGTATTGCAGAGCTCCTCCGACCGCTGTGCTACACGCGCCCTAAGAAATAATCACAATGGTATGAATTTGAGGATTTTTGGACAATTGGTCGAAATTTTTTTGATGACTAGAACAGTAGAGAAAATGAGGGTTTGACATACTCCACATACAAAAGAATCTACACAATCATTTCAACGTCACGTTTATTTTTTAGTGCATTATATGTGCTTTACATTTTTAACTTAAAATTGGAAAACACTGATACGATAAGATTTTTTAAAAGTTTTGAAGCAAGCACGACAATTACCGACTGGTCATATGGCCGGTTTTAACACGATCCAATCCTGACCTAACTGCTATCCATTGAGTACAAAAGCCCGGAAAAAACTCATTGTGGGGAAATAAACCACTGAAAAAGACCTGGCATTGTGCCGTGTCCAATTTGTCCCTCTCCCTTACTCCGCCTGTGTATATAGTAACAGTGCATGCAGTGCGTTATGGTTAATACAATGTTCATCCCTAACTGATCCTTAAACAATTTCCAGGGCCACCTTTCTATTTGTCTCCACCTTAATGAATAAGTTTGTATGTCCTCTATAAATAAACACGAGGTTGTTAACCCTTCTGGAACTTATGTGTATTTCGGCATTTCAGTGAATTTGGTCGAAAAAAAATTTCTTTAAAATACTTCTAAATGTAGAATAAAGCGTTCCTGAGCCGACATTCGCCACACTATCAGTGTTGGAGAAGCTATCTTCTGTTTACAAGAAGCGTAGGAAATGAGTTTTTGCACGCTAAAATGAACTATGAGAAAGAGAATGACCTGCATAGAGCTCTTATCAGAGCCAGTTAGGGGCGCATTATACTATTATCTAGAATACAAATTGTCCGTTATATTTCAAAGCAATATTTATTTCAGTAGGACTAACGCTTCAGCGAATATCACTTCATTAAGAGCCTGAAAGGGCTAACATGATCTAGTCAGCCAACTTTTTCCATAATCTTGATGGGAAACTTTTAAAGGCTAAATTTCAATCGCATGTTGAGCATTGTCTTCAAAATATTCATCGTTTTTTTGTTTATCTTCCTCTTATTGAGGAAGACCAGGCACACAGAGTTTGCATAGGTGGGGGAGCGTGCCTCTCGACCAAAAAATCATCGAAGGTGTAGAGTGGGACACTAGCATTCTTTTCCATTTCCTCCCAACTAGTTCCCCATTGGGTTTTGGAATTTTCCGAAAACCCTTCAATAATTTCGTTTTGACTAGTGCCGAGGTTAATAAATAGTCGGGGATACTGTAATATTTCATGCTTAAGTAGTACAAGGGAAAAAGATCGATATCTTTAATCGCAAGCTAACAATAGCCACTGTCATCGAGATCAGATGGAAGAGTGTAGAAGGAATCTGTTGACAAAGCAATAAGGATTCTTAGAGGAAAATAGCCAGCGTTCTCAAATACTTTCATGCTATTTACCCTTTCATTTTCCATACCATTCAAATGTCTGCTGCAAAAAAAATTTTATTAATAAAAAAGCGATCTGAAATATAAACAGAAAATTGATCGTCGGCATTATCCGTCGAATATTATGAGGAATAAAAAAACATTAAAGCAAAAAAAAGTATTTGCACCTTAAATCTAGTGGACAAAAGCCCAGCATTCTTTCCGCGACAAGGGACTTAGTTCCAGTTAATGATCTCTTTTAATGTGTTTCTTAGAGTAAAACACACTTGGACACTTAGACACCTGGGTGGCCCGTCCTCACTGGTTGTGCGGGCCTCAGCATAATCTCCATTGTTCGGAGTTGTAACTCTCTGGAGTCCCGAGATCAGCCTGGCCAAAGTCTGCCCGAGCTCGTCACCCTGAATGGCAGTCGGCGCCCTTGTGGGTCAAAGGGAGATTTGCCACCATACGACTTTGATACCAGGACAGTGGTGGGTACTAACATTGGTTTACTCTTAGCTAGGTTTTCCTGTTGGAGACCCTGCCGAGGGGACGAGTCCCACCGCTGTACATCGCAGTCCGACACCCAGGAGTACCTCTCAGCCACAATGAGGCGGTAAACCGTTAGCAGGTTTGAGTAAAAGAACCTCTAAATAACCAATAAAATTTCTCTACAATTTTTTTCCGGGGCAAATTTGTCTGCTAATTTCTTAATAGAATGTTATTATTTTATCCACACCTTTTTCTTTTATATTTGAAGAATTTCCGTATGACAAACTGTTCCTTAATAATTTAACGATGTAGGAGCCATTGTTAAGATGGTGGTTTATGTCACAGCTTGGCTTATTTTAATTTAAACACGATTCATCTTCCTGTCGGGAGGATTCACCACCTTCTTTATTTTTCGTGCTCATGCAACCACCATCTGTGAATGGGCTGGTTCGTCTTTGGGTTATACTGCTCATCTGAAAGCTGTTTCAAGCAGTGAATGTTGGTCTATCGTACACATGTAACAAACACATAGGCCCATTTTTGCAAATCTCAGTTTAAGTGTTCGATTTTCTCGAAGTTTGCTCCAATTTTCTTCTCGCCCACCTGTCATCCTCTGTTTTCACTACATGTCCAACTAATCGTGAACCATTGTTCGAGACTTATTCGGTGGATTTCGAAGAATGAAAGTTCTTCCAAGGTGTAGGCTCCGATGAATGTGTTACATGCGCCGGAAAACCTATGAGGGACAACGTCTAAGTGCCTTCTGTGTTGTACACAACTTTTTCGATACAACCATAATATCTCTTGTTTCCCGTGCATTGCACACAGCTGGAAGAACTGCTGCGTCGAATAAGTACACGCCAAGGTAGGGCCTTAGGAAGGACCACATTAATCATAGTGTTCCGCATCTTCATGGTTTTGCAATACTACTGAGAAAACGGTAAAAGTGTCGTTGGAAAAACCAAGGTCGCAGATGACTAACACCATCATCACACACGTGTAACCGTTTCTTGTTGCATTCGAGTGGATGGATATGCCAACGGCCGCAGTGGTAAGCAATACTTACAAAAATGTGTGGTTCCTTCTTATTCCTATGGTAACCGGAATAGTGGCGATCGGGAAAAAAGTTGTATTGTCGTAGTCCGTTGACTGTTGCATTTAACAGGTGTTCTTTCTTAAAGCCTTTCCGTGTCTTAGTGAACTAAAGCGGAAGGTATGGCGTTGTTTTCTATACTTTCCAAAAACATTCTCGTATTGCGTCATCCAGGAAAGCGCTAGGCGTTCCCGAAGGGAGTACTATGACCATCGAAAGTGTATGGATTCGCACAGCTAAGTCCTTTCCGTGATCCAGCCCGTTCTACGAATTTCTTGTTGGACAGACCTTTGTGGATAGTTTGTAGAACTCCCTTAGTAGACAGATCGGGCGTCAGCTGTGAAAATGATTCCTTTTTTCACTTTTCTGAACAGAAGAACGGTGTGCGATTTTCTGCACTGATTGAATATCTATTCTCATTGCAGGTTTGTGGTCATGTGTGCTGCTATAAGAACGTACAAACGAGCGCGTAGAGAATTATTCGTATTATTTTTTAGTCGTTAAACTACGGTGTGTATCCACTTTGTTGCTGGAGCTTAAAATTTTGCGGGAAAAGGTCAATGGTTGTGTTGTTATGGAGTCGGATCAGTGTTTTACATGCCAACATTAACCTTTCCAATAAATATAGTGAGAATAGCAATCTGGAACAAATTTGTGGAAAAAATGGGAATTTTTCACGCTCTACCTCTGCAGAGATACTCCAGCTTAAGCAATTATCTCCATAATTTGACACGAATGGAAAGTTTTATTGTCCTTTTTGCAGAAATACCTAATCATTGGTAATACGAAATCTATTATATCTTGTGTTACTTTCTTCTCGCTCTAATTTTTCTCTTCTGAACTGATTTCTGCATTTTGTTCTTTTTCAAGTATAACACTGGGAATTTTCGACTTGGAAGCTTTGTACACGTCGTCAAAGGTATCCCTGCTTCAGGCTACGCCTGTTCGTGCGAATGACCCTCGATCGCCATGGAGAAATATTAATACGGTCGATGGAGAATTGGTTACAACCACATTTCCACACTGCAAAACTATAGGTGATCAGTGGGATGAAAGTGTTAGGTATGTAAATTTCTCAAGAATATATCGGCAATTTATCTCTTGGCCTAATAACAGAAAAAATTTGCTTTCCTAGTAAACGTGGTATTATTTGATGTAGTTCAATTCTTTTTATTTTTTAGGCTTTTTTTAAAATCATTTGTAGGACCACAAGGCATTCGTCTTTCCATCTGACTGGATGAGGGGATAACGACCAATTATGTAGTTATTGAAACGATGCAGAGATGATTGCGAAACTCGAACCCCAGACCTACACTTGCTACCCGTTGCACCACAAAAGCTCTTGTTTTACTGTACCCTCAGCCAATTTTCCACCTTGCCAAGGAATAATAGTAGAAGGCAGTTGAAGCGCCTTTGTTGTGCAGTAGATAACACGTGGGCCTCTGGAAAAGGTAATCGCGGGTTCGAATCTGGCCTAGAATCCAAGTTTCGCAAATATCTCAGAATCATAATGGTTGCCCACATATTGAGAAAAAGTTTTCTTGAAGTGAAATTGGGAAAAATTCACATACAATACGTGTTTTTTCACACTTTGAAAAAACTTTTTTTTCAGGAAATTTTCAAATAATGATTGCTTCGGGACTCGTGAGGTCCTGTGCATCCACAAAGAAAAGCAGAAAAATGGGAGAATTTTCGAGAAGGTATATGAATGACTCAATAAAGTAGAAATTTGTCGAACATTTTGCTGAAATTTCCAATCCGAAGTGTTTAAGTGGGAAATGGGTGAATATCACTGGCGAACATATGGAGCTGTTGACAACCGCGTTAACCTTGTAGCATCCGCTCTTTCTTCACTTGGTTGTAAGGTGCTCTAAACATGGCTTACGTTATTAGATTCCGTAACTTCGCTAACTTTTTTAGATGCACGACAAGGTAATTATTTTTGCCGAAACGAGGGAAGAATGGATGACCACAGCTTTGGCGTGTTTCAAAAGCTGTTTGCCAGGTACGAAGCGTCAATTTTTCATCGTTTTCAAACGCTTAAAAGCTGTCCAATTCAGTTCTGTTAGTAAATTTTTGTTTACATAATTCACTCACCGACTGTTGGGATTTTGTTATAGTTGTTACTGTGTATGCAACGTTGGGAGAGGAGGCCGTGAAATTTGCGATTAAAGAAGTGGTCGCTCATACTCTGTTCACTTCTGAAAGCCTTCTTCCTAAGGTGTACACTGTTATCGGTCTTCTGTTGATATCATCGCTTGCTTTAATGATCATGGGAAACAGTTTTGAAGATGAGAAATTCCTAATAGAGTGCAGTAGTGTTACAGGTTCAAAAGTTAATAAACAACGGCTTGGATGTAAAGACAGTAATTTATTTCGAAAGTCCGGATCCTGAAAATACCCAGCATTATGAGCAGGAAAGCGTGGAAATGTTATCATTCACTCAGCTGCTTAACATGGGAAAACGTAAGTTTAAGCTTCACAAGTATTACTAGAGTGTTGTCCCTTATCATCGAGATGTAACACTTTCGTTTTCCTTTTTAATATTGAATACTTTTTCCACATCAAGATTCTTTGCGTACACATGGTTAGCGCGCATTTTTTGAACCGAAAAATTTCGGTATAATTTTTTAGCAGGTCCAATCGAAAACAAGGCTTCTCCACAAGATTTAGCAGTTATTATGTACACTTCTGGGACAACAGGAAATCCAAAAGGAGTGATGATCTCTCATGAAAATATAGTGGCGGCTGTGTCTGGGCAGTGTGAGGTTGTTCCCACTATGTAGGTTTAACAACACGCTTTTTCAAGATAAAATAACGATTGCGAGTAGCGTGCTATTCTGACGTTTTCCATTTGGTGAATTTCTTCGCATTGGATTCGCATATTCTGACTTTCAAGAAATGGTTGTTCCCGTAGCTGTATTTTCCAGAGTTGATTTAAACCGATGATAGAAAGTCATAAAAAGTCATAGTCACTGTTGTACACGCTAAGATCTCCAACCTGACACGTGGTTTGTCTCAACGTCCAACCGCTGGAGATAACCAGCGATTTGTTGATTTCCATGAGAACCATACGGGTGGGGAACCCAGATGCGATGATTTGAATTGTTCACGGAAGCATTCGAATCGAAATATGCTGCATGATCTGTCTTTCGAGAAATGGGAACTCAGTGGACAAGTTTGGCAGACGATAGGCTCCTCGAATGACTGATAATTAATGGCAATATAGAGTAGATTAATAGTTGTGAGCAAAAGTTTCGGTTGCTCTGGCGTCTTAAAATGAAGCGTTCGCAAGTTTCCCAATGTAGGTGAATGCTGCAATTTAATAAGAATTTCGTAAAACGCCATACCTCAAAATTTACTTAATGCTGAGCGAATTTTTACCATCAGTTCTTGTCATGCATGCTAGCTCTCTTCTCGGCGCTTTGAAATGCAAAATAGGGATATTGATTGAACTAAGGTCCAGAGGCACACAATTTTTCGCCCTATTGCTTTTTTGGCTGCTAAATTACATATATGTGTTAATTAAGAGTTCTAATGACTTATGATGATATATCGTTTCAGTCCAAACGATACTTATATAGGATACCTTCCTCTGGCACACATCCTGGAAGTCTGTGGCGAATTAGTGACGATTACAAAGGTAAAGTATACTGTTAATGTATATTGGCTAAAGATCCAATTTTCAGGGTGTGCGCATTGGTTACTCGTCAGCACAGTTGTTATTTGACGGTGCTCCAAAAATCCAGAAAGGTACAAGAGGAGACTGCTACGCTCTAAAACCAACTTTGATTGCTTGTGTACCAGTGCGTGAACATACTATTCTGTTTTTTCTACACGGTTTTGTTGAGTTCTACACCACATTACAATGATTAAGGCTGTGATGGATCGCATTTATAAAGCCGTAATGAATGAAGTGAACGCAGGGGGTCTACTCTTTCGTGAAGTATTTCGTGCCTGCTATGAAAGAAAATGCGAACGATATGAAGAAGGCTACAACACTTTTATACTTAACAAGTGTGTAACCGCAGATTTCAATTTGAAACAGATTGATGCTTGTCATCGGCTTGCATAAAGCACTAAAGTAATATTTCCAGTTTCATGCCGTACAGCTTAAGTTACTGATTCAATTCATACGCGCGACCAATTTGAAAATCACGTGTTATGGTTGCAGAATAATCCTTTCATTTCTTTTTTTGCCTTCAGACTTGTGTTTAACCGAATTGGAAAGTTACTAGGCGGTAAAATCAGATGTGTGTTGTCTGGCGGAGCTCCACTCAGTCCTGAAACTCAAAGGTGTTCTAGTTCCTACGAGATGTTCCACTAGTTTTCATCTCAGATGGAATTGGAATGTTTGTTACTTTCAGGTTTATGAACATTTGTTTTTGTTGTCCTGTAGTTCAAGGGTACGGATTGACAGAAACATGTGGTGGAGGGACATTGGCAGACGGCATGTGTATTTTAACCTAGAATTGCTTTTTGATTCTTTCAAGAAGGCATTGTTTATCTAAAGAAGCTTCTAGCTCCCTGAGTATTTCCGCTTAACGAAAGTGACATAGTGTCAATGAACTTTTCATTTTTCAGTTTATGACTTGTCGACTGGAACTGTTGGACCTCCTCTTACATGTTGTGAAATTCTCCTTGAAGAATGGAAAGAAGGTATTCTTATTCGATTTTTTTCTGAGTGAATCATGCTTGCAGTTCCAATTGTACTACAATGTTTTTTCTTTCCTTTTTAGGTTGCGCGGTTAAAAAATATTATTTTCAGCTGGATACTCCCCGTTGAATGAAAATCCTCAAGGAGAAATCCTTATTGGAGGAAGAAATGTAGCATTAGGATATTTCAACAATGCTGAGAAGACAAAAGTGAATATTGCTAAGCCTGAAATATTTTATTTCCTTACAGGATATCCTATTTCTATTTAACACCATAATTTTACTTGTTGGGCGAATAACTACTTGTTTGTTCAGTATATGTTTGCTCTAATTCGTGATTCAGGAAGACTTCGTGTATCGTAATAACAAGCGGTTTTTTGCCACCGGAGATATTGGAGAATTCAGAAAAGATGGATCGTTGAAGATAATTGGTGAGGTGGTTTACTGTGCATTTTACAAAGTATCACATAGTTTTTTCTGAACTATTTAAATTCTCATCTATGATGGGAAATAGTTTAAACATCGGCATTCCATTTTTCACTTTGTGTTTTCTATCGCAGAGGTTAAAGCTTAGAGAATTTAAGGGACAATGAGCAATAGTACAAAGATGCATTCAAAGGTGAACCAACCACTCTAAGAAAGTTGCCGTATCCAGCAAATTGGAACCAAAATGATATAGCGCGATCTTCTCATAGGCCTGGTTCTCATTGCTTTGGAATTTGTGTTCACTATGGCGCATTCCATAGTGATGGATCAAAACATTGTTGTTAATAAATCGTTTTAATCATGATGTTTCTTCTACGTATGCGAAAAAGAAGAAAGCTTTCTTTTAGATCGGAAAAAAAGATCTGCTGAAGTTAGCACACGGGGAATACATATCTCTGGGAAACGTTGAGACTCACATCCTTACAAATCATGGCATTGATAATGTGTGCGTCTTTGGAGACTCAACGAAGGACTACCTCGTCGCTCTGATTGTACCTCATGATAAATACCTCATTAAGTTAGCCGAAGAGGTAAGTTTGTTGCCTTTACATGAAATCAATTTCTGCTCAAAAATTTTTTAGAACATTTAGTTTTTTAAGTCTTGCTTGATTTTATGGACATTTGATCATTTGAAGATTTTACAATCGGTACACTATGTCGACACAGCATAGGTATTTTTGATGAGTAAATTTTTATTCCATTCCATATTATTTCTTTCATGGCAGCATATTATATGAGATGCAAGCACAATGATGCTGATGTCTTTGCAAAATCTGGAACTCATGTCTGATTCGAACCAGCAACTAACCTTTCCGGGGTTCACACGTTACTCATTGCACCCGTGCTTTCCCTTGTTTTCAACTTGTTCTTTACCTAATGGTGTTATCTTCAATAACTTGCCAACGGAAATGAGCTGTGAAGGACAAATCGGCATTCAACCTAGTAAAGCTGAAGTCGTTGTGGAAATCATATTGTTTAACTTTTTATTCTACAGCGTATTATTTCTTTCACTGCAGGCTAGTACAACCACAATGATGTTGAGATATCTGCAAAACTTGGACCGAGTCCAGATTCGAAATCGGATTGTCCTTTCCGGGGTACATGTGTTAACAACTGTACCAATGAGGCCCTTGCTTTACCTTTCTCTCAGCTTGTTCTCTACCTTAATTACCCTTTTATCTTTTTCATTTTTATCCATTTTAACCCTATCTCTATATCATTGTGGTTGCATTTCCACGATTGTTTCTTGGAAGTCTTGTGAGTAAACAACAATCTCATTGGGTTCATGTAATCTAAATAAGCCTGCCTTCACAATATTTTTAGTCGAGAAGTATAAGGCCTTCTTTCGTGAGTGTAGTTTGAAGAAGACGTGAAACTCTCGGAAACACTGAAGCAACGAAAGAAATGTTTCATTCACTCATTATTTTTCAATATGACCGTAGACACTTTCGTTATTGTTTTTTTTAAAAATGCAGAACTTTTCCGAAAGAGAGACCTTTCCTCGAAAAGTCAATTGTTTTTTTTTCAGTTTTCATTGCCAAGAAATGACATAGAGAGCCTATGCAAAGATAGTACGATAATTGAAGCAGTTTTGAAGGATGTTCAATCTCATGTGGCAGGTGAATCTCAATTACAATTGCACATTTTATCTAGGACTATTTTGTCGCATAAATCCAGTCAATTAGAACATCCTCAGTAGATGTTGTTTTACCACTGGCAGCCGCAAATTTCAGGAAAAACTGCAAAAAGTGGAGATTCCAAAGAAGATTTTCTTATGCTCTGAACCATGGACGCCACATACAGGACTAGTTACTGAAGCACTAAAACTTAAACGAAAGGCTATCGAAAGGACTTTTCGTAAAGAACTGGATGAAATGTATAGCTAGAATTTGAATTTGACCAGTCGCTGTCTATAATTGCATGTTGGAAAACTACTAAGAGTTTTGGTACCCAAGCATTCGCAAATAACTGCTCATTAATACCGAGCTATTACATACCTCATATTTGATGTATACGTATATATATATATATATATATATATATATATATATATATATATATATATATACGCATTTATGCACTATAGACATTTTAAATAGAACTTGATTTGTGGCTCATAAATGTGAACTCGATAAATTCGTGCACAAGTAAGTGATAAATAATAGGGTCACGTGTATCAGCCGCCGGCCTATTGATCGTCGAGTGACTCGAGCGGGTGTCAGTAAAATTTCCACAAAACTTCCACCTTTCCCTGTCGCTTACAAGAGTAGTCCAATAGGTTCTGTTTGCAATTCGTTGACACCATGTCTTTCTTTTAGGTCTTCCGTAAAGAAATCTGATCGTCAGGTTGGTGGTCCTCCCGCAGTACGTTTAACATCCCGAGGAATCCAGTTACTAACGGCTCTAGTACATTGGTTGTGGTTCATATGCATTGGGTGTCCGGCCCACCTTATCTTCGACAGCTTGGCCTATAGAACAGCATGTCTGACTTTTGATCGCTTACCTAGAGCGGAGTATTGGCTCCATTTCCTCACTTGTGCAGCACGGAATACTCCTATCGTCGTCCATTCCACTGTGCGTTGAATAAGGGTGAGGGATCTTTTGTCCCTGCTCACGTAGCCACCACGTTTCCGACGTACACGATGAAGCAGGAGGAATCGCAGTTTTCAAAAAGGTGGGCACAGATTTCGGTGTTTGTCGTCCTCTTCACAGGTTCCACAATGATCTTGAAAGCTCCCCAAGCAGCTCGTTTCCTTCTGCGCAACTCTGGAGCTAAGTCGTTCATCATGTTGATTTCACGACCTTGATAGACATAATGGAGCATTCGGAGGTATTCGTTCCATTAAGCGTGAATGAGGCACACGTAATCAATCCGTTTGTCATAAACATCGGTTTTGTGAGGTTTATACGTAGGCCAATCTTTCCCACAAGGCTTATCAAAATCTGCAAGCATCGTTCTGCTTGGATAATATTTGGTGTTGTAGGAGTGATATCATCAGCAAGGCGAAAGTGATGTAATTGCCGACCATCGGATTTTCGCTCCCATTTTGTAACATTCCATTGTTCGCATGAGGTTCTCGAAGGTGGCTGTACCTAATTTTGGAGAGATGGTATCGCCTTTCCTAACTCCATTTTTAACGTCAATGTTAATATAGTTGTGGAATGACGATATATTGGCTGTGAAATTCTATATAGCCAGAGAAAAACTTTTCTATACTGAGTAGGGACTTCACAGTTGTCTAGACCTTTAAGCATTCTTCTCTCTCACTTGAGTCGAAAGCTTCCTTTAAATCGAAGAAATTGAGAGAGAGAGAGAGCAGTTTGTTGTGCTCTCACCATACTTCTATGAGCCCCATTATCGTATCAGTGTGGCTCATCGTACTGAATCCTTTTGGGAACGCTGCTTGCTCCCATGACTCTCCTTCACCGAATGTTCTGTCAATCCTGTTTAAGACGACACAAGTGAAAGTTTCTAGACGACAGAGAGTAAGCAGATTAGGGAGACAGTTGCCGATTTCGTAGAGGTCACCCTACTTTAAAAATAGCATGGTCTTTCTAGTCTTCCTCTGGAAAGAACTTTTACATTCTGGTAAGTAACGTATGAAGAGTCGAGCCAGTGTGTTTACGATAACTGGCGCAAGGTTCATCAGGTGTTAAGATTTTATTCTGCTCTGACCAGGTATTGTTCGATTTCTCACCGACGAAATGGCATATCGGGTTTCGGAAGGGGGGAACAGGTTGTCCAACATATCCACCCTCTTTCACTTCATATAAGGGAAGGAGGACGTGGCTATTGAAGAGATCTGAGTAGTAAGTTGAGTTGTTTTAAGTTTTTTTAACAAGAGCAATATTGGTTAGGCAAAAGCTTCGACTTGCTCCTGTGTGGTCTTTTTTCGTCATGGTACTCTCCATCGAAAGAATCCTGCTTCTAGCGCTTGAGGGTGCGGCGTCTGGAATTGCGAGTTAACATGGATGGTCTTGATCGTCATGATACACTCAGACACCCGCTCACCCTGCTCGTTCCAATTTAATACGCATTTTCCACTGTGACGTTCTTCGACGTTCCTCTTCGTCCAATCCTAGCGCCAACATCACCAATGAAGACCTTGAAGAATGGATGTTCTTCGCTGGAGCTTCTCCAAGTCCATACAGAACGCTTTAAAATCTTTTTTCGTCATAGTTTGATATGACTGCGTAAATGACGAAGACTCTCAAAGCCTGGATTGATCCACATCATGTGAATCGTAAACGGCCGATGTTAGTTGTTCAATGTAATCGATGTTCATAGCCGAACTCGTGTTGACGAGAATATAGACGCTGCGGACTCCTCTACTGTGGTATGTTCCGAGGAACAGTTGTTTTGCAGTGCTATAGACGGCGTTGAATGGAGCTTGGGCTCAGGGGAATGAGGCTCGTTTATTTTAATTCGTTTGGCTCGCTCTGAGAGAGAATGACAAGCAACCCGTGAGTGCACCTATCCTTCGTGCTCAGATCTCAGCAAGCTATGTGAGGATGTCAAAAAACTAAATACGGTAAAATAAACGGGTCTTATAATTCTGACCTCGAAAATGCCTCCTATAAAGCTACGTTGTGTAGGGAGGACTACGGAGAGGGTGTTCAAATGTCAGGACTATTCAAAGCTGCCCAAATCACAATGGCCAAAGATGGCGATCTGTATCTACAGTACATGCACACCTACATCTGATTTTCTTAATAGAAGACTTGACCATGCAGGCAAGAAGGTTAAGGCACGATGTCATCAGCCTGGCCGAGACGAGCCGATGTCACCCAAGCAACACCGTCTATGACACCGTCTATTGGTATGAGATATTTATTCGGCATGGTGTTGTAACTATTGTAACCTTGTGTAAGCTCAACAATGTAAAAGAATGTTGATTATTATACCACCGCGGTTAAATGACAGTCGGTTTCAAAATTATTGTTTTGTAATTCACCATGTGCTAACCAATATAATACCGACTGCTGCAGGGTGAATTATCAGTTGGAAAACAAATTATCATCAACTGATAGTCATATCAACAGCAATTGCCCTGTATAAAAGAGCGTCTTAGGCCATTACGATTTAGGTAGCTTAGAATAGTACTGACATTTTAGCAGCCTCTCCGCACTTTTCCTACACAACGTAACCTTATAGGGGGGCATTTTCGAGGTCAGAAATATAAGGCCCGTTTACTTTACCATGTTTAGTTTTCTGACACCCACACATAGCTTGCTGAGATCTTAGCGTGAAACATGGCTAAGATGTGAAGGCGGGTCGTGTAAAAAAAAGAAACCCAAGAGTGTGGTTGTGTTGTTAGTCGATCTGACTGTGTATTGAAAAATTTGTTCACATATGCATATGAGATTGCCACATATTTCATTTTCTACTTTCCTTTACGGTTTGTGGTGTAGTGGACCTATGCGCATGTATCTACATATATCAACGTTTCTTATAGTATAAACACAGCGTCATAGTTGGAAAGAACTTTTTGTCGTAAGCTTTTATCTCAGAAAATCTGCATCATTCATAGAGTTCGGTATGAATTGATTTGAACGCACTTATGATCAAGAAGCAAAATCGCCATTCAACTAGGACACCTATAGTTCACCGTTGATTTTCTGATAACAAGAGCATTCAGTGAGTAGAGTACTTGACTGGAGTAATAGATCGATTATTACTCTAAACACGTTTCGAAAAAGTGTCTCGTTTTTTAACCATGTCTAGTTTTAAAATTTTCAGTAAATTGAGGACGGCGTTTTCTCTTCTAAATTTTCCACAGCAGTCTCTTCATCCGCAAATATCAACGATAAAGGGGAAAACTTAGCTCTGTGAAGAGAGTCCACAAAAAAGAAGAAGGGCCCTATAGCTCTATAAAACAAGAATTTTCTGTGGAGGAATTCAAAAAAATTTATGTCGTTCTATCAAATATCTGTAAACCCTGTAAAATTCGCGACGAATAAACTAAAACATAAGTCGAGATATGTTCGTTTATTCACATCTGTCTCAATGTGCTCAGAGATGTTCAAGCTTGTAGAAAACTTTGCTAATTCAAATACAATTTAGTAGGTTATATCACAGATGTGTATCCACTAACGCCCTAGTGCTTAATGGTGACAACAGATGTTCTCCATCGCCGCAATGGAATGTATATGAAGTATTTACGCTTTAGCAGAATCACCAAACATGAGAAGAAATTCGACATTTTCGTCCGGACAAGTAAAACAATGTCACGATGTGTTGGCATACTTGTACAAATCCCACTCACAACATGGTAAAACTTTCTCTGATCCACAACGTCTGTTTGCTTTGGACGACCTCTGGAACCTTGTAATTATACGCGTGATCAAATCACATAAATACCGACTATATCCCCCATGAGCGACTTTATATTCACTTCGGCACTGATCAAATAGAAGACTACGTACCCCACTAGGTACGCCTAGGATACAAAAACACAGCGGAGACGATTTTGATGTAAAAGTCACTATCCTCACACAGGATGCCGAAACACCAACGCGCAAACTTCTCGAGGCCTTTTGGATAAATGATAAGAACCCGAGAATGAATAGCAGGGCGATACACCCGAAGAACACATGTGCTCTTGCCTCGTAATTTCGCATCGACTTTTTGTTGTGGAGTGGTGTGTTCATCGACCATATGCGACTCTGATCAGCTGTTCTTCCTCAGTGGAAAGCAGCTAATAAACGGTGTGTTCTTCGAGAAGCTGTTGATCATGTGATTGCGACTTAGCTTTTCATCTTTCTGCATGAGTTATTGGAGCTTCTGACGTAGTAAATTACTTGTCAATGTACCCTTCCAGGCCTGAAGAAGGCAATACTGCCGAAATGTCAGCTTTAACGGAATGAAGAACACAGTAACACCTTGTGTTTGCTCAACAAGACTATCGGGAACCGATTACATAATTTCTTAAAATTCGAATAATCACGCTTAGAAAAGTTGGGCTTGCAGAAGTAACTCAATGCATAGTGATCATGTTTTATAGGCTTTTATAAGTGTAGCGATATTTCTAAAAAGTTAGTTAACGACACAAATTTGTTAAATAAGTCTCTGTTCTAGAGCAGAATCTGTTAACATTTAATTTGAAAACGTGGGGACAATAGAATCAAATTAACCCTCACGTCTACAAGTTGTTTTAAATGTTGCAACTAAGTGTTCAACGCTTTGATCATTCCTCCCGTGTCACAAATATACGCAGATGTTGTTCACTACTTGCCGACGCGAGCAGCGTAGATGTACGCCCGTTTGCCAACACGGGCGAAGTATAAACGCTTTCTCGGCGACGACGAAGACGACCTGCAAGCACAACATTTATGATCGAGAATGAAAAGATGGAAAGATAATGCACTTCTGCTCTAAAAAGTGCGCACTATGCACGAGTGACTTCTGTATTCGCTCAGATTGAGTAAGCCATGAGTAGGACTTGGGTACTTAAAACTAAGTGTTTGAAGCTTACCTTAGTTGCTCTCATGACGGACTGAATGTTTTAGCTGCATAGCCGAAAAGCGTAAAGCCGAAAATGGGAAATAATTGCAATTTGATGGAAAAGATTACTGCTACATTGTCTTCGCAAATTTTTTTTTATTGCGCGGCAAATTCGTTAAATTTGATGTAAAGGGAGAGAGAGATGAGCTTGCATACATAGGCCGTAGTTCCACTTCTACATGCTCCATTCTAATTTCACCATTCTTCTGCTTTTATTTTTGACAACGGTGAGGCTTACGTGATCCATATTCACCCAGCACAAACCCTTCTGGTCAAATAGAGTTCCCATGAAAACGGTCTCGGAAATATCGTCTCCTACTACAGGACGTCTGAATATTCGGCCTACATAAACAAATATTCAGCACTAACATTACTTGATCGGTTACCGCATTCATGTTGAGCTGACACTAGGCTGTTAATATGAAATTTGTCCCACAATTCTTAACGGCTCGGTTGCACTGATGGTGCATACTAAGGAATTTCAAGAAATTGATGTTCTGGAGTGGTGGAAGAGTCAATAATTTCATGAGCAAAATCGGTTTTCTGCCTTACTGATGATAAGTCTCCCTGCCGCTCGAATGTGGTTAACTAACAAATTGTCCAGTAGTTCCTGAGACCAACTTTCAAATGATTTTGTCAGTGTGTGAGACTTTTTTGTAGCGAAAAAAGGAAACGCTTCTGTGTAAATTCGTGGAAACATTAATCACTTGAGAACAAACGCCTAGACCAGCTCATCAAAAAATGGTGGTCTGTTAGTGAACATCTAGAGCACTCGGAAAACGCTCTTGAGAAAACATTCTCAACTGGAAAGTTCGAAAAGGGTGTCAAACAACAGTTATTCGCTGGAACCAAAAAGTATTATAGATGTGCTGTTCTCGTGTCGAAGCCTATGAATCTGAGTGAGAAAACGTTCTCACTCACACAACGTCCCCCAGCGTTGTTTGTTGATCTCTTGCCCACTCGAGGATACGGTACCAACAACGACGACAGAGGCAACGCCGAACGTGATATTCTTTGCAGCGGGAACGAATTCACTGGAATAAGAACAAAGTTTTCTATGACTAATTTAAATACGTACATTGCAAAACACTACCAATTCCATTTTTCCATAGTTTTTAAAAAAATATTGTGTTTTGAGGCCAATAGCTCAACGTTGAGGGCTGCAACGGAAATGTTCTGAACCATTCCTTTAGCTTTATAAAAATGAAACACTATTCGAGTTTTTCCGTAGAGGGTTTCCACTTTGCCTTATGAAAGAATTGTCTTAATCTTGTACAAAAACAAGAGCTATGATAAGTTATCCGCTCAAAGAAAAATTAGCGCGGAAGAAATGGCGCCGTAATTCCCGGAATGCTTTACAAACAACAGTGCACAATAACTGAGCATACCGTTAGTTTGGAAACGAGTACCGGTCGCGAAAGTAATGACCAACAAAAGCACTAGAAGCTGGTTCATAGCTGTGCGATAGAATACGGACGTGAAATGGTATTGCCTCGCAATTATATCTCAGCGGATACACCATCCCCTTTTAATATCCGCATAGGTACAGAAATCGTAGGAAAGCCGCTACGTCGCTATGCTCTAATCACTGAAATAGCCAGCTCAGCACACAACTACAGAATCCACAGGAAATTGAAATCTGATTTCCGAAAAGCTTATCAACGATAACAGTAGAATGCAGATGAAGGAAGAGAATTGGTGACGAAGAACGAAAAAAGAACAGTGAACTCTTACACTTACACTGGTGGTAGTTTTTGCCTTATTTCGCCTACAAGTAGTAAATGCAGTAGTTTGTGTGTGATATTTCTTATCGCATATCTCTTGGGTTCACGTCTGCATGAAGATCTACTTGTAACACTATGGGTTTTAGTGCTAAAATAATAGCACAACACTTCAGAAATCGAGTTGTTGTTTGCTCACCACACCATATGATGGCCCGCTTTTTTGTTATCGCTGTGAATCTACTCTGAGTTTATAGAGAATGGTTCAAGACTTTTGTAAAGTCGAAATGTTGAAGCTGTCCTAATGGTTCCTAAAACTGAGTAGTCTTTTTGTGCTCTCAGGTTCACCTGAACTGAATAATACGAAAAAAAATTAGAAAAATGGACAGTTTTTAGATGACTCGCTACAGTCGTCGTAATAAAATCTTTGATACTTCATACTTTCTTACTTGATACTTGAATGGCCCGTCCTCACTCGTTGTGCGGGTCTCTGCATAATCTCCATTGTTCGGAGATTTGCTGGTTAACCCACTATGGTTTCCTGGAATTCCGTGCTCAGCCTGGTTTAAGTCTGCCCCAGGTCTTCACCACCACAGGCATTCGCTGTCCTTGTGGACTAGAAGGAGATTTATCACCACGCGACTTTGATAACAGGACGGTAGTCGATCCTGGTATTGGTTTACTCATAGCTAGGCTTCCTGATGGAAAAGTAGGAGTCCTTCTCAACTCTGGGAGACCTTGCCATGGGATGAATCCTGCACTTTACATCGCAGTCGGACATCCAGGAACACCTCCCAGCCACGATGAGGCGGTATACCATTGGGGGGATGGGGGAAATCTCTGATAGCATCCTTATATTCGAAATATACCTTAGTAGTTGTTTGATATCTAATTTATTCCATGCCGTTATTCGGTGATTGGCCTCTTTCGTGGATTGTTGTATTAGGTTGTAACACATGAAATGTTCGATTTTAAATGTGAACTTTAAATAAGCATAACTTTTTTCCTTACTAAGTTTTATTAGTCGAAATAAGCACCAGTAGGAAAAGCACATTTTTTTCACAAAAAAACAAGTTTTGCGATTCCATTAATATGAAAAACTGTCTCTTCTAGTGTCAGTGGATTCTTTATGGGCTTTTTCAACGGTTGTTTGCTCGTTGAAGAATTTTCCTGTCAGAAAGTGGTTCAGATGCTTTAAAAACCGTTGGAGAAAAATCTGGCTGTCAGCGTAGATGTGGTGAAGTTTCCTAGTGCATTTCACCCACCCTTCTTAATGTCATTTGGGAGAAATGCGAGATTACGTTGTCATGAAGCAATATTGGTCCTTTTCTACTGACCAATTCCGGCTCCTCGACGTGTAGTTTTTTGATCCATTTCTTCGATATCAACACAGTATTCTCCGACGTAATCGTTTCGCTAGGTTGTAAAAATTTGTAATGAATTATACCGGCCATTGACCACCAAATAGAAAGCGTTGTCTTCTTTGGATGCAGACTCGATTTAGGCATGTGTCGTGGGTTCTCATCGGCGCCTTGCCGTTGTGCTGAACGGCGACGTTTATCCTACAGCATCCACTTTTTCACCGCAAATTATAATGCAGTTTAAAAATGGACCTCTATCGTTGCGAGTCAGCAGCGAATTGCAAATTTCTAGACGTTGTAGTTTTTTGCTTTTCATTGAATTCGTGTGGAACCCATTTGTCTATTTTTTTAAAAAGCAATCAACTGTAAGTGACGTGAAATGGTCATAGCACTGACTCCAAATCTGTCGCAAGTTCTCGGACCGTTTGACATAGATTTGGTTCGACTAGAGTACAAAGTGCCTCATCGTAAACCGTAATTTCGGCCCTACCACGCTCGTCGTTTGCAAGTTCTCGTCCCTGGATTCAAACTTAGCGTACCAACGACGATTGGTGCGTTTGTTAGCAAAGCCGTCTCCCAACGCGCCATTGATAATCAGAGATCCTGCCGGCACTGTGTCCACTCTTCCATTGGTGGGGAAAAAAAGAACACGAATATCACGTTGATCCATACTAAAGCTAAAGCCTACAAAAAATGTTAAAATAATAGGTCTTGAGAAAAGCCAATATCAGGAAGAGAAAAAAGCAGACTTTGGGCTTTCAAATGCGAATATCAAACATACATAAAGAACAAAATCTTTATTCCAAAAAAAATTACACGGAAATTATTATGTTTGCGTCACTGATAACTGAAGATAAAACTCCTCCAAAAAGCAAGAACAGTCTCGAGTAAGGTTAACGGAATATCATAAAAAAACGGATGTCATTGGTCTTATTTCCATTCGAAATTTATTTTTTAACTTTATTACTGCACTGAAAAATAGGAAAGTCGTTCAGGATAAAAATGTGTCGAGTTCGCTGTGCTATCTTGTACCCTTTTATAAACATGTGCTTCTTACCGATAAGTCGACAAGGGATTGAAAAAAAATGCTTTGTTCGGCTAACTTTTCGGTGAGTTGTTGGTTGGACTAGCATTAGTCCACGATAGAATTGCGTCTAATCCAGCAGATCACTGCTCAGATGAAGTAACTTCACTCGGCAGTAGCGCTTTTACACAGCACAGTTGTTTGTACTGATTGTCCATTGATAATCTTTCGTCTTCCTTCGCACAACCCATCCTGAAGCAGTCGGTATCATTATCGGCTAGCATAAAGCATAACAATACGGTAGCAATAGATAGCGAAGACGGCGAAAGGTTAGGCGAATTAAGTTTTCCTTCATCAACCTAGTGTTAGCTTGTTGGTGAAAAGACACATGTTGATCAGTAGCACAGGGTTAAAGGAGAGTCGCCCCTTTGAGATATATTTACCATGAGTTTCGATAATTACACAATTTCTCTGTCCAAATGAACAAGAGAGTTAGATCTAAGAGACTTTCACTGATCTGCGCACTGTTTTGTAGGTAACTTTTGCTACTGGCAAGTCATTATATTGTACCGTGAGCGTTTCTACCACACTATGATAAATGATAGGGAATCTTAACCCACTGACCTGAAGTGGTGAACGAACCGTCTAGCGCATGTCACACCGTCCAGTGACGCGCTTAGCTACTCTCTAATTAAGAATTTCAGGATCAAATGACTCTTATTTACATCGCAGTATTACTGTCTTCTCTTCCAAGATTCCTGTGTTGTGAGTATATTTTTTATTCACCTCCTATTTATTGGAAATCTTTCACATTTTGTCATTACAGCTACTGAATGGTTCCCATACTACGGTGTGCCTCTGGGAGAGTTGAAATACCCCGAGCTAGGAATTCGTGGAAATATGTTCATGTCAGATGATCACTCAATCGTTCTCGATAAATTTACTCATACTCCTCAAAAAAATTGGCTGTGAGTTGTTGGTTTCTCACATGACCTTCTAGATAAAACCCAACAATTTGATGAATATTTGAGAGCTTAGAAGAAACGTTAAAAATTTTAATATAGGGTGCATGTCAGTTTTTGCTGAACTTCATTAAGTCATCGCTATGTCAATATATTTTTACTAAGCATGATTAACTCACAGGCTCTGCTATGATGATAGGACCAGCACGTAGAGAGGATGGGAAGCGAGAGGTATCATATTCATAAGCAGATTTATCAAATAGCATGAAGCATTAAATGACACACTCCAAGGCTTTAAGGTAAGTGAAGGATTGCTGCTTGTGTACACGCAACCAAATTTTTCTTGGGAGGAAGCCCGAAGATTTCGAAGGAGAACAAAAAGGTGGCAGGCTTATTTTTGTTATGTGCTTGGTAAATTTGTTATCATATACGATTTTAGATGGAATTCTCCGAAATGGCTTAGCAGTGTTACGCGTGAGTTCTTTTTTTCTTTTTGTTGGTACAAAAAAAGCTGAGCCACATCTTTGTTAGTAAATGATTAGAATTCTATGACGAACTATTGTACGTGCCATAAACCATAAAATAAATCTAGGGAATATTCCGAGGAGTCGGAAGAATGCAAAAAAAAACATAAAATAAGTGTTTAGCGATTTCAAGACAACATATAAAAGACAGTGTGCTATTTCTGACAACGCCTTCATCTGAGCATCATCCGAGTAGAGAAGAGTAAGCGTAAGCATTAAGTACTGTCAAAACTGACGAAAATCGTGAAATAAGGAGTGAATTCGCCTAGGTTGGAAGCTACACCGATGCATGTTCCAGTCGAATCCTACGAAGTGATCGAATACTTGGAAAGTGCAGAAGAAGCAGAACAAAGTGATGAAAATGTAGACGTCCTCTCATTAACACATAAGGTAATCAATTTATGCCTATGTTGTGTTCATCGATCAGATGTTCTAGTGAGAGAACTGTATACCAGATAACACTACTATTCACTTTAAAAATCACCGTTCAACATAGCAGTTGGTTTGACGGAGCAACCTAACACCACTTTTTTAAAAATTAAACTCTGTCTTTTTTCTTGAATCTAAAAGGACGTGTAGTGCTAGCACAAAGGAGTAGAGGCATGACTCGGACTGTAGCCATGCCGAGAATGTATGCTGTTACCCAGTAGATATCCACTTGCGCTCATTATCACACTTATTAGATTCATGGGGTCAGTGTAGCGCAGGGATCAGAGGTGCCTTATAATACACACCGGATCGATATCTGGTTCTGTCCCGGGCCTCAAACCATCCATCTATCCAGAATCGAAAAATTGTTACCAGACTTGACTAGGAGGGATGAAGACACTGATTTGCTGCTTAGGTTGGCCAACGCAAGTCACCCTATATAGGCCGGATACGCATTTAATTATCTCTAACGATGCTTATTGAAATCGAATGGCAGAGCTCATCTCTAAGGGATAGATCAACGAAGAACGGATTATCCTTTGCCCTTCATTATCCACTTTCGCAGCTTCGAATAGTTTACGACTGGCACACAGATCAGCGACAGTTCTTCCACTTAACTAATCGTTGCAGTGAACTACTAGAATTTTATATTCAACCATTGTGTTGTGTTGGTGAAAAAAATGCATGATTTGTAATTCTATTTGTCTTGTTTATGTTTTATCAATATTTCATCCCTGTGCTCAACAACCACAAGTCAGTGTAGAACTTTTTTTATGAACTTTTGCTTCAAATAGTTAGTTTACAACATAAGTTTGTGTCTCTGATGAATTTTAAGGGTTAGAATTTCGAATGTCGAAGCTGCAGTTTCAACACATATACTTTCACGATCTCAGAGTTGGACACAGTACAGCGCAAACGGCTTGCAAATGAGATATTAGGTCAAGGAAGTGATATGTACGCAAATTCCAACGCTGGTTTGAAAACTTTTATGGAATACTCACGAAATGAATTGTCCCATCTGACGACAACACGAGTCTAAACGGCCGGCGATCGACGCCGCAAAGGTCGATTGAGCTGGGTTGCGAAACTGTGCACCATAACCCACATTCGCCAGACCTCGAAATTTCTAAATGAAAGAAATCACCATTGTTTAGTCGCCCCGGTGACAAAACACAGTTCTCAGCTCAAAATCTAAGCGAAAAAAAATACGTTTCATTGGGAGAAGTAGGACAGAACGTCATCCTGGTAGGAAAAGAGAACAAATATTATTCAGGCCGTTAATATATATATATATATATATATATATATATATATATATATATATATATACATATATATGATTTATCTTGTTCGTAATAAAGGCTCCACGTGCCGAGGTATTTTAGAACGATGCTGGCGTGGACTATTATGTTCATATGACTCCAAAAGAAGTCACGAAGTAAATATTACGATTTGCTGACCCTTTTTTTGAGCGAAAGACGACTTTGAATCAAAATAAGGTTCTAGTGATTTCGAAATAATTCGCAAACATTGGGAAGGAAACATGGGAGGACTTGACCCGTAGTAGCGTCTTAAGACTAAGTATTATTGTATGTTTGAATAAGATTGGGTGCGTTCAGCGCAGTGGTCGAAGGCGCTCTGCAATACACATGGAATCGATGCTCTCGTCCCATGCCCACCAAGCCCTCCCTTTCTCAGGAATCGGCAAATTGGTGCGAGATTTGTCTAGGAAGATAGCAGCGCTGCCTCGATACATTGGTAGGCCAGCGCAAGTCATTTCAAAGGAGAAATATGCCTTCAATCACCTCCAACGATGCTTACTGAGGTCGAATGCATGGCAACTTCCTCAGAGATAGATCAATGCCGAGAGCTTTACCGTATATCCTTTAAATGAGATTGCAGGAATGAGAAACTGTAAACAGTAATACTATTGTAAGCAGACTTTCATTTAGCCTCGGTGAGAATGACCAGTGTGCCAGCTTTCACTGACAACCTAACACGAGGCTGTTATCAAGTATTTATTCGGCCAACATTTAGACGTATTCGTCTTCCTCAGAGCCGATAAAGCTTTTTTGAGTCGTCTCAGATGAAGGAGAAATTTTGGAACGTTAGTTGAATAAACATTTGGCAGAAAAAACTACTGTTAGCTTGTCAGTGATAGAAGGTACTGCAAAGAGCCATGTGAAAATGAAGAACTTTTTCAGCCGTGTATAATAATCAACATTTTCATAGATGTTAAACACTGAAGTCATGTAAGTTTTTCAAAATTCTAGGGCAATGCGGGTCATCGACGACCACACTTTACTAGAACAACGTCCAGTAGTCCTTTTTCCAACGTTATTAACAGGTTTGAGCTTGATAAAGAAAAGATAAGGAGGAAGAAGACGAATTCATATTCGTGCAATTAGCCAAAAAATTATTTCGAGCTACACTTTGTTTGTTTCAGAGTCCTCCACTCTTTTCACAGCACCTGCTACTCCAGTGATCATCTTCCAGTAGGTATTTTTAGTGTGCACTTTGGTATTGTATTTTAATAATGAGACATATGTCTTGAATTTCTTCTATGCAGGAAAGCGGACAGACTTCCTTTGCGAAACGTGGTTGGTTTATTTTGGTTTATTTTCTTCCTTTCTTTGATTTACTTCGCTCTTTATGTTCACAGCTTCTATATTTTGGTTATGAAAACATCCTTTTGGAATTATCTTGGTAGATAGCACGGAAATCAATGCGGGGATCGTGATCAAAAAATAAGCATACAACTTTTTTGAAATAGTGGCGAATAACAAATATTCCTTCATAGGACCCTTTACAGGATTTATAGGATAGGGTAAGGTAGAGGATTTATAGGACATGGGATGAATTTCGACAATAGACTAAAAGTGTGGGAAAAAAAGTCTTTGGTATTTTTTTTTGTATCAAGAGACCTTTCATTCCTATTTTCTATAAAGGACCACCACAAATTCCAGAGAAGACCACCACCTGAACTCTCACTCCACCCATATTCGACCAACAACGATGCTGATGCAAGCATTTCAGAAGGTATTTTTGCATGGAATATTTGGGAAATATGAACAGTCCTAATTTCCGTGCTGCCCACAACACTGGCTCTGCCACTGAACATTGATGTGATGACTGCAGAATGTTGTCATTGCGACCAATGAAAAAATTGATATGTCAATTCCAGATCTCTTTAAACAAGAATCACCTGCATCACCGTAGAGTGCTGGTCTCCATCATGTCTCCGCCGCATGCGAGAGAACGCCAGTGTGTTCCACTCTCTCCAGCGAACTCGCTGAGTGTTGTATCTTTCATCTACGGTCTTCGCGTCCGGACCACCTGATTTGCTACATTTTGACGAGCTCAACCACCTTTTTGATCCTTGATCACTGACTTAGGTCAAATGTCGGATTCCCTCTCTCACTTGCGTGGCATGGGTTCATCCCAACATCACTCCATTGGATTTCACAGCACTAACGTGAAGATGTCGAATGTGCTAGTCGTATTGATCAGCGATGATGTGGATAACAGCATCTTTGCAAAAACCGCCTAGTGAGCCGAATAAATCTCAATATTGGTGGTTTTTTGGACTTCGTTTCCATAATTTTGCGGCTTTCTTTTATTTCCACATAAAAAGAATCTTGCGTTGAAAAGGGTGATGATGGACAACCCGTGTAAAAATGCGAGACGCCAGCAAAATCTGTTACGAAAACCGTCGACTTCTCTTAATGTAGCTTATTTCGTGAGTTCTCATAAACGGTCTTACCTCCATAATAAGCTTAGACACTCGCTCATCTTTATTGTTCTGCTTTAGTTCGCGTTTCCTGATAACACTTTACTTCGACATTTTAGTGGGTCCAATTCTAGCGATTCTATAAGCAGTGGTGGCCTCAAAGAAGATACAGTCTTTGTAGAGCATCATGCTTTCATCATAGCTTAACGTCGGTTCGTAAACGACGAGTATTATAAAAACTGGTCCCTTTTCTTATGCCGTGGAATCTGATTTAGGTTGCTATCTGTTCAAAAGATAGGAACATTGAAAGCAAAGGGATTCATTTTAAATGTCTCTTGCCTTCGTATCGTTCACGAGATCGGAAGGCAGTAGACATCTCTAGTGTGCCATAGGTTGAATGAAAACTTTACTTGTGCTACTTGGAGCATTTCATGATTATTACAATCACACGTGATACAAGTGCCATTAAATAGTAGAAAAAATGACCCAATATCACATATTTCACGGATTCAGGCAACCATTTCATCCAAATATCGTTGAATGCTGGTTGAAGAAGATTCTGTCTGGCATCCCTGGGATAGTCGCGTTAATGCTTTACCAGGTGTTTACAGCAGGCAGCCATCAACCTTAGTTTTTCCCAAAAAACTTGTGTCTCCGACTCCAAAGGGTTAGGAGGCTTGGTTTCGTCTGCAGTGAGGAAGAACTAGGGCATTATACGCATTACTGAACTGCACCCTTAACACTGAGCTACTTTCTAAGCGACATATAATAACTAGAAATTAGTGATAACTGCCGGTGAATCTGTCTCCCCATTACTGCACTTGTAGATCACTGGGGTTCTCCATTCTCGCTTCCACCAGCAAGAGATGAACAAGTTGCTTTTCTTCTCACAAATGGTGCTCGTTTAACAGACTACAAATGGATTGGACTGTATGATCAGTGTAAAAATGTGAGCGCTTCAGCACGGCTTTCTAGAAACTAATACCTGAGATTTTTCTGTTAATATTAACACTCATTTCTGGCTACGTGTTAAAAAATTTGATTTAGAAGACTATTCCTCTTGTGTCGTTGGCAGATGTCGACCCTCCCAGAGAAGAGGAAATCGGCCGGATAAAAGGCTTAGAACGCAACATTTCGAGTGGAGTTGTTCGCATACTGAATTGCAACACAATACTTGTTCCTGATTTGTACCTGGACGTCGATTTAAAGTTTCCGCGTAAGTTTTTTCAATCAAGATTCGACATCAATCCTAGGTGTTATTCGCGTCATTTCCCACACTCTCTGAATTGCTTCAAACTTTATGCGGTGTTGACATGATGTGAAGTAATGATACTCGCGCATTAAACAAAGCAGCATTTAGAAGAACATTCTGGAAGCACTGAAATAACATTAACTACTGAATCCGAAACACAGACACAGCAGAGATTTACAAGGGCTTTAAAGGTCTTTTTCTTTTTAGTTTTCAAGTTCGAGCAGATTCAAAAAAGTGTGAACAGACGAATTCGAAATTTCAGCGTAATTCTGAACAGAATAGGTTGGGAAATGGTAAGAAGTTCAAAGTAAATGCATTTTATTTCTTAATATGATGGAACACGACAACGCGTGTGGCGCAGTGGTCGGAGGCTCCATGCAACACACCCGTGGAATCGATCCCCACGCACATAGCCCACCAAGCCTTCTATCCCTCCGGTGTCGACAAATTAGTACCAGACTTGTCTGGAAGGATAGCAACATTGGCTCTATACATCGGTAGGCCACTGCGAGTCATTGTAAAGGCCAGATATGCATTCAATCACCTCCAAACGATGCTTAATGTAGTCAAATGCATGGTGGAACCCTCAGGGATTGATCAACGCCGAGAGCTTTATCCTTTATTTATATGGAGTCCGAAACACAGATACAGCAGAAATTTACAAGCTCTTTAAAATTCCTTTCTTTTTAATTTTCAAGTTCAAGAGGATTCAAAAAAAGTATGAACGGACGATTTTGAAATTTTAACGTAATTTTGAACAGAATTGGTTGGAAAATGGTGAAAGGTTCTATGTAAATGCATTTTATTTCTTAATATGGTTGGAAAGCTAGCGACACACTTAAAGAAGCCCAGAGAACTTCAGACTAACGTTGCACCTTACTTCCTCGGTTGTTATATGTTAAAATTTTTCCACTTTGTAGAGAAATGTAAGGATAGCTGTTTTCAATCCGGCACTTTTCTTTATAGATATGTAGAGATAGAAGCAAAAAAAAACCTTGATTACTGAGCTTTTACCTCGCTGAATTCGTGAATTTCTATTTTCACACTATGTTTACCCTTCTTACCACGCTATAGATTTTAATACATATCTGCGTAGAAGCTGGAATCATGACACCAACTTTGCTGATAACTTTAGACACCTTTTTTCTTCGTTGGAGTTGGAAACTTGACCCATGTAGTTCATCAAGTGAAAGGTCGAGCAATCGGATACGAACGGTGAGTGACTTGTCTTTTCATTTTAGAAGCTGGATCCACCACTATAAAACAACGTTGGAAGAAGTCAAAAACTAAAGCCAATTCCAGAAATGATCCGTTGGAGAAACATACTGGAGACGCCTTAATGATTCGTTTACCACGAAGAATTCGAACGTTTGATGTCGATTTTTTATCGATTTACAATGAGGACGAAAAGAAAATGTATGGCTATATAGATCTTCCTAGTGTGCTAGTTCCTCCCTGTGCTGACGATATTTAAATTGCTTCGATGTAACATCAGAATAGTTTTCATCAGAATAGTTTCATGTGTCTATATTCCGATCTTCTAGCTCTACAGGAGTTTGTCACGCATCGCACCTGAGCTATATCCTAGACTCGTGTTGTCTGTTCTGTGTTTGATAGAATTCTGTTTGATCTTATCAATTTGACATCCTGAGAAATTTCACTGCTCCGGTTCTCGGTAGCTGCGAAGTCATCTCCAAAATTTATGACTGAGCTCAAATTATTACCATTTTTTTCAATTTTCGGGAAACAATGTAACAATGAAAATAGTTGAAAATTTTCTTGTAGTCGGAAGTTTTGAACCTAATTATCAACAAATGTGACTTGAGACATTTTCAGAGTTGTCATTTGGATATATACGCTTAGGATTTTACTGAACTTCTTCAATAATTAGCACCCATGGAACTGTAGGCAGCGAAACGTGTGCTGTTTACAGACAGTGAGAATCACCAAGAATGTTTACTTTGCATGACAGAGAATGAAATGGTATTTGCATAGTAGATAGTTCTCGTTTTCTATGTCTAGTACAATGTATTTTACGTATTCAATACTATAGAAATCAGCTACGAGTTACAAAATGTTGATGTTAACCACGATGGTGCAGATCACAGTTGCAGATGAGTATACTACCGAATTACTGATGCTATCCTTTATCACAGGCTCTTGTTATACGATTGGTTTCGTAAAGACACACTCTTCCACTACTCTAAAGTATTTAAGGCATACAACTCTAAAATCTGGGCGCTTATGAGCCTTGGATATGATTATCAACAAATGTAACTCATTCGGTTTCTGAGAGATTTAACATTCGTAACAGGGCGTTCTTCTTCTGAACAGCACCACTGTTCGTTTGCCATGACTCTTAGTATGCTGTACAAAGTGTAAATGAACTGTTAATGAGGTCCGCTTTCCACGCCGATTCACCACCAATAGAAATATTTAGGAACGATTCCCAATAATACTCCACTTGCACAAATTTTCTCACTTAAATATCTACCCATCTAGTACGTATTTATCATACGGATTCGGCCTCTTAGTTGTCTTCTCAGTTGGCGGTCAACCGATTACATCACAGAAATCGATGTTACCTAAGAAGAATCCCGATTGCGTGGCAATAACCATTCCTCCGATGTGTAGGGAAAAGCGAGTGACTATGATGGCTACAAGGAAACGCCTTAAAACGGCTATCTCGGAGGTCGGCTAAAATGCCCAAAATGGCCGACCACTGCTCAGAATGCCAGTGCGGAGAAGATTCTTATGGAATCGACACCTGTACACGACTGTGGATGGAGGTTACAACACAACGAATAGAGG
Organism: Angiostrongylus vasorum; assembly: GCA_018806985.1. NCBI lineage: Eukaryota > Metazoa > Nematoda > Chromadorea > Rhabditida > Metastrongylidae > Angiostrongylus > Angiostrongylus vasorum. The sequence goes on from JADANN010000392.1 coordinate 671,704, forward strand.
GAATACCGAAAAGCGCGCACTTTGTGAAGGCGAGTGATCAAAGTCTCTAAGTAAGTAGGAACTGTCACGCATTTTTTAGACTTATAACTCCTTTCAATTCTCTCTCCTGCCCTCCCCCCTCCCCCCCAGCTATTTTTTTCAGGTGTTTTTCATTTGATAAAGAACGAGGTGGATATCAGAGAGCATTGCACGACAATTTGAGAGTAGTGCGTTAAATTTGTGAGGAGCAACCATAGCCGAGTGCTTATCAGGCCAAAAAAGCCATAAGTAGTTTAAAAAAAATAGCCATATTTAGAAGGTAACCGTTACAATTCTTTCAGTCTACCGAAGCTTCATCCTTGATGGCTTACGGTGCTCTGCCGTCGATAAGATGAAGATGACAGGGGAAGCATTTTAAAAGAAAATACACCGAATTTAGTTTGATTATCAGCAGTAGATTTAGGCCAAGTTCATATTTATTGGTTCAGTGAATATGTGAATAGAAAAACAGTGCGATTACGGGAAGGCAACCCCATTCATTCTGTGTTGTCTTTATTTTTTTCCTTCGCTAACCTCTTTTATCATACACACATGAATGGTTGGAATTATCTAAAAGGTGAAGAGCATATCACAGATTAAATAAATATCGATGAATGCCCAAAAAACACAAAGTTTTAGGGAGAATGAAGGAATGGCCAAATAGGAGGAGTTACAATTTATTTCTAAATATCGCAATGTCAGATTTATATTTCATCCAAAGCAAGCAAAGCTCGTGAACCACCATATCATGGAAGTTTACCTTAATGTTTAGGATGATTAAAGTTTTGCTCATTGTATTAAGCACAGCTCACACATAGCGGTTCTGAAGTATGTATTTTATTTCGTAAAATGTCTCCTTAAAAAGAAGCAAGGAGTAAAGACTTTACTTTCTCATAAACTCTGAACTACGCATTTTTTTTCTCAACAAAATCTCACAGATGATTTGCGTTCATAAACTTCAATAAGAGGAAGGACGTTAATAACAAATGAGAGAAGATTATACAGAACTAGTATTTCTTGTCCGAAATTAACAAACCTTTAGGGACGGAATCTCAAAATATCTTCGAATTATTTTGATGGAATCAGGAAATAGACTTGTTTAGTCTCACAGACACCCTAATCAAATGATTCGTTGTGTAGTCTCATCTTCCGAACTGCCTGCGATACATTAACAGTTTCACCCACAAATCAAAAAAACCATTTGTAAAGAATTCATGAAACATCTGTAATGAGAACAATTCTAGTCAGAATATCACGCTACTATTAGTTACAATGAAGCAATCATTCAACAGTTTAGATTGAAGAGGCAATGTTGTGCACGTGAATCGGTTTCCTACCACGCTGCTTTCTAAGCCGAGCTAAATAAGGTAACATCTTTTTTCTCTAGTTTGATAACTACTAAAAAGTAAACATGCAATAGCTAAATGTAGAAAACTATACGAAAATAACTCTCTAATATTTTAAACAATAGGAAGCATCGAGGTGATCTGACGTCTATAGCGAATTAGTCAGGTAGACGACCTACATTTAGCGATATGTTCGCCGATAGCCTTTTTCACAATATGTCCTATATTCGAGCACCATCTTGCAACAATCGTTAGAAATAATTCGCATCCTCGCTTTTCTAGCTTTTATATTGCTTACTCAAAAGGTTATTTTTTCCGTGTTATGCTCAGATTTACTTCAAGTGCAGGACTGCCATTTCCGACGAGTTGCTCAAAGTTTGCTCATAATTGGTTAATTTTAGGCAATAGTTTCGCCTTTTCCAAACAATCAAATCAGATATGTGGATCGTTTGGTTGCTTGCGACGATGAATTCTTTTGTCGGGGCTGATGAAACAACTGTCGGACCACATTCTGGAATGGCCTTTGCACAACGGCTGGTGGATACATTACCACGTCTTCCTAACGTGATTCACAGCCAAATGGAAGGCAAACCGGAAAAACTAAGGTAAGTCTTCTTTCCACAAGAAAAGCGATATTCATCTTTGATGCTCTTAATTGCGATCATTTAGAGAGATGATATCACACATGCTTGGTGATGGTCTACTCAGTCAACTTGTTGTCGACCCTCTTGGAGTGAGGTTTTCTTTTCGTCTGTTGATGTAATCATTCGATTTAGATAACGAGTTTTTAGGTTGCCGAAGGCATGGGAGTTCCACTCAGCAGTTTAGGCATCAATAAAACTGCCGTGGAAAAAAAGTTTGATCTCTATCAAAAATGCTACTATCAGTGACAAACTGTTCATTAATCAAAAACTTCCCTTGTTTCCTTTGTAAGTACAGCATTACTGTGAATGAAATATTCCAAGCATGAAAAATACATTAGTACTCAATTGCTTCGATGTTTAGCGTCACTGGAACGCCTACAACGACGGAGAAGGTCATGTACCTAGATGGCGTCCCAATAAAAGATTTTGATCAGTTTGTCAGGTATTTTTTTGACTAAAATCACCGCTTTCTAGTAGCGGATTTTGGTCTAAATCAGAGTTCACATACAAGTATAGAACTGTAACTACTACTGTTATAGAAGCAGAAACCTGGAAGGACGTTTCTCAACCAAAAAGTCCCATAACTACCACCACTCCGCTTCCATCTGCAAACGATGTAAGATCCAGCATTGTATTCAACTCACTGACAAAATTTCACTGTTTGTTATATCTTTCAGATAGCAGCAGCTGTCCTCGACAAATTGAAAATGTCATTGCCATATTCTCAGGTATTCTTAAAACCATTCCAAAGAAAAAAAGAATTTCTTTTGAAAATATGATGGGAGTTTCCAGCAGCGACAGCCTACAGTTGAACAAAAGCCTATCACAAACGACAATTTTCACAACCTCAATGTAAATACGCTTGATTCAAGAAGGATTCAAGATGTGGACACACTACTGAGGAGAGCACCTCAGAAGTTTGGTGAGTTGAAACTAGATCACACAGTTATTATGAAGTTATTTTCATAGCAAGAATTGTGAATACGATAATGAAGGAAAGGAAGTGCATCTTGAAAATCCCATTCTTCTTAGCGTGATCATCCTCTGAGAATTAGTATGCCAGCGATTAAATAGAATGTACAACAACAAATGTAAGATGTATAGAAGTGGAATTCTTCAAGATATGTTAGAAGGAGCCGTTGGTAGCTTTCCCGGTTCCGTCATTCAATCATTGGATCCAGAAATAGATGAGGTTGTGACGAGCCTTCGGACTGGCAACGTGATGAATGTTGAAGTGAGTTAAAATCTGTAGAAAACCGCTTCCAGTGTCAATCTATTGTCTTTCAGCGTGTAAGGCAGTTACAAAACATTTTACAAACTTATGAACAAAGTCTTCAAACAAAAGAATTAATCGCAAAACGAAAACAGTTGCAACTGCTGCAAAAACGAGTTGGTTGAACAAAGAAGGAAAATAGAGGAGCAGAAGAGAATGGAAGAGGATCTGAGAAAAAAAGGTATGGAGATGCGGTATCGGAAGTGGGCTATTGGAGTGACTTTGGTACTAGCTGATTGGCTTTCTAGGAGCAAGAGCTGGAAGAACAGAGGAAAAAATATGGAAATTCAGCTCCAGCAGCAGCTGCATATGTGGCACAACTCTTTCAGTGTTCCAAAGGTCACTCGGACGTAACCGGTTGCCTGTATTCCAAAAAGTAAGAAAGCGTTTTTACAACTCATGAAAAAGCCCATTAAGGATCCGTTGTCTTCGCTGCACTTCTCCAAATCGAATGAGCATTCAAAGCAAAACTTGGTCAGTTGGTACTCTTTTATTGTAATAGATCCTGACGTTACATGATCCTCTCCCAATTTTTTTCCCCTTTTATTCCCTCGATAGCACTCATATTTCAGAACAAAAGTGCTTAGGCAAAGAAGATATGAATTCTATATAACTGACCATTTTGCTTCTTGGGCAGTGGTGCTATCATGCCTTCATATATTTTCCAGTAATGAACACAAAAGTGCATTCAAGCATAGGTGGCGCAGTCATTAGCAGAAAAAAGATTCAATGACGCTGCTTGAACCACAACCACACGAGTCGAGAGATAGAAATGCCCATTTCTAGAAGTCAAAAAGTCGTTTCCAATAGTTTCGGAAGCAAACCAGGTTCGTTGCTGCTATTAAACTCTGTTGAACTCTTAAGAGAGAAGGTTTATTGAGGAAAAACAAGAACGCCGGCAAACAACGAGTCAGCCTTTTGCAAAAGAAATCGCATACTCAGCTGACAGCAATATGAGGTACTTGAAAGGAAACGTTGAGGAATTTGAATCACAGTAAGTCGTGAGTCATGTTTGATAAGTTGAAAACTAGTATGTCGGAAATATTTTGGCAAAGTGATTGACACAAGTTTTAGAGAGGAATCTGAAGAGGCTGCATCATCATGCACATGCCAAAAAATTTCCTTGCAAAAAATGAAGGGGAAGTGGTTGATGGCCCTTGCGTCGAAATCTTTGATAGGGAAGATGGAGGTACAATTAAAGCAGTTGTTAAAAGACGTCTCCAACAACCAGTTGAGCTGCAGCACTTTAACTAGTGAGTTTGACGAGGTACACCATTCTAGAAGCTTGATGCGAATCACTTTCTGTGTTTCTTGCTTCTGTTTCTGTTTCTTGCATGGTTCCATAAAGATTTTATACGTAATAAATATTAAGTGTCAACACCAAAGGTATCAGTCGTGGCTCAAGATGCCCCGATTTCATGGGAATTTCGCACAACGACATCGCCTAAACTTTACCAGGTAGTTTATTTTAGTGTTCCCCCCGTATTATGAAATTAACATTCAAGTCGAACTGAGCCGCACTTGCAGTGTTGGTTATTGTTCGTTCATTCGCGATAAAGCTTGACCTATAACGCTTGAGACACTTCTAGAAAGATGTAGAATTGCAGACAGTGATCAGCAACGACAAGTGCTTGACACTAAGCATTTTTTGTGAATATTTCTGATTGCAGCTGAGTGGTAGTGCCCTTTCGTTGGATCATCGATTAGTACAACTACAAGTCAGCGACTTATCAAGCGATATTCTCTCAATACCGAGTGAGTCAATTTAGCCATTTGCTTGTGTTACTCGCGCTTTTAGACGTTCCTTGTAATATGTGTACAAAGAACAACTAAATAATCACCAATAATCATTAACCAATAAAACGCCATGTGCGATGTTAAAGACTTTTTAAATTATCCCAAATATCAAATATAGAATTAAATCATGTTGTGGACAAGTATAGGGCTGGGTAGTGCAGTGATGGTGATGCCGATTATCACGAACACAGTACTGGTTCGACTCGAATGGGCAGTATTAGTGACAGACTTGTCTAGTTCCACTTCGTTCCCTCAAATCCACACAGGAACGCTCTAACACCGCTGCTCTCTAGCGCAACTATCTCAGAAATCGAGAGCGAGTCGACTCAACCAGAATCCAACTACTTTCATAAAGAAAACGACAATCCTCAAGCAGCGGCCAAAAGCACGGGTGAAAAGTACGACATGTTTTGTGGACGATGAATGCAAGGAAACGAATCGAATTTAGGAATAACGGGGATCCGCACAGTAGTTGTAAAGACGGGTTGCGTAAAAAAAAGGATTTAGAGGAAAAACATTAAACTAGAAGATTGCTTCATAACAACAACGACATTGTTTGGAAAGAGATTTTCAAGGACTACTCTGGCAGTGCAACGACCCATTTAACACATTAATATCTAGTAAAGTGACAGTAAATACATGCATTCGACGTTGTTAAATAGCAAAGATGCTTGCTCTCCCTTTCGAGGAATGGAAAGCTCACATGTGCGCGTGATATGTTTAGGTCTTATGTAAAATAGAGGAGTGATTATCATCATGTTTTTCTAGGATAAATTACAGGCTGCAAAACATGGTCATTAATATAACCTACATAGGAACATCTTCTACTTCAGAAAGGTAATGGGTGTTTCTAAAGCATGAACTTGCTTGGCCGTAAAAAGTACATGAGCCATTGTTTTCACTCAAGTTTTTCCCCTGTCATCTTCTTGACCATAGCTTCTATATGCCATTCGACAACTGATTATTACAGAACTCAAATATGAGCCTTTTAGTACAGAAGTACGTTTTTGGATGCTATGACACTACATGAGCACTTCTCATTGACCCAAATAATCCGTTAGCGGTGGAATAAGAGTGCAGAATGCACGAACTCAGCAACAGAGATTGCAGTTTTAGCTCACAGAATCTTGCTTGCCGTGTTTTTTCGCCTTCTTTTATTTCCTTTATTTATAAAGGATAGTATCTGTGGAGAACCCGATGATCAAATTGCGCTAGGGAAAGCCTCCAATCGAATGCCCACTCCCCCCTGTGGCGGCGTTGAGTCCAACTTTATATGAATACCAAGTCGTTGTAAATATTGGTCCTTGCAGCTGCCACGCGGATCTTTTTTCAGTAAATGTCGTGAACAACCTCGAATTTGGGTTACAATGGTTTATAGTAATAACAACTGTACAATAATAATATCTGGTATGGAGGTTAGGTGGGTATATACGAGTGAGATTGAAGTGAGAGTAAGCGAGCAATTGAAGAGAGTTAGGTGGATACTGGAATTAGGACACTGAGGAACAGAAGGACCAGATGAACACTCAACCGAACGCTACGAACACTTCCAGATGAGTGCTGGACTGCTTGAATCCCTCCCGTCGTCGGTGGAGCTTTGTCGGAGGGAACTAAAGACAGTGCCTAGAGAGAGGTTTTAAAGGTTTTTTCTACCAGCTCCATCTGATAGGGCTGCATGTGAAAGGATGCAGTTGCGCGTTCGGAAACTTCTTTGGGACGGCAGGTGCTGGTAGGTACATTCCGCTGACTGCTGCTGATTCAGTGCCCGAACTGTCGGACAAAGAAGAGCAGCTTGTTGGAAGAAATTGTAGAATCCCTTTCCAGCCACCTGCGAAGTAACTGCGTTAGATAGTGGCTAAGAGACAATTAAGAGAAGATGCGATGATAGACTTAAAATGGTTACAGGAGAAAAAGAAACACACACCAATATAGAAAATAGGAGCAAGTTCACTGGACACAGTATTCATAATGTTTTACATAGAGAACATTCCTACGTTGGCGTTGAATGTTCTCTATAGCCCTCTGTTTGTGCTATTGTCTATTAGAAGACCTACGCCTGAAGTGAACGAACATTCAATGGTGTGCGAAGTTGCCACAAGGTATTGATGATGTGAATGAACATTAGAAATCCTGGTGGCCCGAAACTTTAATTTCTCCATTCTAGCTTTTTATGTGGTTATTTGTTTTTACGTGAACCATCTTCACATATATTGTGTGGATGGCAAAACTTCTTTCATTCAATATGTTTCCATCTGGTGCCAGTTCCACGACTGGGATGTGGGAAGACGATGGCAAGGTAGAATAGAAGAGTGGTGTATATTTAAACTCATCACCACCACTGTGTCCGCGCCTACTGCTAACGATATTCAATCTTAAAAAATACCCCGAACTACACATTTCTTGTCTTAGTTTTTTTGGAAAAAGTTTTTTCTCACGATTCAGTTGGGCTTTATAGTGTTAAGCAGTGGGAATGACCTTCATCCCAATTTCTCGACAACTGGAGCAATTGAGGAGTTAAAAACGCTACTAACTTTACAGAGAGGAATTCTCTCCTTCCACTCTTAAGTAACTACGATCCTCTAAGCCGGTTATTTGAAATTTAAAGTTGCTTGGAGTTGATATTCAGAAAGCAAATGGAAAAGAATTTGTCGTTTATTAAATTTCAAACAAAGTCCCAACCTTACATCAGCTCAGAAATTTAAAAAACAAAGTTGTCTGTAGTCCTATTTACTTTTTTTCACCGATAACATCATAAGCGAATATCTGTCTTATTTAAAGTTAAATTTAAAAAATTTTTCAACAACCATGTAGACCTTAACGGGCACGAAAATATCCGGATGTGGCTTTGATTCTAGAAAACCTGTCATACTCTACTTTTCCAGTGTGTGTGCTCAAATTTTCTGGTGACTCCACATACGACTACATGGTTGTGACTACTCCCAACGGTGTGTTACTTCTTCAAATGCATATGTCATTGTTTCTTTTCCTCCCGTATTGCTTTGATTCACATCTCTGACTTGCTGATCTACTTTCCTTCAGGTCCTTGCAATGAAGTTGCCCTAGTTGTGAGAAATCTGGATAAATTCTTCGACGAAAAAAACAACGAACTTGTCACGTTTTTTGAGGAATGTAAGTGTTATTTGACCAGTGGGGAAAAAATGACTCCACGATTTCTTTGCAGAAAATCGCCACTGAAGAGATAAACGACATGGATATTGTTCCATTCGCGAACGATTGCTCTTAGGGAAAATCCTGATGTAATTGAAAATCTTCGTCACTCATCCATTTCACTCACTTTATGATTTGAGCTTCTCTTTGGTTGCATTCGCTCATCACTGAAACTGCGATAGTGAGAAGAAGCAATAATAACATTATTAAGCAGGTATATAATACTGAGTATACGTTAAATCAGAAATAAGACATAGAGGTAGTGAAAATTGCATTTGCCATAATAATTGATGTTTTTTACTCATGATTAACACTGCAAGTGATTATGACCATACGAATATAGTTCTTCTTGTTTAATATAATAAATGAGTGTTTTAAAGAGATATTCCAACATTAGATATTGTGCGCCTCATTGGTTCTTGCATTCAATTCATTCTCTCGCATCCTTCATCCACGAGGATGTTCGGATTGTGCGTGTGAGACTGAAGCTTGAGCAATTTCGTCTTCCTCATAAATTTCCTTAAAGGACGGGCTAGTCAATTCTTCCTGGAACTCTGGAATAGCCATGCTAGGGCACTTCTACGTAGATTGAGGTGTTTACTGGTCTCAGACCAGTCCGACATCAATTTCCCGACCCGAAGCTTGGGGAGAACGGGCAGACACGAATCATGGTCCTGGTTGGCTAGGTGTTCTGCGTAGTCGGTGACATGACTACTACTGCGGTACCTGCCGCTCCCTTTAGATTGATCATTCACGTCGAGATTAAATGAAAGTTTACTTCTAGGTAATTATTTTTAGTGTTTTTTAATGTCTTCGTAAATGTTCTCTGACTATCGTCTAATAATAATACTAACAATAATTATTAATATTAGCTATAATCACAGTTTTGACCTTTTTACTTACTGCCTACTCTTTTTTGATGGCAGGGTATATTGCGAAATATAACTTTCAACGAAGCTGAGATATTTGCAAAACTCTGGACCGCAGGTGCCTATGGTGGGGAACGAACTGGGTTCAATGCCGATTTGGGCTCCCCAGATCAATCCCGTTGACGGGTGATTGCTGATGGCAAAAGATCGATAGAACTAGCTGAGAGACATGCGAAACGAAGGCCCCGCATGGTGTGGTGGTGAACGCGTTACTCCCCGGAAAGGACAATAGCGCGTTCGTTCCCACCATAGGCACCTGCTGTCCAGAGTTTTGCAAATATCTCAGCTTCGTTGAAAATTATTATTAGTATTAATTTTGCATCCTCACGCTGCCCACTTCATGGTTGACCATCGTCAGATTTTTTTGAAAAAAAAGTGAAATGGTGGATAAAGGGCAAAATTCGAGCGAATGAAATTGATAACAAGTAAAAATCCCATCTTTTAAGTGATATTAAAAAAAGTGATTAAAGCTACTTCTTGTTACTTTTAAACTAGTACTGTCATTCAGATCATAAATGAAGCTGTGCTAGCTGGGTTTTTTTGAAATGGGTTCTTATGAAATGTCAATACGAGGGTTTACTTATCACTTATATGACCATAGTTTACTTACTTACTTGGATAGTTGGACGGCCCAGCTTCACGAGTTGTGCGGACCCCATCACATTTGTCATTCGTTTCCTTCCTTCGCAATCTTCATCCACAGTGGTGACCTTATTCCAGCATGGTGGCGCTTGTGGGTTCCTACCGCGATCTACAAAACAAATGCGGCTGCTAGTACTACCCATTAACTTTGGTTACGAACACGTCCGCCCAACGTGTATTGTGTATGTGGCCTTCCAAGGGGAACACCTGTTCCTGTACAGCCCACTCTATAGTTCTTTTTCTCCATTTGTCGTCCGTTCCTCTCATCACGCGGCCGTTCCATCCGTGTGTCTCTATCGATGTATATCCTTCTAGATCCCGAGGATGTGACAGATTTCGAAGGTCAGAGCTTCGCATTCCGCGGATCTTTGGGTTCCTCGGTTGATCACTGGCTTCTTTGAAATGCCCGAATGCTACCCATCTTGCTCTCCCTTTTCTGTTCAATTCCTCCTCCATGTTGTTTTCTATGTTAATTGATCGCCCAAGTATATGTACGAGGTAGCCTCTGCAATCAGAGAGCTATCCAGTTCAATTTCCTCTGCTTACCACTGAGTAATCTGAGGTAGGAACCAACAATCTAGGAAGTCTTCATTTATACATGACGCTCTGCTAGGGTTTCCCAGTGAGATTCTCCCTTCCGAAGAGAATGCCGTAATCTGCCTTACAAAGAAATGTGAGTATCGAATATTAGCTTTTCATGTTGTGCTCTTCAAATCCTGTTCAGAAAAGTTACCAACGGCCTGTGTTCGCCGGTGTCGCACGGAAGCAGTACATACTGAGCCTCTCTGACTTTCCACATTTTTTCGTATACAGTAATGTTTCACATCTTTTGTTGCACGACGAGGTGTGGACATAGGTCAATGCTTTGAACTTCTTGTTTCATTTTCCAGAAAAGGCAAACTGAGTCACGGCGGTAGACTTCATATCTGTCTTCAATCGCTTGTGTAGAGTACAAGCTTACTAACCATTGGTACCTAAATATACATGGGTTTAGAAGTGTCAGATTTGGATTCTGGTTCGCTTTCTTAGTCATCGTCAAGGCCGTATCATGCACGTAAGTTGCTTATTTTCTTCTGATCATCTCAGTTCGTAGGTCATTCACAATGTTGAATTACGATCACTGTAGACACAAGCAAAGGCTTGGAATATGCTAGTAGCGCTGAATTTGAATGGTGCATCAGAAGCAAATTCCTTCTTTGTAGGAGTCGTTACCTTCAGACTGGTCTTTTACATACATTTCTTTTTATACGTGTTTTCTCGTTTGGCCAGTATTGGTTTCCTCTAGCCAAAAAATGGCAATATAAAAATGATGTCGTCAGGAAAGAATAACCTGTAACGGCTGATTTCTGTATCCAAGGAATGCAGTTCCAGTTTCAGATGAGATGAAGTCATCAGTTGCGCTTTAATTATTTTGGGTAGATTGTGTCGTCTCTATTGCATGTCAATACTTCGGCAATTGCGTTGGCTCGAATCACTCTTTCGTAAAACGTTTTATCAATCTCGTTTACGATGACTTGGGCAAATAGCTTGTGCACGTTGAACAACAAGCAATTTGTCTAACAGATGCTGTTTCTGCATTTGTTAGGTTTTTTGTGAGGTAACACGGTCTCGCTGATTTCCCAACAGTCGGAAACACCAAAATTTGAAAGGAGATGTGGGAAAAGCGAAGCCTCGTTTTATATTAGAGTTGGCAAAAAGTCTTCTCATGTTTGTATCTAATCTTCTCGCTACCAGATGTCGCACGATCCTATGCTGAATAAATATCGAATTTATTTGCTGAATTAAAAACTCGTGGATGATGATCTCCATTTTTTTTCACAGTATGCAGCAAGCATTTTTCCTGAAAGTCGCGTAGTGGCGATAGTGTAACTGGTGATATCCAACGGTCGTTGCAGAGATGCTCTTTCGTGTTTCTGCTGTATTGCTTAGTAACTGGATTATGCTCTGCTTAAGGTCTTTTTTTGCTTGTCTGTACAGATGAACAAACTTATGCTTGAATAATTTTTTTTCCTTTGCCACTGCAGATGCATAGTGTTTCAGAGTGAAAGGCCTTCACAGTCCCTGACAATCTTCACGCCCCCTTTCCTACGAAAAGGATAAAGAAATAATGGAAAATTCACGATATCGCAGAGCTATTGTTATGATAATTGTTATCAACAACGTTTTTGCGTAGTTGTTTCCATTCTTTGTATGAAGAGAGGTGAAAGGATGCCATGCACTTCTACGCTGTTGAAAACTCCTTTTCAGCCAAAAAAGTCACTGTAAACGTTATGGTACTCTTAGCAGCGAACTCTACCCAGCTGTGCCTTTCATATCGTAAATACCCCTCTCTTCAAATTTCCCAGCTTGGCACGTTAAAGTGAGGCGAAAAAGGCTGGTGTAGAACTCTAATCGACTTGCGGAAGATCATACTTTTTGAAAAATTACCTAGCCCTATTTCATTCTGATTTTTAAGCCGCCTCCAATAGTTTCTTATTTTTATGCCGTTGTAAGTGATTATGAAAAAGATATTCTGCAAGTGGTGCTTGTCTTTATTCTTCACAGATCCGCTGCGCTACGCTGCTTGTGATTATGCAGCAAATTTACGTTCATTCGTGAGAAACTGCCAAGTGGGCGTGATGATTCCTCCTCCTCTTGACTAAAGAAGCGAAGCGAATTCGGTGCATTCTTAAAACACTCTCACAAATAAATATAACCACAACGTTGCTGAGATATTTGCAAAACTCCGGACCACAAGTGTCTGCGGTGGGGAACGAACGCGCTATTACGCTTTGCGGGGTTAACGCGTTCACCACCATACCATGCGCGTCCTCCGTTTCGCTTGTCTCTCAGCTAGTTCTATCGGTCGGAGCCATCAGCAATCACCCGTCAACGGGATTGATCTGGGAAGCCCACATCGGCATTGAACCCCGTTAAGCCGAGGTTATAGGTGAAATCACAATGTTTAACTTCTTATTTTCTGCCTACTACTATTTTTTACGCAGGGTATTAAACGAAATACAACCACAACTTGCTGAGATATTTGCAAAACTCCGGACCCCAGGTGTCTGCAGTGGGGAACGAACGCGCTATTACCCTTACCGGGGGCTGACACGTTCACCACCACACCATGTCCTTCGTTTTCCTATCTCTCAGCGAGTTCTTTCGCTCACTCTCCTAAACGTTCATTATTCAGCAAGGTTGGCTTAAGTCACCCGGGAGCTGGACATTTCTGTGAAAGGCACAGCTAAGTGTAAATTTATACCACCACAGAACCCGACGAACTGCCTATTGCCAAATTGCGTTGCAATCGATAAAATTACGAGGCGTGGTACAGAAAGCGCAATGCCTTTATGCATTTTTTAACAAAAGGGGAGCATGATAATTTCATGATACGGTGTTTCTGTCTGGATTAAATTCCAATGGCCTTGGTGCTGAAACTCACTCGTCAGTCCACGCAGGGAAGCTTTAGCACGGCTCTCTCAGAACTTCAATGCGAATCGATCGACTTGCGTTCAAGGGAATTTAAAAGAAGACAAAACTCCCCAGTCAGGGAGCCGAAACCATACGCTAAAGGTTCGAAGACTTTCGTGGATGGTGGATGAGGGAAAATGAATCGGATGCAAAAAGTGCTGGGTTTCGCACAGTAGATGTGATAATAAAATAAAAGGATAAAGCCTCGGCGGTGATCAATCCCGGAGGGATGCGCCATGCATTCGACTTCATCAAGCATCGTTTGGATGTGATTGAATGCATATCTGGCCTTTACAATGATTAGCGGTGGCCTACCGATGTATCGAGCCAGTGTTGCTATCCTCCCAGACAAGTCTGGTGCCAATTTGCCGACCCCGGAGGGATGGAAGAGTTGCTGAGCCATGGGCGCGGGGGTCGATTCCACATGTGTGTTGCAGGGCGCCTCCGACCACTGCGCCACACGCGCCCAATGTGATCATAGATCATTTAAAACAGGAAGATAAAAAAAGCTGGTATTAAGCTTTTGAAAGTTGTTAATGTACAAAGCAAGGCTGCCCCCTAGTGCTTGTGATTTCATGACGGATTTTGTATCATCACAGTCGACGCCCTTTTTTAGTCGACGAAGATTAAACAAAGTGACATCTCGTTTATACGTGAAACTCCATTAAGCTCCGCTGCTTTGTTTGTTGCCTACTTGGTGTGATCCATTCCGTTAAACCCTCTTTGAAAATCGTGTACTCCAGTTGTTCTTTCCAGTTGTGTCTAGGGCGAGTCAAGTAGAAAGCAAATGAAAAATTGCACTAAAGCACGCAGGTTAATTAGGCAATAGGGAGCCGATTTCATGTAGGTCTTCTTTGATTGCTGTAATACGGCCCTAGTATTCTAGCCCTATATGAATTTGAATTTCTGCAGAAAAAAGTTGAAAGTATGGAAATCGTGCCGGTAAAGAATGGTGGTAGCTTTTTGGATGTTCGAACTAAAGAATTTCTGAGCCGAGAGCTGGCCGATTCTTAGCGAAAAAAAATAACATGGATAACTTTTTGGAAGCTGCGGGTAGCGCAGCTGAAGAGCTTACAATACACATGTGGCCGTTGGTTCGTTATCGCACTTCAAACGAATGAAGGCATCTGTCATTGCGGGTTGCGGATAAGATATTAGTCGCAGGCCAAAAGCGACTTTATCCTTTCCTGAAACGTCGATGGATATATGGTATCGACCCCCTGTTTCTGTTGGACCGATTTGACTGTTTACGAGGAGTTATTAAAGGATGCGTGCGTAAGTGTGATACCGTTAATATGGATTATATTCAGGGAACCTATTCTGTTAAACCTTGCAATGAAGTGACTGGGAAATATGCGAGAGATGGTTAGGAGACATCCCCAATTAGTAAGCTCCTCTTCTATTGTGGGAAAGACTGGCAAGCTACTCGTGCGTACAACCAGCCTTTTACGCACGTAGCACAGCTATATGTGGGTATCACACGCTAAACGCAGCAAGATAATTGAGCCTCACTCCCCTGACACTGAAAGAGCCCTCGATGAGGCAGCGTTTGGTAGGACGAGTACGGGGAGGCTGCTAAAATCTTAGCGCCATCCCAGGCTGCCTAAAGAGATTAACGTGACGATCATGATGCACGCACACTTGCGAGTTCTTGATAAAGTGTTTGATCCTGCAGGATAGAAAGGTAAGCTATGACGTCGTCGGACTCTAGTTCTCTTACTATTAGAGCAATGTATGCTTTCCTTTCCCGCACATCAACACGCTACTTCTGGTCTTTCACTGATTAGGAACTTTGCATTCTGGCAGGTAATGGCAGTCAGGTTTTTTGAGCTTTTTGAATAATGATCGGAGGAGGGTTTCCAAATGTTTGAATCTAATCCTGCACGTACCGTGTTTTCTTCACAAACGAGAGAACGCCTATCGAATTTCGGGAGGGAGAAGCTGTGGAAATATGATCCAATCTTTCTTAATCTCGTACGGAAGTAGGAGGACATGGCTGTTAAATAGATTACAGTAAAACTCGTAGATGATGTTATCCATTGCCTTTCTGGAAGTCATAACTGTTCTCTATGGGCATCTACGTGTGATCGTTTTTTTCCTCATCAGATCCTCATTAGAGGATTAAGTTCCAAGTAAACATTTTAGGTATGGATGGGTGATACCAATCCTTCCAAGTTTAGGCAGCCTTTTCCCTGCACGTCGTATCTAAGACTAGCGTATCGGAAAGGGGTTGGAGGGGTGGGAAGAAGAGCCCATTTATCTTATCATGTTTGGTTATTGATAGCCATACCTCAGCTTGTGATCTTTGGACGTGAGGGCAGGACGTACTAACAGGTAGCGTTCCATTCATTCTCAGGGGGAGAAGTGGAGGTTATTTGTTGGAAGCAACTCCTAACGTCTTCAATACCCTTCCCAGTCACTTGGTCGCAAACTTATCCCTGAAATGGCTTTTAGCATACAATCTGCATAAACACTAAGACACCTAAATGCACATACATGAATATGTTAACGTAAACACAAAAACGTATCCATAGAGTCGGCTCAGCAGAAACAGGGATTCCATCCCATAGATCCACGTGCATTTTAGGGAAGCACAAGGTCTTTTCTGCTCCGTTGCTGATTCCTTAATGAAGAAAATCCATGTTGATCCCACATTAAAAAACGCAACTATTGCGTGCAGAATCTACTGTGACAATGTACAAAAAGTTCGGATGCATAAGTTCAGATTCAAATTCTGTTCGAGTTCGATTCAAATGGATAGTGTTCAAGTTACTTCACAGTTGAGTAGCTAAGTTCTCAAAGGTGATGGTTAACAACTACAGAAACGGAGACGCTTTGGTGACTGTCACAATAAATTTATATAAATGTTATGACGCCAAATCTGCTGGGATATATGTCACACAGGTAAGAACTAGATACATCCAATGTGACGATCATTTTTTGCTCAAATTGTGTAAATAGTTATTTTGTTTTATTTTATTTGATCCGTCTTCAAGTCTACTGTGCCGATCCCAGCACTTCACTTCTCACATCCAGTTCGCTTCTTCGTATCCATCGTGCACCAAGGTCTTCCAACATTTACGCATGGCTTTGGTGGTTGCTGCTTGAGGAATTTTATTTAATGTTGAATGTCGTTGAGTGCTGGTCGAGTCGATTCTCCCTCGAGTCCCGAGATAGCTGAGCTGGAGCGTTACCAATTGATTGTAGAGAGTGATTTTTGCCAGACAAGTCCGGTACCAATTTCCCGATCCCGGAAGCATGAGAGACTTGGATGACCCGGAGCGCAATCGTACTCTATGATGACGGACATCGCTACCACTGTGCTATTCGTCCCGTGTAAATAATTACTACATTAAAAGCTAGTTGTAGTTCTCATAGATTGTGAGATTGTATGTGAAGATAGTAAATTGATAATTTCTGAGTGTATTCTCCTTAAAAGTGCAAATTGTAAAGGGTGAGGCCTGTGATAACTACAGAGCGTGTATGACATATTACTGGTATGAACTCTATTTGTAACACATGTGTGTTTCTGAATGCAATGTCTGCAATGTGTTCACGAAAGCTGTGCAACCCCCTTCGCTCTACATGCGGCAAGCACTTCTATGGACGTGATTCCCCATCCTGTCATGACAATCAAATTTCCTACGTTGCGTACGCGCACGTCGAGCAGATTTGCGAGAACATAGAAACCTTATCATTCAAAGCAGACGAGTAAACCTGTCCAATAAAAAAGTTTTTTTTGCTTGTCATCTATAGAATAAACTTTTTTTGCCTGTGCCAATTTAAAAAATTTGCGTCGCACAATCGAATAGTTATAAATTGCGGTGTAAAAACGTTCTACGCAGTAAAATAACAAACTGAAAATTGGAAATGAGTCGTATATGTCTCAAACTGGCCTGCTAGGAAACGATTGAGTCGTGTGAGATACGTGTCGTTACCATGTGTCAATAAAGCTAATGAAACCCATAATATTTAAAGAGCGAACTGTGTTCAGCAAGTCCTCCATCTCACTGATGTTGATAAATTGTTATCTAATTTGTAGAAAAGCAGCACTGAGGTGTTACATCGGTAGGTCAGCGTTAATTGTTGTATAGTCTAGATGTGTACCCAATGACGTTTAATGATGCTTGGTGAACTTGCTTGAATGCATGGAGCATCCTTCACGGATTGATCAATGCTGACAGCTTCATTCCCTTTCTTTATCTAAGATACGTGCGTTTTCAAAGGGAAAGGATAAAATGAATAAAAAACATAAAGCAGAACACCACACCGTAATCTGACTGTTTTCATGTTTTTCAATAACATGTGAGGACGTGCCAACTAGATGCAAAGTTGGCGTAATCAGATTTTATAGGTCAGTATTTTCATTAATGGGCACGCGGATAGCCTGCGGGGCATTCCCAGGTGGTCACTCACCGCCCGTATTCGCCTAATCGACCAGGATTTTGTGGATGTGAATCGAAAAGGGAATGACTATCGAATGGCTTTTTCTCACAGATTGGTGCTAACCTATGATATGGGCTTACTTGCTACTGTTCTTCCGGGCGAAAACATCGAGCGCATTCTCAGATTGGATGAATCAGTCAGGTGGGGGAATAACTCTTTGCTGCGAATCCCAGCAACAAGTAACAACATCAGAGAATGGTCACATACTACGTTGAAGAGATCAACCATTGATGTGGCATGCATGTTACATTCAAAGCACATTCATAGTACTTCTTTAATACACGGAAATGCAGTTTATTTCGACTAATGATAACCTCTTATTTCTGTTTCTATTTAAATTTTGTCGAAGTTCACCTAGCAATATAATTGCCATTTCACTGTATCCTGATAACATACAAATACTACGATAACATACAAGTACTATGATTGGTTGACAAAGCTCTTGAAATGCGCATGAAATTAGGAAGAAGAAAGACAACCTAAAACTACAAAAAAAGCACTTTAGAATAAAAACTGGTACAGAAAAAACTCAGATCGTGCGATATGTTCAGTGATTAGTTAAAACCACGGTGATTATTTCTACTCAGAAGCGCTCTGTGGACAATGTCTTTCCAAGGCTTCATGTGTTAGATGTACAGAAAAGCTAGAATTTAACAGAAAACTTTAAATTGAGCAAGGCTTTGTTACGATATGTGGTTAAAACATACAAATATGACAGCAGCCATTTCTTGTTTAACGATGATTCTATTTTTCTGTTTTAGTAAGCCTCCACTCATTGCTCCAGTTAAGTGCTACTTCAGAAGAACGTCAAATCAGTAGTAAGGAAACTGGATAAAACGAAATATGCACAGAATTGTTGTTGAATTCTTGAGTATAACCTAAGCACTCTTCAAAACGTTCACAAAGTATATCGGGTAGAATAGTTGTAGGAACGAATGCAGTCTTAGATACTCTACTGAATTTTGCTGCACTTCCCAAACCTAATTTTGCATACCAACAATATCCAATACCTTGGAGAGACATCCAAAAGTTGTCGACGTTTTTAGTCAACCTTTTCACGTTATTTCCACTTCATGAATAGATAGTGTGATTGCGAGAAATAGAAAATCACTAAGGTCTTAAATATACATCAAATTGGAAGTAAGTTTTCTATGAACTATGTGAACTGAACTACGAACTGTCAGCACATTTAGTACCTAAGCAGCACTGCATTCAAAGTTTACCAGAATAACGTCAAGTTGACATTCAATGTAAATTTCTGCTTTGGCCAGAATTGCACACGAACATGTCCGAGTGAATAGGAACGACAGCACCATTGAGATCAGTGGGATGTAAGGCGATCGACGAGCACTTCATTCGCATTTCATCGGCTTCTTCTCGGTGAATGCCTCCCTTTGCTCAGCATTCGCCGAGAGCACAGAACAGTCCTCTATCGCACGCAGCAGATACCTGTGCACTCCTCCTAGAAACGAATGCATTATGAAAGATTTCGCAATATTGCCATAACAAGTCCTGGAGAAAGAGAAAAAAATTCAAAAAATTGGCAAATCGAATTAGTAGTTTAAAGGTATGATTGGCTTCCAAGCGCCACAGATGCGCGTACGAGGTACTTCTGAGCACAGACTAATCCTCTAGTTATGGATCACTCTATTGTAAAAAGTTACCATGTCCAATAAACAGATCTGAATGTTGAATGGACAAAAAACACTAGTGTTGAAAATATTAGGAAAAAAATTCCACCAAATTCTTCCACGCAATGGATGGTGCTCCTTCTTCGACAACTGTCGATAGTAATGCAAGAGCACTTGAGCAGTTAAGAACTTGACGAACGATGGAGTAAAAAAGGCAAAAACAATCGGTCTAAAGGCACACACAACTTTCCTAAAATTTAATTTTCGTTTCAAACTCGTTTGTCTGAAGAAAACCAGATTTAAAAAAAAAAAAAAGGAAAAAGAAAAAGAAGGGCCCAATGTCGTAAACATTTCAATCGAAAAGCCGGGAAATGCAAATGTTAACGATGACATCTCAACTTGCTTGACAAGAATCCTGATTGTCCTATGGCTTTCCACTGGTTGCAATTTGACTCTCCTTAGGAAGGAAATACGAAAAATGAGCGGTTCATGAGCGCCAGGAAATCAGGAATTGATCACAATAAAGTTGTATCTTTTTGATAAAAGTTTCTAAATTGTGTCGGACTTTATTTAAAATAATTAACTTTGCCATGGATTGAGATCTGATTGTATAAAATTTAAAGGGAGAACTATTTTCGACCACTGCATGAGTTAACCTCCCATCGTCTACCGTATGCTTACAATTCTTCTCTCTTCCCAACAATACCACGTGAATTACATTACCTTTGAACTTTTTAAAATGGTGGACACGCCGAAATTGCGTTAGCAACCCAAAAATTAAACCTGCCGAAGAAATTCTACCGATGCAGGTCTTTTTAGGAGTGAAATTAAAAAGGAAAAAAGGCGTCACAATCCCAGAATCCATTTTTGTACCTGCACCACGCTGTATCACTGTTACAGTAACTGGCTTTCTCATAAGTTACTTCATCAAGGACATATTCATCGTGACTTGGTCATTCCGATTAATGAAATTGACAAGAAATTTCTAAGAAAAAGACAATTTTCTCAGAATTTTAGCGGTTCACCGCCTCTATGTGGCAATGAGCTGTTCCTACTGTTAAACTACAATACACACCAGAGGCATCATTCCTCACCAACTAACTTAACAGAGTTCTCAACAAAGAATTGAGAGGATCAAGAGTAATCACCTACGAATAAGCCTGTGATACGACAGTATATACTGGGCTCTCTTCAGGAGTTCTCCACTCGCCATTAAAAAAATAAATGGAGCGCATCATAAGAAAAATAGATGTCCACCACATGCTTTGAGAGGAGCGCAGATCGCAGCTCAACGAATGGAAATTTCACAGACGCCCACAAATTCTACTCGATGACTAACGGAATTTCAGACATCACCGCTATCTGGTTAATGATTAGAACAACATATAACATATATTCTTAACACGACCCAGTGATTGCTTTAACATTTCAGAAATATGTTCACCTTGACTATCGACGAAATGGTGGTATGTTAGGTTACCAACAATTCCTACAGTTCGAATGAGACAAGGGAAAAGGTGCCGTTGGCCAAACACCAAAGCTACTGAAAACATAGCTCATCAATAATAGTTAGTAGATACTGAATATTAACACTGACGACTAAATCGATTCCTACCTGATAACTGTAGTGTTTGCAAAAGAGCGGTCACGAGTAACAAGACTGCAATTTCGGATCGATTTCCTCGTTGTGAAAGAATACTTCTGCAATGAAATAAGTTGACACCTTATTTGTAACAAACATTTTGCCAAATTTTCTACCCGCTTGTAGTAGTTGGAGGGTTGGAGGGAGGGTGGAAGGAATGAAAGGGAGGGAAGAGGGAAGATGGGGTGGATATTCCTAGCAGTAGTCTTGCGATGTACAGCGTGTGATTAATTTCTCTATGCTCTTCCAAGTTGAGAAATAATTTGACATTTCCAAAAAAAAAGCTCATCTAAGGGCAAGCCATTTCTAGAAATTATCGGTGCCAAAATCTCCCTCTGATTCGTAACGGCCAGCAACTGCCTGTGGTGACGAGCAGGGAACTCTGCAGCTAAGCTCCCTCAGAACTCCAACAGAACAAGTTGCCCGATCAGCTGGTTATCATTTCAAATGGAAGGTGCTCTGCGACATGTAGGATTCAGCTTGAAGATGGACCATTTAAGCTCCAAATTAGTAGCAATCTACATTAACAAGCAGAAAAAGAAACAACGTCAACAAAATGTTGAATCGTAGCGTAGAATAAGGAATACCAGCGTAAATTTTTTTGACTTGAAGTGAAAATGCATTACATGCCCCCTGTTTCATCGACATCAGGTGGTACAAACTCCGAAGATTTCGTGAGCCATTGTACTCTACAAAAAAGCAACATTATAGATTACCACTATTCTTTTTTATTTATTTTATTTGACCCGTCTTCACGTCTACTGTGCGGATCCCAGCACTTCTCATATTCGATTCGTTCCCTCGCATCCATTATCCACGAAGAGTTTCCAATTTTTACGTGTGGCTTCGTTTGCTGCTTGAGGATTTCCATTTCATCTTGAATGTTTAAATGTAGAATGCTGATCGAGCTTCTCCCTGTAGTCCTGAGATCGCCGGGCAGGAGCGTTCTCAACTGGATTATAGAGAGTGATTTTTTTCCCAGAGAAGTCCGGTACCACTCTTCTTGGTGAATGATAAGCGGCGTTTAGAAGAAAATCTCATTGCAGATGTTGTAGAACATTCCAACGAGTACTATTCGGTGTTTAGATGCAGAATGCAATAAATACACAATTCCAAGAAATATGCAGGAAGCTTGATTGATTTTGTGAGAAACCAAGAAGTGTGTAAATGTATAATATTGCGGAATTCTTCCTAAGGACAAAAATACTTAAAAAGATACAGTAATTTGGCAGACACTTTGCTAAGTAACTGCCAAACCTCAAATGACTAGAATGGTCTATATTTATAAATGCGTGGGCTTAAACAAGCTCTCGCAGACAATATATTATTACTGCCGTTATTGCTCTTGACCATTAATTATCACCATTATTAATTTCCACTGCTGTGTTTATTATTACAAGTGAATGTACCTCGATCCAGTTGACAGCAATAGTCGCATGTCTGCAAATGTAAGAACTTATAAGAGCCGACATTTACGACACTCTGCATGTACATATTTCACCGTATTTATATATCTGATCTTACCTCTCAAGCGGTTTATTTCACCTACAATTAGTCATTACTTCCTTGCTATGTTCCGTAGAGAACACCAACTTAAGCGTTGATCTCTTGGTCTTAGGAAAACAACTCTTCAAATTGCGACATGGATCATATTTCAGCGAACGTTATTAATCCCTCGATTAGACTTCGTTTGTTTTGTGGTAATTCAGTCTAACAACCATAGCCTGGAGATTCGTTATAAGTGATGCGTAGAGTGGATATGACTGCCGAACTGCGATATAAAACGTGAAGGTCATCTCTGAAGTAGGTCTCTAAGCTAATTTGTTCAAAAAAATCCATACGGAAACTCAGCTCTAAGCAAGTCTATGGATAGCAAACCATGCTTACCTTCTCGCCAAAAAACGGCGAAAGCTACGGGCTTCGTCTGCAATGAGTGTAGCCCTGCTCTTCAAACTAACATGGGCCACTGGGTACGGCTGAAGCACAACAGGGAAGAATGGAGACTTTACTGGTGCGTAATCAGGATAAATCCGATAACTACAGTGAATACAGGTAGTAGGTAATAACTGATTACTATTAGTTAGCTGAACGTTAGAACTTCTCAAATGTTTGGTCCTGACCACAATACTCTGTCAACTTTGTGTTTCTGATAATATAAATCTTTCTAAGAACTCTTAAGAAGTAGAAGCGCTTTCCAGACAAACGATTGTTTGCTTAAAAAATGAAAGGGGCAATTTGTGAATGACAGACCTAAAGAGAATGCCGAACGAAATAAGACATGCGCCGTAGATTCTTGCGATGAATGCACCTTCGTCAGAGTTCACTTCAAGACCGTAGTCTAAACGAAGTGCTAACGTTGGAGTGATGATGCCCCCTAAAAATCAAGCAAATTTCGCGCAGATGACGGATTCGTTCTTGTCCATACAGATTTTCTAAGCAATAGAAGCTCGAGTTTGGAATAAAAAAATGGTGTTGTTGCCATTTCCTTTTCTGTACCGTACCACAAAGGCAAAATATCATGCACAACGGAACGTGGAACTAAATTTGGCCTGGTTATTAAAAAAAACTGACCATGATTCCAAACATATATAAATACAAAGTAGTTAACGTGTTCCAGTAGAGCAATCCTCTTGGCAATCTGACGTACAGATTCTCGTTGATGCCAAGGAGTTGGCTAATCTTGAAGAAGCTTAGATTTATTATGGTTGTACACGAGACTTAAGGAACATGAACATTGTCTTGTCACAGTTAAGCCCAATCCTACAAAAAAATTATAAACCACGACTTCCCATCTATTCTAATGAAAACTTTTAGCGCACCCACACTGATTTCTATTAAATTAACTGTGGTTGCAAATTCAGAAAAATTCCTTCAAAAATTCTCTCACCTTCGATTTGTAGATTTCACCATTATCCCTCGCCAACTCGCCAACACCGAGCAGTTTACGCGTCTTCAGTCGACTTTGAAGATCACTTGCCGATTGCTTCCTATTAACCACAGTTTGCTCATCAATCATTTCCTCAAAGTAGCTAAGCTGAAGTGATTTTGAGATCTCCACTGGGCTAGCGCATTTCAAACTTCAACAATGAGTGATTTGCAAAACAGGTAAAGTACGACTGGCCACAATGCTGTAATGCATAACCAGACAACAACCTACAGTGCGTACTCTTGACTGAACAACATTGTAAATGGTGGAATTAATCGGTCCATAAGTCTAAGAAAAGTGTAAGATTTAGTTGAGCGCCGTATGAAACATGGCAGATGCAACAGGAGGAAAGCCATCTCGTAACTTTGTGGCTAACAGATAGATTTCATTAACAGAAATTCAATCGACACTTAGATGAGAAACGACACAGTGGACAATTTCATTATGGCTCGTTCCGCGAAATGAACACCAATCATACCCCAGCATTAATTATTCATTAAGGGACTATAACATATGGATAACACTCATCGAATGTGGAAAACATTGTAGGGCATCAGAGAGAATAAATCGAATAAAACCCACACACGTCGTTCGCAGCCGTGATAGGTGACTTCTTCGTACGTTCAAGTCAAACAGTGATTATATATCATAATTTGCCGTGTTTGGCATGCATTTCAGTCTAACATCGATTACACGACCTTGTAATTTTCGAGATGGAGTGTATTCAATGAACACATTAACTTCACCATAGCCATAAAACCTAGTAATATAGAAGCGCATACAACAGCTCATTATTAAAGCATTGCTATCGTAAAGCAGATGGATTCCATTATTTGACCTGTTTTCCACGCTTATTTCCACATAGTACACTACATGAATTGTAATTTGGTGGGAAAAACTAGAAAAGTTGAGGCGTCTACGGATAAAAGTAGAAGTTTCAAAGTTTCTCTGACACAATAAATTTGAGCTCGCAAGAGTTTCGAAGCACCGAATCCGTGAATAGACGCATACAAGAGTCAAACTGTACGACTGAATGACTGCATGACTCGATGACTTTCAATAAAGTGAGCACAAATGAACTTCACTGTGCAAAAGCTGTTTTCGCATTCAGAAACAGCCCAAAGATCAGTAAATAGTAGAGATGCACTTGATTTAGAAGTACAAGGAAAACAGCATTTATGCATAAAGGAGACGTGATGCTAGGATAGGAGTGGTCGTGCAACAACGCATGCAATGGTCGCTGGTTTGGCCACACCCCGGCCCACAAAGTCTACCCACAAGCCGGGGTAGTGAAATTGGTATCGTGCTTGTTTCATAAAAGTCCCTTCCATCCAAAAAGGGTGGAAATTGACTTGATGAAGAGGTGGAAACGCTTCAGCAAAGGCTATCCCTCAATTCAGAAGACATTGAACTCCGCTAACATTTAACGACATTTGTACACCAAGAGTTTCGTGTACGACAGATGCGAAATAAGGAAATGAATGAAATAAGTGTTGAGACTCGCAGGACATCTACGTTAGATCATGTAAAAAAAATAATTAACAGTTAACGTCTGATGTGCACTGAATCCGATGCACGTTGTAAGAAGATGATGCCTTCTTCTAAATCTAACTCAAAATACCTCAACTCACGATGAACTTCATTGCTGAAAACAAAAAACTCTGGAACATAGAGACCTCGAACTGGAAGATAGAAGTTCTTTTATATTACCATGATGAAACAGATTAAATTTTGCCTTCACGGAGCTCACGAAACCTTCCTTTTCTACTCCTTTTTTGCGCCGAGTCTTGTGTTTCGAACACAAAAAACGCTTGAAGAATGCGATTTCTGTCAGCGGAACCACTGTGGTATTTGGCAATGCATCGTTAATGTTTGCAACTGCCGCGCACTCGCTGGAAATTTCAAAAACGCAAGTTTCATTTCCGTTTTCTTCCCAAAATTTTAGTTCTAAAGGTGCTTAAACAAAGAAAACATACGAACCATCAAGGAGACAGGAAAGATTATCTCCCTATAAATCAGCAAAGTTCCTAATTCCATGATTACTCTACTCGTCGAGATCGCTGTGTGGTAACATGTATACTTAAACTACAACAAATAAAACTGAGCGACATGTAATCACACTGTTTCAGAATTCATTCAAAAAGTTAAGCGCCAAACGGAGATTGAAAAGAAAAGGATGAGTGAGCGTGACCTTTTAGCTGCTAGAAAATTGACAATGAAGAGACCAACTAGAGGAAAATGTGGTTTCTATAAGTCAGACGGATCCTTCAAAAAAAAACGAAAAAGAAAAAAAACGACAACAGTGGTGGTTTCCGGGGGTGAAGAAGGCAAGAAGGGCTTGGTTCAAACAGTACCGAATCAAGCAATCAATGTAAATTCGCTCCATTTTTTATGCTCATGGGGGGCCGACCGTGTAATTCACCCCCCCCACGCAGTTGCCGCATTCGCCGCCTGTCGCCGCCTCCATGATAACGCGCCGGCATCTGCCTGCGGGAGAATATCGAGTGCGCCTGCCATTAATTACTGCTCATTCACACAAAGCTGGATGCACAGGTCAGTACCTAAGTACCAGTACGACTACCATGGTGACGTGTAGAAAGTTACTAACTAACTCCAATATCGAACACATCCCTACCAGGATTAGCCGCTTATCGTGCCATGTTGTGAAGATGACTCTAGTCCAAGTTGAATGTGTAATAGTCGACAAAAGAATAAAGCGTTTGATACATCCCCGTGGGATGCGCCATCTATTGAATTCCATTAAGCCTCGCACTGGTAATGCATATTTGCGCTATACAATGAGTTACGCAGACATATCGATATATCAAGGAAGTGTTGTTATATTTATTTATATGATCTTATAAACTCCTCTTCCTCCATTCTTAAACATCCAAATAAAGCTCTCGGAAAGTGGCTATATAACAAAATGGAGTAGCCAAGTAGTAAGAACATATTCGTCCACTACCTCTCCTCTCATCCTTCACACATGAAAAAAAGCACTTATCAAAAACATTTACCGTACAGCTAAAAATGTGTGCACAGGAGAAGAGGAAAGGAAGGAATCGCAAAAACCTGGCACGAAAAATTGCCATTTGCAATGGCTACGACATAGAAGCAGCCACTCTGGTTAGACAAAAACGTAGGGTAGTTCCTCAAAATGATGTTTCGGACGTAAGTAAGATCCCTATTAAGCTACCCTTCATATCAAGTGAAATAAGTTACACCATTAAGAGATGCTTAAGAAAAAGTGGTCTTGAAAAAATATATAACGATTATTGACAACCCACCCAATGCCCTACGCCGTCAGTTAGTTCGCAACCGTCTCTGTGATCGTTTGTGCAGCTCAGAAAACTGTACGATCTGCCCCTACGGGAGAGACGGGGGATTGCATGAGTTTAGGTATAATATACTAGATCTCATGTAACGCATACGGTGAGGAATATATTGGGAAACGGGTAGACCACTTTGTGTCCGCATAAAAGAGCATCTAGATGAGAAAGTTAAAATTCGTCAAAACACTCCTCTAGGTACGCATAGGGCACAAAAACACAACGGCGATGATTTTGAAGTGACAGTACGGGTCCCTAGCGCAGGAGTCGAAAACATCAACACGCAAAACTCTTGAAGCGTTTTGGATAAATTTCAAAAATCCAAAGATGAACCGGAAAGACGAATGCCTCACTATCACACGTGACCTGGCGCCCTATTTCAAAATGATATTTTGACCACGGGGTGTGTCGTGCTCGCGACCCCACGTGAACAACGCGTGGGCCAGTCCCACTCGTTACATCACGGTGAGTAACCTTTCAGTTTGTCCGTAGCATCCCTAACCCACCATCTATTCAAAACTTTGATCTTCATTAACACTTTAACCTTTTCCACCGAATAATTAAAGTATTCTAATATAAAATACGTCCAGGCCCTGAGGAAGGCGAAATCGCCGAGACGTAAGGCATCGACCAACAACACCACCACCACCACCACCAACAACAACAACAACAACAACAACAACAACAACAACAACAACAACGACAACGACAACGAGGACTTATACCAACCTCGCATCAGCTAAAGAAGATTAGTTTATAAGGTCATATTAATAAATATATCAACTATTTATGCCGAGGTTTATAGAAAGTCGGTCTTTTGAGTTATTAAATGTTGTTAGTCCTCCCACACAAGTCTGTTGCAAGTCTGCCGACCCCGCAGAAACGGAATGCTAAGTTTATTCAGGGCACAGTATTGAACCAAACACCTTAAATGTATCTCAGGTCACCTCCAGCCATTGCGCTAAAGGAGTCCCAGGACTTGTCATGACAACTTTTATTGTCTCGAGGTACCAAACTCTCACAGCAGACATCTGCATTGACCATTACTTACGAATACATTCCAGAAGAATGCAATCTTAAAACGGCGCCTATCTGTTGCTTTAGACAAGATCACATATTAAAACCCGGTCACTTCATAACTATTTTTATGAATGGAAGTATTCGACGAATAAACCACTTGAGAAAGTAATTTAGACATATGATCACAGCTAAAAATCCAAAAGATGAATTATTAAGGAAGGTCTAATTCATGTTCAGTGTTCCAGTTGTTTTTACATGCGCAATAATCCACTTTTTGTAGGAAAGTCCTAGCAATGAAACAAATAGAGGAAGTCGTTTGGAGGCAAATTAATCCAAACATTTAGCAGAAAGTGCCGGAAGTAACTTGCTCTTTTCGTAACGCATTAGTCGACATGAAAAATGAAGCTCACACGGAAATACTCAACATAGCTTCAAAAGCGAAAAAAAAAAAAATCAAAACTTGTATTGTCTTATTGGCACAGCATCGAAATAGTATGAAAAGACGGAGAATCTGCTTTTAACAGGTATTCGCAATACGTAGTTGGAGAGTTATAACACATCTACATTTACAGTAGGCCAATCCTAAAAAGCGGTGATAGGACGAGAGTTGTAGAGCGATTAAGTTTGTTAACATAAAGATCCTACAAACAACATAGGAGCCTAGTGGAACCACTTCCAGCATCTTATCATGCCCTTCGTCGACTCCGAATTAACATTCAACGGCAGAGGAAATGAACTCGATTGTGTAAACACTGAGCGATCAAGTCGTGAGCTCTCCAGTATAGGAAAATTGCCAGCCACAATTTCCGTTCCGATTCGGTAGTACTATCGCTCATATGATATGGTGAGGATCCTCAGAAAATGACACTTCCTTTCGTTCTTAACTTCCTCTCGATGTCATCGTCGCATTCATGGACAACAACATCGAGACAAAAATGATGCTTTTAAAGTGCTCAAGTGAAGAAAAGAACTGTTATGGCTACTTGCAAATAGAACCATAAAACGTTATTACGCAAATTTTACAATAAACTTCATGAAGTTGATGAGAAAAGAAACTAAGTAAGGCCTTACCTGTCATCGCAAAGATGAGACTTTGTGCGAATATGTTGACCTCCTTCCATAGTTCGCTCGCTATCACAATGTGCAACGTTTGCTGAACACAGTTTTGTATAGAAAATTCGAAATGGATCTAATAGAGTAGAAAAACTGATGACGAATAAGTAGCCTTAGGAAAAAAATAAAAACGTGGGAAAGCGTTTGAGAAAACGAAATAATCTTGTTGCCTTTAAAGCTTAAATGCGAGGAGATTCTATTCAAGTCGGAAGTCCGCAGCGAAAGTGTAACTTTTTCGATCTTTTGACTTTCTTTACTTCCTTTCGTAACTTTCGAATACTTTTTGACTAGAAGATGTGAATTCGACTGAAATATGCACATCACGAGTAAAAGCATCGTTTGTCAACGTCATCGGGAACGCTAACGATTTAAGCTGCATGTCGCATAGCCGTCATCAACTGGTGATGATGAAAGGAGGCGGATAAGTACGAAAAAAGACGGCGTTCCACGATGGAAAATGAGCGGTGCTGCTGCTCTCCGCTCATCGTCCGACTCAACATGTTGGTCGTGGGTCGAAACTGATAAGATTTCACGAAATACAGAGCATCTGTAGCAGCATTTAACTCACTGGACAGATTAAATTAATGCTTTAGTTCGCCGCATATACTGCGAGAAATCCGGCAAATAGCATTTGCAACAGAACGTCAGGTTTTTTTCATGAGAAAATTCATGGAAAAATGGTAGTGCATGGGTCATATCAAATGTGAATTCCCGTCAATTTGGCTCTCCCAACTGATCAGCGGGCGAGTTAACAGCTTGTCAAGTACTACTTCGTCCAACAGAATCACGTCGTTAGTCAGAAGTCAGTGATAATCACCCACATGGAACTCCATGCATGCATCAAATCAGGAAAACCATCAACAAAAAAGCAAAAAATATGTCACAATATCCTGATGACTTCTTTAGAATGGCAAATGACTGACCCTAAATAATCGATAACAATGGGAAGCGGCTTTGCATTACTTATGGAGAGAGAACACTAATGCTGTTCATTGGCAATAAAAACATTACCTAATGAAGTCTATCGAAAATCAGCAACTGAAAGTACGTACTGGATACGAACTATATACTGAGTAGATGCTAAATGCACGTTGAATAGACAACTGAGGTGGTTGGAAAGCTATCGCGACCTTTTCACCATATCTGAGTAAAATCAAAACTGATGAAAACCCGAACATTTGTGGCACTGATGTTCATTCAACAACTCGAATAAACAGTGGCGAACACCATCCTTTGTCAAATCCCAAGTGGATTCTATAACAGAAATATGGAGCCCCAATTAAGCCAAACAATAAAATTACACTAACGACAAATACGAAAAAAGAACGCAATGCTGCTTGACCTGCGGCTTTAGTTAGGAACGATGCAGTACAGAATTTCTTCACGAGATAGAGAAACGAAGAAAGGAATCTGGTGCACTTTGTGGTCTTTTGTCAAAGATTTTCCAGGAATGCAAACAATGTGAGCTAGAAGTGAAATGAATTTAAATAAAGGCAAACACATATAGTGCCTTTTTCAAAACTCGACGAAAAGCTAAAAAAGTATAAAAGCGGTTTCCTTGACTATTTGATTTACTTATTACAAACAATACAGACGTATACGTAAATTTTACAACTACGACTAAGAAAGAGCCAAAATATGCTTTCATTACCACAAGCTTAAAAACGAGGGCTAATTGCATTTGGAGGCACAGATAGTTGAGAAAGCCTAGAGATATGTCATGCATCTAAAAGATGAACAGCTCTTAATGAAAAGATTCCAATCACTTGAAAGCTTTATGCATAGAAATCGCGTAGAAAATTTTGATGAAGAAACCTTAATTTGCCGAGTGTTGCGTGAATGCGACTTCCGGCGTTTATATTTACTATGAATGGCGAATTGTATAGAGTTTGTTGTTCGAATGCAATGCAATTCCGAATAAAATTGTCGCTAGGAGCGCTCACGCAGTATTAAGCAGAAATAATGACGTGATTGAGGCAGTGTTTGCTAGCCACACGAATGCATTGACGATTGTGGGCCGGCTAGGCGGCCGACATGCGTCCGCAAGTTGCGTTCGGCATCGACGTCGAGCGGCCGCCAAGATGTTACGCCCCGTCATTCCGACGAGTCCGTGTGCGAACCGCATCCGAACGCTCTACCGTAGTTAGCCAACCTGAAGCTACTTCCTGTCATTCGCCTCAACGCGAGACGCATTGGAAACACAAGTGATTAGATAGTAATATGTCAAAATCTCATCATTAACATAAGACGAGGATGTAGTATATCATTGGTGAGAGATTACTTCTGAGTAATGGAACACATTTGTCAAAAGATTTCACTTATTCGACATTGCCTCAAGTTAATTGACTAGCGTGGGAAGCGGGATGTTTAGAGCTTCCACGGAATAATATATGCATAGTCGCTGGATAGAGCTCACTACAAGTCAACAAATTCTCCTATTACTCCATGATCGGGGGAACTTGCCACCCGACTTGCCTGGAATCTATCGCCGACCAGAAAAGTCTGCCACCTAGCCGCAGCGTAACATTTTTTGCCATGTTGACGAATTCCACGAGAAAACATACTTGGCATGTACTATGTGAAACAATCGCAAATTGATAAGTTGGCTTTGGTCGGCCATTATAAGTACATTTCTAACTACATTATTAATGCAATCGTTATGATGCTGAGATATTTGCAAAACTTGGACGCCAGGCCATATCAAAGCACGATTATAGTTTCCGGGGGTCACGTGTTACGTACGGCACCACAGGGGCCTTCCTCTCAGACCTCTCCCATGTTTTGCCAATATTTCAGCATCATAGTGGTTGCATTTCACACATAACCTGCCTTGAAAAGTAATAATATGCAGCAGATAAAAAGTCTACATAGGTAGTACTTTTTTTTATGACAAAAAGCTAGACGTCAGAGTATAAAGGCAATGGGACTGGGAAATTTACGACAATAAAATGCATTAGTCGATGCATATGTCCAAAAATTCAAATTGATCGAATATGAATTAGCATAATCTATAGACGACCACTAGTACTCATGTTAAGGCAACTGTCTAGTCCAACATCTAGAGGTTCACAGTAGCACCAAAGACACTCTTCTACAAGCAGCCGAACTTACAGATTGCACCAGCAAGCAGTCTGAACAGCAAAATAAAAGCCGCTTGATTAACACTCCGAATTAAGATGGATAGGTTTACAATACGACTGTTTTTTATTCTTTTATGTGGTGCACAGTACAGAAGTAATGATACCGATATTCGTGAGCACAGCACTGATTCGAACCTCCTCCCCAGGCTCATTAAGCCTCTCATCCCTCTAAGGTCGGGGGACTTGTCAGGTAAAAAAATCACTATCTGCAGTCCAATTGGGAACGCTCCTGCTCGGCTACCGAAGAATCGACTCGACTAACATTCTACATTGAAGATGAAATGAAAATCCCCAAGCAGCAGCCGAAGCCACACGCAAACGTTGGAAGAGAGGACGAATCGAATATGAGAAGTGTTGGCACCTGCACAGTAGACGTGAATACGGGTCATATAAAATAAAAAACAAAAAGGGTTTACGACTGAACGACATGTCGACATTTAGTGAGGAAGGTGAGCGCAAAACGTTTAGTGCCGGTTTGCTTCAAGATAGCTGTCAATAGGGCAAAATTTATAGTTTTGAATTTCCCAAGGAACTGCGGCAGTCGCTTTCCCTTCAGTTTCCGAAGCACAAGTCTGGACAAAGATGAAAGTGCAAGTAAATTTTTAGGACTTCAAAAAGGTAGTTTTGCCGTTACTGAGTAAAAAATGTCATCGTGTGAACAAAAATGTGCAAGTTTTGGTGATTTTAAATCAATTAGTTAAGTCTACCATGAGCTGAGATCAACTCGTTTTAAGTTCAGAGGCGCAAAGAGGATTGGATATATTTCTCATTACTAAAAATGGTATCGAAATCAATGAAATTATGTTACTACAGAACTTGATGAATGAGAAGAGCATTCAAGGGAACGGCAGAAGACCGGAGGATGACAAAATCGAGGCCATTTTTGGAAACATCTCCGACAGAGCAGATCAGGACCCTGAAACGGCGACAGTGGAGCTTGTAGGTTAACACCGTGACGACTTACACCTGTACATATTATAATGCCTTTGTGGGACTGGCTGCTGAGAGTTTTCTTTCCGCTTCTTTTAGCAACTTGAAATATTTTCCTGCACTTTTCTTTACCAGTTGGTAGCTTGCGAAGCAGATGTTGTATTGGACGTTGATTGATGAAAGCTCTACTCTGCACTTAAAAACCTATAAAAAAACTCTTTCCCGAGAGCTTTTCATTCAGAAAACGGGTAGTGATGTTCGATCATTACGAGCACGACGCTGTGTCGACCCCGTCCTGGGCTCACCAAGCCTCTTATCCTTCTGCGGTCGAGAAATTGTTACCAGAATTATATCTGGATAGTTCAGTCTCTGCAATCCAAGTGGACATGCTCAAGCACGGCCAGCACAGGACTCCAAGGAAAAGTGACTAGGTCAGTATTAAAGGACATTCGAAACGACAAACGAACGACATAAAGAAGGCGACGATCCTTAAGCAACAGCCGAAGCTAGACGCAAGAGGTTGGAAGACCTTTGTGGGCAATGGATGCAAGAAAACGAATCAAAAGAAAAACTGTTGCGATCTGTGTGCAGTATGCATAATATTTATGGTAGGTTTTTTTTGGTCCTCAGTACAATAAATTGCCCAATATATTTTACGATATTTTTATTCATTTAGCACTCTCGCGACGACTCCCAATGTCGAGCTTGTTGCGCAGTGGACGGTGAGTGATTCTCAGCCTTTATTGACTTGCCAGTTTTTTTCAAAATTAAGCAATAATTCCTCGATGAATAGAGGGCCTCGCCGGTGCAAGCATTAACGGATTGTAGAGATGAGTTTGCACTATCGCTCCATGGATGTGAATGATATTTACAGTGCTAATCTACTATACTTTACTATCGTCCATTATAGAAACACATTGCTGTCAGCACTTGGAAGTATTTTGCAGCTTATGCGTCTCTATTTCAATGTATTTCATATCTGCACATTCTAAACGATAACTATCGTTCACTATAGGAATTAGAGTTGAAATGGTAGCCGATTAGCTCCAAAATTTCTAGTTAGTGAACTCGGAGAAAGTTTCTTGCAGATTTCTAAGTGCAGAATAGAGCTTTCATCAATCAATGTCCAATACAACATTTGTTGTGCAAGCTATCAATTGATAAAGAAAAGTGCACGAAAATATCTTAACTTGCTAAGAGAAACGGAAAGGAAAGTTTTTCAGCAGCCAGTCCCACGAAGGCACTATGATACCTTCGTTGCTCATAGAAAAAAATTGTTTACGAAAAAGCTAGTTACTCTGATAGTGGAGTTTTTGGGATCTATAGCTAACACTGGTTAAATATAATACAACCATGAATGCTTTAGAAAATGTTACTAAACCTGTTTAAGAGAGTTCGAGGAGTTCTCACGTCATTTGCGTACTGTAATAAAAATAGTGTAATGCTCAGCACGATCACATAGTGTTGCAGACGAACAATACTATTCTTATACATCACATTTGCTTTGTTACTTTTTTTATTTTTCATTTCTTCACATATATTGTTTTGCTGTTTTGCCCTGATGAGAGCAAAGTGATCCGTGCACTCCAGCTCTAGAAGTAATTACGTTTTTCTTCCTTTTTTTCTTGTAAACAGAAAACGAGCTTTGCAGTCAAATGCAAGACGTTCAGAAATAACCCATTCATTATTTTTTGTAGTTTTTCGAAGCCGAATAAGGAGAAGGAGGAGGTGACCTGCTGTTTCGCGTAATAAAAAAAGGAAACAACATCAGCGTTCGGATTAACCAACAAATACTCCACTACGCAAACTTCGTGCTTAGAAATACTGCCCTGCTCACAATAGCTCGACCTTCATCCATATATCAATTACCGCAACCTTATTCTATATTTGGTTATTCACTTTACCTACTGTCACAGCACATGAAAAAGCACGTTCGCCCAGAGTTGTGCGGTTACTAGTAAATCCAAGCAAAAGTGTCTTCAAATCCACATCACAGGTCACATTTGTGAGACAAATGGGTTAATATTATGTATTTGTTTAAACAAGTCTTCTACGTTTAGGCATACTCTGAATCTATGCGTGACTGATAATGAAAAGAGAAACGTTAATGTTTACACCGGCGAGGCCCTCTATTCATCGAGGAATTATTGCTTAATTTTTGAAAAAACTGGCAAGTCAATAAAGGCTGAGAATCACTCACCGTCCACTGCGCAACAAGCTCGACATTGGGAGTCGTCGCGAGAGTGCTAAATGAATAAAAATATCGTAAAATATATTGGGCAATTTATTGTACTGAGGACCAAAAAAACCTACCATAAATATTATGCATACTGCACACAGATCGCAACAGTTTTTTCTTTTGATTCGTTTTCTTGCATCCATTGCCCACAAAGGTCTTCCAACCTCTTGCGTCTAGCTTCGGCTGTTGCTTAAGGATCGTCGCCTTCTTTATGTCGTTCGTTTGTCGTTTCGAATGTCCTTTAATACTGACCTAGTCACTTTTCCTTGGAGTCCTGTGCTGGCCGTGCTTGAGCATGTCCACTTGGATTGCAGAGACTGAACTATCCAGATATAATTCTGGTAACAATTTCTCGACCGCAGAAGGATAAGAGGCTTGGCGAGCCCAGGACGGGGTCGACATAGCGTCGTGCTCGTAATGATCGAACATCACTACCCGTTTTCTGAATGAAAAGCTCTCGGGAAAGAGTTTTTTATAGGTTTTTAAGTGCAGAGTAGAGCTTTCATCAATCAACGTCCAATACAACATCTGCTTCGCAAGCTACCAACTGGTAAAGAAAAAGTGCAGGAAAATATTTCAAGTTGCTAAAAAGAAGCGGAAAGAAAACTCTCAGCAGCCAGTCCCACAAAGGCATTATAATATGTACAGATGTAAGTCGTCACGGTGTTAACCTACAAGCTCCACTGTCGCCGTTTCAGGGTCCTGATCTGCTCTGTCGGAGATGTTTCCAAAAATGGCCTCGATTTTGTCATCCTCCGGTCTTCTGCCGTTCCCTTGAATGCTCTTCTCATTCATCAAGTTCTGTAGTAGCATAATTTCATTGATTTCGATACCATTTTAGTAATGAGAAATATATCCAATCCTCTTTGCGCCTCTGAACTTAGAAACGAGTTGATCTCAGCTCATGGTAGACTTAACTAATTGATTTGAAAATCACCAAAACTTGCACATTTTTGTTCACACGATGACATTTTTTACTCAGTAACGGCAAAACTACCTTTTTGAAGTCCTAAAAATTTACTTGCACTTTCATCTTTGTCCAGACTTGTGCTTCGGAAACTGAAGGGAAAGCGACTGCCGCAGTTCCTTGGGAAATTCAAAACTATAAATTTTGCCCTATTGACAGCTATCTTGAAGCAAACCGGCACTAAACGTTTTGCGCTCACCTTCCTCACTAAATGTCGACATGTCGTTCAGTCGTAAACCCTTTTTTGTTTTTTATTTTATATGACCCGTATTCACGTCTACTGTGCAGGTGCCAACACTTCTCATATTCGATTCGTCCTCTCTTCCAACGTTTGCGTGTGGCTTCGGCTGCTGCTTGGGGATTTTCATTTCATCTTCAATGTAGAATGTTAGTCGAGTCGATTCTTCGGTAGCCGAGCAGGAGCGTTCCCAATTGGACTGCAGATAGTGATTTTTTTACCTGACAAGTCCCCGACCTTAGAGGGATGAGAGGCTTAATGAGCCTGGGGAGGAGGTTCGAATCAGTGCTGTGCTCACGAATATCGGTATCATTACTTCTGTACTGTGCACCACATAAAAAGAATAAAAAAACAGTCGTATTGTAAACCTATCCATCTTAATTCGGAGTGTTAATCAAGCGGCTTTTATTTTGCTGTTCAGACTGCTTGCTGGTGCAATCTGTAAGTTCGGCTGCTTGTAGAAGAGTGTCTTTGGTGCTACTGTGAACCTCTAGATGTTGGACTAGACAGTTGCCTTAACATGAGTACTAGTGGTCGTCTATAGATTATGCTAATTCATATTCGATCAATTTGAATTTTTGGACATATGCATCGACTAATGCATTTTATTGTCGTAAATTTCCCAGTCCCATTGCCTTTATACTCTGACGTCTAGCTTTTGTCATAAAAAAAAGTACTACCTATGTAGACTTTTTTATCTGCTGCATATTATTACTTTTCAAGGCAGGTTATGTGTGAAATGCAACCACTATGATGCTGAAATATTGGCAAAACATGGGAGAGGTCTGAGAGGAAGGCCCCTGTGGTGCCGTACGTAACACGTGACCCCCCGGAAACTATAATCGTGCTTTGATATGGCCTGGCGTCCAAGTTTTGCAAATATCTCAGCATCATAACGATTGCATTAATAATGTAGTTAGAAATGTACTTATAATGGCCGACCAAAGCCAACTTACCAATTTGCGATTATTTCACAAAGTACATGCCAAGTACGTTCTCTCGTGGAATTCGTCAACATGGCAAAAAAATGAGGTTGGCGCTTGGACTAATGAAATCGTGAATCTTAACGTTTATCCTCCAGCATAATTTATACTCGTTCAACGTTACTACTACATCAAAGTCACAACATTATGATTTGAAATTGCTGGTGTTCCTCTATTCTTAATCTTTGCGATCTGCCACTAAATTACGCATTTCGTTGTTTTATGCAGCACGTTGATACAGAAATAATGGCTGTTTGTTAAGTTTTGAAATTTGTATGCAATTTTCGCACTGATTATCTAATGTATGAATTTTATGTATACCTTTTTAAAAGCTTATTTAACAATATGCCGTTTAATGTCTTTCCCTGAACTTAGTTTACAATAGTACCAAGTTGAAATGCTAGTAGTAAGTAGGCCCATGAAACGCTTTCGAAGGCTAACTAGTTGTATCGAAAGATGTGACAGTTGAGGAAGGAACCTTCGCGACGAAGAAGCGTCGATTAGGTGCATCAACAGTTGATATCGACCGGCTGCAGACAATTATCGAAGCTGCCACTCCAATAACTTCTTGAGGAGTTGTGGAAAAACGGACACTTACATTTCAACAATCGCTTGTCATATGAAATACATTCTAAACATAAAAAGCCTATTAAACAACTGTAGCACGAATTGAACGAATAGCAGCGAGATCAACACCAGAAACCCTGTTATACACAGTGCGAACGAGTTCGGCTACAAAACCGTGATTCACCATACTCATTGGACCAGGACCTTCTATCTTAGAGAATCCTCAACAACTAGTCAGCTAGAAAAACTGCCCTCGAAGAATTCATAGCTTGCAGAAAAGCACAATTCTGAGTAGCTGGAATAAATCAATCTGCACCTCACTGGCAAAACCACGTAGATTTTAACACTTTCTCTTGATAAGTGAAGCCCAATTTCAATTAGATGATAACGTTTCAGAGTCGTTGTAGGGAATAATATTTAAAAGAGAAAACTAGTATATTTCTGCGCTAGCATGATACTTTGAGAACACCAACGATGGGAATTTTCTGTTTTCAATCGTCAAGCCACTCATTCGAACAGAGATAGTAGAGAAAGCACAAAGCACGAAAACCTTTGTTTAGTCCATCATACATCTACAGAGGTCTCCAAACCAGGGCAAAGCACAATAGAACATAAAACTTATGTTATCAAAATATACCACCTCTACAAATTTTATTTGATTTTTTTAACTTTTCGTGTTGTACTACTATAATGGAAATTATGCGAGTAAACGAGAGGTAATCTCTTTAAGTGGAGCCCACAGAAGCATTACGAAAACTGTCAACCCATAATGCTACATCTGCATGTTATACACAATAAGACGACAATCATATTTTAGCATCATCCTGTGTGTAAGCTATTCGTGTGATGGCCAACTTCTTTCACATTGAGTAACCACGACTAGCGGTGGTGATTTACAATATAACATTTGGAATACATGTCCCAGTTACATGTTATAAAAAAAATTTACTTATATTTCCCCGCAATTACATCCTTTAGCGTACCACTGTGGTGTCATCCAATACATACTGGATCAGTCGCTGCTCCGATTACAGGTCCCGGGTTCACCAAGCTTTCAACCTTGCGAGGTCGGCATATTGATACCGGATATCTGGTGAGATAGGACTGACATGACACATCAGTAGATCAGCACGAGTAAATTGTATAGCCCACCTATGAAGTCATTCACCTCTACAATCCTTAATGACGTCGACTATGTGGAAAATCCCTTAGCATAGGTCAATGCCGCATGCTTCCTCCTTTATAAGACAAGATTACGTCATTAAAACTAATTTGAGCATCAATAATACGGAAACCTATACTTACCCCCCGCTATCCCAATTTTCAAATAGTCTTTACGTGCTGGAAAACGATGGTTTCGTTCGTTGGGGATGCCTCATTTAACACTTAAAAGTAGCACATACTTGTGCTTCTCGTTAAGTAATCACTTTCACGTTTAATCTTCCATATATCCACCTCAAACCCGATCTGCAATCACTAATGTTAGTTCCTAACTCTGACATTCTACAGACACTTTAGCGTATAATTACAGGATAAATAAAGGATAAAGACCTCGACATTAACAAATCCCTGATGAATGCGCAATGCATTCGTCTTCAAAGAGCATCGTTGGAGTAGACTGAATGCATATCTGATCTGTGCAGTGCTTCGCTATTGGTTACCGATGTTTCAAGACAGTGGTGTTATCCTACCACACAAGTCTGCTACCAAATTGTCGATCTCTAAGAGATGGAATTCTTGATGTGACTTGGGTGAAGGATCGAGTCAAAGACCACCTGTGCAACACTGCACTGCCTCTCTAGCCACTAGGCTATACGCGCCTTTGGTTAATGGAAGGAGTTGTTGCAATTAGCAAGAGATGGTTATCAATGTCATTTAAATTTAATTGCTAAACAAAATAGCTGGTTTTAGGACATTAAAACGCAGCGAGCTAATCGATGAGCTAACCCCGTTTTTTGGCACGTTGGGCACAAGGACAAATGATGAGCAAGAATTCTGGAAAGCTTGCTAGCTGTGACACGATGATGGACAAAAAGCACATTGCAGTATGCCGTTTAGCCTGCGTTGTATGATATAGAACGGTGCTACGACAAAGAACATTGTGAGAATATAGCGTTTATTTACTACCTATTATTATTTTCTTTCCACGGCAGAGTGTGACGTCAAATACAACCACACTGATACTGAGATATGATCAAAAATCGGAACATCAGATGCGCTTCAAACCTGCGATCACCCTTGAAAGAATATAATAAGACATTTAAAAACTGCTCAGCTGCCATCCTACTTCCAGGAGCAATGATATGATTTTAACTGGTTTCATCAAGAATGACTTTCATTCTAAGATTATCACGGAAATTTTAAGTTCTGTGAACATCAAAGGGATAGGATAGGACAAACTGTGAGAAATTTACACTTGAATACCAGACTGGCTTTTATTTGAACCCATTGTTTGAATCACATGAACCGGCCCTAGCTTAGAATAGTGAATATTGTCGGCGACGACCTTTAATAATGATTAACTTCTAGACAGCGCGGTAAGTTATACCATGTCACTACTGCTGCAATGCTTTCTTAGCGTAGATTGAGTGTGCTACTGTAATCGAAAAAAAAAGAAGAAAACAACGCTATGAAATAGAACATCGAATTTGGCACAAAGTTATACTCCTAGCAATTTGTGATAATTACCACCCATGCCTCTTTACTAGAATTAGTGACTGATTTGAATAATAACAATTTGCATATGCAAGAATCCAGTCCAATCGATAACGAAAATTCGTCATAACACTCAGCTTAACGGAAGAGCAGTTGACGAATAACTACAAAATATAACGAATAGATTTTTGGGTGGTTCAATTCCTAGGTCTTCCCTTAATCAAAAAAACCTTTCCAGAACGTTCACTGTTATCGCCTACGTCCGAAAAATTTCTCCCCTGCAGGAAAGTAATTTCATCAATTACTGCAAAATTAGAAGTAGATGCTTGGAGCGAAATCTACCATGGTGACTACGGTAGCCATCGTAACGTTGCTTATAGTCGACGTTCGATGAATATGAGTCATTTTGAGCAGCGTAATAATAAGGTATGAAGTACATTCCTACACCTGAATGCTGAAGTGATATATGTGGATGTCACAGTTCTGTGGAGTAGTGTGGGTGGTGGTTGATTTGAGCGAGAATATGTGCCCATTTGAGATGACATCCCTCCGGCCACTACTTGATGGGAATGATGATGGCGAAGAGTGTCATAAGTGGAGTTGGTATGTAATCGCTAAATTCCGAATCCTGCAACGAGTTCGGAGAATCCCGCTCAACCTGAGCGCTGTTAATTTGCATTGTATCCTCCCTGAAGATGTCCAATCCGTTATCTGTTCATATCAGAATGACCGACTTTCCTGCAAGGGCTTACAGGCACAGTGTTCACAACTTTGTAGAAATTTGTATGCAAAAAAAAATTAGAAGCACTGTGAAATTATGTGAGAATGAGAGCTAATTTTGTGTTATCATCGACAGACAGAATTTTGTCACGAATCGATCGTTATGGTCTACGGTGAAATCCTACAACGATGAAGCATATGCTGATGAACACTCTAAATTAACACATATATCTTGAACGACGTATTACTGTTCAAAGTTCGTGATAAGCCGACCGCAAAAAATCTGCTCGCCGGCTCTATCCACCGATCCTGGCTACATTACAGATTCACGGCATTATCGTGTCCTCTGCACTGGGCTAGGCACAGTCGACGCTACAGCTTCAGACCTTGACACCAACAACGATGGCTTAAATCACGCAGTAGATGGACAAAATTCAACTTCACCCACACCACTAACTACTGCTGAAAGAATGTTATCAAGATGTTTTAACTTTTATTTACTGCCATTTCCTTTTTAATGACATGGTTTCATGCGGAATACAACAACAATGACAGTGAGACATGAGCAGATGAGCCATACACACGACTCCATCAAGAAGTCGTACAAATGATTGAATGAATATCTGGACTGTACAATAAATTGCGTTGGCATACGGATATATTAACTTTCTGCTTTTATCCTCCTATGAAACGCAGATACCAATTTACTCGCCACTGAGGGATGGAAAGCTTGGTGAGGCCTGGACGCGCTTAGAAGGGCTCCTGAACGCGATGCGCAGCAACATCTGCAACTTCTGTGAGAATTTCATGAATATAATTTCTCTGTTACATCATAGATTAGTTGAAGGGCGTATAAAAATGATATTACAGCTAGTTAATAAAGATGAAGCAGTGAAAAATAAACGATCCGCTTCATCCGTATAGCATATTATACCTATACATTTTCGAGTGAATCTCAGCACATCTTTCGGATACAGAAATAAAGAAGTAACGTTTTAATGAGTATTTTCTTCCGCAATCAATGGAATGGGCCGAACATAAAGCTATCTACTGGTTAGCAGTGTTAGGGAAATATTCGCAATAATTGTTTAATAAGGACCATACATAATTCAGATGTGCACGAATGTCTACATATGCAAACCAGTTATTCCCTCTACCAAGCTATTATGGATATATCATAGCGCTATGGCATATCCTGCACTGCATCTCTAGTTCGGCAACCACAATAGTGATCCTGTCTGATTCCTACAACACGCTCCTTGGGAATTTCCGGATCATTTCATCTCGGCGATGTAAGTCTTTGACGTGTCATGTGTCCAGAGTATTCCTGATGGGCACCTTGCATCTGGTGCAATCTGTGCTATGAAGGTCGAACTAGTGTGAGACGGGAGCTTCTGCGGCCAGTATCTGAAAACATCGAATCCATGAGCACTCAGTTCAAATACGGATATTGCACTCGGATTTGAGGAAGAGTTGCGTTAAAGTAGTGAGTTGACGACTGTATCGTCAAATCTTGAGAAGGTTTAGTACAGTTATGATACAATCGAGTTTAAACCGGTTGTAAAAGTGTTTTCAAATAATATGGTAGAAGGCATCCGACGTTAGTTGCAGCTTTATTTCGATAAATCTTTAGCAAGAATGGTTACTGTGTACAGACTAAAACAACTAATCCCCGATACCCAATGTGTACGACAATCTTTGACCACGCTGCCATTTTTAGTAACTATTCTACGATACAAGAAATTAGTAAGATTCTGTACTAAATTTTACAAAAGTACTAATACCAAATTCTTACAACGAATTACAACCACATCAATGAAAGCTGGCACTGTTGTATGAAGAAATGGAAGGAAATTCGCATCTAGATTCGTACAAGTAATACGCTGCACCAACAGAGCAAATTGATTAATGGATGTCTCGGAATTGACCAAGAGCTAAAGAAACTATTTCATTGATTCACTATTCCTCGATAACTTAGATGAGACAAACGTTCATAAATCGATCCTTAAAGTTTTGCATGTGTAGCCCACCGCTGCTTCACGTCCTAGAAAATTTAGTCTGGTCACGGGAACTCATTTCATACCATATCAAATATTGGAGATTTCACACATCTTACATAAACCTTCAATACCCATCATATCCTTATCCTACACAAAAAAGTTCAAAGCACCGAATGAATGTACTCCACTAAGACAAACTCCTTATATCCTCTGCCATTAAAAAGAAACTTCGCGAAAACGATAACTGAAAATGCAAAGCTCAATCCTTGAAACAG
This sequence comes from Angiostrongylus vasorum, assembly GCA_018806985.1. Taxonomy (NCBI): domain Eukaryota; kingdom Metazoa; phylum Nematoda; class Chromadorea; order Rhabditida; family Metastrongylidae; genus Angiostrongylus; species Angiostrongylus vasorum. The sequence goes on from JADANN010000392.1 coordinate 715,795, forward strand.
ATGGCTCATACGAAAAAACAAACACCTTTTTTCAACACAGATGTCAAAGACTGTTCACCAATAGTGAAGTCTTCCATTCCAACACCAATCGTCATGTTTTCATAGCAGAGACTCTTAACCATATGCTAATGAAGCAAAAGCTTCATTATACAAAAGGAAGGTGAACGCATAAAGCGAAACGATCACTAATGGTTTCTAATCTCAAGATAATCCGGCAATAAAACAAGAGACGTTCTGAAGCGTGACTACAACCATATTAAGAAACGGTCTCGTATCTGTTTCAGCAAAGTCTAGAACCGTCCCTCGAAATTTCAGACTGCATGTTGAGCAATAGAAACAAAAGTTGGACTAGACGCTTGGAAATCGCCCGATCTAATGCTGCGCATACACAAGCAACTACTCAGAAGACTATTCAGAAGTTAACCTAAAGAGGACATGGACAGGAAAAAAGGAAGACCTTCAATGAGACATTCGGGACAAAACATTAAGTGTTACAGAACTTCTAAAACATCTAAAAACCTTTAGAAATGTAGTGCAACAGTGCCATTTCTTAGAAGTCACTCTACAGAACACATAACAAAATGTTATACTACACCAGACCAAACATCGATCGTATAAAGTTTCTTCACTAATTTTTTCCACTTTGCAATATCCACCCCACGAGTCAAAATCTCTACTGTAGGACTACCATCAAGAGAAATCCCTTCGAAAATAGGGAGCCGGGTTTTCTTATAATATTTGGAAACATCATGGAAATGACTTTTCAACAGTTCAACGTTTTGGATCGAAAGATGAAAAGTCACTTGTTGGGGTTTAATCTTTGAAGAACATTTGTTAAGCTGGAAAGCAGTATGAGTGAAAACTAGTGCTTCCACTTCAAACGCACTAAGGACGATTGATGGCCTAATACTGCAGTATCTGAAACAAGTCTTCAATCAAGTGAAGCATCCGAACATACACACTTATGTCGATGCACATAAAAAGTAACTGCACAGACCCTCAACTGGTTCACTGCGTCATCGTGGTTGAAAAGTGTTTTCGTTACTAACGAACTGTGAAGTACAGCAAGGGATCACCATCCACTAGTGGATCTCAACCTATATTTCCATCAAAAAGACATAAGGATAGACCAGTACCAGGAACCACTACCAAGTTGGCAGAGACATAAACGCAAACCGACAAGCGACAACGATGTGTGAAAACGCCAGCGTGATTTTGAGAGTCCAGGAGCAGTCAAGTGAAAATTGTCAGGATCCACTTAATAGCAGGTGGTATTTCCTGAAGACAGGCCTTTGAAGTGTTCAACTATTCAAAACTGGAACGTCGACAAGACAATCATATGCGAGAAATGGAAGCAATTCATTGACGGAAAGAGCGTTATTAGATTACTTCACAAGTAATCAAACCGTCTCAAGTAAGACTACCAACAAGATTTTCATTGGTCGCACCAGCTATACCTAAAAGAACCGAAAGCGCATTGAAGCCGACGATGTCCATCATTAACTACGGTGCAAAAGAAATCCTGAAATCAGACGATGTGAGTTAACAATTCATGAAAACGTCGACGTAGAATGTCTCCGTTATTGATTCGCCGGAAAGTCAGTCTCTATCAGCAAATGTTCTTAACACTAACATTTTCAATGTTGAAAGTATAGGTCTCTGATATTATTATCTCTATCGATGCACTTCTTATCCAAAAAAGAGAAAACTCTTACCTGTATCACCAATTTTGTCCTCTCACTCATGCTTCTGTTAATGGAGGCATTATGTATGTCACTGATGTTCACACCGGAGAGTCCTGAAGAAGTGTACGAAGCCTCAGAAACGCAATGACGACGACATGCATCGCAATGTTCTTGTCGGTGCAGTCAGCAAATGGTACTAATGGTAAGGAGTATACGATGAAGACGATGAAACAATAGGACTTCCATCATGAACTCGTAGCAATCCAGAAGTATATGAATGAAATTCACCTGATTGTTGAGCTGACGAAACTGACATTTCGACTTCCTCCTCAAGAACGGCTCGAAGCTCGGTTTGACGCATCCCTACATATTGCATGGGAAACCGAATTCAACGACTGCTGAAAGTGTAGAAAAGTTCGAGTTACGAATATGAGGCAAGTGAATATAAGACAGATGAGAAGGAAGGTGAGATGATGAAAAGACCCAGATGAACGAAAACAATAAACGAAACGGCATGCTCCCAACGTTTTACCGCCTCATCGTGGCTGGAAGGTGTTCCTGGGTATTGGGCTGCGATGTATAGCGGGGGATTCATCCTCCTCGCAGGGTTTCCAAACTGAGAAGGATTCCGAAGTTCCCACCAGAAAGCCTAGCTAAGAGTCAACCAATACCCCAGGTCGTGTGTCAGGCAGTCGCGGTCCTTATGGATCAGAGAGAGATTTGTGGGGCACACACTGGCTAAGCTGACCTCAGGGCTCCAGGGAACCACAATGGCTAAGCCAGCAAAACTCCAAAAAATGGAAATTTTGCTGCGGCCAGCAAAACCAGTGAAGGCATGGCCGTCCAGGTATCCATGTAAGTAAAACGATATACAGGCAAGACATGAAGGAGAAATAACACATGTTCGAATCGCATTCACTTCAGGACCGCATTCGCTTCAGGACCCTATTAACGCGAGACGATCTCTGCTGCTGTTCTAATCGATATTCCTGAACGTTCCAAGAGTTCCTACGTAGTTCCTTTCATCTAAAGTTTGTTAGCAGTTTGTTTACATGAAAGTGCTTGTGTTTCAAGCAAATCTGGCCTGTTATGTTAGATTCTAGCTGTTGTCGAAGGTTTGAAGGTGTTCTTACTGAGTGATTCATGATGTACTTTGTCATTTTCGCTGTAGAGTATTAATAGAAGTAATGTTGTAACAGCGGGAAACTTCTCAGTTTGGGGAAACCCTGCGAGGAGGATGAATCCCCCGCTATACATCGCAGCCCAATACCCAGGAACACCTTCCAGCCACGATGAGGCGGTAAAACGTTGGGAGCATGCCGTTTCGTTTATTGTTTTCGTTCATCTGGGTCTTTTCATCATCTCACCTTCCTTCTCATCTGTCTTATGTTCACTGCCTCATATTCGTAACTCGAACTTTTCTACACTTTCAGCAGTCGTTGAATTCGGTTTCCCATGCAATATGTAGGGATGCGTCAAACCGAGCTTCGAGCCGTTCTTGAGGAGGAAGTCGAAATGTCAGTTTCGTCAGCTCAACAATCAGGTGAATTTCATTCATATACTTCTGGATTGCTACGAGTTCATGATGGAAGTCCTATTGTTTCATCGTCTTCATCGTATACTTCTTACCATTAGTACCATTTGCTGACTGCACCGACAAGAACATTGCGATGCATGTCGTCGTCATTGCGTTTCTGAGGCTTCGTACACTTCTTCAGGACTCTCCGGTGTGAACATCAGTGACATACATAATGCCTCCATCAACAGAAGCATGAGTGAGAGGACAAAATTGGTGATACAGGTAAGAGTTTTCTCTTTTTTTGGATAAGAAGTGCATCGATAGAGATAATAATATCAGAGACCTATACTTTCAACATTGAAAATGTTAGTGTTAAGAACATTGCTGATAGAGACTGACATTCCGGCGAATCAATAACGGAAACATTCTACGTCGACGTTTCATGAATTGTTAACTCACATCGTCTGATTTCAGGATTTCTTTTTGCACCGTAGTTAATGATGGACATCGTCCGGCTTCAGTAAAGCATTCGGCTAACGGTATAGCTGGATTGCGACAATGGAAAATCTTGTTGTGAGTCTTGCTTGAGACGGTTTGCTGCACCTGTGAAGTAATCTAATAACGCTCTTTCCGTCAGTGAATTGCTTCCCTTTCTCGCATGTGGTGTCTTGTCGGCGTTCCAGTTTGAGTCGTTGAACACTTCGAGAGGCCTGTCTTCAGTACGCCTGCTGGTGGACCTGACTATTTTTCCTTGACTGCTCGCTGCTTTCTCAAAATCACGCTGACCATGCTGCATAGTGCTCCAAGCTCGTCTGACTACGTTATGTCTGCCAACTGTGAGTGGTTCTACATTACTGATCTACCATATCGTGCCTGTCTTTGATGGAAATATAGGTTGAGATCCACTAGTGGATGGTGATCCTTGCTGTACTTCACAGTTCGTTAGTAACGAAAACACTTTTCAACCACGATGACTCAGTGAACAGTTAGGGTCTGTGCAGTTACTTTATGTGCATCGACATAGTGTGTATGTTCGGATGCTCACTTGATTGAGACTTGTTTCAGATACTGCAGTTACGGGCCATCAATCGTCCTTGAAATGCGTTTGAAGTGGAAGCGCTAGTTTTCACTCATACTGCTTTCCAGCTTTCACAAATGTTCTTCAAAGATCAAGCCCCCAACAAGTGACTTTTTCATCTTTCGGTCCAAAGACGTTGAACTGTTGAAAAGTCATTTCCATGATGTTTCCAAATATTATAAGAAAACCCGGCTCCCTATTTCCGAAGGAATTTCTCTTGATGGTAGTCTACAGTAGAAATTTTTGACTCGTGGGGTGGGTATTACAAAGTGGAAAAAATTAATGAAGAAACTTTATACGATCGATGTCTGGTCTGGCGTATTATAACACTGCAGAGTACTAGATATGTTTGCATTCTGTTTCATCTTCTTCTTTAAGATTATCTCTATTTCTTCAATGTGGGAAAAAATTCCGTCTACAAAATCAAAATATTGTGCGAATTTGCTACTGATTGTGAATCCACCGAATCCACTGTACTTGTGGCTGTGGTTATGACCATGAAATGCCTTAAGAGCCGCTATTTCTTAAGAATATTAACGATGTGTAGTATTGCTTTCTGTTTTTCTGTGCATTGTAAGGTGCTATCTACTGAGCACAGATCGGCGTCTAGATCATAGATGCGACATCTCAGTCCCGTCTAATTAGCAAATAGAATTCTCGTGAATTGGGTCATTAATGTTTCATTCCGTCAACTGTCTCAGATGCTGTTCGTATTTTTTCAAAATTATCCCGTTTCTGAAGAGAAACTGCAAGTATAAGGTTATCTCGTCTTTGGCCTTAGGTTTCCCCCAAGCATATCTAAATTTGGTCGTTCTTTCCAGAGCTTCTCACGAAATGTCGATTTGATGAACTTAGAGTTACCACCATTGCCATAACAACTACCGAGGTGTAAATCTGCTCTCGAAAAATTTGTCATTCCCAGAGAAGTGAGGACTCTTATTTAGAGTTAATCATTTTGTTTCTTTTCTTTTTTTCTATTACCGATGCACTTCAGTTCGATTTGGTTCGCAGATCTTTTATAACGTTACCTACTCATCCGGATCATTGTATTGATGTCTACTTTGTGATTGTGGTGGATGCAAGAAAGCTGTAATTGATTTCGAATTCTGTATGTGCTGCATTCTTATGAAAAGTCAAGGTGAGGATTTTCCGTGTTTCCTGTTAGTAATGCATTCAGAAGACAAAGTTCTTTTCGAAGATTATGAAGCCCTTGTTTGAATTCAAAAAGTCAATTTGTTCATTCCTCGTGCTTATCTGTTCTTTATGTGACTTTTGGAGCATAGTGTTTTTAACAGTTGTTCAGATCTTGTATGGACGAAATGGTGTAGTGGCATGGACAAAGAGGAGTTGCTGGTTTTTTAGCTATAATAGATGGATCAGATAATAAAAGGTTGTGTGACCTCATTCTTGAAAATGGCCAGAATTCGTAGTAGCACCAGACATACTGTAAAGGTAAACAGTGAAACCTAATGTGAATCACCAACCATTCAGCAGTCTTGCATAAGAATTTGCTAATTGATTAATAGAATTAAATTTAATTGATAATCTACTAAATCCACCGTCGTTTCGCAATTGCAAGGCTGAAAAGTATTTCTCTGACAGCGTTGCAACAACGGTTTCAGAAGACGGTCGGTCGGCGAATAACTGGAAATCGATCCTACATTTCTGAAACGTCCGAAGAGTACAGTGTTAGAACTTTTTTTGTGAGGGATCATCTTACCCTTTTAATTGCTTTTCTTTGCAGAGTAATATCAATTTCTCGGATCTACGTTTTGTTTCTGCTGGAAATTGCTTGGTTTCCTACGAGATTTATCTCGACAGTGGTTCTCTTTAAGGACGGACAAACTGGGTGCGATTACATGGAATCTAGGTCTTTTTACAAGAAGGTATGTCACTTCTTTAACCCCTGAGAATATATGGCTACTGTTACTCTGTTTATTTGGACTATGGGCAGTTGATTAAATAAACACAATACGTAGAAAGCATTATAATGTTATTTTTCAGCAGGGAAACCCCCTAACAGTTCAAGTGATAAGGACTGGCTAAAGCCTTTCGATGTGAATAGAAAAAGGACATATTGATCCGACGAGGGAGAGACGTGTAAAGAAGAACTGGAGGAGATGATGGTGCTTACCATTTTGTTTTGTAACGTCGAAAATTCTCGCACTGTAACGAGGAACGGTTGCATCGTAGGTAGCATTTCTCTGGACACTTTTATATGACGCTCCATCAACACTTTTTTTTCAAATTTTACCTATTTATTTTGGTTGTATCATACACTTACTTGCGTTTCTGACGTTTATATATATATATATATATATATATATATATATATGTATATATATATATGTATATGTATATGTATATATATATATATATATATATTCGACAGCACCTTTAAAATTTGGTTAGTTTCTTCTCATATGTTGGAATTACCAATTACATCAGTTGAATATTTCATGACGTTAACCTTTTTGCGACGATACGCTCTGCTTTCAAAATACGTTGGTGGGCACTGGAGCAGTGCAAATTGATTTTAATGCACACTTTTTTCGCAAGTTTTTTTTGCCGCACAGCTTTTCTACCAGAATTTTCGTCATCGGTCGTTAACTCTTCGGAAACAGATCTTGCACCATCCAGCCAAGGAACGCTGTCTATAATGAGCAGTACGTTACGATTAACCGTTTTTCGACGAGTTGGTTCGTCTTCTGAATCCTAGAGCATTCCGGTATTGGGAAATCTGTGTTTAGACACACAGATTTGCAACTTGAGTAGCGCTCTATAATGGCGATAAAGTAGTGGATTACAGACGACACTTCTACAAACGTTTTTTGTAGTACATACGAGTTTCCCTTTATCAAGAGGTAAATTGTATCTTTAGAGAGTACGGATTTGTAACTTTTATTTTGATCAAGTTTTGCTTATATTGTAAACATTAGAGTCAAATATATTTATCTTACAACGTACGACGTCCAGAAGAGGTTTTAATGGAGATATTTGTAATGAGTAACAGGAGTATGCGCAGACAGAGTGGCGCATTAATCAATATGTGCTTAACATTTTCGAAAAAATGCATATTCTTGGCTCATAGCCTCATAATTTTCTCCTTACAGAGGAATTTGCCTCTGGTTAGTCTCGAGCCAACGTTCTGCGTCCCCAAGTAGTGGTTAGGGGGTTAATCGCGGACCAAAAAGGACCTTTTGGTTTTCTGAGACGCATGTGGTTCCATGGGAAGCTCTCCCTATTTTTGCTGCGCCGATTTGACGCATGGTATTTGTATTTACGAACATATATTTATTCATGCGTGCGTGTGTGTGTTCTCTTTTATGAGAACTATTTCTACTAGGCAATTTGGCCAAAAGCCTGCAGTGAAGTGACTGGGAAGTACATGGGAGGGGGTTACGAGTCGCCTGTAACAAGTAAGCTCCATGTCCACTTTAGTAGAGACTGGCAGGCTATCCGTAATTATCGGCCAATTCCTCTCGGTCACTTTACCCATAATTTACTGTTTTTTATTTTTTATTTCTTTTGTTATACAAAGGTGTTTCTGGGTGTTGGGCTGTGATGTACAGTGGGAGGATTGATCCCTCAACAGGGTTTTCCAAGCTGAGGAGATCGGGTTTTCCCTTAGGAAACCCAGGTGAGAGTAAACCAATACTTGGATCTACCACCGTTCTGGTACCAAACCAGTCGCATGGTGACACATCTCTCTTTGATCCACAAGAGTTGCGACTGCATTGGTGGTGGCGACCTGTGGCAGATTTTGGCCAAGCTGACCTCGGACCTCCAGGGAAACACAGTGGCTTAACCAGCAAAACTCCGAAAAAATGGAATTATGCTGGGGGCCGCACAATCAGTGAGGACGGGTCATTCAAGTATCCAATTGTGTTATTCAACGTCCTTTCGGCTAATCAAAGTCCTAGATGCAGAAACATGAAAGGATAAAGGATAAGTCTTTCGCCGTCAATCAATCCCTAAGCGACGTGTCATGCTAAAAGATCTTTTCTTACATACAGCGACACGCAGTATCTGCATTTGATTCAGGAAAAACTAATCGAGTCGTGGAGAAAAAATTTTATCGGTATCGGAAAGAAGAGTGGAGAATGCTAACATTTACATATTGCTATCTACGTCGGTGTTCAATGACGGAACTCCCTGAACGCCTTGTGATTACGGCTATGAAGAGCTGAAGCAATCAGCACAAGCTTTCTGGAGCATGCAGAATTCATGGAATTGCATCAACGACTTTGGAAATCTACCTTCTGTCACTGTTTCCAGATATAGAAAACATTTTGTTTGGAGTGGTTTTATCGGTCGATGACACTATTCATGTGGTGGCGTTGAGTCGAACTTTATATGAATACCAAGTTGTAAATATTGGTCCTTGTAGCTGCCACGCGGGTCTTTTTCAGTAACTGTCGTGAACAACCTCGAGTTTGGGTTACAGTTGTTTATATAGTAACAACTATACAATAATAATATCTGGTATGGAGGTTAGGTGGGTATATACGAGTGAGATTGAAGTGAGAGTAAGCGAGCAATTGAAGAGAGTTAGGTGGATACTGGAATTAGGACACTGAGGAACAGAAGGACCAGATGAACACTCAACCGAACGCTACGAACACTTCCAGACGAGTCCCGGGCTGCTTGAATTCCTCCCGTCGTGGGTGGAGCTTTGTTGGAGGGAACTAAAGACAGTGCCTAGAGAGAGGTTCTAAAGGTTTTTTCTACTAGCTCCATCTGATAGGGCTACATGTGAAAGGATGCAGCTGTGCGTTCGGGAACTTCTTTGGGACGGCAGATGCTGGAAGTTACATTCCGCTGACTGCTGATGATTCAATGCCTGAACTGTCGGACAAAGAAGAGTAGCTTGTTGGAAGAAATTGTAGAATCCCTTTCCAGCCACCTGCGAAGTAACTGCATGAGATAGTGGCTAAGAGGCAATTTAAGAGAAGATGCGATGATAGACTTGAAATGGTTACAGGAGAACAAGAAACACACCAACGGACACAGTATTCATAATGTTTTACATAGAGAACATTCCTATGTTGGTGGTGAATGTTCTCTATAGTTCAGATTCAATTTCAAGATGACAAGTTTCAAGTAGTGAAGTCAAGAGACTCACAATACTGGTCCGTCAGCATCCGCTGTTGTGGTAAAGCAGTTCTGACATTATTTGCCAACGTTAACTGTATTATCACAAGGATACTTGGAAGGTCAATGTGGTATGGTCTTCGGTCCACTCACTGCTGATTACAAAAAAACGATCAATACCTTCTTAGATTGTCAACCAAGCAAGAGTTTGATAAAAGTGGTTAGTCTTGCTAAGGTTTCGATGTCCTTGTCTTATTCAGAGCTGTTTTTATTGGAGTTGATGGTCCACATGTGGTCATCCTCGCGATGTGGTCGTTCTTTGTTGCATCGGATCCAATGAAGTGGAGCACCGAGCAGTGGAGTGGAATAACAAGAAGGATAATTCTATCTTCGAGATAGATTTTGGGTGCTGGGAGGGGATTGTCCATATCAACGGTCACTTCTAAAGCCGAATTGAAAGCAGAATGCGGTGATATCACATCACCAGCAGAACTCAATTCTGGGCTATAGAAACCTATTGATAGAGCTGCGATCTTCAACTGAGGAACTATTCCGGCGAGAAGCAAAGTCACTGTTCTGCGCATTGTTTTCGCGTTTTTCCTTCGTTGTTCCGGTATTCCAGACAAGACTCGCAATGCAGCTCTAAGAACTCTTTCCATTTACGCATGCAACGATACGCAGTACTTGCATTTCATACGGGAAGACTAATCTGCGATCTCCATCAGTGTTCAATAACGGAACGCCCCGGACCCCGCTTGATGGTGGCTATGAAGTGCTGAAGGAATCGGCACAATTTTAAGCTCTTCGTAGTATCAGTTGTAGTACTGCAGTGACCGCAGTGGAATCGAATCTTCTTTCACTATTTCATGATACGGAAAACATCTTGGTTAGAGTGACCTTGGTCGATGATACTGCTGATTCACAATACTGGTACGTCAGCATGCGCTGTTGTGTGAAAGCAGTTCTCATTTTATCTGCCATCGTCGACTACATTACCTAAAGGACTTTTCAGAAGGTAATGTGGTATGCTTATCAGTCCGTTCAGCTGTTGATACATTTCAAAGAAGCAGCCTCGACGGTGATTAATTATGAATGTGGAACCTGTCGGGGAGGATTTTGTAACATAACAAGGGAGAGGACTAAGCAATGAACGACTTTTAATGCTGATTAGCTGATTGAGTTTAGTCACATAGGATGTTTTGTCCAATGTTCACAATTGTTTCTCGAAGCTGATTAACTCTATAATAACTATGGATATGAAGGTTCGAAGAAGCCATTGTGGCCCTATGCTAACTAATACCATCTTAGATTATCAAGCTAACACGAGGTTAATTTATCAGTTTCGACTTGTCTTCTTCAGAAGCGGATTAATTTGACTCGATGGTCCACAGGTGGTCATCCTCGTGGTGTGGTTGTTTGTTGTCGCGTCGAGTCGAATCCAGTGACGCGAAGCACCGAATGGTGAACTGGGAGAACAAAAGGGTCATTCTCTCATCGAGATAGAGTTTCCCTAATGGAGGAGATTATTCGCAAGAATGGTCAATTCCACAGTAAAATTGGAAGCAGAAAGTGATGATATTAAATCATCAAAACATATTTCTGGGCTAGAGAAACCCATGGATAAAGGTGCGAATGAGTTGTGAGAAGAGGATTCGAATGGTCTTTCAGTGAGGTACCTATCCAGGCACACACACACACACACACACACACACACACACACATACATACATACATACATACATACATACATACATACATACATACATACATACATACATACATACATACATACATGCATACATATATATATATATATACACATATACACATACACATACACATATACACACATATATACATATACACATATACACATGTACACATATACACATATACACATATACACATGTACACATACACATACACATACACATACGTACACATACATATACACATACAAATACACACACACACACGCGCACAAACACACACACACAAACACAAACAGGCATTGTTCCAAGCGTGATTACTTCGCAAAATCGGGGTTGTATTTGATTTTGATGAGTGCCCAAATTTACCGGGCAACGTGCAACTTTGCCTCATCTCTTTTCTGATGTGGTAGCGTGCTAAGGGATAGGAGGCGATGCTGTGAGCGTGCGCATTACAATTGGGACACATTTTTGCGATTGGTTTATCAATCTTTGGATTAAAGCATGTTTACTTGTTATAGTTGGTCAGATTTTTTTCAATTAGGACAGATTTGTAGGACAGTTCCTGTTTTTGTTTTACAGTAAAATTTCAATTGGAAGGGACCTCGTTTTCTCTTATCTGGGGCGATTCAGACGAGTTTTTTTTAAAACCCACTATATCTCGATGTGTGTTAGATTTTCGGAACTCATCTCATACGGCAAACTGTTGTTTTAAAAATGGACAGCATTTTGGTTCATATTGACAATTATTTCGCGAGGCAATTGAAATGTGAAATGACTTCGGATTAAAAAGCTACAGAACTCTAAGAAGATTTCTTAAAACAACTAGCTTTTGTTTTTATATATTTATCATTTGCACTTTCGTTCGTTGTTGTTGTATCGCAGTCTTCCATCTATTGTTTAAATAGTTTTCCGGAATCTGGTTCATATGCATGGTGTCGAATTTCTATGGAAGGGCTGTAAATTCTAGCTTGGAATTGTATATTGTACAGGATTGTGCATAAGGCTTATTAGTTCAGTGTTAGATGGATCGAAACCTGGAAAACAGGTAAGAGAGTTGAGTTATAGAGCGAAAAACAGAAATAGCTGATGCCCATGGTGGCTTTTCGGTCGGCAGTGTAGCCATTACATATAGAACACGATGCGCATTGCAAGCGTTCCAAAATTAGGCGTCATTCCATGTGCCGGCCACACAAAGTTGGGGGTTGTCGCTAAAAGGTTAACTATTGGTTTTTAATCATTGGAAATTTTTTTTACTATTGATGGTCTTAAAAACTTTCATTCGTAACTTTTTCCACAAGAGTTGTATTATCCCGTAGATACTATATCATGCCTATGCATGTCATTTGTATTTTCTTTGGTACAGATATTGATTGACATTTATTGAGCGAATAAAGCATAGTTACTGTCAAGAACAGGTGTGGTCTACTGAAGCAGTGGATGTGTCGTTTTCTTTTTCAGCAATCGCGAGGTTGCTGTACAGCACACTCAAAAACACAAAACAACACTAGCTGACATTTCGGCAGTGTCGCCTTCTTGAGAGCCAACTTTTCTCTTTCAAAAATGTGTCGGATTCACCCACATACCGGACTACGCCTGATTTTCTATGACCACAGCATGGGACTACGCCCAATTTTCTGGCGTCAAACGATGCGCGCTGAAAAATGGTCCAGAGAAAAGTTCCTCTGAAATATTGATTGTAAAGAACACTTCATGGGCGACATCTGACACAATATCAGTGCTGGATAAACTTCCGACTGATAGCACAAAATAAAAAAGAGACGAACAGTGTGACGCAAAATTAACATTGGGTCGATTCCGAGCAAACGGTTGATTAGCGGAAAACAGGTTGGCACTTACCATCATCTAACTTCCGAGTTTGTTCACCTTAATTTACGCCTCTTTTTACGCAATCCTTTTTCAAGACCCTAGAAGAAGTGTCAGCTCACTCTTTCCACTTCGCACGGATACAAACTCATCATGGTGGCTCTGTTGGTTATGCCTTTTTTTTATTTGTTCGGTCTTATAAACGTTGTTGAGCCAATACGAGGTTGATATCTATGGCGAGGTTTATAGAAAGTCAGTCATTTGAGGTTATGGCTTTGTTACCTGTACCATGTTGCCACGGCTTGTCGCGCAGTGGTTGGAGGCGCCACGTGGAATCGATCTCCGCGCTCTAGGCTCACCAAACATTCCATCCCTCAGGGATCGGCAAATTGGTACCAGACTTGTCTGGGAGGATAGCAGCACTGACTCGATACATCGGTAGACCACCGCGAGTCTTTGTAAAGGCCAGATATGCATTCAATCATCTCCAAACGATGGTTTATGAAGTCGGATGCATGGCGCATCCCCTCAAGGATTGATCAATGCCGAGAGTTTTATCCTTTTAACTTACCATGCCTGTAGTTTACCAAGCGCGCGTCTCAATAGTTCATATTAAGTCTTGAGATTGCAGGCTTTATAATAACTATTCCACCAATGGTTTCTACTTTTTACATTGCTGCACATTTGTTATATTAACTTTGTTAATTGGTTACACATCTATCTTTTTCCTTGTAGGCTATATTTATAAACAATTCTGCTTAAAGGAAGGGTGTTCTATATATCTTCGTTCACTTTCCTCATGCATTCTGCAAATAGCTTCTTAGTGACCATCTCATGCAGCTGCTTCGCAGCTGACTGGAAAGAAGCTCTGTAATTTTTTTACAAGGACTAATTTTTTTTATCCGACAGTCCGGGCACTAAATGAGCAGCTGAGAAGTTGCAGGTACATTCCCGGATCTACCATCTCACGAACACATTAAGTTTTCTGTGCAAACAGATCAATAAAATTGTACTAACTGAAAAGCGTTGTAGAATCTGTCTTTGAACATCTTCTATAGTTTCTTCTATCAAAACTCCGCCTTTTACAGAAGTAGTATAAGGAGCATTATTTGTCATCTCAATTGGGAATATCGTTAATTTAATCTTGCAACAGTTACTAATAGAAAACTTTGCAAAGGACATCCAATAATACGCTTGGTAAAAAAACAAAACAGAGACCAGAAGAAGTGAACACGAGCGAGCTGCTAAAGATGTTAAAGAATACATCATAGAGGAGCTAAAACAACGAGACCAAGAAAAAAAGGTCAACCTTAAAAGACAGACCATAGGATTCAGCAACAAAAAGACATTCAAGAGCACAGCATATCATTGCTTGTACTGCTGCAAGGTAGGATGCCTACCAAACAAATGAACTAAGATAAGAACCCAGCAAGACATAATAAAAAATCATTAAGACTATCGATCTCTGATACATTTGCGGTTCAACATTCCACTGGGTGCTCGACTGCAATGACGGACAGTGCCGAGATTGCAATTAAACACGGCACCCTATTTGTAGGTGCCAGCCCTACCAACTGGATATAAGCCTGAAAAGGGAAAGTAGTACAAACGACAAAACAAAAACACTCAAGAAAATACTGAGTACCACTCCAAAAGAAAACAAGGCTGCTTCATTAGAAACCAATACAATAATTTCCGATAAAACACAGCATGACGATAGCGTCGTTCTCCATAGTATGAAGGAACACGAGTCCAACGCTTAAATTTTAGCAGGACGACCGAAAATCCTCAACCCTAACAAGACGAATCAAGAACAAATGGAACTAATGGAGGTAATCAATACTATGGGATTGGACCGTTCGCTCGTTACTAATGCAGTAACCGAATGAATTCACCTATAAGATAGTGTCGAGTTAAGCATTCACAAATTTAGACACTCAAAGCTGACTAAAAAAACATTCGTAACAATATGCGGACATTACTGGATGCTTATGATGTTACAATTACACGGCTTCTACAGCGACTCCGTCTAAACCATGTGGGTAGAGAGTTCCTTTGTTATCATAAAATTAAGCTCTCGATCAACCCAGACTCTACCACCATCATTCCACATCTGCTGTTCGGATGCGTAAATTTGTTTTTCGCTACTGGATAATCGAGTAGCACCTAACAAGGCACTAACGTTGGGAATGAAAATAATTCCATCAAATCCAGAGTATCTTGTAAGACGACGTGTCCGCAACCAACAAAACATATCGGACAATGATATGTCTCCTGTAAACAAGACTACACAAGTACAACTCTGCTGAACAGCAACCATGAAAATTTTTGAGCATTTGAGTTATCGGGAGTTTAGGAATTTACTGCACCAAGTAAATAAGAAAACTAAGAAGAGGACGTTCCGATCTGGGAACGATTCCAAAACTGTATGAGAGACGACAAAGTGGGATACTACATAAGCATTCCGTAGGAAACCGTCTCAACTAATTAATTTACCAGAAAATAAAGGTATGGTTATATGACTGCTACAAACAATAGTCGCAAAGCTGGAACAAAACCCTACCATACTTCAAAAGTACCGTGGAACCATCTCATAACAACTGGATTGGAATATGACCTAACCAATTGAAGAATCAGAACCCACTGCGGCATCGGTTGCGCGTTACCTCCTGATTTACCCAGTGCTCATCACAAACGAGGTAACTACAAAACTATGAATTGTCTATGATGCATCAGCACATCTGAAAAAAGCAGCGTCATTAAGCGGTGTGTTCCATCGAGGCCTAATTTTCCTACCGCAGTTATATGATATTCACGATAGATGGCGGTGTCGAAAAAGCTTCCTTGCAGATAAGATTGCATGAGCAAGGTAAGGATGCCCACACAGTTTCTCTGGAAGCGTGACATATCCAAGCAACTCGAACCAAGTAACATGGCCGACTAGAGATTCACACACGTTACTTTCGGCATAAACTGCTCACCATTCAAACCATCAAGTATCATGTAAGCAGCTGCTCAAATTATCCAAAATTAGTCAGTCTTCATCGACAATACATCCGTGGGTAATGTCATTCTCCCAGCTATATCATTCTAAGAGGCATTAACGAGGTACCAGGGGATAGAAGCAATTACCTAGCAAGTTTGGCATGAATTTTCGAGAATTCCTCTTTAACGGTCAACGTCTTGTTCAGCGAATCCCCAGAGGACGCATCGTCAAAAATTCGACACAAACTCCATTTATCATGTAAATATCTACAAAAAACAAGAGTTGACCAAACGGACGATAGCCGAACAAGTGGCTTCTATCTACGAAGCCATACGTATCTTACTCTGCTTACATTGACAAAGAAGCTATTCCTTTAATAGTCTTGGAATTGCAGAGCAAACTTGGACTCACCAGCTTCCAAAGGAACGCATAGAACAGTGGAACAAAATAGTGAAAGATCATCGAGGGTTCGAAATTTCTATTTCAAGAAAAATTGTTCAAGTTGCAGTCTCCATGGAAATTAATACTCTTCGCGGACGCCAGCAAACAGTTGATGGTCACTGGCGCTTAGGTCATTTCAAACAACGAGTGAGGCTGTTTGTAGAAAAATACAAACTACCATCACTGGAAAGAACACCACTTTCTCTAAACTACGACTAAAAGCGTAAACAGTGGCAACACATTTCGCTCATTCCACATGTTCAGTCTGAGAAGACAAAATCTCTAGAACTGGCATAACAGTCCTCCGTTACGCCAATGTTCTGGTACTCACCGCTTTTACAAGAGCTTAGTTTCACCATGCCTGAACTCATGCAATAACCGTCGCAACCGTCGCGGCAATTCGTGAAATTTTCACTGTACATAGACTGTCACATTGGCGAGTTACGACCTAGCTGGCGTCCTAGAGTGTTCGGTGGTGTATCAATCACTACTGCCGAATTTTTTTAGATCTCTCCGTTTTTGAGCAACGTTTTATAGGCCTGCTTATTTAGTTGAAAAAGAAGAACACGATTAACGGAATCTTATTTTCGCTAGAAACGTCATTTGGAGGCCTAGCTTTCTTCTAAACCCATCCCGAGTAGCTACCGCTCCGTAGGTATTGGACATGACTATTTTTCACCAAGCTCAGTTATTCCTCCTTCTGCTATATATATATATATATATATATATATATATATATATATATATATATATATATATATATATATATATATATATATATATATATATATATATATATATATATATATATATATATATATATATATATATATATATATATATATACACCTAGCAGTGCAGAAAGATCATGTCTCTCATTAGCGCCGTTTTAGTGTGTGAAGAGTGGAAGAAGAGGTAATATACCAGCATGTTTTTTCTTACTTGGATTGTGGTTCCTTTTCCTAGTGTAGCCGTTTTTGGACACGTTGATATGTACGTTCAAAAACAGAAGCCAGTTCCCAGGATTGACTTTCTCATCAACCTCGGCATAGGAATAAGAATGCGTCGTTTCCATGTTCAGCAATCGTGAGGTTGTTATAAAGCATACACTTACTTCCATAGAAAAACACACAATACAGTACAACAGTATCTGACGTTTCGGCAGTATCGTCTTCTTCAGAGCCTGCAAAGGTATACTGATATACAATTTATTAGGCCAAACGCTTCAATAACACTTACAAAAGACAAAAAACTCTACTGGCAATTACATGATCAACGGCTTCTCGAAACATTCACCGTTTTTTCGTGACCTCCAATAAAGAAGGTTAGAACAGCTGATTATAGTCGCATATGGTTGACGACTGCACCACCCCACATCAGAAATTGATGCGAAGATATTGGGCCAGGTCGCGTGTGACCTCTGGGTGTTCCTCTCCGCTATTCATTGGGGGGTTTTTGCCATTTATCCAAAAAGCCTCAAGAAGTCTGCGCTTGGTGGTTCTAGTCTCCTGTGCAAGGATATTGACTTTTAACTTCAAAATCGTCTCCGCTATGCTTTTGTGTCCTATGCGTGCCTATTGGAGTAATTTGTCTTGCTTTTCGTTTGCCATTTAGATGTTCTTTTATACGGATACACAAAGGTCTGCCCGTTTCGCCAATATATTCATCTCCGCAATTATTACAAGAGATCAGGTATATCGTACCTGAACTCGTGAAATCACCATCCCTGCCGTAAGGGCAAATTACGCAATTTGGTGTTTCACATAGACGGTCATACAGGCGGTAACGAACTAACGAAACGTCAGTGACGACGTAGACTATCCGGTGGTATTTCAACTATCGCTACCTATTCCTCTAGATTTGCCCTTCTTATCTGCAGGGCAGGGTCTATGTGAAACACCAAATTGCTTAATTTGCCCCTTACGGCAGGGGACGGTGATTGTGTGAGTTCAGGTACGATATATCTGATCTCTTGTAATAACTGCGTAGATGAACATATTGGCGAAACGGGCAGACCTTTGTGTATCCGTGTAAAGGAACAACTAAATGGCAAAACGAAAAAGCAAGACAAAGATACCCTACTAGGGACGCATAGGATACGAAAGCATAGCGGAGACGATTTTGATGTAAAAAGTCGCTATCATCTGCACGATACTAAACCAACGCGCAAATTTCTCGAGGCTTTTTGGATAAATTCCATAAACCGAGAATGAATAGCAGGAAGAATGCCCTGAGATAACGCGTGATCTAGCCGGGTTTCTCAGAACTGATTTTTGATGTGGGGTGGTGCAGTAATCAACCATATGCGACTCTAAGCGGCTGTTCTTCCTCTATGAAAACAGATAAAAAACGGTGGGTTTTTCGAGAAGCCAGTGATCGTTTAATTATTGTTCAGATTTTCTTCTTTCTGCTTGTGTTGTTGAAGCGTTTGAATTAGCAAATTACATATTAGTGTACCGTTCCAGGCTCTGACGAAGGCGATGCTGCCGAAACGTCAGCTACCGCTATGTTGTATGTGTTATATTTGTGCAGAAGTAAACGTGTACTGAATACCAAGCTCGCGATTGCTGTAAAAAAAGAGAACAACAGATTTATAATCCAATGCCGAGGTTAATGGAAAGTCGATCTTGGGATATGCTAGGTGTGTTGTATTAGGATCGAGCATCGGTTTTTTCCTCTTCTCGATCAACTTCTTAGTTGTGACTGAGATGCCGTATTTCGTGTTTGAGCGGTTGAGGTGTCTTTCGCACGACTTCTAAACTTTGTTATAGTCAGCACGCTGTTTTTTTAGGTCTTCTTAGTCCTTCTCAGTCATCCAAGGATTACATTTTTCTTAGAATGTTCGACACCCCACCCAACAATTTTTCACCATTTCGCGACGACACTTTTATTACTACGAAGAGTGGTGATCAACATGGTGACGCGATCTCACGAAAATAGTTTAGCGCCGCTCTCAAGAACGTGTTCAAATCCGAGAGGTTTGAAAACCTCGTAAAACTATCAGGAAAGCGGCGAAAGAAATGAGTTTTCCTCAGTTCCATGCTCGTTGCTTCCACTCCACGGTTCCCATTTAAAGCAATTTGGGAGAGTGCAGCCAGTGTTAGGACGTACTATTGATGGGATGTTACCAAGACTAATCGAAAAAAAATAATTTAGAATTTCAAGCAGAGTGGACAACTTAGGATCAGGAATGCTGCAGCACAAGTTAAAACACTGATCATCAAGTGTTTAATGAACATGGCATGTGTTTGAGAAGCATGCTTGAGACCTCAGTGACCTTTACCGAATGTGTTCGATTGGGAAGAAGCGAATCATCTCCGATTGCGGCATTCTACATTTAAGCATCAATTTCCATCTTTGTTTTCAATTTGAGAACAATGCATTTCATTTCTAACGAACCCGTTCAAATTTTACAAAGGACAACTTTCCACTATTGATCATTTTTAAGGCTTGAATATCATAGGGAAAATACTGTTTTAATTTTATGTTAGGTCTCGAAGACACTACGGCTTCGACAACTAAGTTATTTTTTAACATTTCTCAAGTTGCTTTCTCAGATACGTTGCTGTTAAATTTAACTGATTCACCTCGCTCTTCTTTTTAGACCCAGAGAATACTGTTCTCATTCACAACGGAAAACAATAGGCCCTTCGAGTATAATCGGCTATACCGTTAAAATCACGAAAGCCCAGACCCTCGAATTTAAAGCTCCACTCTTCTTTGACCGTTCCTGAAACGAACATGTTAACAACGAATGGCGAGGGAGAATTTTCACCCCAATGACGAGAAATGAGAATTGTTTCGAAAGCAATGGCAGTTTATAGAGTGACGGAAGGTGCGCTACATTAGGGTGGAACTTCTCCAACTACGTGACTATGGTAAAAACTATCCATTGCCCTTCTGATGCACAGATTACGTCTTCAGCAACAGATGTGAAGTTTATCTGTAACTTCCCTTTTTCAGTGTTCTCATTCACCTTTGACACTTTGCCCTAGTCAGAACCAACACGTCCATCTCATACCTTGTCATGAACACGACAAGGTTTTCTTCAGTTAACAAGCCTATGGCGCCAAATGGTAACGCGATTACGCTCGGATATCACAAGGATGCACCTCCACTGGTACTGAGCATAGGAGTATTCGGTTGTTTTACAATTGAACAAAGAAGAAGTGAGCGACATTGGCAATTCCTACTCTCCCTAATTACCTTTGAGTCCACTTAGTAGAATACGCATACCATTACAATAGGAATAGAGGATATTTGACGATGGATATCGAAATGAGCAAGTTTACACTTGTCCTTGATTGAATGATTCATTTCTTGACGTCCACATCATGGTACGAACAGTGGTTCCACAAGTGTGAGACTCGCTATTTCGGGAAACCGTTTATTCGCCATTTGGACAATTTCACGCAGCAAACTCGTGTGTAGAAATGGGTATTACTGGTTCCTATGTAATTCAACTGAACATCACTGAGAGAATAGATGATTCAAATACTTTAGAAACCGACTTTCCTCTAGCCTCAGCAAAATTTATCAATGCCATTTTTGGATGACTATCTTAATCCAAGGTTGTTTTAAAAGTCCTCGATGCCACGACGATGAACTAAAATGTGAGAACCACTAGCGCTAGACAACCGACCTCGGATCAACGCGGCTGTGAAGAAGACGGAGACGCAGAAAGCTGACCGAATACTAGCTGTATAACAACCTCATCTAGGTTGGCCGTCTGTAGAAACATTTATTCAAATAAATCAAAATTATACGTTTTTTAAGAGTTGACATGTTGCAATAGAGTGGGTATGGAGATGATGCCCACTCTTCCGTAACATTTGAATCATTAAAAATTCGCAACATTTTAGCTCTAGAATCACTGAGTAGGGAGTAAGAAGGAATTCCTTTTTACAAAATGAGATCTTGACGGACTAATTTAAAAAGAATAAGTTACAGAAGAACTACTTCCGGTTGTCTTCTCTTTAAATCAAAAGCTAAAGTCGGGCTAACTAAGCAGTTTTTAACGAAGTTTTATTAAATTTATGGATTACAACACACGAGAAATTCATAAAAACCATTGTAGATGACATTTCATACTAAAAACAATTCACCACTGTTTTTTCTTAATAGTTAGTTGAACTACGCTGGTTAAAAAGATACTTCGAAATTCTCTTCTATCAATTCGTAAGAGCAGAAGATTTTTAGAAGACTTTCATCAGCTCCACTCTGCTGAATGATGGGCGATTGCGGGCCGAAGTCAGTGTTTTTTCAGATTTCGTTAAAGTAGTTAATTCATAACACAGAAGGTGTTATGAATTAACTACTTTAACGAGTGATGTGTAGCCGTTTTCATGGGTAACCGTATATCCGCTATCTTATTCTAGCACTTGTTCTACAATATATGTGTTTTACTATGGATCGTATATCGTGCTGGGATTCTTGACGGTCAGCTTAAAATCGTGTTTACCTCCAAAGTTGTCATATCTGTTCAACTTTTGGATAGCAGAATATATGAATGGACACGATAAAGTTTCTTCAGTAGATGATCAGTGGTAAATATATTCGTAGCCTAGAATTAATATCTTCATTGAGCTGATTGCAGGCACATGTTTCTTCGCTATGACCATTTGAGAAAGGCCGTCCCTATGATGGATCTCGTCACGCCAACTGTAATATCTACTAGTCTTGCGTCATGATCATGAAGTGCAGAGAAAGGATAACCATAGTGCTAATGACGACGACGTTCGCCTTTATCATCATCATGATATGGATTATACTAATAACTTTGATGATAGTAAGGAATTTCGTAATGATGGTGTTCGTATCCTCTCAACGGTTTACAGCCTCATCGTGGCTGGGAGGTGTTCTTTTGTGTAGGACTGCGATTGCGATGTACAGCGGGCAGATTCGTTCTCCATGGGAGGGTATTCCAAGCTGAGAAGGAGTCCAGAATGTTTCCATCAGGAAGCCCAGCTAATAGTAAACCAATATCATGATCCACCACCGTCTTGGTGTCAAAACTAGTCGCATTGTGGCAAATCTCCTTCTTATCCACAAGGGCCTATGGAAGTGACGACCTTGAGCAGACTTTGGCCAGGCTGACCTCGGGACTCCAGGGAAACGCAATGGCTAAACCAGCAAAACTTCGAGAAATGCAAAATTGGGTCCCGCACAACCAGTGAGGACGGGCCAAGCAAGTAAGTAAGTAAGTAAGCAAGGTGCGCATATTGCTGAGCGAGCATGTGTCCTTAACCTTTTTTGTCTGGAACCAAAATGTACAGCAATTATTCGACAGCAGTTAAGCACAGACATTAACTAAAAGACCCGTAATGTGAGCCGAGCTCCACTCCCTTGTCGTAACTCTGCCAGGGTGCCATACTTTGTAAACCGTTTGCGACATATTCATATTTGTCGTATTCATGTTTGTAGTCCTTCACATATCCGTAGTTATGGTCGTCTTACCCAGGAGCTTTAATGTTTTTCGATAACTTTCGTTAGCTTTTTGGACTAGTAGAGCACTTCATAATTTAAGTCATGGCAAACCTATAGATGCTCTTTTATCCTGTTTCTGTGATGGTACATATAAAGTCTATTAAGTGCTAGGTAAGGGCGTGTGTGGCACAGTGGTAGGATGGGCGCTGCAATG